>CM045767.1:22277357-22877357 GCA_025200525.1 Camellia lanceoleosa
CGGATGCCTCAGAAGGATGGCTACCCAGGTTCAGGTCCTTCTCTCTAGTGTCTTTTGTATTTCTTGCCTTGTTTTGGATGTTGCTTTAATGTGTCACTTCTTTTTTGCAGAGGCTTCTCGTTTCCAACGCAGGCCGAACCGAGAAAACACTGAGGCCATCAAAGCTGCTATGAGGTACAAGAAGAGATCCGCGCCCGAGCTATTGGATTACCAATCGACTTACCGCTCCACCATTCCGAAAAAGGCGAGGCTTGCTGCATCCCTTCTAGATTCTGACACTGAGACTGATACATCCCTCACCCCTCTGGTTACAAATCGCCGCCGAAGCCAAGGTGCACCGTCTGATAGGACGCCCTCTCATGCCCTCAATTTCGCAGGGGGCGGGTCTGTGTCGAAAAGAAGACTGCTAGTGGATTTGGAGGCTGGGGCTTTTGGCGCCTCTGGTGCTTTAGAGACTCCTTTGTTGAAGGCCAACGCGAAGAGCCTCATGGATGTGAAATTAGAGGTGGGAGCTTCTGGAACTCACGCTACTACTGCTGAGCCCTCCGCTTCAGTTACTATGAGAGCAAAGAAGATGAGGAGAGAGATTGGCAAGGCAGTGGTTGGGGAAGTTTCTGAGGATCCTGTTGAGAACGAGATATTTGCGAAGTGGTGTAACAAGCCCGCGAGAGGACCTCATGCTACAGTTCGGACTCAATTTTGTCACGATTCTTAATCTGAACCAAAGAGTCCAAATCCGGCAAATCGTTTTTAAGAAAACAGATTTTTGTGTAAAGAAGTGCCAAACATGGACTGCTTTGCCAGATACAGAGTCGCCACCTAAATATTTTTTAATGGGGGAATTTAGGAAACCCTGACTCGGTGCTAAAGGCCACGTGTCCGTCATCACCAAAGTTGCCTCGGCTCGAGAACTTGGGTACGATTGGGGAAGGTCAGCTATGAGCACCCCCTCTCGCCCGATTCGAAGATCGGCCTCTACTAACCGTGATATCTTGTTTTGAAAACATTATGCGTTCTTATTCCGGTTATTAGCCTAGAATTACTATGTTATGCGCACAGCAAACAAGCATAGACCAAATCGCCTAAATTGGAACAAAACATTTCATGTTTGTTTTGAAAATGGTTTGCTACTCGCAAGTAGGCTAAAAATGCAGATTTTTGCCACCCTCAAGTGGGCTTAAAACTCGCAGTTTTAACGCATCATTCCAATTTAGGTAATTCAACCTCCATCCACAGGCATTCAAGCAATTATATCACATAAGCAACTAGCCTCATGGTAATCATGCTATTATGGCAACACTCACACGCATACGGTATGCTAAAGCATAAAAGCTTACCTAGCACTCCAAGTCAAAACAGAAACTAGTTAGTAATCATATACATGATCCTAGTTCATGTTAAGATGGCTAATGCAACACATGCAGGATGTAGCTAGAACAGGCTCGGCTACTCTAGGAATGGCATGTGAAATGCAGCAATTAACAAGTACTCAACTTGGAATTGAAATGCAAGTGCAGTTAGCATGATGTACCGAGCCCGGTGCATGCAATACTGATGAATGAATGCAAACATGCGAAGCATAAGTATGCTATTTAAAATATGCCCTGAATCTAACCATTATAAGCGGTGAAATAAAAGAGAAAAAAGACGTAAGATTGGAAGACATACACACACTCACGCACACTTATTACAAATTTGCCCTCGCTCGGAAGGACCGAAAGAATAATACAGATTAACTAACTCGCAAGCTAACCAATATTATAAACCACCTAATTAATTAACACATTAATTAATCTAATTAAGCAGTAAACAGTGTCGGGATGAAGACCCAATGCAGTGCGCGCTCGATTTTGCTCGAAAATCCGCCACCATGCTCAAGTTGCCTCTGTTTTCCCCACTCTGCTTCTCTAATGACTGCTAAAGTCTCAAGGTTCTTCTCTGAGTGCTGTGGAACACCACCGGCTGAGGGGATTGGCCACCAGCCATGAATAATGTTTACCGGCCACAAAGTTGTTCCATCGGCCAAAAATGATGGCCGGTCGGCACTGAAGATGGCCGGCCAGCCAAATATTCCTGCAAAAACTGGTTTGACAGCAGCAGAGGGCAGAACTTGGCATGGCAATGCGTTTCAAGCAACGTATGCACCAATCACACCCCTTATCAAATTTATGACTCAAAGGGACATGATCCTTGATTCTCGGACCACCAATCGCGCATTTCCATGCGTGATGGCCCAAAGAATCAAGTGTGCATTTTGATATGGAATGCTATGCACATAATCAAACAAATTGAACTCAAACTCTATCACAAGCAATTCAAGAGGCCAAGTATACATGCTAATGCAATGCAACTCTAAGCATGTTGGCTAGTATGCAACATAGACAATGCAAGCAAGCAATGCATGTTAGGCACACAACCTAAAGAAGCATGTAAGGCATGAAGCAATGCAACTTACAAGTATGCAAGATGTAATCTAAACATACAAGTATGCAAGGCATGCAACATCATACAAGTGGGACCAAGCATGCGACAACACACAAGGTAAGCATGGAACACATGCTAAGGGAGGGACTTACACTAATTGGACAGCCCTAAATTAGGTCCAAAACAGTGACCACAAGTTAAGGAATGAGAGGCAAAACACACACAAGCATGCGCATGTTAAGGCCTAAACACCTAAGCATCAAATAAGCAACTTCTAAGCACACTTAAAAGAGACTAAACATGGACAATTAACATGCATTGAAAGCTCTAAATATGCATGGAATAGACATGCTAAATCAACCAATTAACACAAGTAATACATGCTAGCATAGTCAAAACATCAAGGCAAGCTAATGGGGTATTGGACCATACTTAGGAGGACCAAACATGGCATGAATTAAATGACCAAAAACAGAGTTTTAACATATTAAAACAAAGCCAACAACACATCTAGATGGCATCTAAATGGCTCAAATCCAAAAGCATGCACAGTTGCCAAAACATGGAGCATACAACACAAGCTTTCAAGGCATCAAAGGCAAGCATACAAGCATGTCATGGGGACTGAAATGATTCCATAAGTGGTGCCAAACCACTAAAATAAACCGAACAACGCATACCCAACACTTCACATACTTAAAGCCTACAAGCTAACAATGCAAAGGAGCTATGCAATACATGTTATGGTTGACCAAAACAAACAAAAACAAACCTTAAACATGGCAAAACAAGTACAAAAGCTTCACGAAGCTAGGCCAAAAGCATGCTTGAACAAGGGTTAAAACCTAGATGCATGTTAAGGCTACAATATGGCATTACAAGACATGTATGCTAAAAAAGCAAAGTGTGTCCAAACCAACTAAAAACAGAGGCATATTATGACATAATAAGCATGAAAATCAGTTAAGGCATGGCCAACACACACTTAGACTAGATGCTCCCTCAAGAGGCAAAAAAGGCTCTTTTCAAGGACAACAAGGAGATGGGGTGGCCCTCTCCTTTCTAAGACCTCAAGGAACCATCCTCACCTCTGAAATCCCTCAAGATTTTAGTGGTGAGGAGGCCCAAACACTATGGTCCCGGATCTCAACCAAAATGGCACAAAATGGAGCCTTTCAAGGCTTAAGAGGGGTCAAACAACCCCAAAGCTTAAAGAAACCTTAACCAACTATTTAGAGCACTAAAAATTAGAACTTTTATATGTTATACACAAAGCTCAAAAATAGATGCAAGGTAGGCAAAAATGCAATGCAAAAATGGGGAATAAAGGGACAAGCTTCTTACCCTTGTAGACCTTCTTCACCAATGGTGGACCAGCTGGTTCTTCAAGCTCAAACCAGCTCCAAAACTCCAAAAACAATCCTCAAGGGCCTCAGCTCCAAGAAAAGGTGTGATGGTGGGTGTTTGTGTGCAAAACTAAGGCAAAAACACTCACAAAACAAAGAGAGAGAGAGAGAGAGAGAGAGAGAGAGAGATAGAGATGGAGGACATATGAACCCTAACCCTAAAACTCAAAACCCTCAGAAAATTCTGTCTAAATTGTCTAACCTTAAAACAAGAGAGAAGAGCCCCTCTTTTATAGACAATTAGTCTTGTAAAGCTTCCAAAGGAAGCTAACAAGAGGGCAATCCCTCCATACACGTGTATGGAGGGGGTGACAGTGTATGCCAGCTACCCAAAAATATCTGCAAAAGCAGATGCACAGTAGTCGGCTGGCCAAAAATGCAATTGACCAAAGAAAGATAGCCGGCCGGCCATCTATAGTGCCGACCGGCCAAACATTTGGCCAGTGGCAACAAAACACAGCCGGTGGCTTCAAGCCATGGCCGGTGATGTGTGAGGATGGCCTACAAGCCATTCCCTGCCCCTCCAAGGCAAAACACAAGTGTTTGGTGCAAAACCAAACATGAAACAGTCGAGTCGAGAGATCCTGAGGCAAGGCGCGTAGCCGAGACCTTTGGGAACTCAAGACGAACACAAACATGGATAATCACCGAGTGTTCAAGCGGTGACGTCCAAGTCTTGAGGACGGTCAAAATGGGGTGTCTACAAGTGGGAGCCGCCAATGTTGCATCAAGGCAGGCCTATTTCTACTTCTGATTCGGTTGTTCCTTCCAAAGATTTTGCTTTTGACTTAACTAAGACTCTGTTGATGCCGGTGGACATGGCTGACCATAACGGGCCCCACGATATTCCTGTTCTGAAGGGGACCCTTCAAATGATAACTGTTGTAAGTGCTTTCTTGTTTTGCTTGTTTTTGGTGTTATACTGCTGCTTTCTTTCTTTTAATATTTTGTAATCTATTATAGTGTATTCAGAGAATGCATATGTCCATCACCCGAGTGGAGGAATTGGGAAAGGCCGTACTGGAGGCCGCTATGAATGTTGAGAGACTGATGGTGAGCCTAGAGACCGAGAAAAAAGGACGCAGAACTGCTGAGAGGAAGGCATTCTGTCTGAACAAGGTTGTTGCTTCGGCTGAAAAGCAAAGGAGGCTATCATTGGTACGTAGGCCCAGCTTGAAGGAAAATTGGCAGAGGTGGAGGCCGTTATTGTGGTGATGGCTGCTGAGCGTTCTGTGTTAGATGCCAAGTATTGGCAACAAGATTGGGATGAGGCTGGGGTTGCCTATAAAGAGGAGGTGCTGGTACTGCGAGACAAGCTCTTTCTGAAGGGTTGGACGAGTGCTTTAGCCACTGTTCTGGTTTCTGAAGGCTCTCCCCTGTTTCAGGATGTCCCAATTCCTTCAAAGTCCTTGGGTTCGAAGATTGCCTCTATCTCTGCCCCTATAGTTCTTCCGACTAAGGTTTCCCTAGAAATTAATTCTGCAAACAAGACTTAGGAAAGTGATGTTGCCATTGAAACAGTGAATGTTAAAGGGGGTGGAACCCTAGAGACTGAAGCCACAGGAGATGTGGTTAAGGAAGCTTCTACTTCTCAGGAAGTTGGAGCTGCCTCTACTTTTCCTCCCTAAGACGGCCTGGACAAGATCATGGACGCTGCTCTTGAGGTTTCCTCTATTGATGAAAGTTGAAGTTTTCTTTGAAAGATTGGAAGTTTTTGTTTTCTGGACTTTCTTTTGTTTTCATGTTTCTGATGTACTGTGGCTCAGTCCTCTTAACGAGTTTTCTCTTTATGTTGCCAAGACAATTTTTCTTCTTTTCTTGGTTGCTGGCTATGTGGCCATCTGTGCCTTTGTTGGATGATGGAATTTTTCTTTTGATTTTGCAATCTAATGCTTTCTGGCTTTTACATCTGAACATTTTTCTGCACTGTTTGCCCCCGGCCAAGCACTGTTGGGACCTCGGGTCCGAACAGATGCTCAGTTTGGTAAATGAATATCTTGCATGGTTGTGCTTGATTTTGTAATGAAAGGAAGAGGGTCTTACTTAGGTCCAGGTTGGTTCTAAAACACAATTGTTTGTCCCCACCTGGAGCTAGGTAAGATTCGTATTGAAGATTGTGCGCTTAGGTAGAATTGCTTAAGTCTATTTCAACTTTGATAGCATGAGTGCATTTGGATGGGATAAAGGCATGAAGAGGTGTCTTACTCAGGTTTAGGTTGGTTTGAAAAAACAATTGTTTGCCCCCAGCTGGAGTTGAGTAAGACTAGTGCTAGAAGTTTGCTCCCGATAGAATATGGCTTAGTTTGTTCCAACTCTGTTTGTATGCAGCAGTACTGAAGTGTTGATGTGACGATACTTAAGAGATTTTGTAGACTCAGAGATGTCTACTTAAGATATGTTAGTGCGGTTTCCACCAAGCAATTCCACTAAGCAATTCCACTTGGCTAAAGTCCAATTTAGTTGCCAAACATAATTCCACCAAGTAGTTCCACTTAGTATGTTTGAGTGCTAACTAAATTTTAATTCCGTTTAGTCGTTCTAAAACTAAGTTCATTTGGGTTAAGACCAAAGCTAATTTTGTTTGATAAACATCAAAGCTAATTTCGTTTGATACACATCAAAGCTATTTCCGTTTGATAAGTACCAAAGCTAAATTCGTTTGATAAACATCAAAGCTAATTCCGTTTGATAAACATGAAAGATATTTCCGTTTGGTAAGCACCAAAGCTAATTACAAAAATTTAATAGTCTTGAGAAAAGGGGGGAGGCGTCTGTATTGGCCAAAAGGTAAATGTCTTTACATCCTAATAAAGAAGTTGGGGTTTAATTCTATTGATAATATTTCTTGAGATTTGCTACATTCTAGGGCCGAGGTATGGCTCTGCCTTTGAGATCCTCTAGGTAGTATGCTCCATTTCCAGCAACAATTGTGACTTTGTACGGACCTTCCTAGTTAAGCCCAAGTTTGCCTTTGCCAGGCACTCTTTTGTGACCCATAACTTTCCTCAAAACTAGTTCTCCAAGTGTAAATTTCCTTGGGAGAACTTTTTGGTTGAAACACTTGATGAGCTGCTGTTGATAGGCTACAAGTCTGATTAGTGCGGCTTCTCTTTGGCCTTCTGCCATATCCAGTGCTTATGTAATATCTTTCTCATCACTGGTGCTTTCGAACAATTCAAATCGGAGGGTTGGGAGACCTACTTCGAGTGGGATGATGGCCTCCATTCCATAAGTCAGGGAGTAAGATGTTTCCCTCATTGAGCGTCGTGCTGTGGTTCGGTACGCCCATAGTACGTGGGGTAATTCTTCAACCCATTTTCCTTTCGCATGCTCAAGTTGTTTCTTAACTCTGTTGATGATGGTTTTGTTTGACGCTTCTGCCTATCCATTACTTTGTGGGTACCCTGGAGAAAAGTTCTGATACTCGATTATGAGGTTAGTGTAAAACTTTTTGAAGATCTTTCCATCGAACTGCGTACCGGATACTGCACTAGATGAAAGTGGATCGGGGCTCCGCACTCGGTTGGACTATCCAGGGAATGACGTCCCTGTTAGCATTTGTGCCCTCAAAAACCAATTTGTTGACTTTATTGACTGATTAAATAAATTGCTTGGCATTTTATATTTTGCATTTTGTATGTTATTATGGGTAATGTTATATTTAATGTTACATATGATGTGAACATAAGGTCCCTTAGGCAACATTGTAGAAAAAACATGCTAATGGTTAATGAACCAAAAGCTGGGAGTTATGATTTTTCGGTGCCTTCAATTAATGTTCTAGGCTATGGGTGTTGATTGGGCGTCACACTACTACGGCTTACACCTGTTTTGCTGCTATATGATAGAATGATTAACTCCATCATTGAGGTAGTGACCTTAAGCAAATATGTGGGTGTTATGCATTAAGTACATGCACTGAACAGGATCGGTTTTAAGAACACCTATGGAATGATCATCCTTTGTCGGTTTAAAAGGTAGTTCTATTACAATACACTTATTTTCCTTTGACCTGAGAGGCTTGTATAAATTAATTAACTATTCATTTAACTTTGACATTGTCAATCGGTGACGCCGAATCAAAGGCTATACACGGACATGTTGGGTTATGTGAGTGGTAATTAATTTATATAGGTGCTTAACATGGAATCCACCATTCTCAAAGTGAGAAAGTATATTCAAGCAATTTTTCCTATTAACATTGGACCAAAAGAAAACCGGCCGGTTACTTTTTCGTAAAAATATTTTATACATATATAATTGTAAAAATACTATTTTTTGGAAAATGCTTTTAGGGTCCAATTAGAAGAAAAATTTTGAATTTGGTTACATGAGTTAGGGCTTTTGATAGTGATAAATTTGTCCATACCTAATAGCTCATGTGGAATATAGTTTGGTGGAAGGAAATTTGTGATTAATTGTAAGAAAGGGCCTCACTTGTAATTCTCTACTTTTAGGGGTTTAATTGTAATGTGTTGATGGACATTATTGCAATTAGTGGAAGTTCTATATTATCTTTAAAAGATAATTAATGAAAAATTGGATAAGTTGTATCAGATATTTAAAATAAAAGATACATCTTTTATTTTATCCCCACAACTAAAAGATAGAGATCCCTAAGGATCCCACCTACATGCAAACTCTATCATGTGTTGTGTATATATATCTGATGTATTTGATACAAAAATTGGCCATCAGAATTTTTAAGGTCTGTAGAAAATATATACACAAAAATACATCAAAGAGGGTGCAAGGTGAATCACTTTGGAGGCGAGACACTTGGATCGCTTGGTGAGGTATTATCAACAACTCACTTAGAGAAGGTATTTTAGATTGTGTAATCAGGTGGTGTTTCTTTGAAAACTGATCGGGGAAGAAGTGTAGAGAGTTGAGTTTGTAAGTAAGTAGGGTTCAGCTTGGATCAGTTACCTTCAATGTGAAGTTTATGTAGTATATATAGAGTTCCTTGCTTGTTTCCCAAGATGGTTTCATGGAGCTCTGGTGCTGTCCAGTTTCCCTTTAGCATGGCCCTCGGTGGGGGACCATCTAGTAGTTGTCAAAAGGTGCTTATACTCATTGTAGTCATGCTGATAACAAATCACATTCCTTTGGTTTAACTGTTTCCGTGATTCTAGGTATAGGGGACCAACTGAGGTGGCAACTTGCACATACATATACTCATAACTTCCACGTTTCTTCGAGAGGTTCCCTCAGCTCGGCACCGTAGTACCCCGGCTCGGTCCTTTGCGAGGCTTCTGTTTGGATGGGCTAGCCCATTCGGATATTTGTGTACGCATTCGGTCCACTTTGGTTTTGATAATGGGTTCAACCCATCAGTTTGGCCCATAGAATGGGTCCTTCAGCTCGGCTCTAGCCCAGTATCACAGCTCGACTGGCCTTTCCACTACGAGTTAGGCCCCAAGTGCTTGAGGACTTGGGTGGACTGTTAGTAACGCAACTAGGCTTAGTTGGGTTGCCCACATGCTCATCTGACCCATTTGGATTTGGGCTTGGGGGATTGGACCAGCCCAAGGCTTGGGTCCGACCCATTTCTTATTTAGCCCCTTCAATGGCTTTCTTTTTGTTGTATTCAAAACTGTGAAAGAGCTGATTTTGTGGATTCAAAACTCTGGTTATATCTTGAGTTGGGGGATAATGTTCTTGGTAGTAATTTACCATCTCTTCTATAGTTGGATCATCATTATTGTTCAACACTACTTTCTCTGTTAATGTCTTTGCTAAAACATGATTTGTTGATATGTTATTTTGTAATTAATGGTGATTGGATATTAAATTGAATGGAAAATTGAATTAATGTTGCATTTTGAATGGAAGTTATTATTTCATATTAGTGCTATTTTTCAGTTTTATAACAGGGATTTTTTTAATTCAATTATATAAAATTAGCACGGGCAAAAAAAAAAAAAAAAAAAAAAGATATCACAGCATTTCTAAAAATGTTGCTAAATATCATACCAACGGTTGGATTTTTTTGAATAGAGATTTGAAGGCGTTTTAAAAATGTCGCTAAATAGTGCGGGGACATCATGTTACCGTTAGTACAACTTTTAGCGGCGCTTTTACCTATAGTAATGCAGCGACGTTTCTAAAACGTCATAAAGTTATAGCGACAGCCGCATCTTCGGTGTTTGGTGTTAAATGTCACAAAAGGATTTGATGGCATTCTTGGGATCTATAGCCGCATTTTTTAAATGCCTCTTAAATCCCTCATTTCTAGCGGTGTGAGATGGGATACATAATCCAATCTTAGGAATGCTAATCTTACAAATGCAGTCAGCGGTTGCTATTGTTGTTGTTGTTGTTGTGTGTGTGTGTGTGTGTGTGTTTTTTTTTTTTTTTTTTTTGAAATTAACTTGTTTTAAATTTAAATCTAAACTTAGGAGAACTTAAGAAGCTTGTGAAAGCCACCACATGTCTCGTTTTTTATTTATTAAACCATTCATTTTATAGGACCCTTCGTGAATTGTATTCATTAAAAAAAAAAAAAAAGATCAATCCAATAATCGTATCATTTTTATTTTATTGTATTTATCTCTACAAAAATAAATATTTTATTTTCAAAAACGTAAGTGTAGTTTATTTTTCAGAAGCAAATATGATAAAATGAAAATGTTACAATTATTAAAAAAAAAAACCTAACTTTTTTTCTAAAATAATATATATTAAGGACCCTGTAAATGAACGAATCAAATTATTAAAATAAAAATCATGATCAATCTCACAGGCTCCTCAAATTCTCTCAACTTGAATTTTAAACCATTTTTTTGTAATGCTTTGTTGACTCCTTGTCAGCATTGCTCTGATTGTTTTTCTTCTTCTCTCATCCCTTCTCTTTTCTTCTTATTTGTATGTACTTGGGGATTTCTTAATTTATTTATAAATTCTTTTTTTGTTGATAAAAAAAACCAATAGGTTTGTTGCAGCTAAATATATTGTAGTGTTGTAATTTCTAAAAAAAAAAATGCAATATATAATCTTATTTCTTATCTCACTCTTCTAATGTTAGAGATAAATAAATGGGTTTCATGTATATTTATTAATTTGAGTCTCATTATGTTGTATGTAGAGTGGGAAAACAAAAGAAGAAATCAGATCAGATATAATTTATGAGATTAGATTTATTTTTATTTTTTTAAAAAAAGGTAAGAAATGAAATTATACAAGGAAATTAATTAAAATAAAATTTATTTAAAAAATATATGACAAAAATTATTATACCCTGCAGCCCCCTACTTATATACCACATCCTAATACATTGAAAAGACCACTTTCTATGAGGCTTACCCTACAAAATTTAGAGGGACTTACATGTAAGTTTTAATAAATAAATTTATTATTTAATGGATCTTATGATAATTAATTAAATTTTCAATGACAGTTTAAAAATTGTCACAAAAAGTCACTAATTATAAGTTTCAATGATAGTTTAAAAAAATTATCATAAAAAAAATACTGTTAGATTTTTATTCTGGGCAATCCCGTCTGACATAACTTCTTTCAATTGTACTTTTATTCGCTCTTTTATTTCAGTGAGACTATGAGTTTTTTTAGATGCGAATCCAACCTGAATTGTGCCTTGTAGAGAAGTTTGTGGTGTTTATTCTTTCATGTTTGCCACTTTGCTGACTATATGAGAATCGAATCGCCTTGGCCACTATGGGGTCCAGAGGCAACGCCCTTGGCGGAGTTCGGCGCCACGGCGGGTTAAGGGCAATAGCAAAATGCAAAAATGCATTCAAAGTTGCATGTTCGCTCGAGCGGCCGCTTGTGCACTCAAGTAGAGAATCCTTGGTTCCAAAAGTTTGACCTATCTGCAAATATATTGTGAGGCGTGTTTTTACGCTCGAGCATCCATTTCCCTACTCAAGCATACATCTTGGTTTGGACCACACGTTTTAGAGTCCCCGCTCGAGCGTCCATTCCCACGCTCGAGCAGACCTCGCAATCTCAGCTTCTATAAAACCTCAAGTTGCTCCAAATCTAGGGTTATGCTTTCAGATCTTCTTCTTGGATATTAGAGTTTATATCTAGGGCTATTTTTGCTAATTTTCTTTGATGTTTGATTGAGTATTCAACTCATGACTTAAGAAGTATACATCAAATGATTGTTTGTTTATTTTATACAAAATAGAGAGTTGTTCTTTGGTGGATTCTGGAGAATTCGAGCTTGAAACTTTGGCGGATTCTGGAGTGGTTCATCGTCGTGATTCGACATCGGCGTTGTGGATTTAATGTTGGGCAAGACAATTCTGAAGTGAAAACGGGGCTAGAAGAAGCACATAGGGGTTGGTTCAATTTGAGCGTGGATTCGCTGGGTAATTAAGAGTATACCTGTGTAATTCCTTTGTCTTTTTAGTGAATTGTTTTGTGGCTTTTGCCCGTCGTTTTTTATCACAATTGGAGGCGCTCCAATTGTGATTTTTTCATGTAAAATCATTGTGTTGATTTGTCTTTGATTGTTTGATTGGGATTGATATTTACTGATTAAAATTGATACATAATCACAAATCAATATCTAGGGGATTTCTAGAATTTTCAAATACTAATTTTCAACTTTCATTAACAATTTACAAAATTCATCACAAAAAAATGTCACTAACTAAATTTTTACTGACAATTTATAAAAATCGTGAAAAAAATGTCACTAATTATCAATTTTTATTGATATATGCAAGAAAACCGTTACAAAAAATTATTTTAGCGACGATTTTAGTAGGACTTATTTTCAATGAGACTTGATGAAAATTAAGTCTAATTATTAGAACCTATTAGTAGTTTATCCAAAATTTAATGCCTCATATAATGATCCCTAGAATTTTAATCCAATATTCTACTAAAAAGTGATTGGTAATTTATATCTTAAAAAAATCTTTCAATAAACAAAAATATATATTTTTTAAAAATCTTATTAACAAGTGTCCTTAGGGCACAAGAAAATGACAAAAAAATATGTCAATCTTGAGCTATTTATTACTCAATTCAATTAATTTTTTATGAATCTCAAAACAATTTATAATCTTTTTGCACCTTTTAATATACTTTTTCTCACATTCTATTAATTTTCATTTTTTAATTAAAAATAATAATTTACTTGTTTGGAGTGACATCATTTTTTTAAAAATTTTTTTGCTAAATATAATTAATTTTATTTAGGAAAGACATTATTGATTTTTTATTTGGTTTTTATAGCTTTTTTTTTTAATTTTAATTGAAGCACTTGTGGAGTTTTGCGAGCCTAAGAACATTAAAAATTTGATCCATACCTTTGCTTTTACTCCCCAATGGACAAAATCCTATCTACGGTTTGGAAGGGGCCTTAAAATGTTGCTTTAATAGTGTTTTGAAAAATAGCACTACTAGGAATCAATTTTTTTATCTTAAAAAAAAAAAAAAATTTGTTAAAAAAAATATTTGAAAATCAATCTCTATTATCATGAAAATAGTAGCTAAAAACTCGTCTCAAAAAGTTAAAAACAAAACTTGTAGCTACAAATTTTTAAAATGTTGCTAATAAATATATTTTAGGGAAAAAATAATTTATTCCCAAAAAGTTTTATTTTTTTGGACTAGTTTGGCATGTACCAAATAAGCCAAAAAGCCAAAAAGTACTATCTTATTTAAGTCACATCATCTCATTTAAATCACATCACCTCTCTAACACATCACATCAAACCCAACCCAAATCCAATCCAAACCCACCAATAAGTCAAAAAGTGTACTTTTTTAGAATATCTCAAACCAACCCTAAATTTTGAGTAATGCTAGAGACTCCAAAAATTCTACCAAATGAGACCCACTTTGCATGGGATCCAAATGGGACCCACATGGTGTGTGAGACCCACATGAGTAGGACCCAAATGGGACCCACATGGGTGTGGGATTCACATAGGACCTACTTTATGTGGGTCCCACACTCATATGAGACATTTGATAAAATTTTTTGGAGTCTCTAATATTTTTGCTAAATTTTTTGTTTCAAAATAATAATAATTCATCACTAATGTCTAATTTCTTTACTAAAAATATAATAATGATATTTTTTATAACAAAAATATTTAGTCAATAAAAAGTGATTTTATTCATAAATTTTTAGCTCTAAAACCTTTTAATTTGTTGTAGTGACAATACCAGTATACCATGGAGTTTAAATGCTACTCTACTGGCACTCCTTCCCAGTCCAATTTTTGACAATTACTGTTGTAAGGATTCCCATGTAGTCCATAAAATTAGATTGTCCTCTTATGGTATTAGAATAAAAATGCTTTGAATTCACCTTAATCAACACATAATTTATTTTGAATTATATTTGTGTTGTGAAAATTAAATTGATGAAGTGTGAAATTTATGAATAAAATGGGTTTGGTTATGGTGTGCAACTTACACCTTACACCTTATTCTTTACACTTACACCTTTTATACCTTACACCTTATACCTTTTGTGTAAGTGGCACATGGTGTGCAACTCACTTACACCTTACACCTTACATTTACACTTTACACTTACACCTTACACTTACACTTACACCTTTTGTGTAAGTGACACATGGTATGCAACCCACTTACACCTTTTGTGGGTTGCACACCTAAGAAAACTCCTATTAGAATTATCAAATATGACTTTTGACTAAAAATATGGAGTGGATTGTTTGGGAAGAGATTTTTGTGGCTTTTTTGGTTAAAATAGCCACAAAAAATAAAATAGGCTTTTTAGTCAAATAAAATAAAACATCACATTCAATCCATAATCATTATATTCTTTCTCTCACAAAAAATTCAAAAACAATCAAAAAATTATTGTTAAAAATAATTTTTTATGACTATTTTTTATATATGTCGTTAAAAACTGACAATTAGTAGTTTCTTGTCACAATTTTTATAAATTGTAGTTAAAACTTATAATTATTGACTTTTTTGTAACGAATTTTTTAAACTGTTACTAAAAGTTGAAAATTAGTGATGGTTTTTTTTTTAAATTTTTACTAGAACTTATAATTAGTGACATTTTTTGTGATAAAATTTTTAAAGTATTGCTAAAAATTAATAATTAGTAACTTTTTTTAATAATGTTTGATAAAAAATATCATTAATTTTTACAAGACTTATTGAATAACAAATTCACCTATTAAGACTTATCAATTCCCTTTCATTGTTGGTGGGTTGATTTCATTGTGATGGTGTTTTGTGCGAGGAATACGGAAATGTTAGGGCCTTATAATTTAAAACTTAAGCCCTGTTTATTTGGGGTTATAAAGAAGGGATTGAGATTAATAGTAAGGTTAAACCCACTATCTTTGTATTTGTTTTGGGAGACGAAGAGGAGATTCGTAATCCCCTCCGGGGATTATGAATTCCCTTGAAGAGGGAATTCGGATGAGCCTATAGCACTTGGTTCGCCAGACTTTTTATTTTTTATTTTTTACATGTTGGTTATTTTTTATTTTATTTTTTTTGAACATTAATGTTTGGATTTTTTGTTAAGTAAAAATTATTGTTTTATTTTTTTCCTGAAATTTTTTATTTTTTACATGTTGGGCATTTTGTGCTAGTTGGTCTGTTTTGATGAATGGCTGTTTGTGCTGTTTGTCTGTCTTTGATGAATGTTTGTACTGGTCTATGCTCTTGTTGTTATGTTGAGTGGTCTCTCTTCTCGTTGGTCTCTCACCAACTCTGGGAGTACTAGCAAATGATAGAATGAGCTAGATGGTACCAACCTCATTGAGATGATTCAGCCCATTGTGATACTTCTGCACCTCTCTCTTTTTTATTGATGTAATTCGCTTTGTACTTTGTACTTGTTTATTCCATCAATAAGGTTCCTTTTTTTTTTTTTTTCCGATCAAAAAAAAAAAAAAGTTTTAGGGATTTGTCTTTCTCACCATTATTTCATTAACCATCCAAATAAGTAATGATAAATCTCATTTTCTCCATTTTATTTCTTTTCTCATCAAGCCTCTTAGAAGAGTTTGATATCGTTTGTTATGTCAATTGACCTACAACAGACTATGTTATTATAAGTGAAGTAGAGGAATTTATGCAGGAGCTTCAATCTTTTTTCTTCATAATATATTTGCAACCTAATGCATTTATTGAAAATGATATTTGTACATACATTTTTAGATTGTATAAACAATATATTGATTCTGATCAGTATAAAATAAGGGTCCCATATCCAAAAATTATATTGACCCCCGTGTGAATCAATTAATTGTATTACTTTTTATCAATCACATAGTTGTGTCAACGGGATGGAAATGGATTGGAGAAGTTGTTTGGATATGCGAAACTTATTATATATTTTGTTTTGATAATTAATTTTTTTTTTTTTTTAGAGTTCCTTGTGTATATTATTTATATAAAAAAAATTAAATTAGGTTGATTCAATAATTATTACATATTAATTTTTATCCCGTTTGTTTTTTAAAAAATAAATAGCTTATTTAGAAAGAAACACTTATCCTTTTAAAATTTTAAAAAAATAATCAATTGAAATTTGTAAAACGGTATCCGTAATGGGTCCCACAAATGGAGACAGTGCTTTTTCAGTTCAGATCTAACTCTAGAGAATCTCAACGGTGTGTGAACAATCGGACTCTATATTTATCAATGAAAATCTCGTTTCATTAATTACACCAAGACGCTAAAAATCAGCAAGCATTTATTTCTTCAGTTTCATATATATATATATAGTCACCCGTGTAGAGAAACCAGACACACCATAGAAACTGTATAGAAGGAGTTGCTATAGAGAACTAAATATGAAGAAGTCTTCATTCATCTACTTGGCTTTGCTGGTTTTTCTGCTGGTCATTTCATCTGGTTAGTATCTCTATCTTTCTCTTAAATAACTAGTGTATGTATAATTTTTAAAATGATAAATTGCACTTTTAACTCATGTGATTTGATTTAAATTCACCTTCATCTCAGCTATTTTAAATTGAATAATTTGATTTTTACATTTTTAGTCCAATTACAATTCCTTCGGTTCAAACTGAACTGAAAATATAGGATCTCAATTGTTCAAATTGAAATATATAACAGGGATCAAATTGAAATTTCAATCAAATTATAGGATAGAACACGCAATTTATCTTTTGTTTAAAAATTCTGTGGTACAAGATCCCTTAAAATATGTATATCATATTGATGCAGTGCAGCCAAGATTTTAGAAAATCTATAATTTTTATTTTATTATTTTAAAATTAATATTTAATTTGGAATATTCTAGTTCAATACTATAGAATAGTGTAAAATTATTAAGTTTCCTAAATTAGTTTTTCTATTTTATGTTTCTTGTTTTACAAAAAATTAATACCTTCCCTTTTAGATATTATTGATTACCAATGGTTAATTTTTTTTTCTTTTTTTAATAGCTTCCTAATTTAGTTTTCCTTATGCTGTGTTTGGTTGGGGGATTTGAGGAGGGATTTGAAAAGGAAAAGGAAAAAGGTATGTGAAACTAGATGAAATGTAAGTATATTTTATTCACATTTCACCTAACTTTTCCTTTTCCCTTTCCAAATCCCTCATCAAATCATCCACCCAAACACAGCGTAAAAGTGTAAGCTTCAAACTATATATTCAATTAAAACTATGGAATTAAAGTTATAGTTCACCTAAACTACCGCAATTAATGATATAATTTATCAAAAATAAAATAAAATAAAATAAAATAAACTGAAATGAAGTGACTAAGAAAAGGAAAATGTGTTTTTAGGAGTGCCTGAAGCTTATGGGAGGAGCTTAGCAGAGGTAGCTGAAACAAATCCATGTGGTCCTACATGCAATGAATGTATCCAAGGGAAGTGCATTTGTCTTATAGGTCACTTGTGTCTAAGCAGCAGCAACACTGATCATCAAAACTCAATTCCAATTCCTACAACAGAGGATGGTGCCTAGAAAAGGGCAGCTTGATTGGCTGTGATTAAGAAATATGTTTTATTTACAGCTTTTGTCTTCATCCTTCAGTCTAAATGAATAAATAATAACAGAACAAAGTCTTTTGATTAAAGTTTCCACCATTATTTTAGATTATGGGTGTCAATCTTTTTTCCCTTTCAGATATTAGTTGATATGTATTTTTTGTTTTTTTTATCTTTTATTATCGATACAC
The DNA here is from genome assembly GCA_025200525.1 of Camellia lanceoleosa. Taxonomy (NCBI): domain Eukaryota; kingdom Viridiplantae; phylum Streptophyta; class Magnoliopsida; order Ericales; family Theaceae; genus Camellia; species Camellia lanceoleosa. The sequence continues at coordinate 22,295,319 of CM045767.1, forward strand.
TCCAACATATCGTTGAGAATGAAAATTAAATGTGTATTACTCTATTCGAGATGCAATATATATTTTTTTTAATCAACAAAAAAACCTTTATTGATGAAATAACCATATACAGTATAAGAGTATTACATCAATAGAGGGGGAGGGGAGAATACACAAATCATCATATCATAGCTCAACAATCCCAATTAGGTTGGCACTGAATAACGTGCCCAATCATATGATAGCATCCAACCCCAGTTGGTGAGGGACCAACCAAGCACAGCACAAAAGCAACACACCCAAGCAGCAGCAACCAACTCCACAGCAGCACAGGGCAAGCAACTTCACCACAGCTAGCTGTGCCTAATCTGACTAGGATTCTCCACAATATCATGCACTGAATAAGAAAACTCCTTCAGGTTAGACTTAGTCCAAAGATCAACCCTCACTTTGACAATCTCCACAAGTTCAGCCATGTTGGGCTGCCAGTTGTTAAACACACAATTATTGCTCAACCTCCATACTGACCCTAGCAATGCCACAGGAACAAGTTTCCAAATTTTTTGGATTGATTTATTGAATTTAACTCCTATCCATAAGAATAGAAACACCTTCCACAGTAGCAGGTGATGCCCACTGCACATCCCACCATTGTAGCATCTCTGACCATACTCTCCAGATCATAGGACATAACACAAAGATATGGTTCACATTCTCAGCACTAGCTTTGCAGAATGGACACTCATTAACAACACTACTGTTGATTCTGTAGTTTTCACCCTTTCTCTCCAAGCCAGCCAACTAAGGAATTGGGCTTTAGGTGGAGCAACATTGCCCCAAATTAGTTTAGGGATGAGATACATATTGGTTCATAGTTAATTTATGATTTGATTAACAACAAATACTGCCGAATCAGGGTAGGTAGTCAATTTGACTTTATGAAGATTTTTTTTTTTTAATATAAATAAAATTAAAAATTAGAAATTCAACAACTAAATCAAGTTCAAATCACAAAATAATGATTAAGATTTTTAACACAAATTGGCTACAAATTGGCTTGTAACATTTTCAAAGTCGCAAAACCTTCCCTCCTTATTTTGCCAAGTATCCATTTTTCTATTTAAAAATAAAAAAAAGAAAAAAGAAAAATTAGATGAATGGGAAGAGTGGGATTCAGACATTTGATTTTGGCTTTAATGAAGAAGACTCTTATCACTTGAGTGACACATAATATGTAATAAATATTTTATTTTATTTTTATTTATTTAAATTGCACACACATTATGTGTGCCAACTCTCTCTCTCTCTCTCTCTCTCTCTCTCTATATATATATATATATATGTAATGTATTCGATAATTAAAGAGTGTGGGAGGTAGTGAAGAAATAAGAGAGAATTATAGAGCAAGTTTGACAAAGAAAAGAGGAGCTTTTCTTCTTGGTGTGGTTTTTTCTTCTTCTTCTTCTTCTTCTTCTTTTTTTTTTTTTTTTTTTTTTTTTTTTAGAGAAATTTAACGAGTAAAATAAATTTGTGTTTGAGTTCAGCAAACCAAAAACTCCTCTCTCTAAGTGTGTTTTAGAATATTAGAGCATCTCTAAGGGAGTAGGCAAAAGAGCATTCTGAGACATTCTTACTAATGCAATTGGTTTTTCCCTTCTCCAAGGGGCTATACATAAAATGTCTATTTTGATTTTGGCTATCCACAACTAGCTAGCCTTTATTGAGAGGCAAAAAGGTTTCACTGAAATTGCTCCTTCCATCTGATCAAATACTCTTCTTTTGGTTGGTTTTGTGTTTGTATAATGCATCCAATTGATTTGGTTTTGTGTTTCTATATTACCATTTGAAAATATTTTTTAAAAAATAATTTAATACATTTTTTAAAATAAAATAATTTAATTACATATTTTAAAAAATATATTTACAAATACCACGTCAACATATACAGCATGTCATAAAAAAATTATTTATTCATTTATCCGTGTTTATAATATTTTTCTTCAAAAAAATAGTTAAGTTAGTTTCATTGATTAACTAAAATAAAGAGTTAAAGTAAACACTAACTTATTAGTTATGCAAAATAAAGATGATGCTTTCCTGTATACTTTACAAGACATTTTGCCTCTTACCCGTAGAGTTGTTCTCATAAGTAGTTCTAAAAGTCTCCTCCCACCAACACAAATTACAAAACTGTGTCTTCATGGGTTTAAGAGTCTAACGTGTGAATCACTGGAAGGAAAATGTTTGGGACCTCTTTTTGGGAGTCGCCCCCCCTCCCCCCCCCCCCCCAACCAATAGTGATGTGGACTAATGATGTGTTTGTATTTTTTTTTTTTTTTTTCTTTCTCTTTCTTACTTGGACCAATCACAAATGGGAGGGGATTGTGGGGGTGATGTTTTGTAGAGGTCTAAATCATTACTGATCATTGGAACCTAAAGTCTAGATTTATGAACCAAATGCCCTTAAAAATATTAATCTTAACATAAATATTAATATTATAATTGCATGAACTATAGAATATATTTCTATAAAATATTAATAAAATCAATTTGTAATATACATCTCAAGACTGCCAAAACACATTGGCTAACAACTTCTCCCCCTCTACTTTGACTCATTTGCTGTCCACCATCTACTAAAAGAAGTAGAACATACAGACAATTTCTCAGTTTCAAATTGAATGGTTCTCTGACCAATTGACACTTCTTTGCTGTTACCTCCTTGTTTTTGGCAGTCCCGAGTGGCAAACATTTTGAGCTGTATTTGCTCATTTCCATGTACTCTTGTATATCATTATGAGGGTAACTGAGTGACTATTTGCAGCAGGAAGCTCTTTTTTTTTTTTTTTTTTTTTTTCTTTTTTTGACTTGGAAATTTCAAAAGACTTACATAGCATCCGAAGATAAAAGAGTTCACAAAACAAACACAAAAGAGAGAATTTATAAAAAGAAAAACAGATTTATTTCACTCAAATAATATAGAACACAAACAAGGAAAGGAAATTAGCCCTCTTTCAAACACTCACTCTCTCTAACTCTCTTATTCTTCTGCTCAATTCCCACACTTAAGACACTGTTTATAGATAAAACTCATAGTGTAAAAGCATTAAATGAAACTACAACAATTTTGTTCAAACTATAACTCTTCAATCTTCAAACCAGCAGCCATCTTTGAGCCCACATCTTCAGCATCCATGCTTCCTATTCCTAGCTAGGCCAGTGCAATCAGGCTTATTCACAACGCTTGCTACCCAATCCAGTGGAAACATGCCTTTGAGATTTTGAGAAGCTAACCAATGAGCAACCTGATTTGCACCTCTAGGAGCCCAATGGAATGATATGTGGCATCTGAGTAAATATCATGAATGATGGCTTGACAGTCCCATGGAGGCACCAACTCAGAAACACTCAGCTCATTGACATTCTGGTTGTCATCTTCCACTTGAACATGCGAGAGATTGAGGGTTTGAGAAAAGGCACAAGCCATTTGAACCGCTCGAGAGAAGCTTGTACTGTGGTAAGCTTGTACAGTAGTAGGGGTATTTTTATACTTCCGAATCTTTCTCAATGCATGTCATCTTCCTGTACTTTTAATTTCATACTGTTAAATGAAATTTTTCTTTGCTGATCAAAAAAAAAGTGATGCCATCTACTAGGTTACCCCTCTAGTTCCTCAGAGTGACAGCTAGAGATGATTTGGAACTATCCTTAGCGAAGCTAGCATCACAATTGAGTTTGAGACGACCTTGAGCTGGAGGAGTCCACCTCAAAGGACCAAGAGCACTTTCGATAGAGCCTAGAGGAGAGGGAATGGGGAGCTGAAGATCAGAGACTTCCTTTCAAAGGGCCACAGCTTGATCCAAAATGAGAGAAGGGTTTAAAGGATTAAAATCCAATCATTACTAGCCTTCCAAATGCACCAACCGAAAATTGCAACCTTGCCCACCAAGCCCAACCGATCAACTAGATTAGAGCTTTGGTCCAGTGGCAGGAAGCTTGATCTCTCAAGTGAAAGAAGTGTCGCTCGAGCGGACTTGGATGTCTTGCAAGATCTCAGACTGTGTTTAAAAAGTACTACAAGGGAGTTTCCTCGCTTAAGTGACCATTGTCTCTCTACAGCATCTCAGGAAAATCTCAGAGAAACTATAATAATGAAATCAGCGCTTGAGTGACCAATGTGGCGCTTGAGCAACCAAGGCAGATACAGTCACTTAAGAGTGCGTTTCTGCATCAGATCTCTAAAGTGAGACTCTCTGATATTCATTCCTGGAATGCGAGAGAGAGAGAGAGTTCTCTAGTGTGATCCATTTGTGTACCTTGATGAATTAGGAGTGATGTATGGATCAACAAGCTTTACATTAAATATCATCAAGGGATTTATCATTCAAATACACTTTCCTAGAGAGATGTTCATTGGAGGATTCCAAAGCACTTGAAGTGGATTACGAAGTGGCTCATCGTCATGAATTCAACATTGGCGCTGTAGATTCAACGTTAAGTGAAACAATTCCAACATGAAGACAGTATTAAAAGAGACACAACGAGTTGAGTTCAATTAGGTGTGAATTCGTTAGGTAATTGAGGATTCTCTTGTACAATTCCATTGTTTTTTTAGTGAATTATTTTGTGATTTGACCTGTGATTTTTTTATCATAATTGGAGGAGTTCAATTATAATTTTTTTCTATATTAAATCGTTGTGTTATCTTGTTGTTGTTTAATAATAGATATAATTTCAATTTATCTTATAATTGGATTAGATCTATGATTATTTGATTGGGAATTATTATTCATTATTGAAATTAAATTCTAATTACAAATCACAATCTTGAAAGATTTTAGATGTTTCATTTTTGCTGATAAAAAACAAAAAAAAAAAGAAAAGATTTTAGACGTTTCATCTTCATATCACAGTTGAATTTTTCGAAGTTAATAAAGAGAAAACAAATTACTAGTCATTCTTGACATTATACTAAAGTAAAATTAGATTAATAAATAAATCCAATTATTCATAACACGATCAAAGTATGATACGATTAGTGGGTGTGAAAAAATATTGTCAAACTGTAACAATTCAAAAACCTACCGTGTAATGACTTAGAATATATATATATATATATTTTTTAAGTCATTACATAAATTAATTGAATGGTCTAGTGGATCATGTAGTTAGCGACTGTTTTTGCCAAAATGTTACAAACATGATCTTAAAAACGAATGGCGATTCTTTCCATTCCAAAGTTTTAATAAATAATGTCGATGACATTATTTTAAGGTTTGTAATGATTCTTTTTAAATTAAAAATAATGATAAATTATCATAATTATTTTATTACTCTTAAATAAATGTAATGGAGAGGATCTCTCATCGTGAGATCAAAGTAACTTGCATTGACACAAGGGTCAGACATTATTAAAAAAATGTTATTCTCCCCATTGCCAATAAATAAATAAATAGTTGAAAACATTTCCAATTATGTTGATGCTTTTGAAATATGATTGCAAGTGTGAGTTTAAAATTGATGGAATTAGAATTGAAAGAATCACAATATAACTTTGTCAAAAATATGACAACTGCTGCTACTATATTATCTATAAAAATAAATAAATAAAGTCCACAAAGATCATACATGCGAGGCACATGTCACTACGCCAAAAATCAGCATTAATGGCGGTTTTTTTAACGGCGGTTTTCGTTACCGCCGTTAAAAACCGCCGTTAATACCGCCGTTAATGTAACATTAACGGCGGTTTCGTTACCGCCGTTAAAAAAACCGTCACTAAAAGTGTCTTTAACGACGGTAATGAAATCTACTTTTAACGGCGGTAACGAACCGCCGTTAATGCCCACTTTTAACGGCGGTAATAAAACCGCCGCTAATGCCCAACCATTACCGCCGTTAATGCCGGCGGTCTTTGCCGGCGGAGCTCCGGCGTGCTCCGGCGACACTCCGGAAGCTCGTGAAACCATCTACAAAAAGTAAAAGTAATGTTTAAATATTTATTTAGGTAATATATTTCATGAAAAGTGGCTGTGGCAAAGTGGTTGGTGTGGGTGGATGAGAGGTCTTGGGTTCAAAACTTGGGGAGTGCAAGAAGAAAGAATTATTTTTTAAAAAATTTGAACCTATTCTGGTAAAAAACCGCCTTTTTGGTCGACTTTTAATACGGTAATTTGCCTTTTCTGACGGTTTCATTTTTTTACGACATCGCATAAATGGTGAACGAACAACCGTTAAAACCGCCGATTAAAGGCTTTAATTGGCGGTTTCTGACCTTAATAACGGCGAAAAACCGCTAAAGCCCAATTTTGGCGTAGTGTGTTGGCTTTTTGCTTCGGAATTCTAATTGATTTAAACGAAAGGTAAATAGAATGCAGAAGATGTTGATCTTAATATTCAATACCACAATTGGCAAATACAACAGTGTTTTTATACAAGTTAACACACACCTTAACCTAACCTTAACCTGACTTATAACTACCTAACCTTCTCTAGTTAACTACTCTAACAACCTAACAGCTTTGGTTAATATCTATAACAAACTAGCTGAGCAATGATACATGTGCATTTAAGTGGGAGCTGCATTGAGCTCTATTTGAGCTTTTTGAACTTCTTGTTCTTGAGGCTGAGCAGATGGTGGTGTAAACCTTATCATCCCCCGTCAAACTCATAGAACTGGAAAAGACTAACAGTTTGCTTTGAAGATACTAGAAGCGAGCCACTATGAGAGGTTTAGTGAAGATATCTGCAAGTTGATCCATAGTAGGAATATAAGCAATGTGCAGGGTCTTAGTAGCAACCTTTTCCCGTACAAAATGATAGTCCACCTCAATGTGTTTTGTACGAGCATAAAAAACAGGATTATGAGCCGTAGCAATGGCTGAAAGGTTATCATACCACAGAGTAGGAACAGGGACAGAAACATGAAAGTCAACAAGTAACATGCGAAGCCAACAGAGTTCGGCTCAAGTTTGAGCTAAGGCCCTATACTCGGCTTCTGAAGAGGATCTGGACATAGTGGGTTGTCTCTTAGCAATCCAAGAAATAAGATTAGGACCAAGATAAATGTAATATCCAGTTGTAGATCTCCTATCAAGAGTACTACCAGTCCAATTTGAATATGAGTAGGCATTAAGAAGAAAAGGACCGCGAGAGAAATGCAGACCATGGGCCAAGGTACCTTTCAAATATCTAAGCAACATTTTCACAACAGGAAAGTGACAATTTCAGGGAGACTGCATGAATTGACAAGCAGTGTTGACTGCAAAAGCCAAATCTAGTCAAGTGATGGTGAGGTATTAAAGAGCACCTACCTAGCTTCGATAAAGGTTGAGAAAAGGGTGAGAAATCATCAGAAGAGAAAGTGTAGAATTTAGAAGCCATAGGAGAAGAATAAGGCTTGCAATTACTCATGCCAGCTTTGGCCAAAATCTCTGAAGCATACTTGGACTGAGAAAGGATATAACTTTGAGGCGAGACTTGATGACAGAAATGGCTAGAAAGTAATTAATAAAACCAAGTTCCTTCATGGAAAATCTTGCATGCATTTGCTGAATGAGAGATTGGATGTAATGAAGATCACTACCTGTGAGTAGAATTTCATCTACATAGATGAGAGGGATAGTTATGGAAGTGGAAGTCTTTTTGACAAACAATGAAGAATCACAGTGACTTGCAACAAAATTTTGAGAAAGAGGAAAAGTAGAAAATATAGAAAACCAAGCTCTAGGAGCCTGTTTTAAGTCATAGAGAGCTTTGTGTAACTGGATAACAAGAGAAGGTTGGGTGGAATGAATAAAACCCTGTGGTTGAGTCATGTACACCTCTTCCTCTAGAACACTATGCAAAAAAGCATTGGAAATATCAAGTTGTTTAATGGGCCAATTAAAATCAAGAGCAAGATAGAGAAGAACCCTGATAGTGGGTTGTTTGGCCACAGGCCTAAAGGTTTCATAATAGTCCACACCTTCTGTTTGAAGAAAACCTCTAGTTACTAGTCAAGCATCTAAATTTTTCTTCAATTTGTAAACCCATTTGCAAGCTATAGCTTGTTTACTAGAGGTAAGAGAGACCAAAGACCAAGTTCCCTGTCTTTAGAGAGTTTCATCATCTAACATAGTAGCTTACCAAGCAAGAGAAACAGTAGCCTCTTAATAGGTTTGAGGTTTAAAAGTAGAAGTGTAGGTAGGTAACAGTGGAGGCAGCAGTAAAACAAGTGGGATTTCTAGTCTTAGATCTGGTAAGCATATGATGAGTAGGAGTAGAAAAACCAGTGAGATCAATAAAAACAGAAGAGATAGGAATTTGAGATTCAGAAGGAGAAGTTGGGGAAGATAAATTAGAAGGAGGAGTTGAGACAGGTAAAGGTAGAGGCAGAGTAGGTGACTATTGATGGACAGAAATAGGTGGTTGCAGAGGCAAAGTAGTTTTCTGAGGGATAGATAGGAGTGGATGAAGTTGTGGATAGAGAAGAGTTGGTAGGAAATTTTGAAGCAAGAGAAGGATGTGACACAGAAGACAGTGGAAAAGACTGCAGGTCTAAAGAAGCATGCCAAAAGAAATCAAGCAGAGTATGAGAGACTAAGGAAGAAGGTTGAGATGAGGACTGGAAAAGAAAAGATGATTAATCAAAGACTACATGTCTAGAGGTATACCCTTTTTCAGTTTGAGGGTCATGACATCTATATCCTTTGATAGAAGGCTGGTAACCAATAAACACACAAAGAATAGACTTGGTTTTATAGCGATTCCGGTCTTGACCCAATCTTTGTTGTATTTCGGACTCGGGTCTTGTGGTTTAATATTGTTATTGATGTCTTTTTTTTATTTTCCTCTTTGAATTTGAGTTTTGAAATGTCTTAGGCGTGTTTAGAACAGGTTGATTGCTAGTTGGTCTTGAATGTTGTTGCCCAGAATTTTGGTCTTCTGCTCAAGCGGGCCATCTTGCGCTAGAGCAAGGTTCTCAAACACTCAGTACTTTGCACGTTTGCAAAATATTGGAGGGGTGTTTTCCACGCTCAAGCAGGTGGAAGCTCGAGCAGTTTTTCTTGCACTCAAGCGATTTGTCTGTTGTCTACAAAAATACTGAAAGTGTGCATTCTGCGCTCGAGCGGAACAAAACTTTGTGTCTGACGCTCGAGCTTTAACTTCTCCGCTTGAGCGGACTGTTTGTATATCAGATCGCAAAAGTGATTCATTTCTTTTTCTTTCTAAAACTTTCCAAAAACCTAGATTTGGACTCTCTCTCTCTAAAATACACTCTCTCTCTACATTTTGGCCTAAATCTAGTGATCTCACCACCCTACTCCCTTTGATAAAAAGTTACAGCATCTCGTGGGCTTCCATTTGATCCGAATAAAGTCTAGTTTGGGCATCTTTGAAGTTTCTCCACTTTTCCTTTGAACTTCTACACTTGAGGTAGGGATATTCTATACTTTGTTATGATCTTTAACCTAGTTATTTGTTGTTATATATAAATGGTGAGATTTAGGAGTATCTTGAGTAAATTTAGGGTATAGATTCAAATTGAAAAGAGGGGTTTCCATGTTGGATCACATAAATAACTATGGGGTTTTTGATATGAGATTATCTTGTGTTAAAATAGTGGAATTTGACCTTTGGGTTAATATTTGAAAAATGGGGAAATTTGTCCTAATATGTGTTAAATAATTATTTTATATAAATAATGAAATTGGTGTGAGAAATGTGAAATTAGGAAAAAGGTATAAATGAGTGGTATAGTTGGATTCGTTTAATCACTCACCTATGGGAATTTGATGAATTATCTATTAAAAAGATTGTATATCTATTTAGAAATATTTGTATTGGGCTATCGGTGGAGGATAGCTATGTTTGTTGTAGAAATTGCATGAGGATTAGGTGAATTGAAACTAATCATTTAAGTTGTGTCATTGAATATGACGGTATGATTAAGGCATTGAATATGTGTTGTGGATAGTGTGGACGTCCCCGAACGCATCCCGGGGAGAGTGCGACTCCGCCCCGTTCTGGTTCGCTTGCGGGTCTACTACAGTTCGAAGGACTCAAATGTCACGGTTCTTAATCTTGAACCAAAGAGTCCAAATCCGGCAAATCGTTTTGAAAACAGATTTTTTGAAAGAAGTGCCAAACATGGACTGCTTTGCGGAATCTGAGTCGCCACCTAAATATTTTATTTTTGGGAAATTTAGGAAACCCTGACTCAGTGCCAAAGGCCACGTGTCCATCATCACCAAAGTTGCCTCGGCTCGGGAACTTGGGTACGATTGGGGAAGGTCACTTCGTGAGCACCCCCGCTCGTCCGGTCAAAGATCGGCCTCTACTAACCATGATATCTATTTTTGAAAACATTGTGTGTTCTTATTCCGGTTATTAGCCTAGATTTACTATGTGATGTGCACAGCATACAAGTATAGACTAAGTCGCCTGAATTGGAACAAAACATTTCATGTTTGTTTGTTTGAAAATGGTTTGATGGTGCTACCCACAGGTAGGCTAAGACGTAGATTTGCCACCCTCGAGTGGGCTTAGAAAACATGATTTTGCCACTATCTAATAGGCTTAAAACAAACAATCAGTGATTTGTCCCAATTCAAATAACCCAACCTCCACCCACAGGCATTCAGGCAGTTATATCACATAAGCAAATAGCCTCATGGCAAGCATGCTATCATGGCAACACTCACACGCATACAAGGATGCTAAAGCATAAAACTCACCGAGTACTCCAAGCCAAAACAGAAGCTCATTAGAAATCATGCATGATCCTAAATATACAGAAATGCCTAATGCAACACATGCAAAAATGCAACTATAGCAGGCTCGGCTATCCTAAACATGGCATATGGAATGCTACAGCTAACATGTATTCAACTTGGAATTGAAATACAAATGCAGTTAGTATGATCTTGTAGAGCAGTGCGTACAAAATAGATGAATGATGCAAACATGCTGTCATACTGTATGCTAATTGAAATATGTCCTAATCTAACCATCATAAGCAGGTAAATAAAAGGGAGAAAAGACGTGGGGTTGGAAGACATACACCACACACACGCACACTTATTACAATTATGCCCTCGCGCAGAGGGTCCAAATAAATAATACAGTCCCAAATGAAAGAATAATACAGTCCAAATAATACAAATTCCTAATTAATTAACGAATTAACTAAGAAAGCTGTAAAACTGGCATGCAAGCCAGGGGCTGCCTTGATTCTGATGAACGATGTATGTTTGGGCTGCCTTTGCACGGAAATCCACGGCGATGCCCCGATTAGCCTCTGTTTTGCAATTAGTTCTTGAAAAGCGCGCCAAGCCTTGGAAGACTGCTGATTCTTTATTTTGCTGCAACAGAGAGCAGGAAAGGGGCATAGCAATGTATTTCACAAATATATGCATGCCTCGATCCTCGTGCCACCAATCACGCATCTCGATGCATGATGGCCGAGGAGCCGAATTGCATAACTCAATATGAGATGAATGCACATGAAAACACAACAAAACCTAACTCCATCATAGATGATCTGGAGTGTCGGTGACTTGGGGAATTGAGACACGTTCCGTCACTCGGAGTACGAAATGCACCTCGTTTCCCGTGCTCGGGCTAACTCCTATCCCGAACACTATGCAATATGCATGATATGCATGAAATGCAACTAATATACAATCCTAACATACACAATGTCATGGAATGACATACACGCTGCACGAGGTAATACACAACCGGGCATACGCAATGCTATGGATGAAATGGCATATGCAATGCAGTATGGGCTTACACCAACGCAAGTGAACCTCAGTCACACTCACATAAGAGGCCATCAGATGAAAACAAGACAACTCGAAGTGCGTGCCTGCGTGCACGCAAACCGAGGACGGACCCTCAAGCACCGAAATGCCACTCTAATGAGACATGGCAAGACACGGAATATAGTATGCAAACATGCAAAAAAAAAACCAGTGGCAAAATGAGGGGGAAAACAGTCCTGAAATGAGGCGAAATAACACCCGATGCATGGAACGAGTCCCGAAATGCAAGACTAGGTACATGAAAATGGCTTACAGCTAACAAAGCATGCATAATTGGCACATGACATGAAAAAGAAGAAGCAAGGCAGCCACAAAACTCACATTTTTTCGGTTCAAATCAAGGCCAAACAGCAATCACAAGTAGGGAAAAAATGGCATACAAAAAATGGCTCCGCAAGGGAGGCAATGAGGCAAGTGGTACATGAAATGCCCAAACAGAAAAATACCCTTCTACAACACTGAATAGGGACCAAAAATATGAACATTTACAGTTTATGACATCCCCCAAATCAGTATGCAAACATGCTCAAAATGCAATGCAAGATTGAATCCACAAGAGGGTATAACATGAAGTAGGAAAAATATACATAAAACAGCCAAAGACTCTTAATAAAACATGCCAAGAAGGTCAAAATATGGCCACTTTCAGTTCTGATCATGGCCTAAAAACAGAAGCAAGGTAAGCTCACAAAGCATGCAAAAATAGGGACCCAAAAGGGGTTCAATGGTAAGTCATGCGTGGAGGTCCCAAACAAGGTTGAGCCCTTCTACAATGTTGTATAGGGACTCAAAATAGGCCTATTTTCAGTTTACATCAGGCCCCAAAACAGATCACACATATGCTAGAAATACCATGCAAAATAATGGCACACAAGAGGGCATTGAAACAAGTGCACAATGGGGGCCTCAAACAGGGTTGAACCCTTAAACAAACATGAAGAATAGCTCAAAAAAATGACCCTTTCAGTTAGGGTCGGAGCCCAAAACAGCAAGAAAATAGGCTAGAAAAAAGTGACAAAAATGAGCTACAAAAGAGGGGAATGGCAACTTACCCTTGAAGACTACCCCTTTGATGATTCTTGGACCAAGTTGCAGCACCTTTAGCCTCTGGAAAGCTGCTCCAAGCTTTTGTGATGGAGTAGTGGTGGTGGTGCTTGGTAGTGATGAAGAAATGGTGCAAAACTTAGGGATTTTGAGAGAAATGGAGAGGGATATATATGTATGAGCTCCAAGCAATTTTCCAACCCTTTCTTTAGAGCTGGGAGGCCAGCTATATGGACAAGAATGGGGGAGAAATGGAGGGAAAAAGGTGGAGGGAAATGGCTTCAAGTTTCCCTCCAAAAATGTTCCTCAGGATCTGATTTTGGAGAAACAAGTATCTGTTGGAATGTACTCCTTGTAGAAGCGGGCCGACTAGGTATCTTGGTTGCGGTGGCCGGCCGCCACCCCTATGGCTGACGGCCAAGGGTCAAAATTTCAAAATGAATTCTGGCGGGCACAGATATTGGTGTCCTCGAGTCTCCTCATCACAACCATGGTTTAAAATTGGAAAATGTAAACAAAAGAGAACAAGCCATTTTAAGAGGGGTTCAAAAGGTTCAAGTTGAATTTCTGGCCATATACTTTTAGGATCCTCCCATGTGTGTACAACACAAATATGGGGTTTAGAGTTGAAGAAAGTGGCCCTAGGGTGGTTAACAGTGGCTCGGAAGTGAGAAAAAAGCGAGGCGCCGAGGAATATAAGCTGGTTCTTTGAGACAATTGCTAACCTTCCACCCTTGATGACCTTCTGGTGATAAAAGCGAGGCACACCAAAAATGAGCAACCGATGCAAAATGAAGGTTCGGGGCAGCAGCGATTCGGGGCCCCGTATTAAGCACTAAAAGTGGCATTCGACCACGAAGTGGGTCTCTCGAACAGATGTCCCTCTAAAGGGAGTAAATAGGATGCATGCCAAAAAGCAGACAATCGGAGATAGTTAAGCGGTCCCGAATCGAGGCACCTGACTGGCGCGGCTCAGGCAAGACTCGAAATGGGAAAAATGGCATCTGACCACGAAATGTAGCCCACGGACCAGAGAGATGCTCTCTGGGACCTCTCCTCCCTCGGAAGAAAAAGCAGAAAACCGCACTGGTTATAAGCAGAAGTCTGAAAGAACCGGAAGTCAGGAGGCAAGGCTCATGGCGAGACTCTGAGACTTGAATAAGCACAATATGCAACATCACCGCGCTCAATCGGTGGCGTCGAATCTTAAGGTCGGTCAAAATGGGGTGTCTCTGATTGCCCCTCTTTGTGAAACTTCGGAAGTCAAGAAATGGCGAGTGAATGTCAAAGCCTAGAGACAACCCATTTTGACAAAGTGAAGACTTAGACAATCATCTGAGATGAGCAGAGATATACTGCGGCGTGCCATGAGCAGAACAAAATACAAAGCGATATCACGAGGAAGCCAAATGTAACTTCGATGTTCGTGGAAATGTAGCAATTGTAATGAAACAAGTATTAGCAAATAGATGCAACAGTTTAAGCAAGAATGCAAAGCAACAACTACATTTCATGCGATTAAGAATGCGGAGAATTATTCAATTCTCGTCGCGTCTCACACGGAGAAGATCACGATACTGCTTGCGATTAAATGCAGTCGCACCGACTTCAAATGAACCGTACATACAGTATCGTGCCTGCAAAAGAGAGAAATTCAACAAGCAAAATATGCTAACAACATATATTCAATGCGATTCCGAAAGTTTGGCACACGCGGTGCCGGCGGGTGAATACACCGCAATACGAGAAGAGCGTCGTGACAACGCATGCTCAAGCACGAATGCGATAATATCAAGAAAACATGCATGACAATGCAAGTATGTTCATGAGAATCACGGGTTATGTGCACAACAATGCAAAACGAACATAAATTAGCGCCGTTTGTTCTGAAACAACGAGCAAGGAATGTGCATTTCGGCGGAGGCGATTCGATCGCGACCTCCGGTTCACTTCGGAGATTACAACACATTCAAAAGGATAGACTTTGATTCGGTGAATGATGATGAGGCGCATGTCGAAGTTGGGAGCGTCCGTGAGCGATTTGTGACTGGAAGTGCACTTTTCTTGAACTTTTTCAGGTCCCGGGAACTCCAACCTTCCTCAAAATTTGCAGAGACCTAGGGGGGCATGGGGGGATCACCACCGGCCAGTTTTATTCCCCCTTGGAGGTCACCGGCCACTTTTCATAAAGAGAATGGCCGGCCGGCCAGAAAAAGGTGGTGGCCGGCCACCTAAATCATGAGCAATTTTGTCTTTTCACTTATTTTTCTTTATATTCTCTTGCCCAATGACTTTGAGCTCACAACCACAGCTGCGAAAACTTCTTCTCCACCTTCCCAAACCATTTTCCTCTTCAGATCTGAGCTCTATACGCGTTTTCCAACGCCCCACGCAAGTTGTTTTCGCGAAAACATTCGATTTCAAGCACTCTAGACCGATTAAATTTTGATTTCGGTGCTTCTTTTATCATTTTCACCACTTGAGGTAAGTTTGTCTCAATATTTGGAAGATTTTCTCGGGGGTTGACTTTTGTTGACTTTTTCATTTCCCGAGAGTTGACTTTTGTTGACTTTTTCCTATTTTGGCTTATTTTTTGCTCATTTTTGCTCCTTTTTGCAGATTTTCTGAAATGGCGGGTAATTTTCCTCACGGTGGAGGTCCTCCCGGTGCCGGGGATGATTTTGATGTCATGACTCTACCCCCGAGGGTCCGATCCTTTATTCCTGAGAGATATGCCCCGCCGGCGCACGTTCTTCCGCGGGCCATTTTCCGTCATTTCACTGGCTTTAATGATCGAGCACGTGGAGATCTGCTTCTGCGAGAGCCGGAGCGTTACCTCTCCCACGAGGCACGAGAGGTATTTTACTTCATTTACTACATTTTTCGTGCATTTCATGCCTTTTCCATGCTTGAACACACAGTTTAGCTTATGACGTGGTACTTTGCTTGCATCTTGAATATGTGGCTTAAACACTTGAATTTCTGAACACTCGGCTCATTAATTGATTGTGAACGCACGGCACACATTAGTTAAGAATTGAACACACGGCTCAAACACTGATTTGTCGAGCACACAGCCCAAATTTGAAGGTGAACACACAACACACACTGACTAAGAGTAGAACACGCAGCCCAAACTCTGATTTTCTGAACACGCAGCCCACATTGATGGTGAACACACAGCCCACACTGATTTAAAGTAGAACACGTAGCCCAAACTCTGATTTTCTGAACACACAGCTCAAATTGATGGTGAACACACGGCACACACTGACTAAGAGTAGAACACGCAGCCCGAACTCTGATTTTCTAAACATACAGCTCGAGTTGAAGTGAACACGCAGCCCACTGATTTTGAAATTTGAACACGCAGCCCAAAAACCAATTTTCTGAACACGCAGCCCAAGTTGAAGTGAACACGCAGCCCATTGATTTTGAAATTTGAACACGTAGCCCAAATACCGATTTTCTGAACATGCAGCCCAGTTTGAAGTGAACACGCAGCCCACTGATTTTGAAATTTGAACACGCAGCCCAAAAACCAATTTTTACGAACCATGACCCAGTTTGAAGTGAACACCTGACCTCTTGATTTTGAAATTTGAACACGCAGCCCAAATATTGAATTTCTGAACACGCAGCCCAGATTAAAGTGAACACGCAGCCCACTGATTTTGAAATTTGAACCACCTTGACCCAAAACCAATTTCGAACACGCCAGTTTGAAGTGAACACGCAGCCCACTGATTTTGAAATTTGAACACGTACCCAAATCTAAATTTTACGAACCGCGGCCGGATGAAAGTGAACCGCAGCCCATTGATTAGAAATTTGAACCGCAGCCCAAATCTTGGTTATCGAACCGCGGCCAGTTTAAAGTGAACACGCAGCGATTTTGAAATTTGAACCGCAGCCCAAATCTTGAATTTTTGAACACGAACCGCATGACCCGATTTTGAAATTTGAACATGCGGCCCAAATCTGAATTTTTACGAACACGCCGGATGAAAGTGAACCGCGGCCTTGATTAGAAATTTGAACCTGAAGCCCAAATACTAATTATCTTAACACGCGGCCAGTTTGAAGTGAACCACGCATTACGATTTTGAAATTTGAACCGCGGCCCAAAAACCAATTTTAAACCGCGGCCAGTTTGAAGTGAACCATGACCTTGATTTTGAAATTTGAACACGTAGCCCAAATATTGAATTTTCTGAACCGCGGCCGGATGAAAGTGAACCGCCTTAAATCTTGGTTATCTGAACCGCGACCCGGTTTGAAGTGAACCGCATGACCTTGATTTTGAAATTTGAACCGCGGCCCAAATCTTGAATTTTACGAACCGCGGCCAGATGAAAGTGAACCGCGACCCACTAATTAAGAAATTTGAACCGCGGCCCAAACTTGATTATCTAAACCGCGGCCAGTTTGAAGTGAACCGCGACCACTAATTTTGAAATTTGAACCATGACCCAAACCAATTTTAGAACCACGGCCGGTTTGAAGTGAACATGACCACTTGATTTTTAAATTTGAACCACGTAGCCTAGATCTTGAATTTTTGAACATGGCCGGTTTGAAGTGAACACGCGACTTGATTTTGAAATTTAAACCATGACCCAAATCTTGAATTTTCTAAACCGCGGCCGGATAAAAGTGAATCTGTGACCCTTGATTAAGAAATTTGAACCATGACCCAAATACCAATTTTCTAAACTCGCAGCCCAGATTAAAGTGAACACTCAACCCACTAAACACAACTCATTCATTTCATTTGCACACAGCTCCATTCATTTCATTAGCACACGGCTCATTACTTGCACACAGCTTTATTCATTTCATTTGCTAAAACGTGTATTCATTCTGAATGCAGGTTGGCTCTCGCACGGTGCGGGGGTATGGCTCCATTGCAACCAGGGATTGGTACGCTGAGCTTCTGGAGGCTGTCCGAGACTTAGTGAATTTGGTAGGGTTCGGGGCCTTATGTGTTGGATTATCACGCTGTCCTGCCAGGAGGACTCTGTTGGGAGCTTTGGTGGAGAGATGGTGGGACACCACCAATTCCTTCCATTTTTCTGCCACTGGGGATTTGACCATGACCCCGTTGGATTTTGCTATACTGACTGGCCTGGATATAGGAGGTTGGCCCATTCCTTACGACGAGGACATGGGCGAATGGGAGGCTGCCTGGGTACATTTGCTGGGGGCTTGCCCGCCCGTTGATAGAGCTTCAGGGAGAGTTCGGTACACCTGGTTCTCTCCCCACTTTCGGAGGGAGGGGATGGAGCCTGGGACTCCTGAAGAGGCTGAGCAGTACGCCCGTGGTTTCCTTATGTTCCTCTTCGGGACTACTCTTTTTGCCGATAGGGGGAACACGGTCGGATTGTATCTGTTGAGCGCCTTGGTGGACTTATCACAGGTTGGGTGGTACGACTGGGGTGGCGCCGGCCTGGCTACCCTTTACTGTTATATGAGCGCGACCTCCCACGAGCAGGGAGACTTACTTGGTGGCTACTGGCGAGCCTATGAGGTACTTTCTGTCCTCTTGATTTACATTTCTGCTCCTCATTACTTGTACATTGCACACACGGCACACTTTGCACTCTGCATTTTGCCCTCAGTGCTTTGTATTTACATTCTACACGGCTTTCCTCAGTTTTGGGTCTACGTATATTTCCAGATGTTAGCCCCAAAGTTGGTGGTGGCGGGGCCCTTCATGACCCCATACTCACTGGTATTCGAGGGCCAGCAGCGGCCGAGACCCCGAGAGACTCTACCTTTTCTACGACAGTATTTTGACACCATACGGCCAACAGAGGTATTTCAGAACTCTCAGTTCCTTCTGTTTTCATCTTTGATTTGCCATGTATATCCCCGATTTCTGATTGGTTTATGCACTGGTTATCCGCAGATTACGTGGTAGCCCTGGGCGATCTTGGGTGATGGTCTCTGATTTGATATCTTGGGAGGATCGGGCATCTCGATCTGAGATCTGCTCGAAGGACTGTTGGTAGAAACATGGTTTTACGGGAACGCTTTCTGCGTCGGTATGGGGTATACTTCTCGGGATCCTCCGCGCACCTCTGGCGATATCTTGATTTGGCGATAGGCTCTCTACCGGGATGTTGTTAGTGCTATCTTTGAGCGATGCTTTGCTACATCTTACGGAGGGAGACTATGCCACTTATCATCATACATATCTGATGCCTCCCTTAACGGGAGTGCGTACCCCGTCACTGAGGCCTGCTGATATACCATCTTCGAGTCAGGCTCGTGCTACAGACATCCCTTCCTCCAGCGGGACTGGTACGTCTAGAGGTGGAGGCGGATCAATTCCCCCGATCCCTCCGACTCTTCATCATCCTGGGTGGCCAGACATGCCGACTGAGTTGATGGGGTGGCAGTATGGGACTACTTCTTCGATTCCGATCCCTATAGAGCCTCCGATGCACGGTCACGAATATGTCGGTGACCACGACTCTGCCGGTATGTTTCACCATTTTTTTTATTTATCATACAGACACTTTGGCAGTTGCTTATTTATTGATGACTTGAGCTTGTATTTGCAGCCACCCCGGGAGTACATGGATCAGGTGCTCGAGATGGTGGCCTCACTTGAGGGGATGGTCCTGCGTAGAGAGGCGCAGTTGTCCATCATGGGCTTCCAGGTACCCTTTAGTTTTCTGGTATTTATCATACTCCTGATGATATGCTGATTTTGAACATTCTACTACATTGATAGGCTGTTTGTGTAGAGCACATTTGACACACATCCCACTCGCATACTACACTTGCATCTGATTTTCATATTTTGAACTGATGTATTGAACTCTTCACTTTCAGATGCCTCCAGTATATGCTCCACCATAGGCTAGACCACCTGGGCCTTCTCAGGGAGGTAGATCGTATGGAACTTTCCGAGGAGTTGGGCCATCTGGGCCATTCCAAGGAGCTCGGGGAGCTCGAGGAGCTGGGCCATCCAGGCCTTTCCGAGGAGCTCGAGGAGAGGGGCCATCTCGCGAGCCTTGAGGCACACGTTATAGGCGAACGATGAGGAGGAGAAGGAGGTCACAGACCGTCAGTCAGAGACATCTGCTGAGGAGGGGGACTCCGGTCTTGGCTCCGGGAGTGGAGGCGAGGGGGATCTGAGGATGGCGGCTCAGGCCGGATAGTGATGATGGTGCAGAGGTTATCCCGCAGAAGAGGATGAGGTGGGCCCCTCATTCCCACTCCCGAGGATATTGATGCTGTTGTTTCCTGCTTTATTTTCCTTTTTGTTAGTAGTTTGTAGCACTTTGCATATTATTAGGCAGTTTTATTTTCTGTAAAACTTGTACCTTTGTTTGTTGTAAAACATGATGGAATGAAACAGCTTTCGAAAAGGTGTTTGTATTTGAAACTCTTAGCATCGCATCGCATCATTTTGCACAAAAATGGGATTGAATGGAAATGTGCCTTGTGTATTTACCGGGTCAGGTAATGAACCGACGCAATAAACTAAACAACTTGACTTACTAAGAAATAACAGAATCTTAGCAAGTTTACAACTCGATAAGCAAAGTACAACAATGTTAACGACTCAAGAAACAAGACTTAACAAAATTGCGTAAACAAAGAGTTACAACTCAAAACACAAAATACGACAGCTCGACAAAACTTACAACTCGATATGCAAAGCGACAACTCGATAAGCAAAACAACAACTCGATAAACAAAACACAGTGTATCTCAGATGATCTGGGCAATGGAACGCATCCGAAACGAAGAGAAATGGGGGCCTTCGACACTCCCGATGCTTGGGAATGCCTAGAACTTTCCTCCGGAGGGTAAAACAAGACCAATGGCACACACTGAAGCATGGCCGGCCACATTTTGGAGTTGGCCGGCCAGCTTTTTGCATTTGGGGATTGAAAGGTGGCCGGCCGGCCAGTTTTTTGAGTCAAAGGTGGCCGGCCTGCTAGAATAGGTGGCCGGCCGGCCACTTTTCCACACCCCAAAATTCTGACACTTGTCCTTCGAATAGTGTTTCGCCCCCTATAAAAGCTCCAACTCTGGAATTCATTCATTTTATCACTGCTTTGCACAAAAATGGAGGCATTTCTCATAGAAAATCTCACATCTTGGATCTCTTCTTTAGATGGCTCAGAAAAGTTGAACTTCCGGGGTTTCGGCTTGAATGCACTATTCATGCTGGGTCGGACTCCACTGCACCTTCCTTTCCTCTATGCCGCGGCGAGGTTTTGGAACCCTGTAACGCATGTCTTCAGTTTCGGAGGGCAAGAGGTATGTCCCACTTTCGAAGATTTCCAAGTCTTAATGGAGTCTGAACGCTCGGAAGAGATCTTGCCTCAGTCTCGTTTTGGCCACGCCCAAGCTTTAGGGCGGATGTGTGGACTCACCGCGTATGACGCTCGATCTCTGACCTCTGATGGGGAGTTGGATATCCTCGGTTTAATTAATCATTTTTCTGGTGTCGGTGACCGCGGCAACCATCATTGGCAAGGTTTCCGGCAACACGCCCTCTGCTTGTGCATGCTATCTCATTTTCTGTTTGTCTCGGGCTCCGGAGGAGCTAGCATTCATTTGATTGAAGTCGCTCAAGGCTTGAGGGAAGGAAAGAGCTGCATTGCCATGGCATTGGCTGAGACATTGATGGGCTTGGATGCCTCCTACCGCCGGGAGACAACCAGATTTGCAGGAAGTCCACTACTGCTGCAGGTAATGTTTCCCACCCAAGCTCACATATGTTTTGCTCACATCACTCGGCCCTTAGGCTCGGTTTTTCTCACAAAACCCTCATCTTACTTTTCTCTCATCGCGCATCTCTCTATTCTTTATTCTCTCATTTTTCATCCTTCCCCAGATATGGTTGATGGATAAATTGCAAGTTGTGGACTCTTGCCCTGCTTATTCAGCCCGCGGCTATTTCTTTCGACCACGCCTAGTCGACTCCCTTGATGAGGGATGGTGGTTTGAATGGATGTGCAATTTATCGGTTGATCGCATTGCTTGGCGCTGTCCTTGGCTTAACCTTCCAGCAATGAGCTACAGCATGTTCTAGGATACTGGGATCCGGTTAATCGGCTTGACTCACTGTGTATTCTATTTCCCATTCCGTATTCTGCGCCCGGTTAACCATGATCGGACTTGCCCTCGGAGATTGAGTGCCAGTCGCTTTCCGGTCGAGGTGCACACCTTGCCGACACCTCTGACTGGAGGACTAGAGAGCTCTTGCCCCGCTCCTGTTTTCAATTGCACTTTATCGGCGAGTCTTTGGGATTGGCTCAATGAGGAGGCCAAATTGGGCCTAACAGCATCAGAGGCTTCGACTAGCTGTGGGAGGGGGGGCAGGGACATTTGACTTGACTATGCCCCAGATTTATTGCTTTACTAGTACTTTCAAGTTTCCATTATGAGTCTAATAAAAAGCAACTTCAATTGTATGCAAGAGCAAGAGAACTCTGTTTTGAAATCGATGAAATTGAAGGTTGTGGTACTGAAAATTCTCCGCTTTGGTCCAAAAATGGTCTTAGTTGTAAAAAGATTAATTTTGAACAAAGTCAACTTTTATTAAAACTTTTCAAAACTATTTTCGATATGGATCAAAACTGGACACGCCTGAGATCTGTCACTGAGATGCACAACCCCGGATCCTAGCAACTGGAAAGCTGCCCCTAGTTTGAATGGTACTTCAACATTGCGTGGCAACGGAAAGTTGCCCCTAGTCTGAATAGCACTGTACCGGAGATCACGATAAATGCTGATTAATAGATATGACTGAGATGATCAAATGGACAAAGTTGATCGGGGAAAAGATTGTGGCTGAAGCTGCCTACGTATCCCAAGGATGGGAATCAAGCCTTACGTAGTTCAGGCTTAGGTCTACTCGGGTGTTTTCACTCTCCTTTTGCGCTCTAACTTTTGCCAAGGCCGCCCTTTGCGGGTTTTCAACCTTGCGAGCTCAGTTTTTATTATTTTCAAATTTTTTTGTGCTCTGGGTTTTGCCTAGGTTGCCCTTTCGGGTTTTCGGCCTAGCGAGCCTCTCAGGGGTAGTATTTCTTCAACTTGTCCATGTTGATCGGTTGGGAAAACTCCAAGCTATCTAGATCCATCAGAACCACAGCTCCACCTGATCAGATTGACTTGATGATGTAGGGACCAGTCCAATTGGGTCTGAACTTGCCCCTTGGGTTGTGGATAGGAGCTCAGTTGTCTTTAAGCACCAAATCTCCTTCCTTTAAATTCCTGGACTTAACCTTCTTGTTGAAAGCTCGGGCGATTCTGCGTTGGTAACCTTGGACATGGTACATTGCTTTCAGTCTTCTTTCATCAAAAAGCATGAGTTCCTCAAATCTGCTTTGCTGCCAATCCGCTTCGGCTATTTGACATTCAGCCAATACTCGTAATGACGGAACCTCAATCTCAATAGGTAGAACGGCCTCCATCCCATAAACCGATGAAATGGTCGCCCGGTAGAAGTTACGATTGAAGTCCGGTAGCCCCAGGCGAGCACGGCTTATCTGGCCAGTCCCGGTAGGTTTCCACCATCTTCTGTAGTATGCGCTTGATATTCTTGTTGGCAGGCTCAACTGCTCCATTAGTTTGCGGCCGGTAGGTAGACGACTTATGAAAAGCCACATTGTATTTCTCCAACAAGTCAATCACCTCCTTCTTGAAGTGGGAACCGTTGTCTAAAACTATTTCATTTGGGACCCCGTAACGATAGATGATGTTGTTTCTGATGAATTTTGCGACATGCGAAGCCTTCAACACCGCATAAGATTGGGCCTCAACCCATTTTGTGAAATAATCTATCGCTACCAGTATGAACTCATGCCCGTTCGACCCCTTTGGCGTCACAGCTCCGATTACATCAATTCCCCAGACTGAAAAAGGCCATGGCGAAGTCATATTGTACAGCTTTGACGGCGGAATGTTCATGCGATTTGCATGGATCTGACATTTGTGGCATCGCCGAAAGAAACCGATACAATCCTCCTCCATGGTGGACCAGTAATACCCCTATCTGAGGATTTTCCATGCCAACATTACCCCATTCATGTGTGCACCACATTCTCCTCCATGGATGGCTTCCATTAGACGCTTTGACTCTTCTGCATCAACACACAGTTTATGCATTCCCATATGACCCCGTTTATACAGTTTACCACCACAGATGATGAACTGAACTGCCATTCTCCTGATTGCCCTCTTGTCTTTGGCATTTGCCCCTGGCGGGTATGCTTATTTTTCCAAGAAGTTCCAGATGTCGTGATACCAGGGGTTTTCGTCTTGAACTTCATCTATGGCTGCAATCGACTCATAGGCAGGTGTAAATTTACAGTCGATGATATTTGGGCCTTATCCGGACCCCTGCGGGATGTCTATCATGGAAGATAGAGTTGCTAAAGAATCTGCGCACCTGTTGTTCTCTCTTAGTAGATGAGTAAAACTTAGCTTCTCAAACCGAGGAATTAGCAAGTCCAAGGTTTGGTGATACATCATCATCTTCTCCTCTTTTACTTTCCAATCTCCTTTAGCTTGAGACACAACAAGGTTCGAGTCCCCAATGACGTCCAACCGTCTTGCCCCTAGTTCCAATGCCGCTTCTAAACCAGCAATGCACGCCTTGTATTCGTTGTTCGAGACTTTGAATCGGAGTTTGAAGGCTAGAAGGATACGGGAATTGTCGGGTGATATCAGCAACACTCCTATCCCATACCCGTATTGATTTGATGCTCCGTCAAAGTACATCGTCCACGTTTCGTCGTCGATATGTAGAATTGCTTCATCTGGGAATAGGTACTTAACTGCTTCATCCCCCTCAACCGGGTGGTCGGCAAGGAACTCTGCTACTGCTCTTCCTTTGACTGACTTGCGTGTGACATACTTCAAATCGAATTCGGAGAGCAACAGCAACCAACGAGCTAGCTTACCCGTAAGTGCTGGTTTCACGAAAAGATATTTGATGGGATCGAGACATGAAACCAACATTACGGAGTGAGCTAACAGGTAGTGCCGTAGCTTCCTGGTAGCCCATACCAAAGCTAAGCAAGCCTTCTCCAATGGTGTATAGCGAGTTTCATACTCTAGCATCTTCTTGCTCAGATAGTAGATGGCTCTCTCCACCCTGTCTTCAGATTCTTGTGCAAGCATACAGCCCATCGTGGTCTCGGTCACTGAAAGATACAATATCAACGGTTTTCCCGGTTCTGGTGGTGATAAAACGGGCGGGTTCTGTAGATACTCTTTGATCTGTTCAAACGCTGCTTGGCATCGGCCGTCCCATTGGAACTTCTTGCCTTTCTTTAGGAGACCAAAAAGTGGCTCACAAGTCAAGGTTAATTTTGAGATAAACCGTCTTATGAATTGCACTTTATCCAGAAAGCCTCGCACCTCCTTTTCAGTCCTTGGTGGGGGCATTTCTAGGATGGCCTTGATTTTGGAAGGGTAAACTTGATGCCCCTTTGTGTGTCGAAACCCGACATTTTTCATTTGTAACACCGAATGTACACTTTTGAGGGTTCAGCCGCAACTGGAATTCCCTGATCCTTTGAAAAAACTTTTGCAAGGCGGTGTAGTGGCCCTCTCTATCTTTGGACTTGACAATCATGTCGTCCACGTACACCTCAACCTCCTTGTGGATCATATCATGTAATATTGTGGTCGCGGCCCGTTGATAAGTAGCTCCAGCATTCTTCAGCCCAAATGGCATGACTCTATAACAGTATGTTCCCCACGGGGTGGTGAATGCAGTTTTTTCCCTGTCTTCTGGTGCCATTACTATCTGGTTGTAGCCTGAGAAGCCATCCATAAATGAAAGCAATGCGTGCCCTGCCGTGAAATCCACCAACTCATCAATATGCAGTAAGGGAAAGTCATTCTTCGGACTAGCTCTGTTCAAATCCCTAAAATCTACGCACAATCGGATCCTGCCATCCTTCTTTGGCACCGGAACAATGTTGGCCAACCAAGTCGGGTATTCGGATACCAGCAGGAAGCCTGGGTCGATTTGCTTGGTGACCTCTTCTTTAATCTTGAGAGCCGGTCAGGCGAATCCTCTGATTTACGCTTAGCGGGCCTCGGGGTCAAGGGGATCGATCTTTGTACAATCTCAGGATCGATTCCAGGCATGTCTTCGTAGGACCACGCGAAAACATCTTTGAAATCTTTTAATAAAGCGACTAAGCGCTCGCGTTCCTCCGAAGACAACGTGGACCCGATCTGGACCAACCGTGGGTCCTCCTCAGTACCAATGTTCACGGTAGTGATTTCATCCACTAGGGGTTTAACGAATCTCTCCTGCCCCTGCTCAATTAATCGTTGCAAAACCGGAGGAACTTCGTCCTCGTCGTTTTCAAAATTTTGAAAGTCTGAATTAATGCAATAAATTAAGGGCACAGAAAAATACTCAGAAACCACAGTTGCTTGATTCTCATTAGGCACATCCAAATCGTCAGATTCATTTACAACAGACTCAAATGAAAAGGAAAAAGACGACCTAGACAGGACTGTGGCATCCGGGTTAACATCCCCAGGATCACCAGACTCAGACTTCGGTCGAGTGGAATCGATTCAACTCACAAGACTCGGTGGAATCGATTCCGGCTCACTACTCCGTCTTCTTTGGACAAAAATCCCTCCTCGTATTGCCAAGTGAGAGAGGGTGCGATAGATGCATCCAAGATTGCTATTGGTTGGCTCACAGCCATTTCATTCCCAATCATGGAAACCATGAAGTTATCCCCCAAGCACTCTTGGTCGATCGGATGATCAGAGAGGAGACATGCCAGTGCTACCCCTATTTCAAATTCAGTGCCCTCAGGATCCACTGCTTTACCTTTGCTCAACCTCGGTGATGGAGTGCATGCGCTCTGTAACGCGTCATCCTCGGGTAGTTCTGGTCGAAGAAGATCTCGAAGCTTTGCAGCGCTTCTTCTCGCGTTGAGCCGCGGCTCAGAAGCCGCAAAATGGAAAGTCTTCCCCTCGGGCCAAGCGTCCGTTAAAATTACCTGGATGGGCCTATGCATCAATTGAAAGGCTTCCGGCTTGCTTTGCTCTGGCTCTTCCCGCCATTGCTTTTCCCCTCCTCACTCAGTCCTCTTTGGTGGGCGGATAACCTTGATCCAAAGGTATGAGGATTGTGTGGCACTTGGCAATCTTTGCGGCGCCTTTCTGCGCTCCTTCCTAATCCCATCCCAGGGATGTGTTGTAGCTTGTTCATGAGGTAGACGGATTGAGCACTGACGTACAAACCTTCATTTACAGCCATAATTTTTTGCACAACCCGGGCCTCGGCCAGAGTAAACCCTGATATAAACACGTCCTCCATGTCGTGTTCGATTTCTAAGACCGGTGTAGATACCTCTGGCGGTGGATGGATTGATGAATTTCCGAACACAATGGCTACTCCCTTTCCACAGGGATATTTCACCATTTGATGTAGAGTGGACGAGACGGCTTTTACCTAGTGCAACCACGGTCGCCCCAAAAG
This sequence comes from Camellia lanceoleosa, assembly GCA_025200525.1. NCBI lineage: Eukaryota > Viridiplantae > Streptophyta > Magnoliopsida > Ericales > Theaceae > Camellia > Camellia lanceoleosa. The sequence continues at coordinate 22,322,646 of CM045767.1, forward strand.
CATGTTGAAAGTTGCAGGAACCTCCAAGACATGGAAATCTATCTCGTGTTGTCCAGGTCCAACCTTTGTCTGAATCTTGACAGTCCCCATCACCTCTCTGCTGGTGTTGTCGTAGGCTCTGTTCACTTGAGTGGTTGGTAAGAAGTCCGCGGGCTTCAACCCGATTGCATCTGTTGTTACAGGTGCAGAACATTGATGGCGAACGGTATCAACAAGTACCACCGGTATCCACTTATCTCTACATTCCACGGAGATGTAGAGCGGTTTGTTATGACTTATGCCCTCAGGCGGTAGTTCCTTGTCTGAAAAGGTTAATGCCGGGGAACCTCCTCCCGTAAAAACCAGCCCAACCAGCTATTCTGGTGTAGTGTCGATAGAGAGTTTGGCCTTGTCCATAGCAGATAGACACTGTCGTGCACCGAAAGCCATAGCGATCCCAGAGATGGAGATGTGCGCTTGTATCTTCTTTCAACGAACTTCTTCTTCAATCTGTTTCTCCCTCTGTTTCTCAGCTTTTTTGTCTTTCCTAGATTCTTCGGGCTGGTCAAGGTGTGGGGGCTTGAAGTACCGCCCGCTCCTGGTCATATGGTCCACCTCATCGAGGTACCAAGTGCTATCTGATCGGTCGCCTGCCCAATCTTCGTTTGTGTGGGCAAGACACAAATCGTTGTCTTCCCACCACATCCCGCTAGCATCCAAAAGACACCTATCTGGTTCCGGCGTGATTGTACTCTCAGCACTTTCAGCCCATATGCTCATAGCATTCTCCGTTCTTGTGCCCACAGCACTTCTGGCCCCTTCATGGGCTTTTGTTTTTCTGATTCTCTCGGAATCCCAAAACTTCTCTTGTTCTGACTGCGTCACAGCGGTTTGTTGTTCCGTTTCCTCTGCATCCACAATGCTTAAGTCCCAAGCGAAATTCTTTGTACCAGCGCTCTCCGGCAATACTTTCTGACTCTCGACCCTTCCGGCCATAGTTGATACCTCTACCCCTACCAGGCTCTGTTTTGGTTGAACTTCCACAATATCCAGTTGATCATCCAGCCACCCGGTAACTCCTGGACTCTCGGTCGAACGATTGATTGCAGCATCCCCTGATCCTTGGTCGTTAAAGAACTGGAAGTTGGCAAAGTCCTCCTCCACAGCTGTCAGATCATCCGTTCCCTGTTCAAGTCTGTCCCCATGAATCACACATAGTTCTACCCTCTCTGGCAAATCCCACACTTGGCTCAGACTGGCCCATTGATAAGATGTACTCACTTGGATCGTAGGCTTCTCCAGCAAGATTCCTAGACTGCTCACACCCTGAATCAACCATTCTGCTCTTCTCTGAAACCTGCCTTGCCCCGTCTTCGGTGGTCACCACCATTGGCTTAGGTTGGACTGTGGAGATGTCCATCATGCACAAAGAGTCGGTGCAATCAGGAAGGATCACCTCCGGCTTAGGTAGGTGGGAAGGAGTGATATAGATACTAGGATCGTAAGATAGGACCCCAGTCTGGATAAGATTGACTCTTTTGGGAGGTGGATCTTGGTTGTGTGTAGGGAGTGGGTTGGTTGTGACGTTAGGTCTATCTGGTGGTAGAATTATATTCTTGTCAACGAGGTCTGAATCTCGTGGCCTGACTGTAACATTAGTGCGTATCATGGCCGTCTTTCTTTGGTGATACGCCTGATGCCATTTGGGTTGTGAGAGGGGGGAAGTGGATTGGGTAGTGGCCTCAGCTCCAGGGGTTTTAGATGCCCTTTTCTGATTAGAACTCCGAGAGCCTTGGACAAAGGCATGTATAGTGGGGTAAAGGTTCTTTGGCCCCGGGGTTGGAATCTGTTGTTTTGGGTGTTACTTCCGGATGCACCGGAGAAGGGTGTGGCAGCCATGGGTTTATGATGGGGAAGGGGAATGGTGGTGACCATACTGACCTCCGAAGCTCTTGTATTTGCAGCGCCACTTTCGAACTGCGTTGTTATTCTGATTAAATGTCCTCCGGGGTTGCTCTCGGTCCTGGTCAATCAGACCTTGCTTTATCGCATCTTCGATTTGTACCCCCACCTCGTGTAGATCTGAGACGGTAGGGAAGGGAAGTACAATCATCTTCTGCATGAGTTTTGGTTGGAGATTGCGCACAATCATCCTGATCTGGTCTTTGTCAGTGGGCCTCAAAGTCATCATCGATGCCTTCTCCCTCCATCGAGTTACAAAATCTAAGAAAGTTTCCTTGGCCTCCTGCCTCGTTGTTTCGAGATCACGAGTTGTAATCTCAATCTGGGTATTATACGAGTATTGTGCAACAAAGGCCTCAGCCATTTCATCCCAATTTCTCTTGACATCATCTTCCAGCTTCGCATACCAGATTGCGGCTACACCTGACAAGGTTCAGCCGAATAGTGAAAGTTTTTGTGGTCTGCTCAGGCCTATTGGCCGCAGTATATCTGAAAATAGCCGGAGGTGGACCATGGGGTCCCCAGATCCATCAAAGCGATCGATCTGGGGCATTTTGAATCTGTCTGGCAATGTTACGACCACATCGGTGTACCCATCTTCGATGTCTGGGATGGCCTTCACCCCTTGTGATTTCTTGAAAAGCTTCTCCAGCTTACTCAGTTTTAAAGCTATGTGGTCTACCTCGAACTCGAATGGAGAGTCCGGGTGGTTGGGTGTAAGATTCTTGGACAGTTGAGGCAGAAGCGGGGGCGGAGCTAGCCCCGTTGGATGGCCTGTGTCCTCTTGAATATTCTGGACATTGGGTAGGGTGTTCTGGGTGCTCGGGAGGGTATTCTGGGGATTTGGTAGGGTATTCTGACCAGTGGGTGCCTGCTCGGGTAATGGAGCCTCGGGTGGAGGAGGAACTTGATGTGAAGCAGATGCGCGTGCTATTGCGATCTAGTGATCGGCTCGGCTTCTTTGGGCCATGGCAATGACTTCTTTGCTTGGAGAACTCCGCTTGGCGGGCAGCATCTTCTTGCATTTGTTTCATGCTCTCATGCATTTGGCGCATCATTGCCTCCATCCCTAATGTATTCTACGGATCCATCTGAATAACCGGTAAGTGTATCTCTATAGCGGAAACAGAAACCTCAGTCCATTGTTTGTTTCTTGCTAAAAGTAGCCGACTGGTAATCTCTGCTCGACACTCCTTCCTCGACCTTCTTCTAACAACTGGGGATAGAGAGTGGAACACTGGATGTCCGTCAACCAGATCCTCGGATCGAATGAGTCGGCGACCTCGTGTCCAAAGTGCTTGGGGAATATCTACTGATTCGGAAGCAATTGTGCTACAAACCCTGCCCTAACAAAAAGATAAATAAAACGAAAAGGAAATAAATAACTAGATAAACGGACAGCATAACAGCTTAAATTAAATACACAATACACAGTCGGGCATACAACACACGGTTGATAAAATTTGAAAATACTTATCCTCAATCAGCGATCCTTTGTTCTGTATCCTTTTCCCCAAAAGCTGAATCCGGTATCCGAGACAAGCGATTCTCAAATCTTGTTGATGCCGCAGCGTGATGCCCAAACTCATAAACTGATGCCCGCAGGCCTGATGCCCAAACTCATGAATTGATACATGCATTCCCTGTAGAGACGCACTCTAACAAGCACATAACAGATAAGTGAGAACCAAAACACCCCTATGTTGGGGTAGGGTTTCCCTGTCCTATTTTGTCAGGAACTAGGGTTTTACTACGCACACAGCGGTTTCAAACAACCTATCGGGTAAGCAACATGTCCTAGTTTGGAATGGTCACTATGGATCCGAATATGCACTAGGTCGAATGGTCAAAAGGGTGCCCCGGTAAAACCGGGGTTTGTGTTCCCATCTTGTGAGCCCTTAAGTCGACCTTATGGACATGCCTTGACAAGACAAGCCTCCGCAAACCGCTCGGGAATAGCGGATGGCAAACCACGGTGTCCTAGGCGCACCAATGCAAATGCAATGCAAGAAACACACAAGTGTAGTCAAAACCATATATCATGAGTTGAGTCAAGTTCCTAACTCCCAGTGTCGCGAAGCTGTGGGCGTCCCCGAGCATCCGGGAGAGTCGACTCCCGTTCCGTTAAACTTGTGGGTCTACTACAGTTCGAAGGACTCAAATGTCACGGTTCTTAATCTTGAACCAAAAAGTCCAAATCCGGCAAATTGTTTTGAAAACAGATTTTTTGAAAGAAGTGCCAAACATGGACTGCTTTGCCAGATACAGAGTCGCCACCTAAATATTTTATTTTTGGGAAATTTAGGAAACCCTGACTCGGTGCCAAAGCCATGTGTCCGTCATCACCAAAGTTGCCTCGGCTCGGGAACTTGGATACGATTGGGGAAGGTCACTTCGTGAGCACCTCCGCTCGCCCGGTCAAAGATCGGCCTCTACTAACCATGATATCTATTTTTGAAAACATTATGTGTTCTTATTCCGGTTATTAGCCTAGATTTACTATGTGATGCGCACAGCATACAAGTATAGACTGAGTCGCCTGAATTGGAACAAAACATTTCATGTTTGTTTGTTTGAAAATGGTTTGATGGTGCTACCCGCAGGTAGCCTAAGACGTGGATTTGCCACCCTTGGGTGGGCTTAGAAAACATGATTTTGCCCATATCTAGTGGGCTTAAAACAAACAATCAGTGATTTGTCCCAATTCAAATAACCCAACCTCCCCCCACAGGCATTCAGGCAGTTATATCACATAAGCAAATAGCCTCATGGCAAGCATGCTATCATGGCAACACTCACACGTATGCAAGGATGCTAAAGCATAAAACTCACTGAGTACTCCAAGCCAAAACAGAAGCTCATTAGAAATCATGCATAATCCTAAATATACAGAAAAGCCTAATGCAACACATGCAAAAATGCAACTATAGCAGGCTCGGCTATCCTAAACATGGCATATGGAATGCTACAGCTAACATGTATTCAACTTCGAATTGAAATACAAATGCAGTTAGTATGATGCACCGAGCCCAGTGCGTGCAAAACAGATGAATGATGCAAACATGCTGTCATACTGTATGCTAATTGAAATATACCCTAATCTAACCATCATAAGCAGGTAAATAAAAGGGAGAAAAGACGTGGGGTTGGAAGACATACACCACACACACACACACTTATTACAATTATGCCCTCGCGCAGAGGGTCCAAACAAATAACACAGTCCCAAATGAAAGAATAATACAGTCCAAAATATTACAGTCCAAATAATACAAATTCCTAATTAATTAACGAATTAACTAAGAAAGCTGTAAAACTGGCATGCAAGCCAGGGGCCACCTTGATTCTGATGAACAATGTATGTTTGGGCTGCCTTTGCACAGAAATACACGGCGATGCCCCGATTAGCCTCTGTTTTGTAATTAGTTCTTGAAAAGCGCGCCAAGCCTCGGAAGACTGCTGATTCTTTATTTTGCTGCAACAGAGAGCAGGAAAGGGGCATAGCAATGTATTTCACAAATATATGCATGCCTCGATCCTCGTGCCACCAATCACGCATCTCGATGCATGATGGCCGAGGAGCCGAATTGCATAACTCAATATGAGATGAATGCACATGAAAACAGAACAAAACATAACTCCATCATGGATGATCCGGAGTGTCGGTGACTGGGGAATTGAGACACGTTCTGTCACTCGCAGTACGAAACGCACCTCGTTTCCCGTGCTCGGGCTAACTCCTATCCCGAACACTATGCAATATGCATGATATGCATGAAATGCAACTAATATACAATCCTAACATACACAATGTCATGGAATGGCATACACGCTGCACGAGGTAATACACAACCGGTCATACGCAATGCTATGGATGAAATGGCATACGCAATGCAGTATGGGCTTACACCAACGCAAGTGAACCTCATTCACACTCACATAAGAGGCCATCAGATGAAAACAAGACAACTCGAAGTGCGTGCCTGCGTGCACGCAAACCGATGACGGACCCTCAGGCACCGAAATGCCACTCTAATGAGACATGGCAAGACATGGAATATAGTATGCAAACATGCAAAAAAAGAAAAACAATGGAAAAATGAGGGGGAAAACAGTCCCGAAATGAGGCGAAATAACACCCGATGCATGGAACGAGTCCCGAAATGCAAAACTAAGTACATGAAAATGGCTTACAGCTAACAAAGCATGCATAATTGGCACATGACATGAAAAATAAGAAGAAAGGAAGCCCCAAAACTCACATTTTTTCAGTTCAAATCAAGGCCAAACAGCAATCACAAGTAGGGAAAAAATGGCATACAAAAAATGGCTCCGCAAGGGAGGCAATGAGGCAAGTGGTACATACAATGCCCAAACAGAAAAATACCCTTCTACAACAATGAAGAGGGACAAAAAATATGAACATTTATAGTTTATGACATCCCCCAAATCAGTATGAAAACATGCTCAAAATGCAATGCAAGATTGAGGCCACAAGAGGATATAACATGAAGTAGACAAAATATACATCAAATAGACAAAGACCCTTAATAAAACATGCCAATAAGGTCAAAATATGGCCACTTTCAGTTCTGATCATGGCCTAAAAACAGAAGCAAGGTAAGCTCACAAAGCATGCAAAAATAGGGACCCAAAAGGGGTTCAATGGTAAGTCATGCGTGGAGGTCCCAAACAAGGTTGAGCCCTTCTACAATGTTGTAGAGGGGCTCAAAATAGGCCTATTTTCAGTTTACATCAGGCCCCAAAACAGATCACACATATGCTAGAAATACCATGCAAAATAATGGCACACAAGAGGGCATTGAAGCAAGTGCACAATGGGGGGCTCAAACAGGGTTGTACCCTTAAACAAACATGAAGAATGGCTCAAAAAAATGACCCTTTAAGTTAGGGTCGGAGCCCAAAAAAGCAAGCAAATAGGCTAGAAAAAAGTGGCAAAAATGAGCTACAAAAGAGGGGAATGGCAACTTACCCTAGAAGACTACCCCTTTGATGATTCTTGGACCAAGTTGCAGCACCTTTAGCCTTTGGAAAGCTGCTCCAAGCTGCTGTGATGGAGTAGTCACTGCTGGAAATTCCGGTTTTAGGGGCGTTTTAAAAACGCCGCAATAAGTCTTAAAAACGCCGTTAAATATTTTTGTGACGTTTTACGCCAAACGCCGAAGATGCGACCGTCGCTATAACTCTGTGATGCTTTAGAAACATCGCTATATGAGAATAGGCGGCGTTTTTAAAAACGCCGCTAAAAATTGTACTAACGGTAACATGACATCAGCATGTTATTTAGCGACATTTTTAAAACGCCGTTGTATCTCTAATGCTATTTAACGACGTTTTTAAAAACGCCGTGATAGCCCTCTTTATTTTTTTTTCTTTTTTGATTGTGTTATTTTTAGGTTATTGAACCAAAAAAAAAAAAAAAAAAAAACCTATAATAAAACTGAAAAATAACACTAATATGAAATAATAACTCCCATTCACATAGTAAAATCTTATCAAATGATAGTCCACAGTTATTGTGCAAAAAAAAAAAAAAATTCACACAAATCATTTGAATTACATTAAGGAGTCACCAAAATTAGATGCCCCTCTAAAAAGAACACAGGGATCTATATATATATATATATACACAAATTGAAACATTGGTTTGATAGATTACAAAGATTAACAAAATGAATGAGAAAGTCAATTATCAGAACACAAATTGAAACATTGGTTTCATGCAGACTTAATACCTATGAAATACAAGCAAAAAACACAATTAAACACCTGTTTTAACAAGATTTTAGCTTCCAAAAAGTAAATTTTATTTCTTCTCTGCCACACACCTGCAGAGGGGTTTTGGGTAAGGAAGAAAGAGAAGAGAAGAGAAGAAAAGAAAAGGACATTACAATAATTACCTAGATAGATAGAATACAGACACTAGAATAAAAAATTACAACATTGCGGCCCATACTTTACTCAGTGGGAGTCTTTCACAATCCTTTCAAATGTGATCTGCAAAACCCAGTTAAATCCAATCCCCTGTCACAGCATGAAACCTGTAAAAAAATTCATCGGTAAAAAATATGCCCTCGGTCCATAAGAAGCAGGGATACCTGAACCTGCAAAACTTGTAATACCCGTAAGATCGTAAGATCATAACTTGTTAACGTAAAAAGAGGAAGTGGACAGAAGACAAAACCTGTTCACATGAAAAATTGCATGTTAACTAGCCTGGAATGTGCTGTGGTCAGAGAGTGCCCGACTGCAAACAAATACCAACACATGCAATAAAAGCAAAAAATAGGAATGCATCTAAATACCAAACCCATGTAATTAACGATTTTACAGAGCATCACTTGTAGTAAGACATTTGGAAACCCATGTAACTTAAAGAATGTATAGTATCAAAGTAGAACTTCTTCAAGTTATTTGTCCTACAATTCTAATCTATCCAATTTGGACAGGGGAAACCAAAAGGAAAGCCAGGAAACAAGAATTTTCAATCAGTGGATAACATAATAGATTTACAAGTCAAGCAGATTCCGTTTCAAAATATATGAACTAGACCCATTTCTCTCACACACACCCAACCTTTAACTACGACACACAAGTCAGGAATTGACCATTCCTTGACGGAGACCAGAAAGTCATTGTAAATATGTTTGGTGACTTACAACTATACAGGACTGCTGCTTCAACTCCCTTACTGTTATTAAAACAAGACATAAAATAGTAGAAGCTCGCCGCTACTTATAAGTTCAGGGGGACAACACAGAAATGATACTATGTGGAATGAAAATAGTATCACAATCAATACAAGAACATCAAAAGACTACACCTCATACCACATTTCAATCATTCACAAAAATCTCCATCAGAAATAAGAATATAAGGAAATAGGATGAAATTAAAATGAAACTCAGGAATTTGAAAGGAAACTCTTCAGAAAGATTTGAGACATTTCTAAGATCTCTAACACAACATGAAGAAAATTCTCTTGCTACGACTCTCATGGTAGTAATCCTCGTCATCATACCTTCTACTGTGCCCACGACCTCCATGAGGGCGCTCATCATAGCTGCGATGCCTATAAGGACTTCGACTTCTGCTCCGACTGCGGCTATGCCTTGAGCAATACCTCTCAAACAATTGGCGTCTCAACTCTCTATCGTTCATAACAGTAAGATGAATCGTTTTAGAAACAAAATCAGGCTCTACTCAACTGTAATACCATGCAAAATATAGATGAGACAAAAACAAACACATCAAGGATGCTTACCTGCCAATCCTTTTCAGATGCATAAAGTTGCAATACCCACCACAATTGCAGGCATTCTCTTCATACTGCCTACATGTGGCTTCACGAAAATCAGTCACTGGCGAGAAGTCCACAATGATAGGTCGACCTGATAATACATATACATAACAATATAAATATGTGCAGTAATAAATAATAAAAAAAACAATTCCATAGGAACAAAATACGGGGAAGAAAAAAAAAAAAAAGCAAAGCACAAAACCAACGAAAGTGAAGAAAAAAAAAATGAAGAATAATTTACCAGTATAAAATCTTCCAGTCAGATTCCTTAGAGCAGTTGCAGCATGTTCTTCCTCTCTAAACTGAACGTAAACATTACCCACCTGGAAATACGACATGGGAGGACGCTTACATATCAGATCAAACAATAAGTGGCTTAAGGGAAATAAAAATAAAAAATTAGGTACATCAAGATTCACATATACTTACCATGTGGTCAGCCAGGTTGTCACATATGTTCAGGCTCTCAATCTCTCCATACTTGCTCAGCTCCTCAAACAGATCTTCATAAAAATCCTACATTTTCACACAAGTTGTATTGAGAAAAAAATTATGGATTGCATAACTTGACTTAAGGCTAGTCCACACAAGAACTCAGATAACCATCTGACCAAGTTAAACAACATAAACATGTGATATCTCAGCTCAGTATAAAAATATATACGATGAGAGATAAACCCCAATAGAACCAATCAATAATGTCACAAAAGTTCAAATTGCACTATTTATATTTGCATGGATCACATTACCAATAATAGTTGCATACTATCGTTCTCATACAAAGAGACACCATAAACGATAGAATACAATGAGGCTTTAGCAAAGATAAGATGGAAGATAATTACAGGATAGAAGTAAAAAAAAGTTCTATTTGACAAATGGAACACCAAGGAACAAAGGCACAAGAAATAAGCAACAAAAGTTCAGCTAAAGAAAATAACAATTAAACTCCCAATGAGTGCAAATTCAAATTTTGATGGACATGGTAAGTTACAGTTTTGTAAGTCCAGAGTTCCCAATAGACTACCAGCAAATATATATACATCTTATATTAGACTACCAGCGTTTTGATGAAATTTAAAAAGAACGTTGAAGAAAATTTGGACCTGCCTTAATTAGATTTGAAGATGATTTAAAGAAATTGACATCTCAATCAATAATTTAAACAAGAAATATTTGTACAACATCTTATATAGATTCTTTAAAAATAAAAAGAACCAAACATGTAATTCCTTAATCTAGCAACTAGAACCAAGGGACCATTTATTCAAAGACAAAGTATTCATTTCTTCATTCATGAAACTATCTGTGGCTGGACGTAAAATGAGTGATGAAAGACAACGCTAGAACTATAATAGGAGTATGGACATAAATAAAGATATCAACTACAGATTCTAGAACTTAAAAATAACATAATAATAAATTAAAAACTCCAGGTTATCATTACATGAAAAACATGTAAAAAGCAATGCAAAAGTAGTAGCAGCAACATAAAATAATATACATTTAATAGTAGGATTGTTCTTGCTGCAGTTGATTGTGGTGGCTGTCAAATAAATAAACAGAAGTACAAAAGGCACATAGATATCTAGAAACATCAAACAAACTTACATTTGCCAGTCGGAAGGTACAAAACTTAGGCTTCCCCCTTCTTCCATACTTGAGCAAATATGCCCTTTCTTGAGAGCAGTAATGGCCTGTTGTAAAGATTAGCCAAAAACCTAAATTAAACAAGTTCAGCACTTTTGCAAACAGAACTACTAGCAATCTACGTTCAAGGTAAAGTCACAGTAATAGGTTTAAGAACTCACATCAAGTATATGATCTGACTTCATTTTTTGGAAAGATGGGGCTTTATTGATTCCACGACCACCTGTTTTACAGAGCAAGCATTTTCAAAAATAAAAATGATTTATACACAAGTAAATAAAATCAAACTTTAAACTCTAAGCAGTACCAGAAAACATGAAGAGGCTCACATTTAGTTCACAATAGTTCCTAATTCTTCTTCATGTTCCCTAGTTTTGATTGGGTTGGATAAGTTCCAAGTTATATGCATGTTTTGTAACTAAATTCCAAAGATAAATCACCATAATGTTTTTGTCTACTGCCTATATGATGACCAAGACAGAATAGTCAACCAATCAAAAAACTCACTCTCCTTTATATGACTATCCATTTTAACAGGGAACATAATACAGTAAAGACCATACAAATTATGCTATCTCAGATAAGAATTAAGAGTATCGTGTAGCGTATAATCTGGAAACTATTTCCACTCAAACTAGAGCTTGGATGACAAATCACATATACTAGATGAACTAACAGTTATTTTTGCTTCTTTGCAAAAGATAGCATAAACTCTTGACATCCAAGGTACTCTGTTAATGTGACAGCAACCCTCATTGAAGCATGTCACAGTATACTAAAATTATCAGGTTGTGTAGCATCAATCAGACAATTACCAATTTATAGCGGCCTTTACACAGCCTTAGGCACATAAAGTAAGAACAATAATTTTCTATCCTTTTGTGGACGACAAAGAACAATAACCAAAAGCTAGAATTTTAAATCCTGTCCCATGTTTCCAATCCATTATACAATAAAATTGCACTTACCCTCCCATCATAGGATAATGATGCAAAAATCCATGGCTCTCGGGAACTCCAAGCAAGACCAGCAATTTTGGTAAAACTAGTCAGGCTAAATTCAGACGTTAAGCTTTATACATATGTAGAGAAGAAGAATAATGAACACTGCAGCAATCACCATAGACCCTGTCTTCGTAGTCACTGTACGAATTGAGCAATGGATCTACCGATCTTGTATGTGACTCCATCAAGCTGCCAAAATCATAGAATTAAACAAGACCATCAGAAGAAATCAACAAAGGAAAACTACATGATGAAGTCCTAGCCTTCGAAAATAGGAAAGTAACCTTTCAGATGATAAATCATCACTGCTAGGAGGAGAAGCCATCCACAAATTGACAGCTGAGTCTGTTCCAGCACTAACAAATTACAAATCAGAAGTATAACCTGGGTACAATACTACAGATGCACGAGCCTTGGCCAGAAAAAGAGAAAAAGTAAGCTACAAAAGAGTGACTGTATTGATTTCTATCTGGTATAATTGCAACCAATCATATCAAGACTAGTAATTTCATTCAGAACATGAGGGACGTCGTACGAATTGCACTTATCAAGTCACAAGACATTGTAGCCAAAAATCTGCAGTTTGATTCCCTTCTCAACATCGAGTAACATAACAGAAAACCAAATTAACCTAGGAGTACACAACTGTGGAGTACCAAATATGATTAGTGAAAACTGTTATTCCTAAACACCAAAAACCCAATACCCAACCTTAAGTACTCAGTAATTGTAATAACATGATACCTGTTATTCCTAAACACCAACACCACTCCCGGCATCTCTGTTTCCATTTTTTCAATACAAAAACAATTTGAGAGTCATGAATATGAATTAAGCACTTGATATATATATCAAATGCAACAAGTGGAGTATGAATCCAGCCAGCAACCTTAAAAAACAATTTAGTTTTCTTTATCCATGCTATCTCTAATTTCTAGTATTAAAAAATTAAAAATTTTAAAAATAAATTAAAAAAATAGGAGGAATAAACATGATGGTACTAGGATTCTAGGGCATTTAACATTAAATAAACCAAAGCTAACTCATTTGTTGCTTAGAGTCAACATAAGAGTAAAAGAGCAAATAACTAACATAGGTGCACATACATGTTGCTAGTTTAAGAGAATGAAACAAGAAATCAGTACTTTGATTTTGTTAGATGCTCAAATCCATCCAGTTGATTGAGAAGCTCCAGCATCGTCCCCTGCACTTCTATCACCATTACCAGATCCAGATTCCATTCAAGCATATCCAATGCTGTCGATTCCATTCAAGCATAACCTGATATACAAGATATTATAATTTTTTTGCAATAACAATGTTATCAATGAAGTCGGACAAACCTGGCCATAACAAAAAGTTATCCAACCATTCGAGAGCCCTCACCAATATACTTCTGAACCAACTCAGAACCAGAAACCCTTATAAAGGTACAATCAGTATGAGATCTAGAGAGAGAAAGAGAGAGAGACGGTGGAGCTCACTATCTTGCCGGTGCAGATGACGGTGGCGACAGAGCTTTGAAATCGCTCTGAATCCCAAAATCGATCTGAATCTTTGAAAGCGCTCTAAACAGCCGGTTGATATCGATCTGAATCTTCGAAATCGCTTCGAAATCACTCTGAATTGCCGATGGAGCTTGTGTTCTTTGAAGCTCTCTTCAAGAACAGCCGATTGATCTTTCGAGAGACGAAGCTTCTTCCTCGAGTCATCTCCTCCGTCTTCTTCGTCGCTGAGAGAGAGAGAGTGATGTCTGCGTACAAGGTAAGAGAGATGCGTAGGGATAAGAGAGTGGGCTCAGATTAAAAAAAAATAAGGGCTTAAAGAAAAGGGGCGCGTGTATCTACCGCCTTTGGAGGCGCTTTTAAGCGCCTTTAATTAGAAAACGGTGCCGTTTTGGTTGAAAAAATATTCGGTGATTAAAAAACACCGTTAAAAATTAGAAAACGTGACGTTTAATAAAACGCCGTTAATTAAACGCCGTTAAATCTTTGATTTCCTGTAGTGAGTGGTGGTGGTGCTTGGTAGTGATGAAGAAATTGTGCAAAACTTAGGGATTTTGAGAGAAATGGAGAGGGATATGTATATATGAGCTCCAAGCAATTTTCCAACCCTTTCTTTAGAGCTGGGAGGCCAGCTATATGGACAAGAATAGGGGAGAAATGGAGGGAAAAAAGTGGAGGGAAATGGCTCCAAGTTTTCCTCAAAAAATGTTCCCTCCGGATACAGATTTTTGGAGGGAAACAAGTATACAGCTAGAATGTACTCCTTGTAAGGAAGCAGGCCGACTAGGTATCTTGGTTGCAGGTGGCCGGCCGGCCACCCCCTATGGCCGGCCGGCCAAGGGTCAAAAAGTTCAAAATGAATTTCTGGCTGGGCACCAGATATTGGTGTCCTCCCAGGTCTCCTCATCACAACCCTGTGGTTCAAAATTGGAAAAAGTAAAACAGGAGAGAGAACAAGCCATTTTTAAGAGGGGTTCAAAAGGTTCAAGTTGAATTTCTGGCCGGCCATATACTTTTAGGATCCTCCCATGTGTGTACAACACAAATATAGGGTTTAGAGTTGAAGAAAGTGGCCCTAGGGTGGTCAACATTGGCTCGGAAGTGAGAAAAACGGGCGCCGGAGGAATATAACTGGTTGCTGAGACAATTGCTGACCTTCCACTCTTCAGTGACCTTCTTGGTGATAAAACAGAGGCACCTGCCAAAAATGAACGAAAACCGATGCAAAATGAAGGTTCTGGGAAACGCTAGCCGGCCCCAAATCGATCATATAATCGAAAGTGGCATTCGACCACGGTGGGTCTTCAGACCGCAAAGGTTCCTCAAAAGGGAGTAAATAGGATGCATGCCAAAAACCGAGCAATTGGAGATAGTTAGGCGGTCCCGAATCGAGGCACACGCCGACGGCCCAAAACCAGAACCGCCCGAATGGGAAAAATGGCCTACGGCCACGAAATGTAGCCCACGGCCACTGAGAGATGGTCTACGGGACCTCTCCCTCCCCTCAAGAAGAAAAACAGAGAAAACCGAGCCTGTTCCGAAACCGAGGCAGTAGTCTGAAAGAGTCCTAAGTCCGGAGGCAAGGCTCGCGGCCAAGACTCTGAGACTTCTGAACGAGCACAATATGCAACATCACCGAGCGCTCAATCGGTGACGTCTGAGTCTTAAGGTCGGTCAAAAATGGGGTGTCTACAGATAGTCATTGAATATGACGATGCTTTAAATACATTATATATGTATAACGTTTTGCGAGGAGATAGGAGATGGACTCCATTGAAAATTAAGTTGGTCGGAGTGTCCAGGGTGAAAGTCCCGAAATCTTATGTATACATGGGTGCCGATCCCGCGAACGAAATTTCTGTAAAATGACAAGGTTGAAGTGCTTGTATGATAGTTATGTTGATTGAAAACCACTGAGTTGTAGTCTTGGTTGGGTATTTGGAAAATTATACACTTGGTATATGACATGAATGAAATGAATTGACTTGAAATGAATAAATGGAAATGGAATGAGATGTGATTATTAATGCTGAATGATCATGGGAAGAATGTAAATGGGTCATAAATATTGAATGTTTATCTCACACTCAAATCTTAGTTAAACCTCCTATATTGTGTTAGACTGTTTCTACTGGGCTTTGACTCACCCTACTTGGGAAACCATTTTCAGGTACCAGTGACATGCTTCCTCCAAGGACGTGGCTTGGGAGGACTTAGGAGCTGGAGGCTCTATTTTTGTTATTTTGTGTTTAAATGTTTATTTAAGCTAATGGCTTTATATGTATGGAGCTTATGACTCCCTTTTTGTTATAACCAAGAAAATATCTTGGAAAGATATAAGCCCGTAGGGCATTTATTTTTCTATTATTAATCAATGTTACATGCTATAGATTTAGGATGAACATTTATAAATGTGTAATGCATGTAATACCTTTTGTAATATGAACTCTGATGAATGAATGCACGCCAATTCTATTATATTCATTTCTCGCACGAGTTGGGTTATTTGTATTATTAATTGGGGGCGTGACAGGTTTGAAGTTTATGAGAGTTATAAGGCTTAAGCCAAGGATAACATCTACAACCAAATGTCCTTAACAGCTTATAATCAGGCTTGTGTTTGAATAAAACTTCATAAGGAGTAAGATTATTCAACTTAAGAGTAGGATGCCTATTGACAAGAAAAACAGTTGTAGCAAGAGCATCAAACCAATAAACGAAAGGAAGAGAAGAGTGATGCAGGAGAGTATAGTTATTTCAATGAGATGCCTATGTTTTCTCTCAGCCACACCATTTTGAAAGGGAGTGTGAGGACAGGACAATTGATGCTCAATCCCTATTTGTTTAAGAAAATCTTGAAAAACATGACTGAGATATTCACCCACATTGTCACTCCTTAAAATCTAAAGTTTAGTGGTGAATTGAGTTTCAACAAAATCTTTAAATTTGAGAAATTTAGCAAATGCTTCACTTTTATAATGAAGAGGAAAAATCCAAGTAAATTTGTTAAAATCATTAATGAACAGCACATAGTACTCAAAGCTTGAAACAGATGCTGAAAAGGGGCCCCAAACATCAGTATGAATGAGAGCTAAAGGTTTATTTACAATAGAATTAGACAAAGAGAAAGGCAACCAATGGCTCTTAAAAACACAACAATGTTCACATAGAGGAGAGCCTTTATTAACTAAAACAGAAGACTTAGGAACTAAGTGATGATGAGTCACTATGTGATACAACTTCTTGTAAGAAGGATGACCAACTCAAAAATGCCAATTTGGTGTAACTGCAGGAGATGCTACAGTAGAACAAGAAAGGCAGATGTGAGAAGAAGGTGGCACAGCAACGGGAGAATAATGTGGCACAGCAGCACAAGAAGAATGTGGTATAACAGCATAAGAAGATGAAATGAGTGGATAAAGCCCTTGAGAATAGGAACCTTTACACAGAATCTACTGTGTAGCCTTGTCAACGATAAAGGAATGCTCTTCAAATGTAACAGTACAATGGTTATCTTTAGTTAATTGATGAACTGAAATCAAATTGGAAGAAAGAGTAAGAACATGGAGCATATTGGTAAGATGAAAGGGAAATAAAGGTGTAGGAAGAAGACCTTTATCAGCATGAGCAATAGGAGGAGTGCATCTATCACCAATGGTTACTTGCTCATGTCTTTGATAGGGTTGATAGAAAGAGAGATGATTAAGATCATTAGTCACATGACTAGTAGCTCCAAAATCTAAAAACCAATTGACCTCAAAAGTGAAGAAAGGAGCATATGCTAAATAGGCTTTAGAGTTGCCTGAATTTGGTGAGGTCTGAGAACCTATATTCTGAGCATTCTGAAAAGCTATATCCATCCTATGCCAACAGTCTAGGGCAATGTGATTAGACTTGCCACAGAGTCAACAAGTCATTGAGGGAGTGGATGAACTGCTTGTAGGAGCATAGCTATAGCTATTATAACCTTGTCTGCCCCCCTAAAAAGTGCTGAAGCTATTACCTCTTTGAGAATAGCCAGATTGATTAGCATGACCTCCTCGAAACCTGCCTCCATCTCTTTCTCTGAAATTAACTCTGCCTCTATAGTGGTCTCTATGGCCTCCTCTATTAGAAAAATTGCCTCTGAGCGTGTTGTAAGCAAAAAGACCTGGAGTTTCAGCAGCTTGCATATGCTTAAGAGAAGCCTCTACATGAATTGATTCAAAACAAAGCAGAGAGCACAGTTGATCCATAAAGATAGGATCTAATCCAGCACGTACAATAGTCTTCAAGGCATTGTATTCATCAGGCAAGCCATTTAAAATCAAAAGAATAAGATCTTCATCATCAACAAGTGAAGATACTAAAGCAAGCTGATCATCTATCACCTTAAATTGATTCAGATACTCTTCCATTGTGACACATTTCTTAGTAATTATACTTAATTTAGTCTTTAACCGATATATATGAGACCTAGAAAGTGAGGTAAATCTTTTGGCCAGAGTAATCCAGACTTCATGTGATAACCCTGTCTCGTGTTATGTTAATTAATCTTAATTATGATTGTGGTTATGTGCTTAATCTGATTTTGAGTGCCATTTATATGATTATATGTGTTTTTGAATTTCTATCTGTTCATCGTAGGGAAATCTATTTAATTTTCTACTATAGAATTTAAATTGAAGACTGTAGAGATGTCAAAAAGTGAAATTGACTGTATTTTTGTGCTTAGCATGATTTTTAGAGCCTACGGTGAAGTTTAATTAAAAATTGATTCGGATTAAAATAATTAGATTAAGCTAACTGAATTAGGCTTAATTAATTAACCTTAATTAAGATGGATTAGTTTAAACTAACCACTTAGTATATATAAGGGCCAAACACACTTAAACTCCCCATTTTGAGCTCAAAAATCTGAACTATACTCTAGAGAGAGAGAGAGAGAGAGAGAGAGAGGGATAGTTCTAGAGAGAAAAGAGGGCTCAAATTGTGAATTTTGGCTCAAAGCTTGGGAATTGGAAACTAGACTCAAGGAATTGGCTGAAATTTGGGGGATTGGAGCTTCTAGGTGGGTACCCAGCTCTTAATTCATGACTTTGAGTTGTGATTATATGAATTCAAAAGAGGATTGGTAATATAGAACAAAAATCAAGCTATACATGATGAATTTGAAGTCAATATACACATGCATGTAAGAATTATCATGGTATGAAGCTTAATTCTAAAGACTCATGTTTGTGTTTAGAAGATGATTGTTGAAACATGAAGAATATAGCATCAAGTCATACATGCATGCATAATTTTCATCAGCTTCATGATTATAAGTATCATTTGTACCATTTGAAATAGAATTGGGGTAAAAAATTAACATGCATGCATGATTGATGAAGATATGAAGTTGTATGAGGTTGAATGCATGAGTTTTGAAACTGGTGAGAAAATTTTGGAATGATTTTGGAAATGAACCATGATTTTGGACATTTGGTTTCAAATTATCTAAGGTTTTGTGTTACACAATGTTTTTCTATGATTTGTCATTGATTTGCACACTTTGGGGCCTTTGGGGTTGTGTTTTGAAGCTTAGACAGTTTGCCGGAAAACCCAGAATTCGACTGGTCCACTTGAGCGAGGAAAGTCTAGCTCGAGCGTGAAATTGTAGCTCCCAGAAGTTTTGAAGAAATTTGTACTGTAGCTCAAGCAACAAAGTGTGCGCTTGAGCGAGCCCTATTTTGCAAGGCTCCTCGCTCGAGCGCAAGAATCCTAGCTCAAGCATGAAATGCATGCAACCAGTACTTTCTCAAAGTTTTGCAGTTTGCTCGAGCGACCAATCCTGCACTTGAGCGGAGAGCCTTATTTCAGAAATTTTGAAAATTTGTTTTATGCTCATTTTCCCATTCTCTTCCATTTCTAAGCACTCTTAGGCATGTAATGAACATTGTAAATGAGTTAAAGGGATAAGAAAGAGACCAAAGAGAAATAAACAATTTGAGAATGAATTGAATCGCTTGTGACTCGATATGTTGTAAATTGTGTAGGGCCAAGCGCAAGGGCAAATCTATCAGTAGAAAACTGTGAGTAATATCCTAATAAGAATGTATTGAAGTATACTACTTTTCAAATGCTCACTTATGTATGAGTTCTACAGAGTTGTTAAATTGAATTAGATATTCGTTATGCCAATGATTGAATAAAGCTGTTGGAGTATGATTATGATTACGACATGTTGTGGACTCACCTTTTTCCACGCCCCCTTTCAGAAAAGTTGGAAAGAAATGCCTCATAGTTCGAACTCCCACGGTTCTGAATCTAGTCTCATAAGTGCAATGTGAAACTAATAAACACCAAAAAGTCCGAATCCGACAAATCGTTTTGGAAAATTGATTTTGAATCAAGTAATGCCAAAATTGGACTACTTTGTCAGATACAGAGTTGCCACCTAAATATTTTCTTTTGGAAAAATTTAGGAAACCTTGACTCGTGCCGAAGGCCACATGTCCGTCATCACCAAAATTGCCTTGACTCAGGAACTTAGGTACGAGGAGGGAAGGTCATTAATTGAGCACCCTCGCTCGCCCGATCGAAGACCGACCTTTACCAATCATGATACGATTTTTATAAACATTATGTGCTCTTATTGATTATTAAACTAGCTTTACTACGTGACACACACAAGCAAGTATAGACTAGTTTGCTCAATTTGGAACGATTCAACTCATGTTTGTTTGCGAAAATGGTTTGAATTTTCCACCTCAAGTAGGCTTAAAGTTTGCGGATTTGCCACCAAACATAGTGGGCTTAAAACATAATTTGCTACTCAACAAAGTGGGTTTAAAACTTACATTCGTTGAATCATTCCAATTCAAACAACAAGCCTTCATCCACAGGCATCTAAGCAATTTGGCATGTAAGCATATAGCCTCATGGCAAGCATGCTAATCATGGCAACATTCACACTCATGCAAGTATGCTAAAGCGTAAAACTCACCGAGTACTCCAAGCCGAAATAGAAACTAGCTAGAAAGATGCATGATCCTAGGAAGTGATGGATATGCATGCGCATGCTCGACTCTACACCCGAAAAGCCACTGCCTTGCTGCTGCAAGCCTCTGTTTGCACATTCGATCACTAAAAATTCTGCCAACTTCCAGAACACCTCTGCTTCATCTTACCAACACATTGTGCAAAAATCACTGATGGCCAACAAGAGAGACAAGGGGCCGGTCGGCTACCAATGGTGGCCGGTCGGCCACTGATGAGCTGAACTTCTTTGCTGCAACAGAGAGCAAAATAGTGTATTCTCACAAGTTGTTTGTACTGTCTACCCTCCTTATCATCACATAAGCTCAAAGGAGAGAAACTCTTGGCCCTCAAACCATTAATCAAGCAATTTCCATGCACGATGGCTAAGGAACCAAGTTTGTACAAGTTCAATAAATGCACAAACAAGACCAGAATAAGCACCACCCTATCATGCATGATCAAGGGCAGTGGTGACCTAGGAAAATGACACATTTCATCACTTTGAGTATGAAATGTCCCATTTTCCTTGTGTTCAAATTAACGTTCGATTTGAACACATGTAATGTGTGGGGACATATTTTCTGAGTACCAACACGTGGTAAGGTGACGCCGACGTGTCAACCGAGGTGCCACGTGTCCTGGTCGTGATGCCGAGGTGATCTCGGTTAGGCCGAGGTTATTTCCGAAGATATCGGAATCCGAGATAAGTGGATAAGGGACAAGAGTCCTAGAATGAAGAGGGAACTCAACCTGGATATGGACAAGAGTCCTAGATTGGGAGAAGACTTCAGTTTGGGTAAAGATAAGACTCTTAGAGAGTTTATCCTGATCCCACTGGGAGTCCCAGATTAGCAGTAATCCTAAGTCCATTAGGGCCAGGCTCCTATTGGGACTAGGATTGTATTGGCTATAAAAGAGAGGCACCCCCATGGGTCTAAGGTATGCTTTTGATACTCAAGCTTGTGAGTTTAGCACTTGATTTATCTTTGAGAGATATACTGACTTGATCGTCGGGTGCCCCGTGTGGACGAACCACCATGGATTCTTATATTTCGTTGTAGGTCGGCCAGTGCCATCTATTCTCGCCGGTTTCCATTGACTACTAAGCGGGCAGTGTGGTCAGAAAATCGCTCACACAATTTAGCGCCGTCTGTGGGAAAGAAAGAAGAATAGATGGCCAGTGAAGGACAGAAGGATCAGATTGGAGACAACACTCCTGCTGGGAATGGGAGACCTATCGACCTCGACACTGAAGGGGACGACCGCAACACAAAAACTCGTGACCAGAGTCACGGAGTGAAAGACGCCGGCCAAGAAGGTGACGCACCAAAGACAACAGATCAAAGCGGATACTACAACAAAGATGACCTCTAGGTATGGAAGGATAGATACCTGCAGAGGAATGAAGACCCTTCCAGAAGGGATGCAAAGACAAGGGGCATGAGCGTTCCCAAGGAGATGACATTCAAGTATAGAAGAGCTCAGCCTAAGTGAGCAGATCCTGGATTCCAGATCCCGGATCCGAGAAGATATCATTTCGGCCTAGATGAGTAGGCCCGAAAAGACGAGAGCTCAGCCTAAGTGAGCAGATCCCTGATTCCAGATCCCGGATCCTAGAAAACATGATCTCGGCCTAGATGAGTAGGCCCGAGAAAAGAAGAGCTCAAACCGAGTGAGCAGATCTAAGAAGATAAGATCTCGGCGCTTAAGTCCCAGAAGAGAAGAGCACAGCGAACAGATCTAAGATCCCAGAGGATAAGAAGGAAACACACAAGATCAAACTAAAGTTGGCCGGGTTGAGAACCCCAGCTTGAATCCAAGATAATGCTTAACCGAAGTTAAGTCGAGAAGATGTTTAACCGAAGTTAAACCAAGATGATGCTTAACCGGTTAAGCGAGAAGATGTTTAACCGGGTTAAATCGAGATTGTTCCTTATCTTCACTTGTTGAAATTTGTAGCAATTTACAAGTTGAAGTTAAGCTGAGATTATTCCTTATCTTCACTTGTTGAAATTTGTAGCAATTTACAAGTTGAAGTTAAGCTGAGATTGTTCCTTATCTTCACTTGTTGAAATTTGTAGCAATTTACATGTTGAAGTTAAGCTAAGATTATTCCTTGTCTATCGCTTGTTGAAATTTGTAGCAATTTACAAGTTGAAGATAGACCGAGATCATTGCCTAACACTTGTTGAAATTTGTAGCAATTTACAAGTTGGTCAAACCGATACAGAGATTAACACTTGTTGAAATTTGTAGCAATTTACAAGTGAGAGTTAAGCCGAGATTACTGTTTCTCTTCGCTTGTTGAAATTTGTAGCAATTTACAAGTCGAAGTGAAGCCGATGTTATTGCTTACAGACTTATAGCAATCTACTAGTTGGTTAAACCAAAGAAGATGCTTAACACTTGTTGAAATTTGTAACAATTTACAAGTTAAAGTTAAGCCAACATGTGATCATCTGTTGAAATTTGCAGCAATTTACAGGTTGAAGTAAAAGCTAAGTATATTATTTAAATCCTTGTTGAAATTTGTAGCAATTTACAAGTAGATCATTGTTTAACACTTGTTATAACTTGAGAAAAGTTTACTGTATATGTTAATCCTTGTTGAAATTTGTAGCAAATTACAAGTAGGATAGACTGAGATTACTGTTTAAACACTCGTTGAAACTTGAGAAAAGTTTGCAAAGTTAACATTGAATAGTATATGTCTTATGCTTGTTGAAATATATGAAAAGTTTGCGTGGTCAAGATTCTTGTCAAGTAAAGTTTGTAGTTATTATACCCGAGGTATGTAACCCCGAGAAGATTGCACAAAGAAGGCAAAGAATGAAAGGCACGCAGAATATTCTAAGTATAGAATCATGCAAAGGCAATCAAGAAAAGACAAAGGCACAAGCATTCAGAGAAGGAAAGTTGAATTAGACATTCAAGAACAAAGGGGCACATCGGCCATATGCAGAGCTTACATTGTCTAAAGGTACAAGAGTACAAACGACAAGGAAGGAATGATGCTTAACCGAAGTTAAGCCGAGATGATGCTTAACTGAAGTTAAGCCGAGATGATGTTTAACCGAAGTTAAACTGAGATGATGCTTAACCGAAGTTAAGCTGAGATGATGTTGAAACCCGAGAAAAGTTTACAAGCAGAGCTAAAATCGAGAATGAAGAATGGCTTAAACACTTGTTGAAATTCAGAGAAAATTTACAAGTTAGAGAGCGCACAAAGTTAAGTGTCGGCAAAAGATTCGCCAGAGTCAAACGTCGTTTTGATTAGAACAGAACCACTAAGTACACGCCAGAAGTGGTAACCACAATTGTGAAAGGAATAAATGCTTCAAAGAAACAGCGATGATAGTTTGCAAAGGCCAAGAGAAAGAGGGTCTAAAGGGGGCGAATTAAATACCAGAAGTTTTAATACATCGGCGAAAGAAGAACACATCAGGTCTGTGACTACGGCACGAAGCCAACTTCCCTAAAGTGATCCTCAGTGCAACTTATGTTCACATTAGGGGGCAGAGAGAAGGTGCAGGGGGAGTGAATGATAATTAAGGAGCAAGGAATGTCAACACTTGTTGAAATTTTTGAGCAAAATTACAAGATGAGTTAACCGAAGATTGTGAAGTCTACCACTTGTTGAAATTTGAAGCAATTTACAAGTTTGGTATAGCCGAGATAACATTGAAAGACGTTTCCGAGATATGATCATCCGAGATGACCAACTAGCTTGTTAAGAGCTGAGAAGGTTGGCAAGTACAAAAATGAAGACCTTAAAGAATTAGGGACTAAAAGCAAGAACGCTTGACCGATCTCGCTCGACAAACGATAATGGTTCAAATTTCGAATGGGCTTGAGGAGCTTTTCTACCATTACCTCGGCATCAATTTCAAGAAAAAAGTAAACTACTCAGCATCAGTGGCAGGTTGTGTCTCACCCCCAGAAGACAGTTTGAAGGAACTTCTCAGCAGCCATCTCAACCACGAGCTCAACATCAATCTCCTGAAGAGTTTGATCAACGCTCTTCTCGGTGATTGGCACCTTGGAGTTTTGAAGGCAGGATTGAAAACAAAAACCTGGAAAAAGACACAGAAATACAGACTCAAGAACAATAGCAAGAAAGTGGTGAAACAGTGCAAGTGTTCAAGACAAAAAGATTGCATAGGTGTGTCAAGCCAAGAACAAAGGGCGTAAATCAACAGATATGTGAACAGCAGTATTCAAGAAGATGATTTGAAAAAACGGTAAAAACAAGAATGGTGGTTAACAATGAAGCGTAACTTCTTAGAAAGAGCATAGAAGAATTGAGAATGAAAGGAACATAGGCTTACCAGAAAAGTGGAGCCAGATGAAGGTCACCGAGGTCGTGCAACGGTTGCACATTTAATCCAACGGCAAAAGCTTCACCGGATGAGAGGAACGAAAACAATTGCAGAGCTTGAAAACTTGGAACAATGACGGATTTAAGCAAAAGAGCTAGAAAGGAAAAAAGCCAGAGGATTGAATGAAAAAAGAGAAAAATCAGAGTCAAGAAGACGACAAAGTTCAAGAATAAAGCTAAGTGCACAGGCACTAAGTGAGTATGTGAAGAACAAGAAAGTAATGGCCCAAACACGATGCTAGCAACAGAAAGCGGATATGACAAGAACAATGCCAGGCATTCAAACAATTCAAAACTTAAAAACAGACGAAAATAGAAGGCAACAGAGGGCAAGTAAACGGATTCAGAAGGGTTATGAAAGATTGAGCTTAATAAAAGAGTTTATGAACCTACCAAGATAAGTGAACGCCGATATGAAGATCGCCAAAGTCAAATTGATGACTGGAAATCAAGAACCCACCAGAAAATGTGAATAGAGCGGATGCAAAGCTCTTTGAGTTTATGAAATTAATGAAACCAGAAACCTCGGCTAGAAGGTATGATCACGAATAGCTTGGAAAGCATGAAGCTTGATACTTGACAGAAGTAGACAGTAGAGTCCAGGAAACTTTGAGGTCGGCAAGTTTGATCTCGGACAGAGGGGCACAGATGAACGAACAGTGTAGGTTCCATCACCTCAGAATGCCGAGGTAATAGAACCTAGGAGGCAATTGTGGGGATATATTTTCTGAGTACCAACACGTGGTAAGGTGACGCCGACGTGTCAGCCGAGGTGCCACGTGTCCTGGTCGTGATGCCGAGGTGATCTTGGTTAGGCCGAGGTTATTTCCGAAGATATCGGAATCCGAGATAAGTGGATAAGGGACAAGAGTCCTAGAATGAAGAGGGAACTCAACCTGGATATGGACAAGAGTCCTAGATTGGGAGAAGACTTCAGTTTGGGTAAAGATAAGACTCTTAGAGAGTTTATCCTGATCCCACTGGGAGTCCCAGATTAGCAGTAATCCTAAGTCCATTAGGGCTGTGCCCTATTGGGACTAGGATTGTATTGGCTATAAAAGAGAGGCACCCCCATGGGTCTAAGGTATGCTTTTGATACTCAAGCTTGTGAGTTTAGCACTTGATTTATCTTTGAGAGATATACTGACTTGATCGTCAGAGTGCCCCTGTGGGCTTAACCACCATGATTCTTATATTTCTGTTGTAGGTCAGCCAGGTGCCATCTATTCTGCCGGTGCTCTCCAGTTGACTACTAAGCGGGCAGTGTGGTCAGAAAATCGCTCACACATAATGAAACACAAAGAATGCTTATCTTGCACACTTTTCCTTGCCAGTTTTGTTTATACATTTTAGTTATCAAATCATTCATTAATCAATTTGTCCATTGGTGAGTGTCTTCTAAGATAAAAGAAGTGTCAACTAAGGAATAGTGTAAGGTAAGAGAGAGATCATGCCTTTGATAATGAACCCTAAAAAAGGATTAAATCATTATGCATGACCTCAATCTCAAGCATAAAGGATCCCAAGTTTGAAATAACCCTCAAAAGCAAATGAAAGAGTGAAGCAAAGAGGGAGATTGCAGAGATTTAGGTGCTGAAATTGAGTGATAAAAGCACTAAAAACATGCAACCAAGACACACCAATGATGTTTAAAGCCTTAAAACAACAAGCTAGTGCAATGATTTACACTACAACTACACAAAACAAAGTTCAACTAAACCAAACAGCCCAAAATAGAGCTAAAGCAAAGTTATTTCTAAAGCTAAAACGTGCTAGACTTAAGCTAAGTTATGCTAGAAAAACATGCTAACATACGAAGCTAACTAAGCATGCAAACAAGACACAAGGAGGGGAGGCTAGCCCCTCCAATTTTGGACTTCAAAATAAGTTTTTTACCACTGAAAAACCTTTGAAAAACAGTGTTTAAAAGCTCTGAAAAAGATGATGCAAGGGAGGGGGGGAACACAAGGGCAAAGGCCTCCAAAACAAGGTACGAAGAAGGGTTATCAACCCCTCAACCTTTAATGGCCTTAGGACCCAAGCTTCAGCCCAAAAACACAAAGTTTTTATAGCCCAAAATCAATTGAAAAACATGCTGAAATGAAGACAAAAGTAGCTAAAACAATAAGGTAAAACATGGAGCTTTTGAGCTAGTAAACAAGCATAAAGAGAGGTGGCTAACCCCTCTATTTTTGGGATCTCAAAACAACATTTTTAGCCTCTAAAAACCTCTAAAAATCAATGGTAAAAAGGCCAAAAAAATTTGTTTTGAAAGTGATTAACAAAGGCACAAAAACTTTACAAGCAAATATGCAAAAAGAGTGAACCACCCCTTAACTGAAAATGGCCTCAAACCACCATTTTTAAGCCACAAAAACGGAGTTTTTTACAGTTCAAAATCAGCCCAAAAGCAGTTGAAAGAGATGGGACAACAAGTATGCAAAACAAGTGTAAAAAAGGGAGTGTTATACCTCTTGAAGGGAAGACACAAATGAGGCAATAAATCAAGCCAAGACCACCTTCTAGAGCTCAAAAAGGGTCCCAAGTAACCTCAGCCCAAAAATAAGCAACTTTGGTTAAGGGTTGATAGGCAAACTTGAAGTGTATCTACACTTGTATGCACAAAAGTTCAAGAGAGAGAGACAAATCTAGAGAGAGAGGATTGTAGAGAGAGAGACTCCCAAAATTTTTCTAACCTTGAAAACAATAGAGAAGGTCCTCTATATATAGAAAAATGTGAGCTCAGGTCAAAAATATCAATATAGGACAGCTGGAGTAGTATGGAACAGTTGGAGGGAAAATATCCGCAGAAAACTACCTTTTTTACACCAATGGCTGACAAAAGTCACCCTTGGACGACATATGGCCCGGAAAACCCATTCATGGCTGACACATGGCCGTCAAAGCCCATCCATGGCCAGCAAACTCCACCAATGGCAGGCCAGAAAAATCTACTCTCCAACTCCAACTTCAAATGGACATATCTCCTTCATCCAGACTCATTTGCAGGTCATTCTTGTGTCTAAATTGAAGCCCCGAAAGTCTTCTTTCCAATGGTGTTAGCCTCACATCAAAATTCCAAGTGTAAAAAAGATATGCCTATTTTAGTGAAGACTACTCAGTTTTGGTCATATCCCATTCATGCCTAACTTCTCCTCAACTAGTTTTCTTCTCTCCCCTCCTATTTTCTTCAACTCCAAACCTCTAAATAAGGTGTTTTGAAAGATTTTTCAAAGAGTTCACACCTCTTGCATTTATTTCCACTTTGTCCTTACTCAGTTTACCAAGAAGCGCAACATTTAACGAAATATGAGCCTCGGAACATCGTAGAAAACTTTTCAAAAATATTTTGAAAAATAGGGTTTTAAGGTCTAAAATCATTTTGGTCAAAATAGTTTTGGTCCAAAATGGGGTGTAAGGTTGGGATTTAGAGCTCTTCTTGCTAAAGAAATCGAACCTCTGCGTAGCATAACTTTTATCATCGAGTGATCAATCAATGATGCCGAAGACTTAGGGACGGTCAAAAATGGGGTGTCTACAGTTGCCCCTCTTTGATAGAGCTCGAAGTCCTAAAATGACATGAGTAAATGTCAAAGCCCGAAGACGACCCATCTTGACAAGACCGTAAGACTTGGGTAAACAAATAAAATGTAGATGCAGAAACAAATGGTTACACCCGCAGGCTGTCTACGTATCTCTTTGTAAGGAATCAAACTAGCGTAGTTCAAGGGCAGAATGCAAAATTATACACAATATAACAAAATAATGTAAATGATATGCAATGTAATTGAATCATCAAACCACAAGCAATGCAAAACCACACAAATACCATGAAGGGATAGAAATGCAACATCAAACTACGTTTTATATAGAAAAGGTGCCCGAGCACTCTAACCACAATTCTTGCGAAATAGGCATATGCACATGCAAAACTATGTTTTTCATAGAAAGAGAAAGAGTACAGGTAATTGGATGGTATGATATAGGTGAGGAATGATCTGCTGAGGAAAGATGATGATCCTAAATGTTGAATGCAACAATACAAAATATGATGCAATGGATGCAGTGAATAAGGCATAAGCCGAACCACATTTTACCTAGAAAATGTATGGACACAAAACAAACCACGTCTAACACAGAAAAGGTACCAAAACCCTCAGACCACAATTCTTGCAGAACAGGCATGTACACATGTAGAACTATGTTTTAACGTGAAAATGTATGGGCACATGCCAAACCAAGCTTAACATGGAAAGGATGCAAACAATAAAATGGTATGATGTAATAGATGTATGCAATAAATTCTATATGCAATAGAAGTGATAGATGCGATGCAATAAATAATAAATACGATGTAGCAGCTAGGAAGTGAAAGTACCTTACAGAGGCAATTGGTGATGACTCACCTTATGCTTTGGGGATCTCCTGCTCTATTTTTTTTTTTTTGGTTAAACCATAGGTACTTCTTTTCTTCCTGGCTATGTTCGCAACTTTCCCTATTCTCCAATAGGGTAACAGATTAGGTTGGTTCAGTATCCAGAATTGAGGCGCATACACGATACCTCAACCTATGGGGCTGTCATACAAATTTCAAGCCGATGATACACCCCTGGGTATTTAAACCAAACTTTAGTCTTAGAAATTCCAAACCTTTGCATTCTAGGCCTTGGCCATTCGAACTCTAGTTTCCACCGTCTTAGTTGATCTCTTAAGAACTTATCGCAAATATAGGCTGGTGGCTATACTAGACTGCCTAAAGTCGTTCGGGAATGACAAACATCAAAGGATTTGCACCTTTAGAGGATTTAAGGTCTCCTAGACCAGAGAGTGCACAAGACAATGCAATATAAAGATACAAGGTGCACAAGATAGTGTGATGAAATGCACAAACATAGTGCAAGTAAGATGCACAAAATAGTGCGATGAAAAGTGAAATGCACAAAATAGTGCGATGTGAATTGAAATGCACAAAATAGTGCGATGAAATGCACAAGACAGTGCGATGTGAGATGAAGTTGTGCAATAGGTGCACCGAGTGAGATTATTGTGTGATAGATACACAAAATGAACAAATGAACAAGGCTTACAAATCAATACAGTGACAACGCATGTTCCATGCAAGATAAACAACCGATGTATGATGTTAATTGAAAGCATGTTCTATGCAAGAAACAAGAGCATATTCTATGCAAACTTGAAAGCATGTTCTATGCACGAAACAACAGCATATTCTATGCAACAGTGAAAGCATGTTCTACGCATGAATCATAAACGATGCAAGGCATGCGTGCAACATAAGTTTATGTGAAAGTGCACATTCTATGCAATATAAGAGAATCAAATATGTACTTTGGTGCCTCTGATTTACCTTTCGGAGGACTTTGCAAAATGTTCAAAAAGAATACATCCTGTTCATATTGGCAAGGGGTAATCTGCATACCGCTTTGATCACCATTCTGACTTGAAGCAGGCTTGAACTCGGGGTCGAGGTACACTCATACTCCAGAGAAATAGTGAGGCCTGAGAAAGTGCACCTGGAATGCAATCTCGGAATTTGCTGAAGTTGAAACACACTAAAATGCTCCAAATTTTCCCTCTTTTCTTTTGCTTTGCAAACCGGAACCTATGTAACTTCAGATAGATCTTGGTTCGATTGCTCTCTCTTGATCGAGGTTGAACCCTACAGTTTATGAAAGAAAGAATTCTGTTTTGTACAAATGTGGAGAATGACACAGCACTTTGAGCACAAAATGATTTATTTTTTAAATTGAAATTGAGAAATGAGTTCTTAACCGGGTATTGAGCCTATAACTGACCAAAGTCAAAACGAATCAAATAAAACAACCGAAACACAGTTATTTACACTCACCGAAATCAAAATGACTCAAAACAAGAATCAAAACAAACAAAATGACAAACACAACACTGGATATTTTCTTTCCAATGGCGAGAGACCTCTTGGTTCACGGGGAGCCTGTTTCTCTGGGTATTGTTTCCCACCCTTTCTTATCTGTGATTCTCACATCACTCTAGCACTCAATTTCTTTTTCTCTTAAAAGCCTTTTTCTCACTTTTCCTATCAGCGCACATCTCTCTATTCTTTAATCTCTCTTATATTTTATCCCTTTCCTGGGTGGTTGATGGATAAGTAGGTAGTTGTGGGCTCTTGCCCCTAGTATTCTACTAGATTCTCCTTCTTTCGCTCACAACTAGTGAGCTTTCCCACAGAGGGGTTGTGATGTGACTAGATGTGCAACAGATCTGCAACTGACATCGGTTGACGATGCCCTTGGCTTAGCTTAACCAAGATGAATTACAACATGTCCCACCGGCCAAGCATACAACTAATTGGTCTCATATATTGCATTTTCTACGTCCCCATTCTGGGTCAGATGCCAATTTGAGCGTGATCAAACCTATCTAAATGAGAGGGTCGAATACCCTGCTCCATTTCCAGTTCGTGCTTTGCACTTGGCTTGGTACCTCGCTGCTTGAAGGATGAGAGAGAGTCTTTTGGCCTCTGCTGTTAGCTTCAGTTGTGCCATTTTTTGCATGTACGTTGATAATGGGGAAAAGACAGAAAATCTGACTCAACTGTGCCCCTAGTTCAACACTTTGACCATTTTTTGTTTTTTGGTTTTCTACTAAAACAATTTTAACCAACGTGATAGTTAGATTAACATACTTGTTCGATATTCTAATTTGAAATCATGTAAATCAGGTTGTGAGCATTGAAAATTTTCCTTTTTTGGGTCTAAGAAATGGTCCAGTTTTAGAAAAAAAAAGAATAATTTTCGAGAAAACTAGTCAACCTCACTAAAAATCTTCAAAACTGTTTTTGCAAATGGTCATTGCTCAACCAACATGGAATCTACTCTCGAGATGCACAATCTCAGATCTTAACTTGATTTGTCTTGTAGCTGAATCTTGTAACGGAATAGGACAACTGAATTTGAACGAAGATGAGCCAATTTACGCATGGATAAGATAGCCGAGTTTGAACAAGGATAAGCCAATCAACATAGATGAGCCAAGCAGGTTGAAAATGATTGGGGCCAAACGTTAGGATGAAGTTGCCTACGTATCCCAAAGATGGGAATCAGGTCGTATGTAGTTCCGGGTTAAGCTACACTCGGGTATTAACACTCTCCTTTTGCACTCTAACTTTTGCCAAAGTCACCCTTCTAGGTTTTCAACCTTGCGAGCTCTATTTTTCTTTTCTTGTCATTTTTTTTCATTCTTTTCTTTTCTTTTTTTCTTTTTCTTTTCATTTTTTTCATTTTTGTTCTTTTTCTTTTCTCTGCTCTAACTTTTGCTTGGGTCGCCCTTCTGGGTTTTCGGCCCAACGAGCCTCCCAAGGATAAAAAAGAAAGCTTAACTTGTCCATGTTGATCAGTTTTGAGATCTCGAAGCCATCTAAATCCAAGAGAATGACTGCTGTTCACTAATGATATAGGAGTCCATCCAATCAGGTCTGAATTTGCCCCTAGTGTTGTGGATAGGAACTCGATTGTCCTTCAGCAATAATTTCTCTTCTCTCAGATTCTGGGATTTGGCTTTCTTGCCGGTCTTCATTGACTTGTGGAATGACCCATCTTTTGAATCTCTGAGCACATCTGACATTGTTTGCCCCTAGTTCAAGGGCTACTTCTGATATAGCTTTGCAAGCTTCCTTTGATGACATCTGACCTTCTTGCCCATACTTCAAGAGCTGCTTTCAATCCGGCCATCCAAGCCTTTCATTATAGTTGATTGCTTGAGCATTCTGCATGAAGGATCGAGTCTCGAGCACGAGAGTGATCTTATGCTGTGCAATCTCAAAATCAATTCTAGGCATGTCTTTGTAGGACCACGCAAAACCTTTTTTGAAATCCTTTAATAAAGCAACTAGTCACTTATGCTTTTCTAAAGAGAATGCAGAACCAATCTAGATCAAGCCAGGATCATTTGCAGTACTCACATTAATAAGCATGATCTCATTCATTAAGGGCTTAGCATGCCTCTTTTTCTCTCAATTTGATCAAATTTTTACAAATCCCGAAGAATTCCTTCCTCTTTGTTTTCATCATAGTGTTAGAAAAGTTTTGAAAAACTTAGGTCAATGCAATGATTTCAAGGCACAGAAAGGTAGGTGAAAATCACAGCCGTTTCATTCAGATCTTCTGGCCCAATTGGCTCCACAATAGAAACAGACTTAAAAGAA
Source organism: Camellia lanceoleosa (assembly GCA_025200525.1). Lineage (NCBI taxonomy): Eukaryota > Viridiplantae > Streptophyta > Magnoliopsida > Ericales > Theaceae > Camellia > Camellia lanceoleosa. Next base: position 22,355,653 of record CM045767.1, read on the forward strand.
AGAGCGAAAAGACAAACAAAACAAACAGGGAAGTGATGTCTGAGTTAACACCCCTGAAATCACCAACCTCCGACACAACAAGATTGACTCGACTGACTCAGGCCTCGTTTGGGAACAGGCTAATTTAGTAATTTTTTGGCTATTTGGCTAAAAAGGTAGGTAAAAAAAACTTGTATGTTTGGCATGACTTTTTGGCTAATTACGAAAAGATGTGCAAAAAGTAGAGAGAAAAGAGAATCTTTGACTTTTTAGTATGAGTGGTTGGCTTTTTGGCTAATTTAGTAACTTTTTGGCTAATTGGCTAAAAAGGTAAGTCCCCAAACGGGGCCTCAGTACAAAAAGACTGCCTCAATACAACACAACAAGACTGACCCAATACCCAAGTTAGAAAGTAAAATAAACAACATTTGCAAATTACTCAAAACAGTGCATGCTATCCGCCATATCTGGAGTAAAATGAGCGCTGTTAGCAGGTGGTTCCTCCCCGATCACATAGTCACATTATCCCCCCAGTTCATTAATCTGGTGTCGATAGACTTTGTAGGACCTGGTGCGGTGATGACCTCATTGTCAATGAGATCTTGAACTTCATGGCGAAGACAATAACAACCGTCAGTGTCATGACTGGTTTGTTGATGGAAGGCATAGTACTTGGTAGCATTATGCTTGGCTGGAAGGGGATCCGGGAGAGGCCGAGGATCAAGGGTTTTGAGATGGCCTTGTCCTACGAGGATTTGGAGAGCTTTGGTTAAGGTCATGTAAAGCAGGGTGAAAACCCTCTGGCGTCGGGCCTGATGGCTTAAGGTTTGTGAAGTTGTGTTGGATGTATCGGCAAAGGGGTTGGCAGGTGCTGATTGGGTTTGATGATCTCTTCCGAGTGTAGGATTGGAACTGAAGGGTGTTCTGCACGACACTTTTTCATGGCTTGTCCCTTGATTCGAAATGTCCTGAACCTGAGTGGCAAAAGTGTCATCAACAGTCTTTGCAACAACTGCAAGCACTTGCTATTTGTTCAGCCCTTCGACCATGAAAGCCTCAATAGCCCATTGAAGATGTTCGTAAGGTTCGATACTTGCCCCAACCTTGTTCTTACCACTTGCCTCCACTTTTCCAAGGGATTGGGTCGCTATATTAGAGCGGAGCCGAGTTGTTGTCGACATGTCATTGTCCAGACCTGAGATAGCTTTAGGTTGGCTATTTTCAATTGCGGCTTACCCCAAGATTGGAAAGCCTTTTGGCGTGAAATTTTCTGGCATGTGATGTGGTCGATGATGGAGCCAAAACCCCAAACGCTAAATCTGCCACCGTTCTCTAAAGATATTCAATCATGCTCATCAGCTCAAAAGTAGTGAGTTCATGGGTTTGAGATGATTGGGGTTTGAGTGCATCCATCATGCACAAGTCTATGCTTTCTGGAATAAACACCTCAGGCTTGGGTAAATGAGCTGAGGTGATGTATACGCTGGGGTTATAGGTAGGAAGTAGTCACTACAAGAAATTAGTCCTTTAGAGACTAATATTTAAGGGCTAATTAAATTTGGTCGCTAAAAATAATCTTTTAGGGACAAATTTAAACATATGATAATTTACTTATAAGATTGTAAAAATGATTATTAATATTCTCACTTAATATTTACATAATTTTTTTAGACTAATAAATTTGGTTGTTAATATATTTACATAATTTTTTTAAACTAATATATTTGGTTGCTAATATATTATTAACATTTAGGGACCAAATATTTTCGCCATTATCAATTAAAAACAATTTGAGACCAATTATTTTCATCATTTTAACAATTGAAAAGTCAGGACCTCATTCTTCACTTCAGCCCTAACTTGCTCATTCTCTCTCTCTCTCTCTCTCTCTCTCCGTGAATCGATCTTCATACCTGTAAGAGCTCCAAGGCAGATTGAGCTTCACATTTGAAGATTAATAGTCGTTTTTCAATTAACAATTGAAGATTGAGCTCAATCTTCAATTGTCAATCTTCAATCTCTCGCACCTCGATTTGCTCAATCTTCAACCCTAAAGTTGGGCGCTCCAAGGCAGATTGGGAGCTCAATCTTCTTTAAATTTTGGTGCATCTCTCTCTCTCTCTCCATAATCGATCTCCGTAATCGACCTGTAAGAGCTCTAATTCGAACTTTCAATTTCTTATCGTAATCAATCTGTGTTTTACATAGATTGAACTGTTTATTGTATTTTCAATTTCTTATTGTGTTTCAATCTCTGTTTATCATAATCGATCTCCGTAATCGACCTGTTTATTGTATTTTCAATTTCTTATTGTGTTTCAATCTGTGTTTTACAGAGACTGAACTTGTTTCTTATCTTAATGCTTGTTGGAATTGAACAATTGTTTACATAGATTGAACTTGTGTGTGTGTATATATGTATGTCTAATCTAATGTGTGTTGGAGATGAAGAATTGGGGATGCGTAAGAGAAAAAGGACACAAGAATATCATATGATTGTTATTAGTCCTTAAATATTAGTCTCTAAAAACATGTAGGGCATGGCTAATCTCCCCACTCTTTATCCCCAATTTGATGCCACAGTCAAACATGCACTTCTTGTTCTACAATTAATTAATCCAATAAACCACAACTAGAAAAAGAAGTGGATACTTATAGAAATATACTGTCTCACTTCAGAATTTGCAACTATAGATGCGGATATACGCTTAACTAGCTCAACATAATATTCTGCTCGAGCATTGTGAATTGCTCATGTCTGAGTGTTGCGAAAAGAAATAATCAATGATCAATAAACTCATGAAAGATGTTTCCACAAGGGCAGTGTGACAATGGAGGTGTTGAGGGAAAAGTAAAAACAATTTTTTTGAACTCACCAGAGCTTGTAAGTTCTCAAATCTTTTTATTGAGTTGGCATGCCTCGGAAGTGAAGTCTGTGGCCAACATGATACTACAAGAGCTTCTTTCCTATTTGGGAGTGCCTGTAGATGATCCAAGCCTTCATGAAATCATAAAAAAAAATAAAAAATAAAAACTTATTTCCAAAGAAGAAAAAGAAAAAACAAACTACATCAGGAATGAAAATTCCAAGGGGCACCACTGAGAAAGTGAGAAGTATCATTAGAAGCCAACCAAAACTCTAAATGGCAGAAAGTGACACAAAAAAAATTAGTAGGAAAACCCAAGAAAAAGTCTTGTGCAACAAGGGCCACACAACAGGTTTTGGCTCCATAATTCTCTTTTTCTTTTTCCTTCTTTCCTTTCCTTTTCTGATGAATTCTTTAACAAGCAGTAGTGAGATTTGTGCATTAAGCTAGTGTATAGAATACATCAAAAGTAGCAGCAGTAAAACAAATCACTACTGCAATGCCAACGAGCCCTACATGTTTTTAGAGACTAATATCTAGGCAATTCAATCAAAACATGCTTAGATTCAACATCTTCAATCCCAACTAGCCGAAATGGTATTGTCCGAGATCTTAAGCACTTTTTGCCTAACACACCCTAATCACAGCTCCCAAAAGCGCTCTTACTCTTTTCCTTTAGCTTTATGCTATGTTTTTCTTTCTATACTTGTTTCTAGTGTATGTATGCATGTTTGCAATTTATGTTTTGTTTTTCTTTCTTTACTTCTCGGATTTTACTGCCGTAATCACCAACCTCCTATAGAAAGCCATTTGGTATGCTATAGCCATTACACTTGGACTTAACATTGCCAAACCTTTATTCTCTTTATAAGGTTTGACCTTATGTGATTTATGACCTTATTTAACTTAACATTGCGATTATTTATTTATTTATTTTTTTAAAGTGGGGATAAGATTGTTATCAATGTTATTATGTGTCTTGATGTTTTGCTTTGTTTTATGTGGTGTGCCTTGGCAATACATCCCTGAATTTTTGTTTGTCAAAAGATAGATATGAATCACATAGTCAAAAGTAGATATACATATTAGTGAAACTTCTTCAAGAATTTAGTTGTGTTCCTCCTTTGAGACCACATATAGAAAGTAACATGATATTGGAATTGAAGGATAATGTCTTTGTGTACTTTGTAATAGGGATTTCGGGATGGATAAGAGTTGGATGCAACTTCATAATAGAAGGTTACATCAATACATTGATGGGGTAAAAGAATTTATCATGTTTGCTCGTGATCATATGAAATCAGGGACGAGTAAGATTTGGTGTCCGTGTAATAGATGCAACAACCGTATCCAAAAAACCATAGATGAAGTTTAAATTCATTTGTTTGCATATGGGGTTGTCACAACTTACACTAGGTGGGTGCATCATGGGGAAGACTTTGAGTTGAATGACAGTGATCCCTCGAAAAATGAAAATGACAAATATTTCAATGATGTGACAGAGAAATCAAATCCTTCCAATACCGATGTGCGAGAAATTGTTCATGACATACATAGTGGACCATCCACATTTGCTTATACTGGGGAAGCATCTAGTAGTCGTAATCTTGACTTGTCTGGTGCTCATAGTAGTGAAGGAAATACATTTGCAAGATTAATGAGGGATGCAGAACAAGAATTGTATTCGAATTGCCAGCGATATTCCAAATTATCATTCATTGTTAAGCTGCTACATATAAAGGTGCTGAATAAATGGAGCAACAAATCACTCACGATGATGCTAGAACTGTTAAAGGATATACTTCCCATCGGTGAAACACTCCCATGCTCATACAGTAAAGTTAAACAAATACTTCGAGATTTGGGCCTTGATTATCAAAAAATACATGTATGCAAGAACAATTGTGTACTTTTTTTGGAAGGAGTATGAAAATGAAGATAAATGCCCTACTTGCAAGGAGCCTAGATACAAATTTCATAAAAGTGAAGGTAAAGGTAAAAAGATCCCTCACAAGGTTTTGCGGTACTTTCCTTTAAAACCAAGGCTACAAAGGTTATTTATATCAAGGAAGACACCATCGATATGAGATGGCACAAAGATAAACGCAGAGAGGAGAAAAATGTAACAGCCATCCCGGACTCTGAAGCATGGAAAGACTTTGACAAAAAGCATGAGTCATTCGCCAAAGATCCTCGAAATGTTAGGCTCAGACTAGCAAGTGACGGCTTCAATCCATTTGGGAATATGAGTACCTCATATAGCATATGGCCAGTTTTTATTGTCCTGTACAATTTGCCACCCTGGAAATGCATGAAAGATCCATTTTTTATGATGCCTTTGCTTATTCCTGGGCGTAGAGCTCCTGGATTTGACATTGATGTGTTTTTACGACCGCTAATAGATAAACTAAATGAGTTATGGAAGGTAGGGGTAGAGACCTATGATGCATTAAGTGGCTCTAATTTTCAATTGCATGCGGCATTAGTATGGATTATCAATGACTTTCCTGCGTATGGTAATTTATCCGATTGGAGCACCAAAGGAAAATTGGCTTGTCCGTCATGCAATGAGAATGCATCTCACCAATACTTGCATCATTGTAGAAAAACTTGTTACATGGGACATCGTCGTTTTTTGCCTCATGATCATTTTTTGCAAACAGGCAAGTCATTCAATGGTGAGCCAGAGCTTAGGTTAGAACCTAAGTTGTTGTCAAGAGAAGAGGTTTTGGGACAATTGGGGCATTTAGACACATCATTATTTGGGAAAATAGATCAACGTGGGAAGAAGCGAAAACGTTCTCCTCAATATTTAAATTGGACAAGAAGGAGCATTTTCTTTGATTTACCTTATTGGAAAACCCTCAAAGTTCGTCACAACTTTGATGTTATGCACATTGAAAAAAATGTATGTGATGGTGTTCTAGGAACATTGATGAACATTGATGGAAAAACTAAGGACACATACAAGGCTCGTCTTGATCTAATGGATATGGGTATAAGGCCTGAATTACATCCAAGGGAAGTACATGGCCAAACATTCCTACCTCCTGCTTGCTTCATGTTGTCTCCAACTGAAAAGAGGAACTTTTGTGAATTCTTGAGTTCAATTAAATTGCCAGATGGCTTGCATCAAACATATCACATTGTGTGAACACTAGTGACTGTCAAATTATGGGGCTGAAAAGCCATGATTGCCATGTTATCTTGCAAAGATTGCTTTTTATTGCTCTACGTGGATGTTTGAAAAAGGATGTGAGCAAGGCATTAATTGAGTTTAGCTTGTTCTTTAAGGAGTTATCATCAAAGACATTGAGAGTTGATGTCTTAGAACAATTTGAGAAAGATATTGTTTTAATTTTGTGCAAGCTCGAGAAGATATTTCCACCGTCTTTTTTTGATATTATGATATATTTATCCGTTCACTTATCGCGTGAAGCAATCCTTGTAGGACCGGTGCAATACCGGTGGATGTATGGATTTGAAAGGTACATGCATATTCTTAAGGGTTATGTGTGCAACAAAGCTCGTCCAGAAGGATCTAATTGCTAAAGGTTACATTGACAATGAGGCACTCACTTTTTGCTCTATGTACTTCCATGAAGGTGAGACAAGATTTAATAGACCTAAACAAAACTATGATGGGCATATTGAGGTAGCACAAGATGGAAACTTGTTTGTATTTAGGCAAGAAGTTCGTGGATTAGGAGCTGTAATTAATGATGTGTTGAATTTAGCGGATTTGAAGAAAGTTCGATGGTACGTGTTGAATAGTTGTGATGAAGTTCAACCATATATGCGGTAAGTAAACTAACATATGATTATATTCAATAGAATATTTTACTTTTTGAATTATATTATTTTCACAACCATTTTTGTCGAATAATGTTGTTATAATTTATAGGCAATACATGAATGAACTTGACAGACAACGTTTGAAAAATATGCAAGAGAGGCTAGAATCAGAGTTCCATACATGGTTTCTAAAATACGTAAGAGTTATAATTTTTGAACATTATTTGTGTATTTAAATAATGAATTCAAGTATATGCTAATGCATTTCATATTAACAATGGAATTAGGTCACAAAGCTGCAAGTTGAAGGGACAATGGATGCTTCTAATCAACTTATGAACTTAGCTCAAGGTCCCGATAACCAAGTGACACGCTACAATGGTTGTATCATCAACGGGATTCGGTTTCGCACTCAAGATTGTGACATGTACCAAAAAACTCAAAATAGTGGCGTGGTTGTGAAGAGAGATCATAAAGGGAAACCTATTGATTTGTATGGTGTTATTAGAGAGATAATTGAGTTGAAATATCTGGGTGGGAGTAGTGTGTTTATTTTTAAGTGTGATTGGTGGGATGTTGGTAACGAAAAAATTGGAATAAAAGTTGATGAGTTTAACTACATTAGTGTAAATGTTACGAAGACTTGGTACGAAGATGAACCATTTGTGTTAGCATACCAAGCAGAACAAGTGTTTTATTTGAAAGATATAAAGTGGGGCAATAATTATTGAGTTGTACAAAAAGTATTACCATGGGCTATTTATGACATCTTACTGAAAGAGGATGAAGAGGAAGCGAAAGAGGAAGACAAAGACAAAGATGAACCATACCAACAATTTGAGTCGTATGGACTTGGGGATGCGGTGCACATTGATGATCAACCCATAGAATTATGCAAAGAAGACATGGAAATGATATGTGTTGATATTACTGGCGAATTTCATGAGGAGGAACTTGAAGTTAATGATGAAGTGCTCATTAATGATAATAATGCGGATGATGATGACACTAACATGGATGATCAAGTTGATGATGATATGATTGATGATGATAGTGATCCGGAAGATGAAATTGATGAAGATGATATCTATCGATGCATATTTTGTCTTGTTTCCAAATGATTTCCATTTCTAACTTCCTTATTTTGAGGATGTATGCGTTGTTTTGTTTTTAGTATCATATTTATCCTTTAAGATGTTGTGTTTGATGTTCATGTTGTAAATTTCTATTGATCATAGGGATCTTGCGGATTTTAGGATGGGCATCAATCCTGGACCTCCCACCATGAGCAGAGAGGAATTTGAAACTCGGAAAGTTGATCTATGGAGGAAGCGTGCAACGGAATCTGTTGCTACAAAGGTACCATCAATAAGCATCATTCCTTATTATCTATTAATAAGGAATCTTTAGTAATTGCTGCAATTTCTTCACTGGTGTCATATTTAGACTGTTTTTCAATTTCTTCACTGGTGTCATTTTTTGTCTTCTGTTCTTAATTTCAATGTTCAATGGTTTAATCTTCAGTAAGAAGGTGTTCTGCATTGCTGAAATGTTCATTTCGTTAAATATGTGAAATGTGAATAGTTAAAGGCCAATTGAAAGATGTACTTGTAGCCAACAACAGTTGATGACCTAAGAAAATAAATGGATTTGTTGTTGTTTTCTGCATTTCAGAATTCATATGAATTGTAATGGCACTGTATGTGTTATTTGTTGATGGCATTGTAATCTGACCCAATTTTTTTGCTATTTTATTATTTATTATCCTCACTTGGCTTTTGTTGTTTTTCATGTGATATGTTCAGGGACTTGCACCTGCACCTGCAGCTACTGCAGAAAAGGTCCTCAAGAAGACAAATGCAAAAGCGAGTGTACAGAAGGGAAAAATTCTTGAAGTAGTGAAGGAAGTGCCACTGGATCCTATGGCAGAAAAACTTCGCCAAGAAAGGTATGGCAAAAAAAAAATGCCTCAATTCGTGAAGTTTTGATTAGCTTATTAAGTTTATCATCTTCACTAAGTACACAAATTGAAGAAGAAAAAACAATACATATGCAAATGGCAAAATGCACATTGAGTGTCATATGTAATGTAAGAGATTGAAATGGAACAAATACAGGAAAGCATATCCCAGCACCAGTTCAAGTCTTATGATAAAGATATAGGAGATTCGGTCCAAACTTTTTGAAGTTAGCAATAGAATTGGAAAATAGAGCATGAAAATGTAGAGTTTATCTTTTTCATCTAAGTAGAAGGCTGCAAAATTTGTTCAGAAACTTCATTTCTATGTAAGACAGCTGAAACCATTTTATATTAATAAACCTACTAAGATCATTATATAGATACACTAGACATTCGCATCAGCACCTTCATGTGTTTCATTATTTGGCTTGGACCTGAATGTGTTTCATTTCATTGTCTGACAAAATGAGCCAATATAGTAGTAGTTTTCATTAGTTTGTGAGCAACAAATTGACTTCTTTTTATCACTTTTATTGTTCTTGTTATTGATTTTTAGAGGTAGAGGGCAGGGAGGCTATGTGCCCAACAAATTAGCAGCTATATCTTTTACATCCACATCTACTCAGTCAATCCCGTAATTTACGTCAAAGTTTATGCCCCCAACAACATCTGCATCAACATCTGCAGCTACATCAGCATCAGCATCAGCATCTATGCATGAAGTTACATCACAAGCCTCATACTTAGATACTTCTAGCACGGATTGTTGTATTGCTGGTAGGTTTGTAAATATTTTAGTTTTATATTCTTTTTTGGTTGGTTGTTTATTCTTTTCATCCAATGCATATGTTAGACATTGATGTGTTTTTTCTATATGTTGTTTTTAATAGATACAACAGAGCGTAAGAAAGGACGTGGGAAGTCACGAAGCCTCGCATTACTCAAGATAAAAAGTCAAGGGAAGCGATTGGATGTTGAAATTTGTAGGATTACTGGGAATCCATTGGGACTGTGGTCTGATAAATTCACCACCGAGCTGGGGATCGTCACTAGGCAATTTGCCCCACAAAATGTGCCTAAGTGGAGTTTTATTAGCCCTGAGGATAAAGAAACGCTAATTGCATACTGTAGACACCCCATTTTTGATCAACCTTAAGACTCAGACGTCACCGATTGAGCGCTTGGTGATGTTGCATATTGTGCTCGTTTTGAGGTTGCGGAGTCACGGCTGCGAGCCTTGCCTCCAGACTTCCGGACTCTTTTGTGCCTTGCCTCGGTTTGCGAACTAGGCCATGTTTTCTTTGTTTTCTCTTCCCAAAGGGAGGGAGAGATCTCGTAGATCATCTCTCAGTGGCCGAAGGCTACATTTCATGGTCGTAGGCCATTTTTCCCGTTTGGATGTTAGAGCATTGTGTATGCCTTGTTACATCGTGCATTGTGTATGCCATTTCATAGCATTGTGTATGCTAGGATGTATATTAGTCGCATTCATGCATGTCATACATATTGCATTGTGTTTGGGATAGGAGTTAGCCCAAGCACGGGAAACGAGGTACGTTCCGTAGTCCGAGTGACGGAACGTGTCTCAATTCCCAGTCGCCGACACTCCGGATTAACCATGATGGAGTCTTGGTCTTGTTATGTTTATATGTGCATTCATTTCATATTAAGTCATGCAAATTCGACTCCTCGGCCATCACGCATCGATATGCGTGATTGGTGGCACGAGGATCGAGGCATGCATACATATGTGAAAATACTTTGCCATGCCCCTTTCTTGCTCTCTGTTGCAACAAATCAGAAACCGGCAGTCTTTTGGGGCTTCGTGCAATATCCCGGGTTTAATTATAAACAGAGGCTAATTAGGGCATCGCAATGGATTTCCACGCAAGGCAACTCAAGCATGCATCATTCATCATTCGGAACAGAACTAAGGCGGTCCATGAGCTTGCGCGCTGATTTACTGCTTTCCTAGTTAAATTTGTTAATTAATTAGGATTTTGTATTTATTCGGACTGTACTATTTATTTGGACTGTATATTATTTATTCAGACCCTCCGAGCGAGGGCACAATTGTAATAAGTGTGCGTGCGTGTGATGTATGTCTTCCAACCCCACGTCTTTCTCCCTTTTATTTATCAGCTTATGATGGTTAGATTAGGGCATGTTTCAATTAGCATACAGTATGATAGCATGTTTGCATTCAGTCATCTGTTTTGCATGCACCGGGCTCGGCGCATCATAACCCACTGCATTGTATTTCAATTCCAAGTCGAATACTTGTTAGCTGTAGCATTCCATATGCCATGCTTAGAATAGCCGAGCTTGCTATAGTTGCATTTTTGCATGTGTTGCATTAGGCATTTCTGTATAGTTAGGATCATGCATGGATTTCTAACATAGCTTCTGTTTTGGCTTGGAGTACTTGGTAAGTTTTTATGGTTTAGCATCCTTGCATGCGTGTGAGTGACTGCCATAATAGCATGCTTACCATGAGCCTATGTGCTTATGTGATATAACTGCCTAAATGCCTGTGGGTGAAGGTTGGGTTACTTAGATTGGAATGAATCATCAACTGTGAGTTTTAAGCCCACTAAATAGTGGCAAAACCATATTTTCTAAGCCCACCCGAGGGTGGCAAAATCTACATTTTAAGCCTACTTGCGAGTAGCAAACCACTTTAAAAAATAAACAGGAAATGTTTCGTTCCAATTCAGGCGACCCAGTCTATACTTGTATGCTGTATGCATCACATAGTAAATCTAAGCTAATAACCGGAACAAGAACGCATAATGTTTTCAAAACTAGATATCATGGTTAATAGAGGCTGATCTTTGATCGGAGGCGGGTGCTCACGGTGACCTTCCCAATCGCATTCCAAGTTCCCGAGCCGAGGCAACTTTGGTGATGACAGACACGTGGCCTTAGGCACAAGTCAGGGTTTCCTAAATTTCCCAAAATAAAATATTTAGGTGGCGACTCTGTATCTGGCAAAGCAGTCCATGTTTGGCACTTCTTTCAAAAAATCTGTTTTTAAAAACGATTTGCCGGATTTGGACTCTTTGGTTCAGATTAAGAACCGTGACAATTTGAGTCCGAACTGTAGTGAGCCCAGGATGAACGGAATAGGACTCACCCTTCCAGGGCGTTCGGGGACGTCTACAGTGTCTGGCGACTCTGCTGGGGATTTAGAAAACTTGACTCGAACTCATGATATCTTGTCTTGATTACACTTATGTGTTTCTTTGCATTGCATTTGCATTGGTGTGCCTAGGACACCGTGTTTGCCATCTGCTATTCCTGAGCAGTTTGCCAGAGGCTGCGTGCCATAAGGCTTACCGGTTACGGGCTCTGCCAGTATGGAAACACAAACCCCGGTTTTACCGGGGCACCCTTTTGACCATTCGACCTAGTGCATATTCGGAATCCGTAGTGACCATTCCAAACTAGGACAGGTTGCTTACCCAATATAGGTTATTTGAAACCGCTGCATGCGTAGTGAACCCCTAGCTCCTGACAAAATAGGACAGGGAAACCCTACCCCAACATAGGGGTGTTTTGGCTCTCACTTATCTGTTATGTGCTTTTAGAGTGCGTCTCTACAGGAATGCATGTATTTATTTGCGAGTTTGGGCATCAGGCCTGCGCGCATCAGTTCAGTTATCTTAGGAATCAGTTATCTGCGGGTATCAGATTCAGTTTTCGGGGACAGTGATTCAGGGATAATGATCAGTGTTTGAGGACAATGTGTATTCAGCTTACTGACTGTGTGTTGTGTGTTTATTTTAAGCTGTTATGCTGTTCGTTTATCTGGTTATTTATTTCCTTATTGCTTTATTTATCTTTTTGCTATGAAAGTTTTAGCACAATTGCTTCCGACCCAGCAGATATTCCCCAAGCACTTTGGACAAGAGGTCGTCAACTCAATCGATCTGAGGATCTGGTTGACGGACAGCCAGTGTTTCACTCTCTACCCCCGGTTGTCAGACGAAGGCTGAGGAGACGCAGTGTGTTTGAACAGAGGTTACCCGAGCAGTGGTCTATCCTAGCAGTGAACAGTCGGCCTGAGGTTTCAGTTTCTGCCATAGAGATACACATACCAGTCAGTCAGCAAGATCAGTAGAATATGGCCGGGATGGAAGACATGATGCGACAGCTTCAAGAGAGCGTGAAGCAAATGCAGGAGGACGCTGTCCGCCAAGCAGAGTTCTCTAAACAGCAGGCTACAATCATGGCCCAGCAGGCCGAGCTCATCACTAGACTCCAACAACAAACTGGAGCATCAGCCTCACATCCAGTCCCTCCCCCACCAGGGGTCCCGCTACCTGAACAGACACCAACTGTCCAAAATATCCTGCCAAATACCCAGAACACCTTGCCAAATGTCCAGAACATCTAGAAGGACACAGACCTTCCAACGGGGCCAGTTCTGCCTCCGCTTCCGCCTCAACTATCCAAGGCACATACAGCTGTCAACCACCCGGACTCTCTCTTTGAGTTCGAAATTGACCCAACAGCATTGAAATTAAGCAAGCTCGAGAGGCTGTTCAAAAAGTCCCAAGAGGTAAAGGCTATTTCGGATATCGAGGACGGATATACCGATGTGGCTGTAACGCTGCCGAATAGGTTCAAGATGCCGCAAATTGATCGCTTCGATGGATCTGGGGATCTCATGGTCCACCTCCGACTCTTCTCAGATATACTACGACCAATGGGCCTCACTGCACCCCGGCTTTTATTCGCCGACCACCGGTTGTGGCCGCTATCTGGTACGCGAAGTTAGAGGATGACGTCAAGCGGAGTTGGGATGAGATGGCTGAGGCCTTTGTTGCGCAATACTCTTACAACACCCAAATCGAGATTACGACTCGAGATCTCGAAACAACAAGGTAGGAGCCTAAGGACAGCTTCTCGGATTTCGTAACTCAGTGGAGGGCGAAGGCTTCAATGATGACCCTGAGGCCTGCTGATAAGGATCAAATTCGGATGATTGTGCGCAATCTCCAGCCAAAATTGATGCAAAAAATGATTGTACTCCCCTTCCCCACCTTTTCAGATCTACACGAGATGGGGGTACAAATTGAAGATGCAATGAAACAGGGTCTGATCGACCAAGATAGGGAGCAACCAAGAAGGACTTTCAACCGCAACAACAATGCAGGCACAAGCAGTGCTGCGAATACAAGAGCTTCAGAAGTGAGTATGGTCGCCACCATTTCCCCTCCCCTTCCAAGACCTATGGCAGCCACACCTTTCTCCGGTGCATCCGGAAGCAATACACAGACCACCAAATACCAACCCAAAGGCCAAAGAACCTTCACCCCATTGTACATGCCCCTGTCCAAGGCTCTAGGGGTATTAATCAGGAAAAGGCATTTGAAGCCCCTAGAGCCGAGGCCATTACCAAATCCACTCCCTCCCTCTCATGACCCAGCAAAATACTGCGCATATCACCAACAACATGGTCACGACACTGACCATTGTTTTAGATTGCGTCATGAGATCCAGGATCTCATTGACAAGCAGGTGATTGCGCCTCCCGAAAAACCCAATGTCACAACAAACCATCTCCCACCGCATAACCAAGCACCCCTTCCCAACAGAATCAACTTTATCCAAACTGGGGTCGTGTCTTACGATCCTAGTATCTATATCACCCCATCCCACCTACCTAAACCGGAGGTGCTCCTTCCTGACTACACTGACTCTTTGTGCATGATGGACATCTCCACAACCCAACCAGAGCCAACGGTGGTGACCATCGAAGATGGGACAGGGCAGGTTTCAGAGGAGAGTGGAATTGTTGAGTCTGGGATTGAGCAATCTGGGAGTTTCGTTGGGGAAGCCTATGATCCGAGTCAGTACATTCTGTTGGCAGGCCAGGTTGGGCCAGGTATAGAATTGCCAGGGAAGGAAGATCTGTGTGTGATCCAGGGGGATGGATTTGAGCAAGAGGCAAATGATTTGACGACTGTGGAAGAGGATTTCGCCAACCTCCAGTTTTTCAATGACCAGGATCCAAGGGACACGGCAGTCAACTGGTTTGATTATGAGGAATCGGCAGAGGCTACTGGATGGCTGGATGATCAACCGGATGTTGTGGAAGAGTTCCAACATGGCTCGGCAGGGGCGAGAATATCAGTGGTGGCCGGAAGGGCCGGAAGTTAGATTGCATTGCCGGAGAGCGCCGGTACTAAGAATTTCACTCAGGATTTGGGCATCGAAAATGCAGGGAAAGCTGAACAACAAACTACATTGACGTAGTTGGGACAAGAAAGATCTTGGGATTCTGAGAGAACCAGGAAAGCCAAAACCCATGAGGGGGCTGAAAGTGCTATGGGCACAAGGACAGAAGATGCTGTGAGCATGTGGACTGAAGGTACTGCGAGTATAATCATACCGGAGCCGGACAGGTGTCTGTCAGCTGCCGATGGAATGTGGTGGGAGGACGATGATTTATGTCTTGCCCACACAGATGAAGATTGGGGAAACCATCAGCTAGACGACACCTGGTATGTCGGCGAGGTCGACTATATTACGAGGAGTGGGCAGTATTTCAAGCCGCCGCATTTAGACCAACCAGAGGCATCTGGGAAGGATAAGGAAGCTGAGAAACAAAAGGAGAAACAAATCGAAAAAGAAGCTGTACTGAAGCAGTTAAAGAAAATACAAGCAGACATCTCCATCTGGGGACTGCTTATGGCATCACAAGTACACAGACAGGCTGTTCTATCTGCTATGGACAAAGCCAAACTCTCCATAGATACCACACCAGAGCAGTTAGTTGGACTAGTCTTTCCGGGAGGAGCTACCCCGATGATGACTTTCTCTAATAAGGAACTACCACCTGAGGGTGCAAACCACAATAGGCCACTCTACATCTCTGTGGAGTGTAGAAATAAATGGATACCCGTGGTACTCATTGACACAGGGTCCGCAATCAACGTCTGCCCGGCAAGGATAGCCTATGCCATCGGTTTAAAGCACGCCGACTTTGTACCAACAACCCAGGTAATTCGAGCATATGACAACACGAGCCGGGAAGTAATGGGGACGGTAAAAATCCAGACCAAGGTTGGGCCAGGACAACATGAGATAGACTTCCACGTATTAGAAGTTCCGGTAACCTTTAATCTACTTTTGGGGCGGCCGTGGTTGCACTAGGTGAAGGCCGTCTCGTCTACTCTGCATCAGATGGTGAAATACCCCTATGGAAAGGGAGTAGCCATTGTTTTCGGGAATTCATCAATCCATCCACCTCCGGAGGTATCTACACTAGTCCTAGAAATTGAGCATGGCATGGAGGACATGTTTATATCAGGTTTTACCTTAGCTAAGGCTCGGTTTGTGCAGAATATCATGGCTGTTAATGAGGGAGTGTACGTCAGTGCTCAATCTGTATACCTCATGAACAAGCTTCAACACATCCCCAGGATGGGATTGGGAAAGAGCGGCCGGAAGGGTGTCGCAGTATTGGCCGAAGTGCCACACAACCCCCATACCTTTGGCTTGGGTTATCAACCCACCAAAGAATATTGGATAAGGAAGGGGAAGGAAATGGATGGGAGAGCCAGAGCTAAGCAGGCTGGAAAGCCTTTTAAGCTGATGCATAGGCCCATTCAGGGTACCCTAAACGGACACTTCGTCTGGGAGGGGGAGGACTTTCCTTTTTGTGGCTTTCCAGAGCCATGGCTGAACGCCGAGAGGAAGCACGTACCAGGTTTTGAGATCTTCTTTGATCTACAGTTATCTATGGAGGATGTTGCCGAAGAGTAGACGGACCCATTGGCTGAGGTTGAGCAGAGCAAGAAAGTACAGTCTGAGTTCATTGAAAAGGAAATGGGGGTAGCGCTGGCGTGTCTACTTTCAAATCCTCTGATCGACCAGAAGTGCTTGGGGGATAACTTCTCGGTTTCCATGATTGGGAATGAAACGGCTGCGGGCCTACCAGCAACTATTTTGGATGCATCTATCGCACCCTCTCTCATTTGGTAGTATGAAGAGGGATTTTTGTCCAAAGCAAGACGGAGTAGTGAGCCGGAATCTGATTCCACCGAATCTTGTGAGTCGGAATCAGGTTCCAGCTCGACTGAGTCTGAGTCTAGTAATCCTGGAGATGATAACCCGGATGCCACAGTCTTGTCCAGGTCATCTTTTTCTTTCTCTTTCGAGTCTATTGTAACTGAGAAATCGGACGATTTGGATGTGCTTAATGAGAATCAAGTAGCTGTGGTTTCTGAGTACTTTTCTATGCCCTTGATTTATTGCATCAAACTTTCAAAATTTTGATGAAAATGACGAGGACGAAATTCCTCCGGTTTTGCAACGCTTAATTGAACAAGAGCAGGAAAGATTTGTTAAACCGTTAGTTGATGAAATCACTACCGTGAATGTTGGTACTGAGGAGGACCCGCGGCTGGTCTAGATCGGGTCCACATTGTCTTCGGAGGAACGCGAGCACTTAGTCGCTTTATTAAAAGATTTCAAAGATGTTTTCACGTGATCCTACGAAGACATGCCTAGAATCGATCCTGAGATTGTACAGTATCGGATCCCTCTTGACCCTGAGGCCCGACCCGTCAAGCAGAAACTCAAGAGGATCCGCCCAGATTGGGCTTTTAAGATTAAGAAAGAGGTCACCAAGCAAATCGACGCAGGTTTCCTGCTGGTATCCGAATACCCAACTTGGTTGGCCAACATCGTTCCGGTGTCGAAGAAAGATGGCAGGATCCGAGTATGTGTGGATTTCAGGGATTTGAACAGAGCCAGTCCGAAGGACGACTTTCCCTTGCTGCATATTGATGAGTTAGTGGACTTCACAGCAGGGCATGCTTTGCTTTCATTCATGGATGGCTTCTCCGACTACAATCATATAGTAATGGCACCTGAAGACCGGGAAAAGACTGCATTCACCACCCCGTGGGGGACATACTGCTACAGAGTGATGCCGTTTGGGCTGAAGAATGTTGGAGCTACTTATCAACGGGCCGTGACCACAATATTGCATGACATGATCCACAAAGAGGTTAAGGTGTACGTGGATGACATGATTGTCAAGTCCAAAGATAGACAGGGCCACTACACGACCTTGCAAAAGTTCTTTCAAAGGATGAGGGAATTTCGGTTGTGGCTGAATCCTCAGAAATGTACGTTCGGTGTTACAGCGGGAAAAATGCTGGGGTTTCTAATTACACAGAGAGGTATCGAGGTCGACCCTTCCAAAATCAAGGCCATCTTAGAAATGCCACCACCAAGGACTGAAAAGGAGGTGTGAGGCTTTCTAGGTAAAGTGCAATTCATAAGACGGTTTATCTCAAGGAGGTGTGAACCACTTTTTGGTCTCTTGAAGAAAGGCAAGAAATTCCAATGGGACGGCCGATGCCAAGCTGCTTTTGAACAGATCAAGGAATACTTACAGAACCCGCCCGTGTTGTCACCGCCAGAGCTGGGAAAACCGTTGATATTGTACCTTTCAGTGACTGAGACCACAATGGGCTGTATGCTCGCGCAAGAATCAGAGAACAAAGTGGAGAGAGCTATCTACTATCTGAGCAAGAAAATGCTAGAGCATGAGACTCGCTACATGCCGCTGGAGAAGGCTTGCTTAGCTTTGGTATGGACTACCAGGAAGCTGCGGCACTACCTGTTAGCTCACTCCGTAATGTTGGTTTCACAATTCGATCCCATCAAATATCTTTTCTAGAAACCAGCACTTACGGGTAGGCTAGCCCGTTGGTTGCTGTTGCTCTCCGAATTCAATCTAAAATATGTGACACGCAAGTCAGTCAAGGGAAGAGCAGTAGCAGAATTCTTAGCCGACCATCCAGTGGAAGGGGGTGAAGCAGTCGAGTACTTATTCCCAGATGAAGCCATTTTGCACATCGACAATGAAACTTGGACGATGTACTTTGACGGAGCGTCAAATCAGCACGAATATGGGATAGGGGTGTTGCTGATAGCACCCGACGATTCCTGTATCCCTCTAGCCTTCAAACTCCGGTTCAAAGTCTCGAACAACAAATCAGAATATGAGGCATGCATTGCCGGTCTAGAAGCAGCCCTGAAGCTAGGGGTAAGACGGTTGGACGTCATCGGGGACTCGAACCTTGTTGTGTCTCAAGCAAAAGGAGACTGGAAAGTCAAAGAAGAAAAGATGATGATGTATCACCAAACCTTGGACTTGTTAATTCCTCGGTTTGAGAAGCTAAACTTTGCTCATCTACTAAGAGAGAACAACAGGTTGGCAGATTCTTTAGCAACTCTATCTTCCATGATAGACATCCCGTTTGGAGTCCGGATGCGTCCAGTCATCATTGACCAAAAATTTGCGCCAGCCTACGAGTCGATTGCTGCTACAGATGAGGTTCAGGACGAAAACTCCTGGTGTTATGACATTTGGAATTTCTTGGAGAAGGAAGCATATCCGCCAGGGGTAAATGCCAAGGATAAAAGGGCAATCAGAAGAATGGTCGTTCAGTTCATCATTTGTGGGGGTAAGCTGTATAAGAGAGGTCATCTGGGAATGCATAAGTTGTGTGTCGATGCCGAAGAATCAAAGCGTCTAATGGAGGCCATCCATGGAGGGGAATGCGGTGCGCACATGAATGGAGTAATGCTAGCACGGAAGATCCTCAGACAGGGTTACTACTAGTCCACCACGGAGGAAGATTGTACCGGTTTTGTCCAGCGATGCCACAAGTGTCAAATTCATGCAAATCACATGAACATTCCGCCGTCAAAGCTGTACAATATGACTTCGCCATGGCCATTTTCAGTCTGGGGAATTGATGTGATCGGGGCTGTCACTCCGAAAGGATCGAATGGGCATGAGTTCATCCTGGTCGCAATAGATTATTTTACAAAGTGGGTCGAGGCCCAATCCTATGCGGTGTTGAAGGCTTCACATGTTGCGAAGTTTATCAGAAACAACATCATCTGTTGCTACGGGGTCCCAAACGAGATAATTTTAGATAATGGTTCCCACTTCAAGAGGAAGTGATTGACTTGTTGGAAAAATACAACGTGGCTTTTCATAAGTCATCTACCTATCGACCGCAAACCAATGGAGCGATTGAGGCCGCCAACAAGAATATCACACATATATTGCAGAAGATGGTGGAAACCTACCGGATCGCCGATAAGCCGCCGCTTGCTCTGGGGCTACCGGACTTCAATCAGAACTTCTACTGGGGTGACTCCGTATTCATTGGTTTATGGGATGGAGGCCGTTCTACCCATCGAAATTGAGGTTCCGTCTTTGCAAGTATTGGCCGAGTGTCAAATAGCCGAAGCAGATTGGCAGCAGAGCAGGTTTGAGGAACTCATGCTCTTTGATGAGAGAAGACTGAAAGCACTGTAACATGTTCAAGGTTATCAGCGCAGAATTGCCCGAGCTTTCAACAAGAAAGTTAAGTCTAGGAATCTAAAGGAAGGAGATTTGGTGCTCAAAGACAACCGAGCTCCCATCCACGACCCAAGGGGCAAGTTCAGACCCAATTGGACTGGTCCCTACATCATTAAGTCTATCTGGTCAGGTGGAGCTGTGGTTTTGATGGATCTGGATGGCTTAGAGTTCTCACAGTCGATCAATATGGACAAGTTGAAGAAATATTACCTTTGAGAGGCTCGCTAGGCCGAAAACCCAAAAGGGCTACCTAGGCAAAACTCAGAGCACAGAAAATTTGAATTTATAAAAACTGAGCTCGCAAGGTTGAAAACCCGCAAAGGGCGGCCTTGGCAAAAGTTAGAGCGTAAAAGAAGAGCAAAAATACCCTAGCGAACCTGAGCTTGAACTACGTGAGGCTTGATTCCCATCTTTGGGATACGTAGGCAACTTCACCCTGAAGTTCAGCCATAAACTTTTCCCTGATCAACTCTGTCCATTTGATCGTCTCAGTCATCTTTGTCTATCAGCATTCATCGTAATCTCCAGTGCAGTGTTATTCAGACTAAGAACAACTTTTCGTTGCCATACAGTGTCGCGGTACCATTCAGACTAGGGGCAACTTTCCAGTTGCGGGGGTCTGAGGTTGTGCATCTCAGTGACAGATCTCAGGCGTGTCCAGTTCTGATCCATATCGAAAATGGTTTTGAAAAGTTTTAATAAAAGTTGACTTTGTTCAAATTAATCTTTTTACAACTTAGACCATTTTTGAACCAAAGCGGAAAATTTTCAGTACCCACAACCTTCAATTTCATTGATTTCAAAACAGAGTTCTCCTGCTCTTGCATACAAATTGAAGTTGCTTTTTATTACATTCATAAAGAAAACTTGAAAGTACTAGTAAAGCAATAAATCTGGGGCATAGATAAGTCAGGTGTCCCTGTGCCCCCTCCCAGAGCTGGTCGAAGCCTCTGATGCCAAGTTGGGCCCAATTTGTGCCTCTTCATTGAGCCAATCCAAGCACTCGTCAGACAAAGTGCAACTGAAAGTGGGGGCGGGGGTCAAGAGCTCTCTAGTCCTCCATGTTGTGGCATAACGGGCAAGCTGTGCGCCTCGAACCGGGAATGCGGCATGATACTCTATCCCTCTGGCGACAAGTCTGATCATGGCCAAACTGGCGCTGGAACCGGAACGGAAAGTAAAATACACAGTGAGTCAGACCAATCAACTGGATCCCGGTCTGCCAGGATATGCTGTAGCTCATTGCCAGGAGATTAAGCCAAGGACAGCGCCAAGCAATGCGATCTGCAGACAAATTGCACGTCCAGTTGAACCACCATCCCTCCTCAAGGGCATCGACTAAGCGTTGACGAAAGAAGTAGCCGCGAGCTGAGTAGGCTGGGCAAGAGTCCACAACCTGCAGTTTATCCATCAACCATACCTGGGGAGGGATGAAAAATGAGAGAATAAATAATAGAGAGATGTACGATGAGAGAAAAGTGAGAAAAGGGTTTTGCGAGAAAAACCGAGCCTGAGGGCCGAGTGATGTGAGCAATATATATGTGAGATTGGATAGGAAACATTACTCAGCGAAGAGTGGACTCCCCATAAACCGTCGCCTCGGCGATAGAAAGCATCCAAGCTCATCAGTGTCTCGGCCAATGTCATGGCGATGCAGCTCTTTCCTTCTTTCAAGCCTTGAGCAACTTCAATCAGACGAATGCTAGATCCACTAAAGCCTGGGGCAAGCAAAAAGTGAGATAGCATACACAAGCAAAGGGCATGTTGCTGAAAACCTTGCCAATAATGGTTGCTGCGGTCACCAGCATCAGAAAAGCGATGGATCAAGCCGAGAATGTCCAGTTCCCCATTGCAGATCAGAGATCGAGCGTCATGCATGGTGAGCCCACACATCCGCCCTAAAGCTTGGGCGTAGCCGAAGTGAAACTGAGGCAAAATCTCTTCATAGCGTTCAGATTCCATCAAAACTTGAAAATCTTCAAAAGTTGGACATACCTCTTGCCCGCCGAAGTTGAAAACATGTGTCACCGGGTTCCAAAGCCGAATAGTGCATTCAAGCTGAAGGGAAGGTGCAGCGGAGTACAGCTCAGCGTGAATAGTGCATTCAAGCTGAAACCCCGGAAGTTCAACTTTTCCGAGCCATCTAGAGAAGCGATCCAAGTTGTGAGATTTTCAACTGTGGGGAAGTGGATTGGAAATACTCCTCCGATCCTGGAAGACGTCAGTGATCCTCAGCCGGTCACCTGAGAAGATATGAAGACTCCGGTCGGGGGTTGCGGAATTAGCACTCTGGTGTACGAATCCGCTTTTGTTCCGTAAAGTTTGGTGGTTCGCTTCTCGAGATCCCTCTCGTCTGCAGTTCTCGTATTTATACACATTTCCTATGCCTCGGGACAGAGCTTATTATTCTTTATTATTATTTTGTTTGCCTTGATATGCCTCCTCAAACTGATTCGCCCTAAGGATGTTATTCGGCATCCCAATCGAGAATGGAGCCGTTAAGCTCTGGCTCTTCGGATGCTCCAGATTATGCTCTTCTAATTATTCGGCCCCATAGCTTGCCCCTCAGCGTTTTGCCAATGATGGTCGGGTGAAACGCTTGGTTCTATTTCTATATTTTGAACCGGTTAGGGTCGAAAAAATTCTTATTTATTTATATTTCTTATTTTTATTTATTATATATATATTATTTTATATTTTATTTTATTTATTTATTTATTATTATTATTATTTTTTTTACGTGGGGGTTTAATTACCCGCCCTTTTAGTCGATGCTTCAACTTCCACACCCTTCGAGCACGCCCATTTACTATGATTTGAAATCTGGTGTCTTTTCGGATCCATATTCTATGACGCTGGTTACTGGATCGCATCTCAAATTGCTCTTCATGACTCTTTCTGCCTCATGATAATCTTCAGTTTTTGTAAGTTTTTCCTTCCTCCTGCTGCGAAGCTCTTCCTAGCTTGTTTGTTCCGTCATTTGTTCTTATAGACAATAGGATTTGGCGAGACACCTGAGAGACCTCCTCTCATCGGATTGAATTGTTGGCTTTAGACGCCATTTCTCTATTCCTGGTGATGTCCATATGTCGTTCGTGGCGGACGGCATTCTTGACATAGAGGGAGGATCAAACCACGATTGTCTTTCCCCTTTTGTAGAGTGTAGAGGGCGGAGTCCGCTTTCCTCTTAACCCGTTTCTAAGTAATGTTCTTCGCCACTTGGATTTGATCTAAAGAAAATCCGCGGCTTCAACCGTCGCTATTATTTCGACATCGATTGCTCAATTACTTTGGTTGTCGCAGCCATAAGCAGGAAGGGCGGCTCACGCTCGCTTGCTCGAAGTTTACATACGCGCCTTTTCGCCGCTAAAAACATACCGATTCAAGGGGAGAAAACTTGAGATGATAGGTTTCAGAGGTCTCATTCGAAGTATCCGGCCGAATCGGATCAGTGTGAAGCTGAATCTGAGGAAGTGTTAGATTCTGCCAACGTTCCTCTAACCGCAGGCGGATCTTCCATCTTGGTACCCGCTGATATGGCGGAACTAAGCCTGACAAAGCTCGCCAAGAAGGCAAATGCAGAGAGGTTAGCTGCACGACGGAGAGCGGAAGGCCTTTTGGCTGAACCGACCACGAATGAACCTCATTCCCCGCCGGTTGCCGAATCGAAACGGTCGGGAATTATTGAGGCGGCTGCAGATAAGAATGCCGAATCTGCGTTGGTTTGGAAGGCCGTTCATGACGTTGAGGCAAAGGCGGAGAAACGCGCCGGGGATCGTGAGATCGATTCAGATGATCACGGCCGCAAACGTCCCCGAGTGGGGGGATCGAGTGAGGCTCATCCCTTCGTGATTCAGCCAATCGCAAGAGATATGCCGGTTCTTTCGGATGCCTCAGCGCTTAAGGACCCAGAGGTCGCGTTCGGCATGGCAACGTCTCTGTCGTTGCCATGTGATATGGAGGCTTTCCGGTTGGAATCGGATTTGAATGCAACAATGTTAGCCGCGCAGTCGGCACTTTTGGTGCGTATTTTGACTTTTCCTTCACTTCTTCCAAACCGTCACAAGCATTTTTCGTATGATTTTGAATTCTTCTTTTGCGCACCGTTGGTAGGATAGCCGACGAGGTCCGTCATCTTGATGCCGTCAAGCAGATTGGTCATTTACGGAAGGAAGCTGAAGGCCAGAGGAAAAGGGCCGAGAACGAATTTTTAAGAGCGAACCGGGAAGCTTCGCGGGCAGAGGATGAGGTGGGGAGAGCTCGTCTCGCGGATAGGCTAAGAGCGGAGGCCGACAAGAAGGCCGACGATATGCAAGCTGCACTTAGTTTGTCCCAAAAGGCGGTTGCCGACTTGGAGGCTGGGTTGGCCGAAATCAAGGCGGCGAAGGAAATTGCCGATTCAAAAGGATTCGAAGCCGGGAAGAAGGCTGGCCTTGCTGAATATGTGGACCAGGTCTCTCGGTTTGAGAATCGGGGCTTCAAACATGGTTGGCACAAGGCCCTTGCTGCAGCTGGAGCTTCGCTGAATGTGCCAATACCGTATGAACAAATCGACATCGATCCATTGGAGACTGATTCGGAGGGTTGATCTTTATCATACACCATTGTTATGGGCTCGAGAAAGTATTTTGTTTTCTGTTTCGCTTGTTTTTGTTGCTTTGTATATGTTTGTTCGACATTTTTAATGCGGGTTGATATTATAAAAGTTATGATACAGAAAATTATAAAATGTTATGAATTATGAATTCTGCGCAATGTGCTGATGTTATAAAATGTTAGGAATTATGAATTCTGCGCAATGTGCTGATGTTCCCATAATTTTATGGGGATGTTTCTTGATGGATATAGTCTTTGCCTTGGTCAGGGCGCGAGCGAGAAGAGCCGAATGGTTCATACTAGTGGGCTGCGGGCATTCGAATATGAGGCCGAAAAAAATGGGCGCCGATTAATAACGCTTTCGCTTTTGGGCTGTGGTACGAGCGTGAAGAGCCGAATGGTTCATGCTCGTACCGCTAAGGCATTCGATAATGTGGCCATAAAAAAAATGGGCCGAGACATTGGGGTCCTGGCATTCGTGAAGAGCCGAATGGTTCATGCTCGTGGCTGGCATTCGATAATGTGGCGAATAAAAATGGGCCGAGATTAATAAATCTGCCCTTGCTTTGGCGAGTCTGCAGCGTGAAAGCGAATGACGCTCCGGTCGGAGACTTGTTTTGGCCATCGTGACATCCACGGAGACTTGGGCGCTCCGAATCCGGAGACTTGTTCGGCCCTAGGCTGTCGTGCACCAAAGGGGGCTCCGAATTCGGAGACTTGTTTTGGCCAATCGTGACATCCACGAAGGGCACTCCGAATCCGGAGGCTTGTTCGGCCCTAGGGTGTCGTGCACTAAAGGGGGCTCCGAATTCGGAGACTTGTGCGCTCCGAATCCGGAGACTTGTTCGGCCCTAGGGTGTCGTGCACCAAAGGGGGCTCCGAATTCGGAGACTTGTTTTGGCCAATCGTGACATCCACGAAGGGCGCTCCGAATCCGGAGGCTTGTTCGGCCCTAGGGTGTCGTGCATCAAGGGGCTCCGGACCGGAGACTTGTTTTGGCCAATCGTGACATCCACGAAGGGCGCTCCGAATCCGGAGGCTTGTTCGGCCCTAGGGTGTCGTGCACCAAAGGGGGCTCCGAATTCGGAGACTTATTTTGGACAATCGTGACATCCACGAAGGGCGCTCCGAATCCGGAGGCTTGTTCGGCCCTAGGGTGTCGTGCACCGAAGGGGGCTCCGAATTCGGAGACTTGGTTTGGCCAATCGTGACATCCACGAAGCGCGCTCCGAATCCGGAGGCTTGTTCGGCCCTAGGGTGTCGTGCACCAAAGGGGGCTCCGAATTCGGAGACTTGGGCGCTCCGAATCCGGAGACTTGTTCGGCCCTAGGGTGTCGTGCACCAAAGGGGGCTCCGAATTCGGAGACTTGTTTTGGCCAATCGTGACATCTACGAAGGGCGCTCCGAATCCGGAGGATTGTTCGGCCCTAGGGTGTCGTGCACCAAAGGGGGCTCCGAATTCGGAGACTTGTGCGCTCCGAATCCGGAGACTTGTTCGGCCTTAGGTGTCGTGCACCAAAGGGGGCTCCGAATTCGGAGACTTGTTTTGGCCAATCGTGACATCCACGAAGGGCGCTCTGAATCCGGAGGCTTGTTCGGCCCTAGGGTGTCGTGCACCGAAGGGGGCTCCGAATTCGGAGACTTGTTTTGGCCAATCGTGACATCCACGAAAGGCGCTCCGAATCCGGAGGCTTGTTCGGCCCTAGGGTGTCGTGCACCAAAAGGGGCTCCGAATTCGGAGACTTATTTTGGACAATCGTGACATCCACGAAGGGCGCTCCGAATCCGGAGGCTTGTTCGGCCCTAGGGTGTCGTGCACCGAAGGGGGCTCCGAATTCGGAGACTTGGTTTGGCCAATCGTGACATCCACGAAGGGCGCTCCGAATCCGGAGGCTTGTTCGGCCCTAGGGTGTCGTGCACCAAAGGGGGCTCCGAATTCGGAGACTTGGGCGCTCCGAATTCGGAGACTTGTTCGGCCCTAGGGTGTCGTGCACCAAAGGGGGCTCCGAATTCGGAGACTTGTTTTGGCCAATCGTGACATCTACGAAGGGCGCTCCGAATCCGGAGGCTTGTTCGGCCCTAGGGTGTCGTGCACCAAAGGGGGCTCCGAATTCGGAGACTTGTGCGCTCTGAATCCGGAGACTTGTTCGGCCCTAGGGTGTCGTGCACCAAAGGGTGCTCCGAATTCGGAGACTTGTTTTGGCCAATCGTGACATCCACGAAGGGCGCTCCGAATCCGGAGGCTTGTTCGGCCCTAGGGTGTCGTGCACCGAAGGGGGCTCCGAATTCGGAGACTTGTTTTGGCCAATCGTGACATCCACGAAGGGCGCTCCGAATCCGGAGGCTTGTTCGGCCCTAGGGTGTCGTGCACCAAAGGGGGCTCCGAATTCGGAGACTTATTTTGGCCAATCGTGACATCCACGAAGGGCGCTCCGAATCCGGAGGCTTGTTCGGCCCTAGGGTGTCGTGCACCGAAGGGGGCTCCGAATTCGGAGACTTGTTTTGGCCAATCGTGACATCCACGAAGGGCGCTCCGAATCCGGAGGCTTGTTCGGCCCTAGGGTGTCGTGCACCGAAGGGGGCTCCGAATTCGGAGACTTGGTTTGGCCAATCGTGACATCCATGAAGGGCGCTCCGAATCCGGAGGCTTGTTCGGCCCTAGGGTGTCATGCACCAAAGGGGGCTCCGAATTCGGAGACTTATTTTGGCCAATCGTGACATCCACGAAGGGCGCTCCGAATCCGGAGGCTTGTTCGGCCCTAGGGTGTCGTGCACAAGGGGCTCCACTCGAGACTTGTTTTGGCCAATCGTGACATCCACGGCGGGCGCCCGAATCCGGAGGCTTGTTCGCCCTAGGGTGTCGTGGCATCAAGGGCTCGACCGAGACTTGTTTTGGCCAAAACGCCGAGCTCAAACACGTAAAACACGAGATCTTTCATTACAACGAAATGTTTACAACTATCAAGCCCACAGTCGGGTCATTGATAAAATTTACGAGATGTGTCGAATTCCACGGGCAAAGCTTCTCCTCGACATGTCCGAGAGCCGATATGCACCTACGAACTGAATCTATTCGATAGGGACCGCCCCGCCGCCAAGTTTTCCATCGGACGACCTCCTACCGGTAATACCTTCTTTAGGACCAATTCTCTGGATTGTAGCGCGAATTAACCCGCCGACAGGCGACTTTGCGAAGCTGCTGATAACGTGCCATGGATGCTAAGGCACGGTCTCTTCGTTCTTCAATAAGGACCAGGTCCAGGGCGAGCATCATGTCATTTCGGCCCGTGTTAAAGGCTTGCGATCTCAAAGTTGGTAAGCCAATCTCTGGGGGTAAGATTGCCTGGGTCCCAAAGCATAATGCAAACGGCGTTTCTTCGGTAGATCGTCTCGGTGTTGTGCGGTGGGCCCACAGTACACTTGGCAATTCTTCAACCCATCTGCCTTTGGCGTTTTCCAGCCTCTTTTTGATGCCGTCCAAGATGGATTTGTTTGAAGCTTCGACTTGACCGTTGCTTTGGGGATAGGCTGGCGTAGAGAAGTAGGGTTCAATACCGTACTTGCTGCACAATTCTCGGTATACGCCGCAATCGAACTGGGTACCATTATCCGAGATCAGTGCTCTTGGAATGCCGAATCGTGTAATGATGTTCCTCCACACAAAGCGCTTGATGTCGGAATCCCGTATATGGGTTAGAGCCTCCGCTTCGACCCACTTTGTGAAGTAGTCAGTTGCCACGATCAGAAATCACTTATTCCCTGGGGCCCTCGGCAATGGTCCTACGATGTCAAGTCCCCACTGAGCAAACGGCCAGGGGCTTGTAATTGAATTCAGAGCTTCTGCAGGCTGATGGGTTAGTGGGGAGAACTTTTGGCATTGTTCGCATTTCTTGACATAATTTTCTGCGTCGGCTCTCATCGGCCAATAGTATCCTTTGCGTTATCGCCGGTGGCCGTGAGCGTCCGAATGGGCACCACAACCGCCTCATGTATCTCGGTGAGTAGCTCCTCTACCCCGTCCGGTGCACGATTCCAAGTATGGACCGAGAGGGACTTTTTGTAAAGCCTTCCTTGTGGATCTAAGTAGTACCGCAGGCCTTGTTTCAGCTTTATGTGCTTCTTTCTTTTCCTCCGGAGTTGCTCTAAGAAAGGAATGCAAGAATGGGATCCTTCCAACTTGGAGTGGGTTCTATAATGTTGATGTGGATTTCCTCCAGTCGGCCGATACTTGGCTCTGGGACGACACCTACTTCAATGGGACGCTTGAGCTCGGAAATGGTGGCCGAGGCTAAGCATGCCAGGCATCCAAGTGCGTGTTTTGGTCGTGTTATTTGGTTTAGTTCGTGATGGTCGAATTTCGTTAGCGTGGTGTTAGCTGCTTTCATATAGGCCGCCATACACTCGTCTCTTGTCACAGACTTCTTTAGCTGGTTGATTACCAATTTTGAGTCGCAAAATACCAACAGCCGCCGCGCGCCCAGCAGATGTGCGTTCCGCAGTCCGGCTAACAGTGCTTCATATTCGGCTTCGTTATTTGATGCTTCGAAGCCGAGCTTGACAGCCTGCTCAATTATCGCCGTCCGGAGACATGAGTACGCCGCCACGCCTGCTGGTTAGACGCTCCATCACAATATAAGCGCCAAAAGTCCCCAACATAAATTCTCCAACTGGTTTGACCGAACTTCGGCCGCTTTTGGCGTATGCCATCGAGCTTGAGGTCGGCAAGCCCTCCCTGAATTCGGCGACAAAGTCGGCAAGCACCGCCTTGATTGCGCTTTGGGTAAAACCTAATGTCGATACGAAGTTCAAGGGCCCACTTCAAACACTTCGATGCTTCGCGTCTTAGTATCGATCGAAGCGATAGTCTGTTAGGACCCTAATCTTGTGTCCTTGGAAGTAATGCATCGCTTTTCTTGCCATGACCAAAGCTAGGACGAAGTTTTTCAAGCGGTAGATAACGTGTTTGGCCCACCATTGCCTTGCTCACATAATACAAGGTCGCCTCTTCCTCCTCTTTTAGTAATACGGCCACGACGTTCGGGAGACCGCCAGATATAGAATGAGGGGTCACCGGCGGGTGTTGTTAGAAGAGGTACCGTCCGAGATATGTCTTGAGCCCGTTAAAAGTCGCCGCATTCGCGGACCATTCAAAGCTCGCTGGCGTAATGTCTAAAAGAATTGTCTGCAGCAGTCTGTGGATCGACTAATGAACCTGTTGAGTGCAGCGGCCATTCCTATCAACTTTTGGACTTCTTTGACCGAACGGGGGGAACTCAGTTCCAAAATTGCTGTGACTTGCCTCGGGTTGGCTTCGATTCCACGGTGGTTGACGATATAACCCAGGAATTTGCCGGAGCCGATCCGGAATGCGCATTTAGAGGCGTTTAACTTCATTCTGTATTTGCGTAGGGTGTCGAATGTTATTTCCAGGTCGGCTATATGGGATTGTTCTTCTTTGGATTTGACCACCATGTCGTCAATGTATACTTCCATAGTGTGTCCGAGCTGTTCTTTGAACATCGTGGTGACCAATCTTTGGTAAGTTGCCCTTGCGTTCTTTAGTCCAAAAGGCATAACCCTGTAGCAGTAGGTCCCTCTTGGAGTAAGGAACGCAGTCTTGTCCTGATCATCCGGATTCATGGCGATCTGATGGTAGCCTCTGCAGGCATCGAGGAAACTCATACGTCGGTGCTACCGTCGCATCAACGAGTTGGTCAATTCTTGGTAAGGGGAAGCAATCTTTGGGGCAAGCTTTGTTCAGATCGGTGAAATCGACACACACTCGCCAAGTTCCATTTTTCTTTTTCACCACCACTGTGTTGGAGAGCCACGTGGGGTAGGTGACCTCCCTAATTGCCCCGGCGGCAAGCAATTTGTCGACTTCTTCTACAACGGCGGCAGCAGGTTCTCGGAAGATCGCCGCCTTTTTGGATGATCGGCTTGTCGGGATCAACATTCGATGGTCTTTGGGAGCCGAGATCGACGGTCTATACCCGGCATCTCGTATGGAGTCCATGCGAAAACGTCGAGATTGCCGAGTAAGAAAGCGATCAGTTGCTGTCGGTCTATCTGGCTCAGCGAGGCGCCGATCATAAAAAACTTCTCCGGGTTCCCATCAATGTCAACTCGGTCCAATCCTTCCGTGGCCTTTTCATCTGGTTGACGTCCGACGTCGTCCAGGATTTCTCGATTGGGCGTTTCGATGGAGTGGACTTGCGGTCCTTTCGGCGGCTTATCGGCGAGAAGGTAACATGCGTGTGCTGACTGTTGAGAGCCACGGATCTGCTCAACGCCATGTTCCGTCGGGAAACGTAACAGCTGGTGGTAAGTGCTTGGGACGGCCTGCAGGGTGTGCAGCCATGATCGCCCCATGATAAGGTTGTACGGCGACGGTAACCTGACGACCAGAAACTCCACATCCACCGTTATGGAGCCAGCGCGAACGGGTAGACTGATCTTTCCCAATGGGTACTCTGGATTGGCGTTAAAGCCGAATAATGGATAAGGAGCTGGAGTCAGATCGGGCTTGTTGAACCCGAGTTTGATGAGAGTTTTATAGTACATAACTTCTGAATTGCTTCCCTGGTCGATAAGGACGCGTTCGACGATAAACCTGTTCACGCGTAGCGCGACAACCAGAGGATCTATGTGTGGGAGTGTTACGCCGCGCAAATCGGAGTCGTCAAAGGTAATGGTGGGCATTTCGCGAAGTCGGGGTCGCTTAGTTGGTGTGAGCTGGCGCTGGGGGCTCGGAAGTGATTGAATTGCATGTACGGTCGGGGCTAGTGGTAGGTCAGATATCATATGTGCGGTGTTATGCGGGCGCTTAGGCGACGTCGTCCTGGGCACTTCCTCAAGGCCATCGGTCAAGGCTTCTGAGTTGCCGTCGTGCGGTCGGCCCCGAGGTCGTACAGGGCCTCTTCTGGGCAGTGGCTCAAAGACCTTGAGCCCTGCTCGTCCGGACTTTGCTTTTTCTAAGGCCAGATCGCGGCGAACGCGTTCGTTCTCGGTGATGAGGTTATCTAAATTTCTGGAGTCCGCTTGCCTGCTCCATGGTCACTTGCATCATCGCCTTTGTTGCAGTAGTTGGTGAGTTAGAGTTCGAGGCGCGTCGGTGCGCGATGGGGTCCTTTCGGAGCGCAGTTAACGGAGTGGAGTCATCTCTTGGTGCGATGTCGTCGGTGGTCACCGGAGGATCTCGGTTCACGCCTTTCATGAATTTATCTGAGTATTCCCCCAGACGGCGCCAATTGTGGGGAAGTGGATTGGAAATACCTCCGATCCCGAAGACGCCGGTGATCCTCGGCCACACCGAGAAGATATGAAGACTCGGGGTTGCGGAATTAGCACTCTGGTGTACGAATCCGTTTTTGTTCCGAAAGTTTGGTGGTTCGGTTCTCGAGATCCCTCTCGTGTCTGCGGTTCTCGATTTATACACATTTCCTATGCCTCGGGACGAGCTTATTATTCTTTTATTATTATTTTGTTTGCCTTGATATGCCTCCTCAAATCCGTTCGGCCCTAAGGATGTTATTCGGCATCCCAATCGAGCGGAATGGAGCCGTTAAGCTCCTGGCTCTTCAGATGCTCCAGATTGCGTTCTTCTAATTATTCGGCTCCCACATCAACGAGAAACGCCTCCATTTTGGTGCAAAACTAAGACGAAATGAATCAACCCCGAGGCTAGGACTTTTAAAGAGGATAAGACACTGTTCGGGGGACACGTGTCAAAAAACTGATGATTGCTGAGCTAGGTGGCCGGCCGGCCACCTTTTCTGGCAGGCCGGCCACCCCTCTCCCCTCCAATGCAAAAAGCTGGCCGGCCAGCCCCCAAAGGTGGCCGGCCATGCTACAATGTGTGCCTTTGGTCCTGTTTTACCCTCTTAAAGGAAGTTCCTAGCATTTCCATGCATCGGGAGCGTCAAAGGCCTCTATTTCCCTCTGATTCGGATGTGTTCCGTCACCCAGATCGTCCGAAATACACTTTGTTTATAGAGTTGTTGTTTAGTTTTGCCTATCGAGTTGTTATTTTGCTTATCGAGTTGTTGCTTTATTTGTCGAGCTGTTCTGTTTGTCAAGTCTTGTTTATCATAGTTGTCGAGTTTTGTATTTCGAGTTGTTACTCTTTGTTTAAATCAACATTGTTGTGTCTTCCTTATCGAGTTGTAAACTTGCTAAGATACTGTTATTTCTTAGTGAGTTGAGTTGTTTAGTTTGTTGTGTCGATTCACTACCTGCCTTGGCAAATACACAGCGCACAATTCCATTCAATCTCATTTTTGTGCAAAATGATGCGATATGATGCTAAGAACATAAAACACAACACTTTTTTCAAAAGTTGTTTCATTCCATCATGCTTCCTTTGTTACAACATTGTTTACAGCAAGGGTACAAGTTTTACAGAAAATAAAACTGCCTAACAATGTACAATGTGCTACAACTGCCAGTAAAAAAGGAAAATAAAGCAGGAAATAGATGCATCAATGCTCTCAAGAGCAGGAATAAGAGGCCCTCTTCGTCCTCTTCTGCAGAACAGCCTCTATGCCATCATCATCGTCTGAGTCGGAGCTACCATCCTCGGAACCCTCCTCGATCCCCTCCTCGGTCTCACTTCCACTCCCGGAACCAGGGTCGGAGTCACCCTCTCTGTCAGTAGATGTCTCTGACTGGGGATCTGTAGCCTCCTCCTCCTCGCCGGACTCCTCCTCTATAATGTGCGCCCTGCGTCCGCCTCGTTCGTGAGACGACTCCCCTCTCCTGGCTCCTTGAGAAGGCCTAGATGGCCCGGCTCCTCGGGAAGGCCTGGATGGCCCGGCCTGTGACTGAGCATACACCGGAGGCATCTGAAGATAAAGAGTGCAATTTGAATACATCAGCCAAAACATGTATATCAGATGCAGGTGCAAGCAAACTAGACAGAATGGATGAATGCAGATATAGTACATGAATAGGGTGTGTGTCGGATGTGCTCTGCACAGGCAGCCTATCAATGCAGTAAGATGTTCAGGATCAACATGTCATCAGAAGTATGATAAATACAAGAAAACTAAAAAGTACCTGGAAACCCATTATGGACAATTGCGCCTCTCTCCGCAGGACCATGCCCTCGAGTGAGGCTACCAACCCGAGCATCTCGTCCATGTACTCCCTAGGTGGCTGCAGATACGACCTTAAGTCATCAATGAATAAACAAATGCCAAAGTATCTGTGTGATAAATGGAAAACAGTGGAACATACCGGTGGTGAGTCAGGGTCACTGACATATTGATGACCAGGCACCGGAGGCTCTATCGGGATCGGGTAGGAAGTCCCATATCTCCATCCTATCAACTCGGTCGGGATCTCTGGCCATCCAGCATGATAATGAGTCGGAGGAATCGGGGGAACCAATCCACCTCCACCCCTAGATGTACCCGCCCTGCTGGTGGAAGGGATATCTGCAGCCCAAGCCCAACTCGATGCGGGCATACCAGCAGACCTCCTCATCGGAGTACGGACTCCCGTCAATGGAGGCATCAAATATGTGTGACGGTAGGTCGCGTAATCCCCCTCGTCGAGATAAAGAAATGCATCAGTACCCAACCTGGCGTCGATAACACCCTGGAGAGGGAGCCTATCAACGGTCTGCATATCGACTGGGGGCGCTGAGGGAAGGTCTTGAGTAGTGTAGCCCCATAGTTAACGCAAAAAGCGATCCCCCAAAAACCAGGCCCTACCAACTGGCCCCTCGAACAGGATCCTATATCGGGAGGCACCCCATGCTCCGACAAACTGGAGTCGGAGGTCTCTACCTAATGGCACCCAGGGCTGCCACGTGATCTGCGGATAACCAATGCATAAGCTGCTCGGAAATTGTGAATGTACAAGATAAATCAAAGATTGGAAACATAAAGAACTGAGAGTTCTGAAATACCTCTGACGTCCGCACTGTATCGAAGTACTACCGCAGGTAGAGCAAAGACTCCCGAGGTCTCGGCCGGTACTGGCCCTCGAATACAAGTGAATATGGGGTCGTGAGGGGCACCTCCACCTCAAGCTCTGGGGCTAGCGTCGGAAAGTACACATAAACCCATAGCTGTGGAAAACAGAGCAATAGCCATTAGAATACAAAATGCTGAGTGCAGAATGTAAATACAAGATGCTGAGAGCAAAGTGCAAGATACAGAATGTAAAGTGCGCTATGTGAGCAATGTACAAGTAATGAGAAGCAAAAATGTAAATCAAGAGGGCAGAAAGTACCTCCCAGGCCCTCCAATAACCGCCAACCATGTTCCCCCATCCGCGGGAGGTCGCGCTCATGTAGCAATAGAGAGTAGCCAGGCTGGCGCCACCCCAATCATATCAACTAACCTGTGAAAGGTCCACGAGAGCACTCAACAGATAAAGCCCGATGGTGTTCCCCCTATCGGCGAACAGAGTGGTCCCGAAGAGGAACATCAGAAATCTGCGGGTGTACTGTGCTACCTCCTCAGGAGTCTCAGGCTCCATCTCTACCCTTCTGAAATGGGAAGAAAACCAAGTATATCGGACCCTCCTCGAAGATCCGTCCACTAGCGGGCGGGCTCCCAATAGGTATATCCAGGCTGCCTCCCACTGGCCCATGTCCTCGTCATATGGGATGGCCCAACCTCCCACATCAAGGCCAGTCAATACTGCGAAGTCAAACGGGGTCATAGTCATGTCTGCGGTAGCAGAGAAGTGGAAGGAATTGGTGGTGTCCCACCATCTCTCTACCAAAGCGCCCATCAGCATCCTACTAGCAGGATGGCGGGATATCCCGGTACAAAAGGGCCCAAACCCTGCCACGTCAACCAGATCCCGGACAGCCTCCGAGAGTTTGGCATACCACTCTCTCGCCGCGATGGAGCCATAACCTCGCGCAGTACGAGAAGTCACCTGCATTCAGGATGAACACATGTATTCAGTTTCAGAATGAAACGTCTAAGCTACGTGCAAATGAAATGTATGAGCTGCGTGCAAATGAAATGTATGAGCTGCGTGTAAAATCAAATCGGATACAGAATCTGAGCTGTGTGTTCAGAAAATTCAACAATGAGCCGTGTGTTTAGAAATCAAGTGTTTGGGCTGCGTGTTCAACTCTCAATCAGAATGGGCTGTGTGTTCATATCAAAGTTTGGGCTGTATGTTCAACTTTTAACGAATATGTGCTGTGTGCTCACAATCAGAAAAATGGGCTGTGTGTTTATCTCAAAGTTCGAGCTGTGTGTTCAACATCAAGTATTTGAGCTGTGTGTTCAGATTTCAAATCAGTGGGCCGTGTGTTCATCTCAAAGTTCAGGCTGTGTGTTCAACTATCAATCAGTGTGTGCTGTGTGTTCACCTCAAACAACGAGCTGTGTGTTCGACATCAAGTGTTTGGGCTGCGTGTTCAACTCTCAATCAGTGTGAGCTGTGTGTTCATCTCAAAGTTCGAGCTGTGTGTTCAACGTCAAGTATTTGAGCTGTGTGTTCAGATTTCAAAGTATGGGCTGTGTGTTCATCTCAAGGTTTGAGCTGTGTGTTCAACATCAAGTATTTGAGCTGTGTGTTCGGATTTCAAAATCAGTGGGCCGTGTGTTCACCTCAAAGTTTGGGTTGTGTGTTCAATTCTCAACAAGTGTGTGCTGTGTGTTCACAATCAATATACGGGCTGTGTGTTCAGAAAATCAGAGTGTTTGAACTGTGTGTTCAAGATGCAAACAGAATGCGGTGTTATGGACTAATCATTCAAAACAAGCTGTGAGCTTGAGTGAGTAGATAAACATAGCGAAAGCACAAAATGCGCAGAAAATGCAGAATAGATTGCAGAAAGTGTAAAAGTGAAGTAAATACCTCTCGTGCCTGATGAGAGAGGTGAGACTCTAGCTCTCGCAAAAGCAGATCCCCGGGCGCTCGATCATCGAAATCAGTGAAATGATGAAAAACTGCCTGAGGGAGTATATGTGTAGGAGGGTCGTACCTCTCGGGGATGAATGGCCGAACCCTCGGGGGTAAAGCCATAATATCTGGATCACCTCCGGCACCTAGAGAACCTCCACCATGGAGAAAATGACCCGCCATCCCAAGAAATCTGCAAAAAGGAGCAAAAAATGAGCAAAATGAGCCAAAATTGGAAAAAGTCAACAAAAGTCAACTCTCGGGAAATGAAAAAGTCAACAAAAGTCAACCCCTGAGAAAATCTTCCAAATGTTGAGCCAAACTTACCTCAAGTGGTGAAAATGAGAAAAGAAGCACCGAAATCAAAATCTAATCGGTTCAAAGTGATGAAAACTGGAAGATTTCGCGAAAACAACTTGCGTGGGGCCTTGGAAAACTCGTATAGAGCACAGATCTGAGAGCGAAAATGGTTTGGGAAGGAGGAGAGAGCAATTTCGGAGCTGAAGTTATGAGGACAAGTGCTTTGGATAAGCACATTTAAAGAAAAGAGAGCAAAAAGACCAAACTGCACCGGATTTGGGCTAGGTGGCCAGCCGGCCACCTTTTCTGGCAGGCCGGCCATCCCCTTGCCTCGCCCCTAGCCGGCAGCCTCCCCCTTGAACCATACCTGGCCAGTGGTGTTCCCAACATGGTCTCCAAGGTCTCTGCAAATTTTGGTGATGATTAGAGTCCCCGGCACCCAAGAAAGTACAAGGAAAGTGCACTTTTCGTTGCGAAATCCCTCTGCGGGAACTTCAACTCCAACTTTCGATGCGTGTCCCATTGTTACTCGTCAAAAGCAAGGTGTATCCTTTTTGAATACGTTGTGACCTTTCCAGGTGGTAAACTGGAGGTTGCGATTGAGCCACCTTCGTTGAAACCTGCATTGCTTTGCCCGTTGTTTCATTTCAAAATGTGCATTCGAGTTCTCACTTATCCTGCATTGTTATGCACGTCACTTGCATTCTCGTGCACACCACTTGCACTGTTCTGCACGTTTCACGAGTATTGTCATACCCTTGTGCTTAACTTTTGTTTTCACGCGCGTTGCTTCGCGCATTGCGATGCACTCACCCATCAACACTGCGTTTGTCTGCATTTGATATCACGCTGGACATATGTTGCTAACTATGTCATACTTGTTGAGTTTCTTCCTTTTGCAGGCACGATATTGTATGTACAGTTCATTTGAGACTGGTGCGACCCAACTAGCTGCACAGGTATTGTATCCCCTCTGTGTGAGACGTAGCGAGAATTCAAAGATTCTCCGCATTCTTCAACTGCGTGAAATGTAGTATTGCTTTGCATTCTTGCTTAAAACTGTTGCATCTATTGTGAATGTTTGCTTCATTACAGCTTGTTGCTTCGCATGATCATTGAGTTACATCTGGCTTTGTGCATTTCGCTTTGCATTTTGCCCCCTGCCTGCGGGCACATCTTTGTTTATCTCGTCTGTTTGTGTCTTCGGCCTTATCAAAAATGGGTCGTCTCTGGGCTTTGACATTCACTCCCCGTCACTTATGACTTTCGAGTTCTGTCAAAGAGGGGCAACTGTAGACACCCCATTTTTGACTGACCTTAAGACTCAGACTTCACCGATTGAGCGCTTGGTGATGTTGCATATTGTGCTCGTTTTGAGGTTGCGGAGTCACGGCTGCGAGCCTTGCCTCCGAACTTCCGGACTCTTTTGTGCCTTGCCTCGGTTTGCAAACCAGGCCCTGTTTTCTTTGTTTTCTCTTCCCAAAGGGAGGGAGAGATCTCATAGATCATCTCTTAGTGGCCGTAGGCTACGTCTCATGGTCGTAGGCCATTTTTCCCGTTTGGAGCCCGGTTCCCGGTTTTCGGAGCCGTCGGCCGTGTGCCTCGGTTCGGGACCGCTTTACTACCTCTGTTTGCTCCAATTTTTGGCACACACCTTGTTTCCACCCTTTTTAGGGACACTGTGGCCCAAGAGACGAACTTCGTGGTCGAACGCCACCTCCGATGCTTAATAGTCAGTTTTCGGGGCCCTAGGCCGCGCATTTTGGTCCCCGAACCTTCGTTTTGCATCGGTTTGGGTTCATTTTAGGTGGGGACCTTGTTTTCATTGTTAGAAAGGTTATAGGAAGGTGGGAGGCCAGCAATTATTCCAAAAAACCAGTTTTATTCCTTCATCGCTGTTCATCGCCCGTTTTCTTCACTGGAAAGCTGATTTTTCCCATTCCCGGGCCATTTTTTCTGACTTTCCATCACACCATTGTGTTGTACACACCTGGGAGGCCACCAATATGGATAGGCCGGCCATTAACTCCCCCTGACCCTTTTGAACCCTTCTAAAAAGCTGGCTTTTCTCTCTCCTGTTTCACTTTTTCCAGCTTTTGACCATACAGCTGTGTAGTACACACATGGGAGGCCACCTTTTTGGGGTGGCCGTCCAACAATTGAGCTTGACCCTTTTGACCCTGGTCGGCCGGCCAGGGGAGGTGGCCGGCTGGCCACCTGAACCTCTTGAACCTGGCTGGCCATTCTTCTCTCTCCTGGTACATTACAGCTGTGCCAACTGTTTTGTAGGGGCCTGCCCTTTTGGGGGAGAAATTTGAATTCATTTTTCCCCCCTTTTCCTTCACTCCTTCCCTCTATGTAACTGACCCCCCACCTCTATTTCTAAGGGTTAGAAAAAATCATCCAAGGCTTCCCCCCCTTCTCCCCCCATTTTCACTATTCCAAGCCCCAAAAACCCTAGTTTCTTGGCCATTTTACACTACAACTCATAGCACCACACCACCACCATCCATTCCAGCCCCTTGGAAGTCATTTGCAGAGGTTGAAAGCTCATTTCCTTGGACCAAAGGCTGCTAGAAACTTAGGCTATAAGGGTAAGCTCATATTCTCCCCATTTTTGCACTATTTTGTTCTATATCTTATCCCCTTTTGATTACATTTTTGGGCTCCAAACCAAACTGGAAACAGTCTTATTTTGAGCTCATCTTCATATTTGATTAAGGAATTTTTTCTGTTTGAGGCCATCTGCTACCCCTTTCCCTTTATCTCTCTTTTAGGGCTATTTCTTGCATGATATATTAGCCTTGCTTGTGAGCATTTTTGGGTTTCGAACCAAATTATAAAATGTCTTATTTTGAGCTCCTCTTCAACTTTGTTGAAGGGATCTTCACTGTTTGAGGCCATCTACTACCTCTTGCCCTTTATCTCTCTTTTAGGGCCATTTTTGTATCATATTATAGCCTTGCTTGTGAGCATATTCGAGATTTTCCATAAATTGAAAAGTGTCTTTTTTTTGAGCCCCTCTTAAACTTTGTTGAAGGACTCTTTGCTGTTTGAGGTCTTTTGCTACCCTGTTTGTTCAATCTCTCTTTTACGACTGTTTTTGCATGATACATTAGCCTTATTTGTGAGCCTTTTTGGACCTCGACCTAAACTGGAAAAAGTCTTGTTTTAAGGCTCTCTTGATGTTTGATTGAGGTCATTCTATTGTTTGAGGTCATATGTTTCCTTATACGCTTGATTGCCTTTTATTTTGAGCCTTACAACTAAGCCCTTGTCGCAAGCTTTGTTTGGACTTTTAGCCACTGAAATCTAGTGGATTTTCAGTGGTTAGGTGTGTTCTTGAAGGCCAAAATCAGAGGGGGGTGACCCCCTCTCTCCTTGTTTTGCTTAATGGTCTTTTTGGCCTTCCAAAGAGGCCCCATCTTGCATGCTTTGTTGATTGATTTCAAGACCAATTTGATGAGTTTTAGAGCGATCATATTTGATTTTCAGAGTTGATTTGGCTATGCTAAGTGTCCTTGATGCATGTGTCTAATAACCCCTTTGTATGCCCTCTAAAAGAACCCATCATTTCTGCATGTGTTGGCTGTATTTCAGAGGTTATTTGGGCATGTTTTGGCATGTTTTATTCATTGATTTTTGCTGGTTTGATGAGTTCTTACCTGCTTCATATACATGCCATGTAAACCATGTTTGCTAGTCAAAGTTGCATGCTATTTTAGTCCATCTTGGTAGCATCTTTTGGCCATGCTTTGAACTAGAAATGTTCATGTTTTGGGACTGCCTTGGTTCTTTCTTCATGCTTCATGATCAAATAATTCATGCTTTGTATAGCTATAGGTCAATGCATGTGCCTAGTTTTGTGTTTCGGGACCATTCCATGCATCGGGTGCCATGTTTCCATGTTTTGGGATCATTTTGCATCACATTTCAGTGCTGAAAACTTGCATGTTTGTATGCCATATTTCATGCCTTGCCATGCCTTGTTAGAGTGGCCTTTGTGCCTTAAGATCGGTCATCGGTTTGCGTGCATGCGTGCGCGCATCTCGAGTGTCTCATTTTCATATCATGGCTACTGATGTGAGCGTGGCTGAGGTCCACTCATGTTAGTGTAATTCCATCGTGCATTGTGTATACCATTCCATTTCATAGCATTGTGTATGCTAGGTTGTATGTTAGAGCATTGTGTATGCCTTGTTACATCGTGCATTGTGTATGCCATTTCATAGCATTGTGTATGCTAGGATGTATATTAGTCGCATTCATGCATGTCATGCATATTGGATTGTGTTTAGGATAGGAGTTAGCCCAAGCAAAGGAAACGAGGTACGTTCCGTAGTCCGAGTGACGGAACGTGTCTCAATTCCCAGTCGCTGACACTCCGGATTAACCATGATGGAGTCTTGGTCTTGTTATGTTTATATGTGCATTCATTTCATATTAAATCGTGCAAATTTGACTACTCGACCATCATGCATCGATATGTGTGATTGGTGGCACGAGGATCGAGGCATGCATACATATGTGAAAATACTTTGCCATACCCCTTTCTTGCTCTCTGTTGCAGTAATTTAGAAACTGGCAGTCTTTTGGGGCTTCGTGCAATATCCCAGGTTTAATTATAAACAGAGGCTAATTGGGGCATCGCAATGGATTTCCGCGCACGGCAACTCAAGCATGCATCATTCATCATTCGGAACAGAACTGAGGCGGTCCATGAGCTTACGCACTGATTTACTGCCTTTCAAGTTAAATTTTTTAATTAATTAGGATTTTGTATTTATTCGGACTGTACTATTTATTTGGACTGTATATTATTTATTCAGACCCTCCAAGCGAGGGCATAATTGTAATAAGTGTGCGTGCGTGTGATGTATGTCTTCCAACCCCACGT
The DNA here is from genome assembly GCA_025200525.1 of Camellia lanceoleosa. Classification (NCBI taxonomy): domain Eukaryota; kingdom Viridiplantae; phylum Streptophyta; class Magnoliopsida; order Ericales; family Theaceae; genus Camellia; species Camellia lanceoleosa. The sequence goes on from CM045767.1 coordinate 22,397,328, forward strand.
CTTTCTCCCTTTTATTTACCAACTTATGATTGTTAGATTAGGGCATGTTTCAATTAGCATACAGTATGATAGCATGTTTGCATTCATTCATATGTTTTGCATGCACCGGGCTCGGTGCATCATAACCCACTACATTGTATTTCAATTCCGAGTCGAATACTTGTTAGCTGTAGCATTCCATATGCCATGCTTAAAATAGTCGAGCCTGTTATAGTTGCATTTTTGCATGTGTTGCATTAGGCATTTCTGTATAGTTAGGATCATGCATGGATTTCTAATATAGCTTTTGTTTTGGCTTGGAGTACTCGGTAAGTTTTTATGGTTTAGCATCCTTGCATGCGTGTGAGTGACTGCCATAATAGCATGCTTACCATGAGGCTATGTGCTTATGTGATATAACTGCCTGAATGCCTATGGGTGAAGGTTGGGTTACTTAGATTGGAACGAATCATCAATTGTGAGTTTTAAGCCCACTAGATAGTGGCAAAACCATCTTTTCTAAGCCCACCCGAGAGTGGCAAAATCTGCATTTTAAGCCTACTTACGAGTAGCAAACCACTTTCAAAAATAAACAGGAAATGTTTCGTTTCAATTCAGGCAACCCAGTCTATACTTGTATGCTGTATGCATCACATAGTAAATCTAGGCTAATAACCGGAATAAGAACGCATAATGTTTTCAAAACTAGATATCATGGTTAGTAGAGGCCGATCTTTGATCGGGCAAGCAGGGGTGCTCACGAAGTGACCTTCCCTAATCGTACCCAAGTTCCTGAGCCGAGGCAACTTTGGTGATGACGGACACGTGGCCTTAGGCATGAGTCAGGGTTTCCTAAATTTCTCAAAATAAAATATTTAGGTGGCGACTCTGTATCTGGCAAAGCAGTCCATGTTTGGCACTTCTTTCAAAAAATCTGTTTTCAAAAACGATTTGCCGGATTTGGACTCTTTGGTTCAGATTAAGAACCGTGACAATTTGAGTCCGAACTGTAGTGAGCCCAAGATGAACAGAACGGGACTCACCCTCCCGGGGCGTTCGGGGACGTCTACACATACCTTTGAGTAAGATAGTTTTTTTTTTAGTTTAGTTTAATATTCCCTTTTAGTTTATGAATTATGTTGCTTAATGTTTTGAAGTGTTTAATTTTATTGGTACGGCAGGAAGGTTTCATTTTTATTAATGAACCTTATGCTATTGCTTCTATCCTTGGAATGATGAAACTCCAGTACAAGACCTACCGCTTTAATCTACGCCAACATTTTAGAAGTTTCCCTACGATGGAATCAGCCCTTGCAAACCCACATGAAGATATCGAAAAAGAGGTGTGGCGATACCTGTGTCAATTATGGGATGATAAGACGTACCAGGTAAATTAAATAACAGCACATCCTACATATTTCTACCCCTGGTTGGACGGCAAACATGATTTCTTTTAGAAACAAATGAGGTTAAAAACATGGTTACTCAACATATGATGGAACAAAATGTGCAAGATTGTACTTGTAGAATCAAGCATCTTTTATTAATTGCATATTCTATTTTTGGTAAATATATTTTAAATTAATCATTGCAATAACATCACTACTCAAAATGAATGCAATTCCATGACAGGAGAAAAAACACACCTTACAAAAATACCATGTTGTAGAAACTATCAAGCATTGAGATAAAATTTTCATACATGTCAGTTGGATAAGAAATATGGATTATATGATTTAGTTAGAAACATTGCAAAACGAACCAAGTAACTCTAGCTCAACTCGTGTTTGGCTTGTTAAAAACTAGTTCAAGATCGGCTCATTATGTAAGCAAATCAAGCTTGAACAAGTTTTGAAGGAAAGCCACCAGCACTTAAATGATACCTTTCTATATACTAAAGACTTTATTGCTTCCCTATCCATAATTTAACATCAAAAACCTAATGTTCTTGGTTTAGTATAGAAAAGACAGAGTAAAACACACTAGTCGAGAGAAACCATAGTTAAATATGGTAAGAACATTGAACTAAATGCTTGCTGGCAGCTAATCTATAATGAGCATAACAAATGACCATAGATAAACTAGGAATCAAGAAATCAACAGTTTCATTGATGATTTGTGATGAATAATACTGGAAGTATGAAAAGACATACATATTTTGGCACTGAAATCCGGAACCAATACAAGAGGAATGAAACTAATTTGTCATAACAATCACTGCAACCAGAAAGAAAAGAACAATCAGATGAATGCAATACTAAGACATTCTTGCACATTTTGTACTTGGTCACAGCGATGATGCTACAATGGCTGGTGGTAATTGGCGTGGAGGTCTTTGCTATGCATGTAGCTGCTGCTGTTACTAAGCCTTTGGGCACATGGACTTGATTTCTCTTGAATATATTTTTACACTTCATGTAGGAGAAATGTCAAAAAAACAAGGAAAATCGGTTTGAGCTTAAAGTCCTCCATACAGCTAGCTCAAAGGCATTTAGAAAGGTGCAATATGATGAGGTCAACAACTGACCTTTAAATCATAGGGTCTACATGGCACTTTTTTTATTTCTTTTATTCGGTGATGTATGTACTCCATAGGATACTAACTATAAAGGTTTTGACAATGAGACAAGGATGGAAATGAGCTTGGACTTGTTGATTTGTATCACAAGACACATTTTAGTCAGAAAAGGCAAGCATGGGTCCATAATGAAGTTGAAATTAGACATGTAAGAATTTTCTAATGTTAAATATAAGTATTTTCCTGTTAATGATTACTTGTTTGAGGCTCATGTGTTGTGAATCTTTAGCACTAAGAACGAACAATGTAAATGATTATGAATGTAAATGATTAGGACTAGAACATCCAAGGGGTTTTTGAGTTACAAGTGGCTACTAGATTATGTCCTTGCTGCCCTGGCTATGTATTTGGTATTTGGCAATATAGAGAAGACTACCTATTGGTTACTTGCATTGAGAACTACTCACATGTTCTTAAGTTTGGAAATATTGGAGTGAAATTTTATGAGACAAAATGGTATGATTTGAATATTTGCAGCATTGTTGCTGCAAGGCTAAGGTTTGGTAGGAGCTTTAACTGTATAGGCACTGACCTAATAATCCATCTTGGTCCAACTTGGGCCTGAGACCATAAACTATGTCATGCTTGATCCAGTGATAAACTTACCAAGGGTATCACTAGAAATGTAATTCATACTACCTTAAATAAACTAGGTATTGTTAATTAATGTTTGCTAAGCGTGAATAATGGAACTTATGATTGATATGCTTCTGTAGGTTGTCTGGTACCTAGAAACAAGGATGGCATGGCATCTAAAAACACATGTTTGAAGCGAATATTAGACCTGTTAATACTTTACAGTTAGAAAATTCAGCTTTTGGGAAATGCTACTTTAAAGTTAGAAAATTCAGTTAGAATTTTAGACCTGCTACTAGATTATGGTGCTTTCTCTACCAGTTATTATGTTCTCTCTAGGATAAGTAAATAGGAAAATCAATGTCTTCAGTTGCTCTGTTACAATGTATATATAAAATGACTATATTTAATTTCATGAACAATTGTAGAAAAAACTTAAAGAGCGGGAGAATGAAGCTATAGAAGATGGATCTGGTCTGCTATCTGATGAGCAACTTTCCATTGAGGTGTTTGGGCGTAAGTCTGGCTACATAAGTGGTTTAGGATGTGGTCCTAAACCTAACAACAGCATCTGGTCGACGTACTCGTGCTACTCTTGAGATAGAAAATGAGTAAACTAGAAGGGAGCTTGAAGAGCAACGAAGAATCAATGAGGAACTGAATGCAAGAGTGCACAACTTGGAGTCTAATAGCATGGAGGTCAATGCCAAGATTGATTTGGGGCTGCAACAGATTAGTTGGGGAGGTTTTACTTTTGATTTACCAACATAGTAAGTACCTTTTGCCCTAGATAGATCTGTCATAGTTATAAATTTAGTGTGTTTGTTATTTAGAACATTTGATTATGATAACGTGCTTAGATTATGATAACCTTATTGTGTTGATTCTAGGTGACTCACTTTCTTGTTGTGTTGATTCTTATTATAACTCACTAATACTTCAAGTACACTGAGATAACGTGTTTTTTCATTATTTGTAACTTATTTGATTATGAATGACTATTGATTATTTAATGAGGTTATGTTGTGTTGATTCTTATTATTTGATTCTTCTTTTTGAATTTTGGGTTGCAGGGATGTCCAAACGGTGTCACACCTAAGTACAGCTTGAAGCCTCTTGTGCCAAGCCTGTCTGATATAAAGCCTAATATTGATGTTGAGAAAATGCTTTTTTAGATATTTTCTTTGAAGAAACTATTGTTGCTATTCTTCATTTGAACTGTTACTACTTTGATTTGAATTTGGAAACTTTCAGTTTTAATTTTTGTCAAATTTACTTTCTATATACTCTTTATGGTTTGGGAATAGAGTGGGTTTGATATGTGGATGTCAATTGTTTTTTAATATGATTGGATGACATTTAATTTTGTGCATTTTAGCTATGAGATTAAATGATTACAAAATTTAACTTTGATTTTTAATCTTAAAATGTGTTGTAGAAAGTTATATGTCTTTTAGCGACCAAATATCATAGTCGTTAAAAGTGTCATTATTTTGTTTTTGCGACCAAATTGGGACATTTTTATGAAGTATTAGCGACCAAATGTTTAGTCTTGTAAAATCAAACATTTTGTGACAATATAAAATTGGTCGCTAATTGTCATTTTTTGGGACATTTTCAAAAATTGGTCACTAAAGACTTTTCTAGACGCATTTTTAGTGACTTTTTTAGTGACGAAATCAATTTTGTCACAAAAACCATTTAGAGACTAAAATAATAGTTTTAGGGACCAAAATAATTGGTCGCCAAAAGTCTTATATGTTGTAGTGAGTATATGGATGAGGTTAGGGTGTGGATGAGGTACTTGGTCATGGATGGAAAGTGGGTTGGTGGTAACACTAGGGTCTTGAGGTGGATCTATCATTTGATTTTCGATGAGGTTTTGAACCTCATGATGAAGGCGATAGCAACGATCAGTGCCATGACCGTGCTACTGATGATACACACAATATTTGGTGGGGTTATATCTGGCAGGGAGTGGGTCAGGAAGAGGTTGGGGATCAAGGGCTTTGAGACACCCCTTTTCCATCAAGACTTTTAGTGCATTGGTTAGGCTCACATAGAAGGGGGTGAAAGTTCTGCCTTGAGCTTGGGTTGGGCCGGCTGTTTGTGGGTTGATATTGGCAAAATGGTTGGCAGTTTTGGGATGACTTCTGAGCATTTCGCAGTTGTGCTACCATTAGAACTGCGAACAACATTCCTCCTCGTAGGTTTATTACCCTCCACAATGATCTCTTGCCTGAGGGCATCCTCGATTTGAACTCCAATTTCATGGAGGTCCTTAAAGTTAAATAGCGGGAGGACTATCATTTTCTGTAATAGCCTTTTCATGCAGATTTCTAACAATGATACAGACTTGCTCTTTCTCTGGAGGCCTGCTTGCCATCATAGTCGCATTTGCCTCCATCGAATAACAAACTCTGAAAAGCCCTCCTTCAGTTCTTGATGCATTGCCTCAAGATCATGAGTTGTGACCTCGATCTGCGTGTTGTAAGAATATTAGGCAACGAAGGACTCAGCCAACTCCTACCAGCTCTGTTTCACCGAGTCCTCCAATTTAGCAAACCAGACGGCAGCTATTCCAGATATGGTTCGGCTGAATAGTGACAACTTTTATACTCGAGTCAAACCCATCGGTCATAGGATATCAGAAAACGAATGCAAATGCACCATCGAATCTCCAAAGCCATCGAAGCGATCAATATTCGGCATCTTAAACCACTCTGGTAAGGTAACCGCCAATTCAGTGTGCCCATCCTCTATGTCTGGAATAGAGTTGACCCCCTGTGCCTTTTTGACCAGCTTTTACAGCTTGCTGACTTCGAGCGCAATTGGATCAACCTCAAATTCAAATGGTGCCTCAGTTTGATACACTGAGGCTCTAGAAGTTTGTGCTGGGATAGGTTCTGCTTGAACTGGGAGAACCGGAACACCCTCGGCTTGTGGATCTTGAGCAGTGGTAGCATTAGCTATAGTACTAGGCACAGGGATAGCCGCGGTGGGTACATGTGATGCAAAGACTGCTGTTGGCTGTAGTTGCTGTTGTTGTAGGCTAGGTATAACCTCGGCCTGACGGGTCACATCATGTTGGAGGGAGTCAACTATTTGTTGCAGATGGAGTAATAATTGCTCCGAATTTGTCAGAGGTTGAGCCATGATTGGGGTAGATGCTCGGGATGAGTTGAACAAAGGTAATCTAACTGGTGAATGTTAGACCAATGGAACTGGTGAACCCTGTTTGGTCCTCCTTTATCTCACCACCGGCAAAAGTGAAGCAAACACTGGCTGCCTCTGAACTAGGTCCCCGACCTTACAAAGTCTATCGACACGAGTCTAGAGTACTCAGGGGATATCGGAGCCCTCTGAAGCTATGGTTCCAGGACTACCTTGCAAAAGAGAAAATAGACAGCACCTCAGCCCAATTTCACTAGAACGGATATGATCACAGCTCAATGACTATACTCTCTATACTGAATTTTGCCCCACAAACTGATACCGACCTTGCAACTGATATGCACATTCATGTACAGTTTCACTGTAAAGCACATACCAGTTGAAGAGAGCCAAAGCACCCCTATGACGGGGTAAGGTTACCCTATCCTAGTTTCGTTAGGAGCTAAGGTTCACTATTCAAAACAACAGGTTTCACACAATTCCTGCATTCGGGTAAGCATCCTATCCTAGTTTGGAACAATCTCTATGGCTTTACTACATGCAGCTAGGCTGATTGGTCAAAAAGGGTACCTCAGCAAGCCTACTTAATATACCTCTCACACCTAACACCGAGAAGTGAAAGGAGGATCAAATGGTACAGCGGTAGTCCAGATCCAAGGGTTGTGTTCCCAACGTGGCAGAGCCTACAACCGGTCAGCCTTTTGGCAAGCTTTTCCAAGTGAGCCTCTGGCAAACCGTTCAGGAATAGCAGATGACAAATACTGTGGCTTAGGCACACTAATGCAAATGCAATGCAAAGAAACACATAAGTGTAGATAAAAAGTCATAATCAAGTTCTCTAAATCCCCAGTAGAGTCGCCAGAAACTATAGACTCGCCTTTTTTCGCGCCCCCTTTCAGAAAGGTTGGAAAGAAAGGTCTCATAATTTGGACTCCCGCGGTTCTGAATCTAGTCTCACAAGTGCAATGTGAAACTGACAAACACCAAAAAGTCTAAATCTGACAAATCGTTTTAGAAAATTGATTTTGAGTCAAATAATGCCAAAATTGGACTACTTTGTCAAATACAGAGTCGCCACCTAAATATTTTATTTTTGTGAAAATTTAAGAAACCCTGACTCATGCCAAAGGCTACGTGTCCGTCATCACCAAAGTTTCCTTGGCTCGGGAACTTAGGTACGAAGGGGGAATGCCATGAATTGAGCACCCCCGCTCGCCCGATCGAAGATCGGCCTCTACTAATCATGATATGATTTTTATAAACATTATGTGCTCTTATTGATTATTAAACTAGCTTTACTATGTGACGTGCACAAGCAAGTATAGACTAGTTTGCTCAATTTGGAACGATTCAACTCATGTTTGCTTGCGAAAATGGTTTGAATTTGCCACCTCAAGTGGACTTAAAGTTTGCGGATTTGCCACCAAACATAGTGGGCTTAAAATATGATTTGCCACTCAACAAAGTGGGCTTAAAACTTACATTCGTTGAATCATTCCAATTCAAACAACAAGCCTTCATCCACAAGTATCCAAGCAGTTTGGCATGTAAGCACATAGCCTCATGGCAAGCATGTTAATCATGGCAACATTCACACTCATGCAAGTATGCTAAAGCGTAAAACTCACCGAGTACTCCAAGCCAAAACAGAAACTAGTTAGAAAGATACATGATACTAGCTATACAAGATGTCTAATGCAATGCATGCAATAATGCAATTAATAGGCTCGACTACTAATATGGCATATGAAGCAATTTGAACAACATGCAATTAAACACGTATTCAAATAAGTACTGAAATGACAATGCAGTTTGAATGATGTGCCGAACCTCGGTGCATGCAAGACAAGATGAATGGATGCAAGCATAAGTTATACTAATTGAAATATGATCCCTAATCTAACCATCGAAAGCGATTAAATTAAAGGGAGAAAGACGTGGGGTTGGAAGACATGTACATAAGCACGCACACTGATTACAACATTATGCTCTTGCAAAGGAGGGTCCGAATGAATAAGCTAACCAACTAGCTACGCTAATTAAGCTAACTAATTGTTACAAATGGAAACTAATTAACTACTCTAGCTAATTAATTAAATAATTACATCATATCTAATTAACTACTTAGCTGATTAATGGATTACAAGTCAATTGCAAGTAAACTAAGTAATCAACTACTTATCCCCGGGAAGTGATGGATATGCATGCGTATGCTCAACTCTACACCCGAAAAGCCACTGCCTTGCTGCTGCAAGCCTCTGTTTGCACATTCGATCACTAAAAATTCTGCTAACTTCCAGAACACCTCTACTTCATCTTACTAACACATGGTGCAAAAATCACTGATGGTCGACAAGAGAGACAAGGGGCCGGTCGGCTACCAATGGTGTCATTACCCGAACCCGCCCCTATGGGTTAAGGACATAACCAGCCAGTAATCCTGTGATTACCTACGGCCTCAAACCAAAACAGACATAACACGTCAGAGTAAAGGAGCCAAACGGAAGCAAAAATTTCAAACTTTGTCCATAGAGTCGTGCTTATATTCACATCAAAACAAACCATACTTATAAACGTTAATAACCCACATCAAAAGTATAGTAGCATAAACTTCTTTACAACCAGGATCTTCTAAACCGAGCCAACCCATAACAGGCTATCTACAAATATACACAAGGTCCTTGCCAACAAAACAAAATATAAGTACATAACAAAATGGCAAGGGTGGGTCTCGTACGTAAGACACAAGGTTGACTCTCCAAAACTCATGTTGTTCATGGCAGACTTCACTGGGGCTGGGTTTGTACTTCTCTTGGCTCACCTACAAACACATGAATGAGCGTGATCGATAGCCTAGTGAATAATATCAAAGACAGAAATTACATAACAATTGTAGAACAACAGGTTCCAAACGGCCTCGTGCCCATTTCATATTTCTATTTAACAGATATATAACCATACGAATTTCCATCAAGTGACTTGTAGTTTCAACATTCTGGCCTTTGGCCTGTTCAGATTTCCATTTATGTCAAAACGGCCTTCAACCCATTCGTTTATGTCAAAACGGCCTTCAACCCATTCGTTTATATCAAAACGGCCTTCGGCCCGATTTTTTATTGCAAAACGGCCTTCGGCCCACACATTCGTGTCAAAACGACCTTTGGTCCATTTGTTTGTATCAAAACGACCTTCGGTCCATTCATTTCTTTCAAAACGACCTTCAGTCCGTTCATTTCTATCAAAACGACCTCCGGTCCATTCATTCATGTCAAAACGACCTCTGGTCCATTCATTCACGTCAAAATGGCCTTCGGCCCACTCATTCATGTCAAAACAACCTTCGGTCCATTCGGTTATAGCAAAACGACCTTTGGTCCACTCATGTTTATCAAAATGACCTTTGGTCCATTTATGTTTGTTCATATTAAACTTTTGTCCACAATCCCAATTAGCAATTCATAAAGCTTGTAAGGGAATAAACAATTGGACATTCACAAGCATACGAATATCGATATTACTCACAGTGATCGGCCTGTGGATTTGCCCTGGAGCTTGACCCTACACATTTCATGAACACAAAAGGGTCACTAACAGTTCAATCCATTCTTTAATTCACATGTTCCTCATTAGGCTTTATTCTTATCACAATAGTTCATTTACGGTGCTCAACACATGCTTAAGAGTGCTTACACGCGAAAGAGAACGGAAAACAGAACACAGAATGCAAAAACAAAATTTCAGAAAACAGGGTCTCCGCTCGAGTGTCAACTTCCCCACTCGAGCGGACCCTTAAGGCCTGCAAAAGTACTGGTTGCATGAAAATTAGGCTCGGCGTGGTCTGGCCGGCGGAAGGCTGTCTACAAAGCTCCGCTCGGCGTGTAATATCCCCGGCGAACACCAACTTCTGAAAAGTCTTTGGGAGCACGATTTTTCCACTCTAGCGGCCATTACCCCGCTCGAGCGGACATCAAAATTCTGAAAAACCCAGATTGTGTTCTTGAGTTCCAATTCGAATTCCCAGCCACACTACTTGCATGCAATGGCCCAAATCTCAAATTTAATCATGCTAACATGACACCAATGCAAGATTATAACCTTAGGAAGCTCAATTTCTTGCTTTATTCACATGCATGTCTCAAAGCATGTCAATTTCAACCTCAACATAACAAACTCATGCATTCAAGCTCACATCTTCTCAAATTGTACATGCATGTGATGTATTAACCACATTCTCAACTTAGATGGCACAAATGATGATCATAACATGAGCTTCAATTAAAATTGTACATGGATTATACATTTTTATGCTCAAACATACAATTTCAAGGCACTTACTTACATGCATTCAGATAATGGCCTTCAATTCAACCAAACCAATTCAATTTCCACATAATCAAGCTAAATCATGTTCTTGACCATTATTCCAACTTGAATTCACAAAATTACAACTTAATATCCATGAATTCACTTACCTAGAGGCTTGATTCTCACAACCTATGATCAAATCTTGAATAATCTTCAAGGTTCCCAAGCTTTGAGCTAAGTTTGCTCAATTCTCTTCTCTCTCTCTCTCTACAGCTGACTCTCCCCTCTTCTCAATATTCTAACTCAGATTTTTGAGCTCAAATGAGTTAAGGAGAGTGTAGTGCCTCCATACATCATGCCCCAATACACAATATTCTAATATAAAAATAATAGGGCACTTAATTTATCAATTTAATCAGTTTAAATTGACCGAAATCAATCTTCAATTAAATTTCACCGTAGGCTCTAAAAATTATGCTAATCACAAAGGCGTAAACAATTTCGGGTTCTGTGGCCGATAAGGCCCTCAATTTAATTTCCAAAGCAATTAATCGAACAGATATTCCTACGGTGAACAGATAGAAATTCAAAACCACATATTTTCACATAGGGGTACACAAAATCATATCAAAACACATAATCACATACGTATTAGGGACCAATTAACATAATACAGAACAGGGGTATCACGGTCTTCCCCTCTTTAGGAAGTTTGGTCCCCCAAACTTAATTTACCTTCGTCGGGAAACAAATGTGGATAGCGTAGACACATTTCGTCATCTTTTTCCCATGTAGCATCCACCCCATAGTGTTCTTTCCATTCTACTTTCACCATTGGGATGGATTTGTTTCTCAATTCTTTCACTTGTCGATCCACAATTCTCTCTGGCCATTCAGCGTATTCCATATTTTCATCAAGAGCAATCCGGTGATAATCAATCACATGAAACGGGTCTCGGAGGTAACCCTTCAACATCGACACATGAAATACATTATAGATTTGCTCGAATCCCGGTGGCAAAGCAACTCTATAAGAAATTGGACCAAGTCTCTCCAAAATCTGAAACGGCCCAATGTAGCGGGGCGGCAACTTCTCCTTTTTCCCAAATCTGACTTGGCCTTTTATCGAAGAAACACGGATGAACATGTGGTCACCAACCTCATACTCAAGAGGTCTTCTCCAAACGTCTGCATAATTCTTTTGTCGGTCCTGAGCTGTTTTGAGCCTTTGACGAATAGTCTTGATTTTCTCAGTAGTGTCTTGCACAATTTCTGGCCCAAGCAAAGCTCTATCCCCGACCTCTGTCCAACAAATAGGGGATCTACGCCTCCTACCATACAAAGCCTCATATGGTGCCATACCGATGCTGGAGTGGAAGCTGTTATTATAAGCAAATTCTGCAAGTGGAAAATAGTCTTCCCAACTCCCCTGAAAATCCAAGGCACACATGCGAAGCATATCTTCCAAAGTCTGTATTGTTCGTTCCGATTACCCATCTATCTGTGGGTGAAATGCAGTACTGAATCTTAGTTCTGTTCCCATAGCTTCCTGCAAACTTTTCCACAATCTAGATACAAATTTCGGATCTCTATCCGACACAATAGATACCAGAACTCCATGTAAACGGACAATTTCATTAACATAAATAGTAGCCAACCTATAAGCAGTAAATGTAGTTTTGACAGGCAGAAAAAGTGCAGATTTAGTCAGTCTATCAACTACAACCCAAACAGAATCCATACCTCGAGAAGTCCGAGGTAGGCCAACAACGAAATCCATAGTCACATATTCTCACTTCCATTCAGGAATAGGGAGAGGTTGAAGTAGACCGCCTGGTTTCTGATGTTCAGCCTTAACTTGCTGACACTGAAGGCACTTGGACACATATTTTGCAATCTCCTTCTTCATTTTAGGCCACCAATAGGTCTATTTCAAATCCTGGTATATTTTATTGTTGCCCGGATGCATAGCAAATACGGATCTGTGGGCTTCGTCTAAAACCCTCTTCTTAAGTTCCGGAATATCGGGGACACACATTCTATTTTGGAATCTCAACACTTCATTCTCAATGCTAAATTCTGCTTTTGGACTCGTCTCAAATTCATCAATTACCTTTCTGAGGAACTCATCCTCTTTCTATTTCTGTTTGATCTCCTCAACAATTGCCGGCTCGGCCGTAATAGCGGCTATCAATCCACCCTGTTCACATACTACTACCTCAATTTCAGAATTCTCAAAGTCTTGCAAGATTTCTTTCTGTTCAGTAAGCAAGCAAGCCATACCCCCTGTTGATTTTCTGCTCAAAGCATCAGCAACTGTATTAGCTTTCCCGGGGTGATACTGAATCTCAAGATCATAGTCTTTGATCAATTCAAGCCATCTCCTATGTCACATATTCAGTTCTTTCTGTGTAAAGAAGTACTTTAGGCTCTTATGATCTGTGTAGACTTCACACTTTGCCCCATACAAATAATGCCGCCAGATTTTCAAAGCAAAAACAACTGCGGCCAGTTCCAGGTCATGCGTTGGATAATTCTTCTCATGTGGCCTCAACTGTCAGGAGGCGTAGGCAATAACTTTTCCACTCTGCATTAACACACAACCCAAGCCTTCATAAGATGCGTCACTGAAGATTACAAAATTTTTCGTACCTGAAGGTAGTGTTAAAATTGGTGCAGTGGTCAATCTTGTTTTCAGTTCTTGAAAAGCAGATTCTCTTTCATCATTCCATTCAAACGGTTACCCTTTACGTGTCAATTGGGTAAGAGGCACAGCTAATTTCGAAAAATCCTTCACAAACCTCCTGTAATACCCAGCTAAGCCCAGGAAGCTACGGACTTCTGTCACATTAGTCGGTGTAGGCCAATGCACAATTGCCTCTATTTTTTGCAGATCCACCGAAATTCCTTCCTTGTTGATCACATGCCATAAGAAAACAACTTCATCCAACCAAAACTCATATTTCTTTAGTTTAGCAAATAATTTCCTTTCCCGAAGTATTTGTAAAACAGTCCTCAAGTGATGTTCGTGTTCAAGTCTATCTTTAGAGTATATCAAAATATCATCGATGAAGACTACAACAAACTCATCAAGGTAGGTTTTAAAAATTCTATTCATTAAGTCCATAAATGCTGCCGGAGCATTAGTCACTCCAAATGGCATAACAAGAAACTCAAAATGACCATACCTTGTTCTGAATGCGGTTTTCTCAACATCCTCTGCTTTCACTTTCAGCTGATGATACCCGGATCTCAAATCAATCTTAGAGAACACCTGTGATCCCTGTAATTGGTCAAATAAATCATCAATACGTGGTAAGGGATACTTGTTCTTTATCGTTGCCTTGTTCAAATCACGGTAATCGATGCACAGGCGCAAGGTACCATCTTTCTTTTTCACAAATAACACTGGTGCGCCCCAAGGCGAAGTGCTAGGCCGGATAAACCCTTTGTCAAGTAGGTCTTGCAACTGTTCTTTCAATTCTTTCATTTCAGCAGTAGCCATTCTGTAGGGAGTCTTAGAAATAGGCTGGGTGCTTGGCACAGTCTCAATAGTAAACTCTATCTCCCTGTCTACTAATTCCCCTGGTAATTCATTTGGGAACACATCTGGGAATTCTCTAACAATGGGAATATCATTCAATTCAACATTCACAGATTGTTCAGTCAACACATAGCATAGATAACCCTGGCACCCCTTCCTGATCAGTTTACATGCTTTCATTGCAGATATCAAATAAGGTAGAGGCACTACCCCATTACCCACAAACACAATTTCTTTTTGTTCTGGTGGTTTAAACACAACCCTTTTTGTCGCACAATCTATGGTGGCACAATACTTGGTCAACCAGTCCATGCCCAAAATTACATCAAAATGTCTAAAGTTCAAGGGCAACAAATCTACATATAGGGTAGCATCCTCAATATGCATGTCACAGAACCGATATATATAGTCACATAACACAGATTCCCCCGATGGAGCAGACACACATAACAAATACGGAAATAACTCTATGGGTCTATTCAGTCTAGATGCAAATGTGTATGTCACAAATGAGTGCGTTGATCCGGAATCAATTAATACAAAGGCATCTTGATTACATATTGAAATAGTACCTGAGACAACGGCATTGGCATTCCGTGTATCACCCGGAACAAGTGCAAAAACTCTCCCTTGTCTCACTGTGTCCCTAGTAGGAGCAGATCTCAAAGTATTTCCGGGCTTTGGGAGTGATGTAGTTGAACTAGCTGCTATCCTTCCACCATTCTGATTACACTCTCAGGCTATATGCCCTTGTTTCCCACACTTGAAACAGGCTCCTGATGTACGATAACAGACTCCACGGTGCCTTTTGCTACAGATATTGCACATGGGAGCTGTGTCTCGGAAAGAATTTGAAGTAGTGGAAGAGCCCGTGTTTTGCTTTTTCAGAAATTTCTTCTTCGAAAAGAAGCCTTGCCTTTTGTTACCCTTCCATTCTGTCACTAGCTTAGCTTGTCTAGCTATATTAGCCTCTGATATGATGGCCCTGTCAAGCACCCCAATGTAGGTTTCCAACTTTAGAACATTCACCCTCTCTAGGATGTCACTGCGGAGTCCACCTTCAAAGTGTCTTGCCTTCTTGTAATCAGTGTCAATCACGTGTGGTGCAAACCTGGCCAACTCAGTAAATTTGGCCTCATACTCAGCTACAGTCATGCTGTCTTGTTTTAATTCCATGAACTCTGCTACTTTCCTATCCCGTACACATTGCGGGAAGTACTTGTCATAAAAGATCTCCAAAAATTTTACCCAATCCACATCTTTATGATTTTCTCGCATCAACATCCACCATCTTCTGGCTTCGTCTTCTACCATAAAAGTGGCTAGAAGCACTTTCTGAGTCTCTGAACAGGGGAACACTTCAAATAATTTCTCAATGCCGAGGACCCACGCTTCGGCTTTTAACGGATCTAATCCCTCATGGAACTGTGGTGGTTTCATTTTCTCGAACTCCTTGGTGAGAGCTATAATTCTATCATCATTCTGATTATCTGGCACGGGTGGTGCCGGAGGTGGAGGTGGCGGGTGTGGTTGCTGCCACTGTTGTTGCCACTCATGTTGCTGTCTCAAAGCCTCTGCCATTTCCTGAATCAGTCTTTCCATTCTGTCGGTCCGCAAGAGAAGACTCCTCTATCTCATCACCTCTGGTTCTCACCATCTGATTAAACTTGCATTATATTTCATACAAAAGGTACACAAGTATGCATACACTAACAGCACATATTTCCAGATAATTTGCAATGCAAGTAGTTCACAACTTACACGTATGATTGCTCATCTCAAAACATTTAAGCACATAATCAATGCTTCCAATTTCATATTTCTCACATGAATGCATCCTAGATCTTATCTAGACGCATATTGCTCTTTTGGACAAGTGTGTGAGTTATTAACTCGTGCTCTGATACCACTCTGTCATGACCCGAACCCGCCCCTATGGGTTAAGGACATAACCGGCCAGTAATCCTGTGATTACCTCCGGCCTCAAACCAAAACAGACATAACACATTAGAGTAAAGGGCCAAACGAAGCAAAAATTTAAAACTTTGTCCATAGAGCCGTGCTTATATGCACATCAAAACAAACCATACTTATAAACGTTAATAACCCACATCAAAAGTACAGTAGCATAAACTTCTTTACAACCAGGATCTTCTAAATCGAGTTAACCCATAACAGGCTATCTACAAATATACACAAGGTCCTTGCCAACAAAACAAAATATAAGTACATAACAAAATGGCAAGGGTGGGTCTCGTGCATGAGACACAAGGTTGACTCTCCAAAACTCATGTTGTTCATGGCAGACTTCACTGGGGCTGGGTTTGTACTTCTCTTCGCTCACCTACAAACACATGAATAAGCGTGAGCGATAGCCCAGTGAATAATATCAAAGACAGAAACTACATAACAATTGTAGAACAACAGGTTCCAAACGGCCTCGGGCCCTTTTCATATTTCTATTTAACAGATATATAACCATACGAATTTCCATCAAGTGACTTGTAGTTTCAACATTCTGGCCTTTGGCCAGTTCAGATTTCCATTTATGTCAAAATGGCCTTCGGCCCGATTGTTTATCGCAAAACGGCCTTCGGCCCACACATTCGTGTCAAAACAACCTTTGGTCCATTTGTTTGTATCAAAACGACCTTCGGTCCATTCATTTCTTTCAAAACGACGTTCGGTCCGTTCATTTCTATCAAAACGACCTCCGGTCCATTCATTCATGTCAAAACGACTTCCGGTCCATTCATTCATGTCAAAATGGCCTTCGACCCACTCATTCATGTCAAAATGACCTTCGGTCTATTCGGTTATAGCAAAACGACCTGTGGTCCACTCATGTTTATCAAAACGACCTTTGGTCCATTTACGTCTATCAAACAACCTTTGGTCCATTTACGTTTATAAAAACGACCTTTGGTCCATTTACGTTTGTTCATATTAAACTTTTGTCCACAATCCCAATTAGCAATTCATAAAGCTTGTAAGGGAATAAACAATTGGACATTCACAAGCATACGAATATTGATATTACTCACAGTGATCGGCCTGTGGATTTGCCCTGGAGCTTGACCCTACACATTTCATGAACACAAAAGGGTCACTAACAGTTCAATCCATTCTTTAATTCACATGTTCCTCATTAGGCTTTATTCTTATCACAATAGTTCATTTACGGTGCTCAACACATGCCTAAGAGTGCTTACACGCGAAAGAGAACGGAAAACAGAACACAGAATGCAAAAATAAAATTTCAGAAAACAGGGTCTCCGCGCGAGCGGACCCTTAAGGCCAGCAAAAGTACTGGTTGCATGAAAATTAGGCTCAAGCGTGGAGTATAGCGCTCAAGCGGAAGGCCTGTCTACAAAAGCTCCCCGCTCGAGCGGACACCAACTCTGCAAAAACTGCTGGGGCCACGATTTTCCCGCTCGAGCGGACATCAAAATGCTGGAAAACCCAGATTGTGTTCTTGAGTTCCAATTCGAATTCCCAGCCACACTACTTGCATGCAATGGCCCAAATCTCAAATTTAATCATGCTAACATGACACCAATGCAAGATTATAACCTTAGGAAGCTCAATTTCTTGCTTTATTCACATGCATGTCTCAAAGCATGTCAATTTCAACCTCAGCATAACAAACTCATGCATTCAAGCTCACATCTTCTCAAATTGTACATGCATGTGATGTATTAGCCACATTCTCAACTTAGATGGCACAAATGATGATCATAACATGAGCTTCAATTAAAATTGTACATGGATTATACATTTTTATGCTCAAACATACAATTTCAAGGCACTTACTTACATGCATTCAGATAATGGCCTTCAATTCAACCAAACCAATTCAATTTCCACATAATCAAGCTAAATCATGTTCTTGACCATTATTCCAACTTGAATTCACAAAATTACAACTTAATATCCATGAATTCACTTACCTAGAGGCTTGATTCTCACAATCTATGATCAAATCTTGAATAATCTTCAAGGTTCCCAAGCTTTGAGCTAAGTTTGCTCAATTCTCCTCTCTCTCTCTCTCTCTCTCTCTCTCTCTCTCTCTCTCTCTCTCTCTACAGCTGACTCTCCCCTCTTCTTAATATTCTAACTCAGATTTTTGAGCTCAAATGAGTTAAGGAGACTGTAGTGCCTCTATATATCATGCCCCAATACATAATATTCTAATATAAAAATAATAGGGCACTTAATTTATCAATTTAATTAGTTTAAATTGACCGGAATCAATCTTCAATTAAATTTCACTGTAGGCTCTAAAAATTATGCTAATCACAAAGATGTAAACAATTTCGGGTTCTGTGGCTGATAAGGCCCTCAATTTAATTTCCAAAGCAATTAATCGAACAAATATTCCCACGGTGAACAGATAGAAATTCAAAACCACATATTTTCACATAGGGGTACACAAAATCATATCAAAACACATAATCACATACGTATTAGGGACCAATTAACATAATACAGAACAGGGGTATCACAAATGGTGGCCGGTCAGCCATTGGTGGTAGCTGTCGGCCATTGATGAGTTGAACTTCCTTCTGTGATAGAGATCAAAACAGAGTAAAACAGTATATTCTCACAAGTTGTTTATACTGTCTACCATCCTTATCATTACACAAGCTCAAGAGAGAGAAACTCTTGGCCCTCAAACCATCAATCAAGCAATTTCCATGCATTATGGCTAAGGAACCAAATTTGTACAAGTTCAATAAATGCACAAACAAGACCAGAATAACCACCACCCTATCATGCATGATCAAGGGCAATGGTGATCTAGGAAAATGACACATTTCATCGCTTTGAGTTTGAAATGTCCTATTTTCCTTGTGTTCAAATTAATGTCTGATTTGAACACATGCAATGCAACACAAAGAATGCTTATCTTGCATACTTTTACTTACCAATTTTGTTTACACATTTTAGTTACCAAATCATTCATTAATCAATTTGTCCATTGGTGAGTGTCTTCTAAGACGGAAGAAGTGTTAACAAGGGGATAGTGTAAGGTAAGAGAGAGATCGTACCTTTGATAATGAACCCTCAAAGAGGATTACTCCATTGAGCAAGACCTCAATCTCAAGCTTAAAGGATCCCAAGTTTGAAACAACCCTCAAAAGCAACTGAAAGAGTGAAGCAAAGAGGGAGATTACAGAGATTTAGGTGCTGAAATTGAGTGATAAAAGCACTAAAACCATGCAACCAAGACACACCAATGATGTTTAAAGCCTTAAAACAACAAGCTAGTGCAAGGATTTACACTACAACTACACAAAACAAAGTTCAACTAAACCAAACAGCTCAAAGCAGAGCTAGAGCAAGCTATTTCAGAGGCTAAAACATGTTGGACTTAAGCTAAGTTATGCTAGAAAAATATGCTAACATATGCGGCTAACTAAGCATGTAAACAAGACATAAGGAGGTGAGGCTAACCCCTCCAATTTTGGACTTCAAAATAAGTTTTTACCACTGAAAAACCTCTGGAAAAAAGAGTTTAAAAGCTTTCAAAAGGAGGATGGAAGGGTGGGAAACACAACTCAAAGGTGTCCAAAACAAGGTACAAAGAAGGGCTATCAACCCCTCAACCTTTAATGGCCTTAGGACCCAAGCTTCAGCCCAAAAACACAGAGTTTTTATAGCTCAAAATTAGTTGGAAAACATGCTGGAATGAAGACAAAAGTATCGAAAATAATAAGCTAAAACATAGAGCTTTTGAGCTAGTAAAAAAGCATAAAGAGAGGTGGCTAACCCCTCTATTTTTAGGACCTCAAAACAATATTTTTAGCCTCTGAAAACCTCTAAAAATCAGTGGTAAAAAGGCTCCAAAAAGTTGATTTGAAAGTGATGAACAAAGGTACAAAAACTTTACAAGCAAAGAAGCAAGAAGGATGAACCATCCCTTAATTGAAAATGGCCTCAAACCACCATTTTTAAGCCACAAAAATAGAGTTTTTTACAGTTCAAAATCAGCCCAAAAGTAGTTGAAAGAGATGGGAAAACAAGTACGCAAAACAAGTGCAAAAAGGGGACTGTTATACCTCTTGAAGAGAAGACACAAATTAGGCAATAAATCAAGCCATGACCACCTTCTAGAGCTCAAAAAGGGTTCCAAGTAACCTCATCCCAAAGATAAGCAACTTTGGTTAAGGGTTGATAGGCAAATTTGAAGTGTATCTACACTTGTATCCACAAAAGTTCAAGAGAGAGAGAAAAATCTAGAGAGAGAGGATTGTAGAGAGAGACACTCCCAAAATTTTTCTAACCTTGAAAACAATAGAGAAGGTCCTCTATATATACAAAAATGTGAGCTCAGGTCGAAAATATCAATATAGGACAGCTGGAGCAATGTAGAACAGCTGGAGGGAAAATATATCTGCTGAAAACTGCCTTTTTTTCGCCAATGGCTGAAAAAAGTCACCCTTGGACGACATATGGCCGACAAAGCCCATTCATGGCTGACACATGGCCATCAAAGCCCATCCATGGCCAGCAAACTCCACCAGTGGCCGGCCGAAAAAATCTGCCCTCCAAGTCCAACTTCAAATGGGCATATCTCCTTCATCCAGACTCCTTTGCAGGTCATTATTGAGTCTAAATTAAAGCCCCAGAAGTCTTATTTCCAATGGTGGCCGCCTCAAATCAAAATTCCAAGTGTGTAAAAAGATATGCCTATTTTGGTGAAAACTACTTAGTTTTGGTCCTAACCGAATTCATGCCTAACTTCTCCTCAACTAGATTTCTTCCCTCCCCTCCTATTTCTTCAACTCCAGACCTCTAAATAAGGTGTTTTGAAAGATTTTTCAAAGAGTTCATCTCTCTTTTGTTTATTTCCACTTTGCCATTGCTTGGTTTGTCGAAAAGCGCAACATTTAACGAAATGCGAGCCTTGGAACATCGTAGAAACTTTTTCAAAAATATTTTGAAAGAGAGGGTTTTAAGGTCTAAAATCGTTTTGGCCAAAATATTTTTGGTCCAAAATGGGGTGTAAAGTTAGGATTTAGAGCTCTTCTTGCCGAAGAAATCGAACATCTGCATAGCATAACTTTCATCATCGAGTGATCAATGACGCCCAAGTCTTAAAGGCAGTCAAAAATAGGGTATCTACAGATGCTTATGATCTCAAGTATGAAATGCACATAACATGAATAATTAGACCAAAGGCCGTTTGATATGAATGATTGGGCCAAAGGCCGTTTGACATAAATGATTGGGCCCAAGGCCGTCAGACATAAATGATTGGGCCCAAGGCCGTTCGACATGAATGATTGGACCAAAGGCCGTTGGACATAAATGAATGGGCCATAGGCCGTTTGACATAGATGAATTGGGCCCGAGGCCATTTGTTAAGAATGAATTGGGCCTGAGGCTGTTCAATATGTTTGGGTTTGAGGCCGTTTGATGTACTAGATAGAAAAATGAATAGGTCTAAGGCCGTTGGATACGTCCGTTACGAATTTCATTCATGTAATTTCTTTATTTTGATATTATTCACTAGGCTTTCGCTCACTCTCATTTATGTGCATGTAGGTGGGCAAAGAGAGGTCCAAACCCAGCCTCAGTGAAGAGTGTGAAAGGAAGTCAGTTTGAGGAGTCAGCCTGAATGTCTCACGCACAAGACTTTGTTTTGTTCTTTTGACCATTCGTTTACTCTTTTGCTATTTTGGCACGTTGGATCACCTATGTAAATAAGTTTTGGCTGGCTGCATATTTGAAAGTGCGTAGGTGAATATAAGATGTTAACTCTATACATGTGTGTGTGAGTTATTATAGACTACTTCTGGAATGTTTTGCTTTGCCATGTAAACACAACTCATTGGACAAAAAATTTTAAATCTGCTTCCGTTTGGCCCCTTATTTCTATTGAAATATGTTTAAAATATGTTTGAGTCTGTAGGTAATCTCATGATTACTGGCCAGTTATGACCTTATCCATAGGGGCGGGTACGGGGTCAAGACACTTCATGACTCGATTGACAATGAATCACAAATGTGAAAATGGATGGAGATAGTGTAGTAGTGATACAACTCAGGAGGTATGCATCAATAGTATTCCATAGAGTGTAAGCAAGATTCAAGACTTCAAGATTGTGTGAATCAAGCACAGTTGATAAAGGACATACCTCAGATCCATCAACATAACCAAGAGGCTTTGTTGCTCACAAAATGTTTTGAAGTTGATTCTTCCACACTATGTAATTTGATGAATCAAGTTTTGTAGTGACAAATGCACTGAGATTCGAAAAAACAAAGTAAGATTGGAAGGTAATGATGTAGAGACAGAAGAAAAAGTAGATAAAGCTACAACAATGGTGGAAGGAAAAGCCATTAATGAACTCTTCTAATGATTGTAAGAGCCTAGAGCTCTGATACCATAAAGAGAATGTAGAAGATGTTGATCTTAATATTCAATACCAGAATTGGTAAGTACAGCAGTGCTTTTATACAAGTTAACACACCTCTTAACCTAACCCTATTCTGACTTATAACTACCTAACCTTCTCTAGTTAACCACTTTAACAACCTAATAGCTTTGGTTAATATCTATAACAAACTAGTTGAGCAATGATACACGTGCATTTAAATGGGAGCTGCACTGAGCTCTATTTGAGCTTCTTAAACATCTTATTCTTGAGGCTGAGCAGATGGTGATGTAACCTTATCAAAAGGATCACATTGAAAGTTTATAGAAAATATGATGTTGAATTTGATAAAATTAAAATTGAAGGGACCAAAGTAAAATTTGACATAATCTATGAAAATTAATGGTGTAATTTGTTCAAAAAAAACATATGTATTTGTTGTTATACGTTTTGGATAAAAATATATAATAATGATAGAGACCCACATTTTATACCCACAAATGCATTCACAGTGATGTGGCTAGGGTAGTGGGTCCTATATCATTGAGTGTCTAACCAATAAAAAATTGACACTTATCAAATCACAACATTGTGGGTTGAATTGTGGAAGAATTTTAGGGGTCTAAAACATTTTCCAAAAATATATGTATTGGCTCTTCATTAATTGGTTATTGAAATCATTACATGGTGGTAACGGAAAATCTCCATTACATTATCTATGGTTATGAAATAATGTGAGAATTTATTAGTATTTTAAATTTAGAAAGAATTATTACAAATCATTGAATAATGTAATGTAAATTTTCTATTATAATATTGGAATGGAAAGGATTACAATTTGTGGTACCTAGCACATGCCTAATTTGAAGTTTAAGATTTCAAATCATACTTTAATCAAAAGAATTTTGAAACAATTATCACTACAGGAAAAAGGGGATATGGTGGCATTTTTTAACGCCGTTTTTTAAACGTCGCATATTCCTTTAAACAAAATGACACCGTTTTATAATAGGAGGCGTTTAAACATACCTCCAAATCTGTTAGCCTCATGCACCTCCTCTCTCCCTCTGTTTTGAAACCCTTATTTTGATTTTGAGATGTTATACACACAAATCTCTCTCTCTCTCTCTCTCTCTCTCTCTCTCTCTCTCTCACACATTCTCAGAGCCCATTTTGAAGCTGAGAATGATTGTTAAAGCTTTTTGTGAACCCTTATTTTGAATCCTCACACCTTCAAATTGCGTCTCTCTCTTGCTCACCCTTAATTGCTTTTAAACCCTTAAGAGCGATTTCGATTCAGAGCGATTTTCTTTGAGATTTAGATTCATACAGGTTCATCTTTGAGATTCAGATTCATACAAGTTCTCTCTCTCTCTCTCTCTCTCTCTCTCTCGCGCGTGCGCGCGCGCGCGCTTTTCCTTATCGCCTCTCTCGATTTGGTTATTAAAATTTTAAGCAAGAAACTACAAGTTTAATCAAGATTTGTGAATGAAATGAATGTGCTCTAGGTATATTCTTGATGGTGAGTTAGTGACTAGAGGAGGAAACTTATGGTCCATTTCTGAGATGTTTTTAATCGACATGGAGATGATACAAGAATTTGTATATTTCTGTGAAGCTATCTATGAGGAGAATCCGAATTCACTATTAAGATTAGCTTACTATGAGATGATGCTTTGGATTAGAGTTAATAATGAAGTTAAAATAACAGAGCTTTGTGATTATATTGTAACTAGTGATGATGGTGACAAACCCAACTTTAAAGGTTTTTAATTTAGCAGATCTATTTTATTGTTGTTTAGCTTGTTTAATGAGATCTTTTGTTATATTTTTTCACAATATTGTATTGAAGGTCACCAGCCAAAGTTGGGTTCAGCTAGAACAAGTTTGTCATTGATTTATTTCTTTATCTATTTTCTGAAATAGTTTCTATGTGTGAAATGGTTTTGAAATGATTTGATTTCGGTTATGAAATGTTTTGATTTTTGTAACATCTGTTCTTTGATTGAAATGAGTTTCTGAAATAGTTTCTATTTTCTAGAATGGGTTTCTGAAATAATTTCATTTTTGAAAAGAGTCGTCCCAGAGATGGAGATATTAGAAAGGAAAGAGAAGCGGGTATTCCCATCAACCTGGGCTCCTCTGCATGCCTCTCATATATATATATATATATATTTGGATCAAAGCAGATCAACATGGTTGAAACCAGATGAAGTTCAACATACTGTTTCTTCTATTTGGTAATTTATAGTTTTTTATTTTTAATTCTCTTCTTTTTATTTTTGTTGACCTCCAAAATTCATATCCACAAGTTATGCACAGTACTTTCTCCGTTGGTTACTCTTGATTGATGTAGGTAAAATTATAGGATTGGTCAAGCAACAAACCATTACGTCTTACATCAAATAATCCAATTGTTGTATTTGATTTCTTTGAGATTATCCTTTTATTTTTGCTCTGAATCTTATTGTTTAAGCTGACTCCAAAATTAAGATTTTGCAGAGATAATTGGGGATTTTTTTGATAATATAGGTTGAGCTTGGATTGCCATTTTTTTTTCTTTCTAATTTCTAATTTTTGAATTGATTGAGTTGGGTTATGATATGGATTTTTTTTTTAAATTTATTTATTTATTGTTTTGTTGGATTTTTACTTGATAAGGTTTTGTTTGCTATGTTGTTTTATTATTGGCTCAATTTCAATTTCATGCATTAGCTTTGTTTGGGTTGTAATATATTTTTTGGTGATATGTAATTATGTAATACTTTGGTACTAACTAGATGTTTGGGATTTCTATTTGATTGTCCTGAATTTGTTTTCTTATTTTCAAAATTTTAATTAATTTAGTTCTCTATTTCAGGTTCGGAAAAGTTAAGAGCTTTGGTGGTAATGTGATGGTCAGAGTTATTAAATAACAACAATGAGCTCTTCTTCCTTTGAGGGTAACTCTCTACTTATTATTGAAATTTTTTGGTTTATGTTTTTTTATTTTAAAAAAAAATTGGTTATTTTTTATATTTGTCATATTTGTGAGTTAAAGGATTAAAATATTTGTTGTATTTTGGGTGATAAGTTTACAAAGTTTAAGATTTGTAATTTGTACGGATCTTTACTTATTTGGGCATTATGGGAATTTTTGATTTTTTGGGAGGTAGTGATTAAGGTGCTCAGTTTCTCCTTCATAGTAATGATTCCTACCATGTATATGTTAAGTTCTAAGATTACCTTATATAATATGTGCCGAAAAGTAGAGAGAATGATTTGATCAAAAAGCAAGGTTCCTAAACAAGTCTTTAATAGAATGTTTTGTGGATAAATAGATTTGCTCATAAAATTATGAGTTTGTTTTTTGTTTGTCTATTTTAGTTTGACAACAATTAGAGTGTCAGTGATTGGTTATTAAATATTAATCATGAATCCGTGTCCTTTTTTAGTGTTGTTCTATTCCTATTATTATTGTGTTGTTTTATTTTTCAGGGGTAGATTTAAGAGAATGAACATTGATGATTGTATTAGCTTGACCATCGTGTGTTTCTTTTGTATTTTCAAATTCTTAGTTGGTTTGTTTGTCTATTTTAAGTTGAGAAAAATTCAAAGGTTTGGTGGTAATGTGGTTGTCAGAATGGTTAAAGAATAACAATATGATTTCTTCTTTTAAAGGCAACCTTCTACTTCCTATATATATATATATATATATCCCATGTATGTACCAAATTGGTTATGGTTTTGAGCCTAAAGCTTCACCTACTATTTAGTACACCTTCCATCCTCATTCTCATTCTTGAATTTTATTCTTTATTTCTATATTTTCTTAATTTTTTAGATTGAATTGAACTTTGTATATATGTGTGGATAGATAAATGTCAGGTACTCATATGCTCATATTACAGAGGAAGATGCAAGATCAGAGCTTGTGACAAAATATTTGATTGCAAGCATTGCTATAACAAATCCAAGGTCTTTTGATTATTTTGTTTGGTTTTCTTTATTTTATTGTAGTTCATTAAAATAATTGCTACTGTTGTAAGCATGTAATTGACACCAGAGAGTTCAAGCTAATTTTTGTTTGTTTGTTTGTTTGTTTTTTATAATTATTATTGATGACTGTACAAGTTTTTCCAACCAATGGATTTGATAAGGACTTTTGTGCTCACTTTTCTTGAAGAGTTGTAGTGGTCTGTTTGGAGATTTTGATCAGGATTATATTTTGTCGCTATAATGTTAATATACATATTTTATTGTTTTCTATTGAAGTTTGTGCGTTTAACGGCGTTGATTTAACGGCATTTTTCTTAACGCCACTATTTTATAATATTTAATGGCATTTTGTAAACAGTGCCTTTTTTTGTAATTTCAATTTTGATTTCGAAGGTCTCTCTATTGATTTGGTTGTTGATTGTCATTGTGCAGATCAAGGCATTGCATATGCGGAGATCAAGGCATTGAGAGAAGGCAGAAAGGTTCGGATCTACCCCCCTCTCCCTCTCTATATATATATATATATTTGACTATCGATTTTGTAATGCAATAGTATTTCTCTGTTTCAGTGATTGATGTTTTGTTTGTGTGAAATGTTTTGTTTGGTTATAAATTGATGTTGTAAATTGTTGTAATGTTACAAATCTACCTCACGTTGTAGCCATGCTTTCGACGGACAACAACTTCTTGGTCTTTACTTAGAAGTGAGGTTTTGAAAATTTAATGTCACACAGCTTTATCACTAAAATCAGTTTGTAGATACATAGTGAATTTGAGGTAGTTTGCTATTTGAATAGCAAAATAATAAGTTATTTTATGGTAAACAGCTAATATTTTCATGTTCTTAATGCTGCTAGTTGACTTGATTTATCATGAATTTGATAATGTTCAATGATCCATGAATCTAGTTATAGTTGGTAGTCAATAGTGTTGAATCAGTTTTGTAATTTGAGTTATTCAAACTTGAAATCCTGTTTTCCAACTCAATCCTAAGTTACCTGTGAAGATATTGGTGATTTTGAAATACATTTGAATTAATAGCCTATATTCCAATCAACTAATCAGGTTGTTTACAAAAACAGAAAACTAAGTTAAAAAAAAACTGTTTTAATGCTGACAAGTGAACTGAAAATGCAAAAGTCTTAGAAAAGATAACAATTGGGCACGGAATGTTAGGCATAAAGGAAGAGGGTGAGTTTCTTAGGCACCTTGTCAAGTTACCAAGGTGTTCAAAATCTTGTCAAATTGAACTTGTTTGAGAGATCATTCATCAAGGTTTCAGTTGGCACTTCTTCTAGAGGTATGTGTACTAATTATGAAAATAATAAAAATATTATTTATACTACCATTTGCACACTTACATATTGTGAAAGTGCAAATTCAATATGCAGTGAGTTTATGAGCATTCAATTAGAGCAAAAAATTGATAGAAAATTCATTCAAATAGAATCATCATTCAACATTGTAAGGGAATGGTCATTCCAATGGGATGCTAAGTAATGATTATTCCATTCCATTCTACCTTCATTTCAGCGAACCAAACACTGTCAGTGGTCTGAAATGTTTTCTTATTTCCTACTAAACCAAATGGTTCTTTTTTTTGTTTAAGATACTTACTAAATGTTTCTTTTAAGATCCAACCATTGTTACTAAATGGAGTTGTTATGATGGATAAATATTCTATTCTTGAGCTGCTATTGAAACTAATAGTTTCAATTGATTAAATGCTTTTGTAGTTTGTGATATTAGTTGAAAAGTCCTTATTAACAACTAATATTTGGATTAAAGGAATGGACTGTGTAGCTTGAACCCCAGCATCCTTCTTCGTCATGTTATTTTTTCAATTTTCCTTGTGCAAGACGTGGTTACTCAACCACAACACCACAATACCTTAAATTCTCAGATTCATAGAGACACCATTTGAAATATTGATGTATTCTCTACAAGGCAACAAATGAAATCGCTTCTGTTGGGTCTGCATTCTAGGCTTTATAACCTTGCAAGAGAAAAAAAAAAAAAAAAAACAAGAATTTTGAATAGAGATTGTCCATGAAATAGTTGAATTAGGGGTTTCAAGTCTTCAAGTTTGTAATTAGTCAGTTATCTCATCAGTTATGTCCGAACTCCCATATTTTCGATTCTAATTGAAAAAAAAAAAAAAAATTGAAAATATTTCTTTAAAGAAATGTTTACGTCGTGATTCCTATTAACATTTCTTTCTTCTTTTTTTTATTTTTTTTTAGGCAGCTTGTCTTGCATTTGCGGATTTGGTTTGCGAGCTTGATGGATTTGTTTCTTTTTACTGATTAGGTCTTGCAAGTTCATGATTTTCTATTGCAAGGATAATATGATCTTTGTTGTTTATTGGGTCCATTTTAATCTTTTTGATATGTGCTTTAGTGATCTTTGTTCTACTTAGTGGTCTTTTTTTTTTTTTCCAAACTGATCTTGGGGAATGGTACCAAAGTATACTGCTCTGTTGTTTTTTCTTTCTTTTTTTATGATTAATTATATATTCAAAGAAAGTTTTAGTTTCAGATGATGGTAAGTATGTGATTTTGTATTTATTTATTTTTTTCTTCTTCTCTTGTATAGTTGGATCCATCATTATAGCTCAACACTTCTTTCTCTACTAACATCTTTGTTAAAACATGATTTTTGGATATGTTATTTTGTGGTTCATGGTGATTGGATATTAAATTGAATGAGAAAGTGAATTAATGTTGCATTTTGACTGAGAGTTATTATTTCATATTAATGCTATTTTTTAGTTTTATTACAGGTATTTTTTTTAATTCAATCACATAAAATTAGCACAATTAAAAATAAAAAATAAAAAAGCTATCACGGCGTTTCTAAAATGTCACTAAATATCATACCAATGGTTGGATTTTTTTAAAAAGAGATACGACGGAGTTTTCCAAACATCGCTAAATAGCATAGTGATGTCACGTTACCGTTAGTAGAACTTTTAACGGCATTTTTAGAAAACGCCGCCTATAGTAATATAGCGACGTTTCTAAAGCATCATAAGGTTATAGTGACGGCCACATCTTCGGCGTTTGGTGCTAAACATCATAAAAAGATTTGACGACATTTTTGGAACCTATAGCGGCATTTTTTAAACGCCTCTAAAACCCCTATTTCCAATAGTGTATGTGTAATGGCTGTGACATTAGATTGAAGGTTAATATGGATTTAATAGGGTAGTTTTGGTTTTAAATTTTCTTTTATAACCACAGTGTGAAATCAATAAACAACAAACCTATTAATTAGGTATTGAAGCACTTCTCTAAACTTATTTTTTGTTTTTAATACAACTAGTGTAAAACCTATACGGTTTTAAACAATGATTTAAAATTTTATTTTGAAATTAATTAAAAATAATTTGAAAAAAAAAAAACATAGATATGGTTAAGTTTTAGTTATTTTTATCTCATTTACACTAGAATAAATTTTTTTTTTTTAAATATTTGTATTGATGTTTGATTCTAAATGTTGAAAAATAATGGTTTTTCGGCAACTTTAATTCGAAATTAAAGTGGCACCTAACCGTTGATTGAGGTGGATCTGAGTGATTTTGTATTCTCTTAAGTGGAAAGACTGCAATACAAAAATAACAAGCCAAAACTATTGAGTTATGAATGAGAATTGTCTCATAAAGTGTGCATCAATACAGTTGGACTTAAATTTGGACTTAGTCTTAGTTTGGACTGGATTTAGTCTAGGCTTGGGCTTGGGCTTGGGCTTGTGCATATGCTAGGTTTGGTCTTGGACTTAGATTTGGACTTAATCTTGAGCTTAGGCTAAGCTATGGTGTGTTGAGTTTAGCTTGTGCATGTGTTTGAGAATTGAACTTGAATCAGGTTGTAACCCAACATTAGTATCCATTTTATGACCCATCTAGTTGGTTTGTTCAACCATCATTATATACATATTTATTTGTATATTTTAAGCACGTGAGAGGTTTAGACCTTTGTAACTCTCATCTTTTGATGATGGAGTTGATGACCATATCAGTAGCTATAGGTTTTCAACCTATGTAACTCTAGCCCTAATAGCTAGAGTTGATGGCCTTGGTTAATGGCATTTGATGGCCCTATTGATGTATAGCTTTCATGGCTAGGGATTTCCCTACTTGTATAAATAGAGGCATTTTCCCTCCAACTTAGTAGGATAATTTTTGGAGAGATTTTTTATGGAAAATGGAAATGGTGTTTTGAGATAAAAAGTTGGAGATATATATATATATATTTTTTTTTTCCCACCAAAGAAAATTTTTTCTTTCTTTTGTTAGCCCCTTCTTTGGTTCTTGTTAGAGAGAGTGCAACCATTATCAAGTTTGCCGAAGCTATTCAGAAGGTGCTTCTGCATTAGTTGGTTTCGACCATCATATGTTGGGAGATAGACGCCAAGATACCTCCAACATCCATTGGGAGGCAATGAATCTAAAAGTGTATTATTGGCTAAACAAACGATTTTGGATGCAACAATGAATTTCGTTTTACATATTTAGACAATTTGTAATTGTAATAGTTGCGTTTTTATTTCCATTTTTAGTGGTTTTAATTTCTAATTTATAATAGTTTTACCATAGTGAAAGGAAAGCTGGAAGAAAAGAAATTATAAACCTTCAGGTTTAGAGAAAGTCTTTGGGATTAATTTTATTATTCCCAAATTGTTTTAGTTTTCTGTAATAGAAACCAAAGTTTAGCTTTGGGTAAAGAGTATTTCTTATTTGTTCAGAAATGGCAACTAAGATGAATTTAGTTTCAAACCTTTATGATTAGAGGAAGTCTTTGGGTTTAATCTTTTTATTCCCAAAGTGATAGGAAACCAAGTTTTGAGAAAGTCTTTGGTTATAATCAGATTATTTCCAAAGTGTTTTGGTATTTGGGAGAAGAAACAAGATTTTAGCATCAGCTAAAATATTTCTGATTTTTATTCAGAAATTATGGGCTCGATTTCGAGAGTACAGATTAACTTTTATGAGTGGTGTAATTGTAGTAACAATTTTTATTTGTTTGGGAATTGATTTGTTTTAACCTAGTTTATCTCCTGAAAAACTTAATTCTAAATTTGTTTCTCGTGGACTAGGAGTGAATATGCTCTTGAAAGTTTTTTCTAAGGTTAACTTGGTCTTAAATGGGATCAGTGTGACCCCTCCAGTCTTCCTGGAAACTTTCCTGACCATGTTTCATTCTAGGGTAAGTTAGTTTTGAATTAAATTTCAGACTTTGGATTTTCTAGTGTTAAGTTTAGTTTCTGGAAAAATAGAATAGTGAAATTCTATTATGATTTTTCAAAAATGGCTTCAAGAAGTGATAACAGAAAATGTTGTTCCACCTGACAACCTTAAGCCTTGCAAGGTTCTTAAAAGAAGATCTAGAGAGATCAAGTGTGATTAAAGAAAATCATAAGATTGCATGATAATATCTCTAAATTAATCAGAGGCAATTAGTTTGTTAGCCTTGTGTCAATTATAGCATATATGATTGCTATGTGACTTTGTTTAAAAGCAAAGATGAAACAGCCCGTTAGGGTGTGTGAATATATTTTTGAATTTTTAAATTCGAAATATATTCTTAAATTGGTGGCTCCTAGTGAGTATATGATCATTGATCACAAAGATAGAAAACTGATAGTTCTATGGGGTGTTAGACCACGCTACTCGATTATGAGATTGTGGTTCCGAATAGTAAATAGATTACTGATCATATGTTAAGACATAATGGTTCCTAGTAGTAAAAGAGTCTACTGATCATTTGTCAAGACATGATGATTCCTAGTAATGAAATGGTTTACTGATCATATGTTAAGACAGGATGATTCATAGTAATGAAATGGTCTATTGATCCTATGTCAAGACGTTATGATTCCTAGTAGCGGAGTGACTACTAATCACATGTCAAAATATTGTGATTCTTAGTAGTGGAAAGTCTATTGACCACATGCTAAGAAATTAGTGATTCTTAGTGATATGACTACTAGCCATGTTATGAAGTTCTTAATAGTAGACTATTGAACATCAGATCTGTTTTTCCTAATAGTAAGGCTATTAGCTTCAGAGTGACAAGTTGGACGAAATTTGTTTGGTGCCTTGAATTCGGAAAATACCTAATTCGTTGATGACAATCCAGGAATGTATTTTTTGTGATATAATTATGAGAGTCTCATAATCATTGTGACACAAGGAATTGTTTAAAAATCCTGCATGAATTTTTGGAAAGGCTAAAAGCCTTCATATAAATTCTACAAATGTGGGGGTATCATGCAAAAGGTGGCAATACCTAAACTTAAGTGGGTCGAATAGCCCTAAAAATCTGTTGACTTTGTGTTCAATGGTTATGCACAATATAGCATTGCATATCGGTTTTCTTATGGACAAATCTGATATCAAATTTACACAAGAATACCATCATGGAATTGAGGAAACAATTTTAATGAGAAAAAATGTGAGCCTAGAAGATGTTAAAAGGCTAGGACTTTAAAGTTCTTCTGTCTAATCTTCTTAAATTTATATGGTGGCTAGTGAGACTATGTAGACACCCCATTTTTGACTGTCCTCAAGACTTGGACATCATCGTTTGAACACTCGATGATCATCCATGCTCGTGTTCGTTTTGAGTTCTCGGAGATTTCGATCGCGCGCCTTGCCTCAAGATCTCTCAACTTGACTGTTTTGTGCTTGGTTGTGGACCAAACACTTGTGTTTTTGCTTTTAAGGGAAGAGGGTGGCCTGTTGGCCATTTCCTCAACCCATCGGCCGAGGCTTGAAGCCATCGGCCCTTTTTTCTTTCCATCAGCCAAGTGTGTTGGCCGATCGGCTTCCTTTTTGGTCGGTTGGCCACATTTGTTAGTCAATCGGCCATATTTTCTGGCCGACCCATTTTCATCTGCTTTTGGTAGATATTTTGTGCCAGCTGGCACGCATAATTCCCCCACTCCATACACGTATATAGAGGGATTTGAACTAACACTTAGTTTCTCTTGGAAGCTTTGAGTTGGACTTCCTATAAAAGGAGAGCCTCCTCTCCCTTTCTAGGGGTTCAGCCAACTGATATAGAAGATATATATCACTCTCTCTCTCTATATCTCTTCTCTCTCTATAGTTGTGTGTGTAATAGTGTTCTAAAGGGTGTTTTTGTTCATATTTTTGCACTAAAGCACCTAGTGGCACACTATCCCTTGGTTACTGAGGTGCTAAGGAGTTGATTTCAGAGTTTTTGAGTTGGTTTTGAACAGAAAGAGGTGCTGGAGTTGGTGTTCTTGAAGTGTTCTTCAAGGGTGAGAAACTACTCTTTTATTCCCCATTTTTGCTTAAGCTTTTAGCAATACTTGCATATTGTTTTAAGCTTAGTGTCCAACTAAAAAAAGTTATGTTTTTGTATGCTAAATATGTTTGTTTAAGGTTACTTTTGGGTTGGGGGTTGTCTACCCCCTCTTAGGCCTTGTTTGGCCTTATTTTGTGACTTTCTTTTTGAGTTTTGAGCCCCCTTTGTTTTGACCTTCTCACCACTAAAATCCAGAGGATTTTCAGTGATGGAGAAGTGGTTTTTAACTCTTGAATAGGGGAGGGACACCCCCTTCCCTTTGTGTCTCATTTACTTACATTGTTGGCTCACCATAGTAGCATGTTTGCTTAGCATGTTTTGGCCCCATTTTAGCAAGTATTTGGTGTTATCTTGACATGATATACCTCTATTTTAAGTTGGTTTGTTGGTCTCTTGCATGCACCATGTACTTGCCTTGTAATCCCTTCTATTGCCTTAACATGTATTTGTATTTGGACCATCATGCTTGCATATTTCGGCTCAACTCCAAGGAACTTTTAGTCATGTTTCACCATGTTTAAGCTCTATTTGGTGTTGATTTGATCATATGTGCATTGCTTTGTATAGCCTTAGTTCATCCTAGCTTGTCAAGCTTTGTGCACCAAGTTGCTAGCAGGCATTGTTTTGACCATTCTCATGATTTGGCATCATTTGAAATCATATTTCAGTCCACGTAGTGTAGCCACACACTTATATTTTCCATCTTGTCAATGCTTTGAAGAGTTGTTGTTTTGTGCCTTAAGATTAGGCCATTGTGTATGTCTCCATGATTAGGTCTTTGGGATGCCATCTCATTGGGTTTTGGGGTTTGTTTTAACATATTGTAGCTCTGATTTTCCTTGGTTGAGTCATGCCATGTTTGGTTGTAATAGGTGTAGTGCAATTCCCCCTTTTGGCCTTGTATGCATCTTGTTTTGTGCTCACCTTTCTAGAATGTTTTGACCACATCACATGCATGTTCTAGCCTTGTTTTGGCCTGCCCTAGGATTGTCTTAGGTCACTTTGACCCTTTGGGGCTTGGTTGACATGGCCATAGTGAGAGCCCCTTGACTAGCTTTGGGCATTGAGCCCATTAGCATGCTATGCTTCACTTGTGTATATGATTTGCCATCATTCTTCACATGATTTCAGAGCTCATTGCATTGTCATGTTCCCATGTTTATCCCATTTTGCTCATGGTTGAGGATTGTGCATCCTTGCCTAGCTTACGGATCCATGTATGTGCACGTATAACTCTCTTTTTGGAACCTTGATTTGGGTGTTTTGGCTGCTGTTTTTGATACGGCTGAGGTCTACCCATCTTTAGTGTAAGTCCATAGATCATGCATTTGTGTATTGTTGTATGCTTATCGCGTTGCATGTTGTTGCATCCTTATGGTTGGTGTCATTGTTGCATGCCTATCACTTCGTGTATTTCCATATCTAGGTGGCATTGTAGTATTGCATACTTGTTGCATTGCCATGCTGTTTGCATGGTTAGGTTACATCATATTGCACTTGGCATGCTCATGTTACATGGCCTTACGTTTACATGTTGCATTGTACTTGGTTGCATGCATTACGTTGTGTTTGGTTTGGGGTGTCAGACCAAACATGAGGGCCGAGGGACGTTTCGTACTTGAAGTGACGAAACGTGCCTCAACCCTCGGTTGCTGATGCTCTTAATCAAGCATGATAGAGCTCTAGGCATTCATATGTTTTGTTGCATTCATTCCACATTGATTTGCACACTTGGCACCTTTGGCCATCGTGTATTGAAATGCGTGACTGGTG
Organism: Camellia lanceoleosa; assembly: GCA_025200525.1. NCBI lineage: Eukaryota > Viridiplantae > Streptophyta > Magnoliopsida > Ericales > Theaceae > Camellia > Camellia lanceoleosa. The sequence continues at coordinate 22,432,953 of CM045767.1, forward strand.
GTTCGAGGGTCGAGAGCCATACTCCATTGAGTTTATAGCATGATAGGGAGGATGGTTGTGCATACATTATCTTGTAAACGCCTTGCCATGCACTGTCTATCCTCTGCTGCAGCAAAAACAGGATTCTACAGGAAGAGATGGTCAGTCGGCCATCTTCAGTGCCGGCCGGCTATGCATTTTTTGGCCGAGATCCCCACAAATGGTCGATGACCATTTTCCAATGGCCGGTGGTCCTATCTTTTGGCCGGTGGCATCACACAATGCTTAGAGAGTGGTTCATAAGCATCCTTGGGACTTGTGCAGTTTTTAGAGGAGCAAAACAATGCAAACAAAGGCAACATGTGGCATGGCAACGAGTTTCCGAGTGAGGCGATCGAGCATGCATCATTCAATCATTCCGAGATGGAGCTGTGGTGGCCTCCTTTTGTAGTTAATTTGTTAATTAATTAAGGGTTTGTAATAATTAATTAGCTAGGATAGTTGGTTAATCATTTGGTTTGTATTATTTATTTGGACCCTCTGTCGAGAGGGCGAATTTTGTAATAAGTGTGCGTACGTGGGTGAATGTCTTCCAACCCCACATCTTTCTCCCTTTTACTTACATGCTTTTAATGGTTAGTTTTAGGTCATGTTTCAATTGGCATACTTATGTCAGCATGTTTGCATACATTCATTCGTATTGCAGGCACTGGGCTCGGCGCATCATACTAATTGCATAGTATTTCAATTCCAACTTGATTACGTGTATTGAGTTGCCGCATTTCACATGCCATTCTTAGATTAGCCGAGCCTATTCTAGTTGCATTTTGCATTTGTTGCATTAGCGATCTTAACATGAACTAGGATCATGCATTGATTTCTAACTAGTTTCTTGTTTTGGCTCGGAGTACACTGTGAGTGTTTATGCTTTAGCATCTAATTTCTTGTTTTGGCTCGGAGTACATTGTGAGTGTTTATGCTTTAGCATCTTGCATGTGTGTAAGTGTTAACACGACAGCATGCTTGCCATGAGGCTAATTGCTTATGTGATATAACTGCCTGAATGCCTGTGGGTGAAGGTTGGGTTGCTTGAATTGAGATAATTCATTGAAATCCGTGATTTAGCCTACTTGCGAGTAGCAAGCTTCAAATTGCCTTCCAAACAAACGGATATGCAATGCTTTGTCCCAAATTAGGCGATCTGGTCTATACTTGTGTGTTGTGCGCATCACCTAGTAATTTTAGCTAATTAACTGGAATAAGAACGCATGTGTTTTCAAAAACAAGATATCATGTTTAGTACAAGCCGATCTTTGATCGGGCGAGCGGGGGTGCTCATAGATGACCTTCCCCAATCGTACCCAAGTTCCCGAGCCGAGGCAACTTTGGTGATGACGGACACGCGGCCTTAGGCAACGAGTCAGGGTTTCCTAAATTTCTCCAAAAATAAAATATTTAGGTGGCGACTCTGTATCTGGCAAAGCAGTCCATGTTTGGCACTTCTTTCTTAAAAATCAGTTTTCCAAAACGATTTGTTGGATTTGGAGTCATTGGTGATTTATCAATCTCGCATTGCACTTTGTGAGATCAGATTAAGAACCGTGACATTTGAGTCCGAACTGTAGTAAGCCCAAAAGAACAAAACAGGATTTTTCCCGAGACGTTCGGGGACGTCTACAGACTAAAAGTTTCTTTGAAACTATGATTTCTCTATAAAGAAGTTAAATTAACTTGATCTTACAAAGGTAATAAGCCTTGGAATGCAAGTGAATAAAAGCCGATGAGACAATCTTGTTATCAAAGGAGGATTGGATTACTTTGGTATGTGATGACCAGTTATGGTGGGTGTAATCACAATTGTACGAAATCTGGAGTTATATCAAATGGGTGTTAAAGACAGCTTTCCTAAATGAAGATTTAGTTAACGGAACAATCTAAAGGGTTTTTCACCTTGAGGATAAGGAAAGCCTGTAAGCTTGATAATCATTTTATGATTTGAAATAAGTACCGAAACAATGGCATAAGAAATTTGACAACACTATGTTGTCAAGAGGGTCTTAAATAAATAAGGATTGACAAATATGTATATGTCAAAGACACTGACAAATAGATATGTCAATTTGTGTTTGTACGACTGATAATTATGAGAAAATGTTCAGAATTACCAAGAAGTTGTTAAATTCTAAGTTTGACATGGAAGATATGAGGCTTACAGATGTGATTACCAGAACATCTAGCAATATTGTACTTTCTTAGTCTTATTATGTTGATAAGACACTTGAGAAATTTAGTAAATCAAATACAAGTGTGTCGAGGACACTGGTAGACTTGAGTCTACATTTGGCTAAGAATAATGTTGAGAGTATATTTCAACTAAGTATATGATGAGGTGTACAAGGCCATGTATAGCCTACTCAGTATGCAGGCTAAGTAGATACACGAGTAATCCCAACGCCTATCTTTAGAGGGCATTTGTGCGGGTACTAAGGTACTTACAATGAAGCTAGGATTATGGGTTGCATTATCCCAGTTATCCGGTTGTACTAGAAGGGTCCAGTGGCGTCACATGGATATCTGATATAAAGACAATAAATCCATTAGTAGATTTGTTTTCACTATTAGAGGTGCAACTGTGTCTTGGAAATCTTCCAAGCAGATGTGTATCATGAGATCAATGATGGAATCAAAATTCAGTGATTTAGATAAAGCTATTGAAGTAACTGAACAGCTTTGCCATTTTTTTGAGAATGTTCCATGTTGATCAAAACTTGTGCTTGCAATTTTGTATACTTTGGGACAATCAATCAAGTATTGGTAGAGCACAGAGTAATACGTATAATGGAAGGTCTAGACATTTTAATCGAAGACATAATTCCATTCGACGACTACTCTCGTGTGTTGCCACTATAGACTATATATAGTTTAAGGATAATATTACAGATCCGTTAACCTAAGGGTTAAATCGAGAGTTAGTAAGAAGTCGTCAAGAGGAATGAGGTTAAGGCTTTTAGTGAACGTTACCGGAACAGAAAACCTAACCTAATTGACTAGGGATCCCAAGATCTAGGTTCAGAGGGACAACCTAATTGCATGTAACGTATAAGTCACTGTGGAGGTAAATCCTCCTGCCCATTCCTTTATACAATGATACCCTATGGGGTGGGAGGTTAAACTGATGCTTTTAATGACCTAAGTGCTATGAATAGTCAACCATGGTATAACGAGATGCCTTGTATAGGTCACCTATGTTAGTGCGAAGTGGGGTTGCTTCTTTAAGAATTGACAAGGCTGAATTCTTTAAAAACATTCATTGAACTAGGCTAGTGTTCCAGGGCCAAACCGGACACACCAGTGAGAACTAGAATAATGGTTGGAGAAACTCCTGTGTAAGGTCTATTGTCTCAATTTACACAAATGGCAGAATAGTTCAAGACATCACGTTCACTAGTCAGCCAGTAAATTCGATAGGCTTTTACTACGAAAGGTTCAAGGCCAACAGCTACCTTTTATGATGCAGGATTATTCTGTGTGCTCTCTCTCCGAGTCTTTGTTGTTAAGTGTTGTTTGTTTTTCTTCATTCGTCCAATTTTATTAATATGGCGAATTGTTGGAAAATAATGGTTTTCCGGCAACTTTAATTCAAAATTAAAGTGGGACCTAACCGTCAATTGATGTGGATATGAGTGGTTTTGTATTCTCTTAAGTGGGAAGACTACAATGCAAAAACAATGAGCCAAAACCATTGAGTTATGAATAAGAATTGTCTCATAAAGTGGACGTCAATAAAATTGGGTTTAAATTTGGACTTAGTCTTAGTTTGGACTGGGTCTAGGCTTGTGCTTGTGCAAATATTGGTGTAGATCGCCCCGAGAACTCCCGGCTCCGCGCGCGATGGCGCGAATTCGTTTGTTCTTTAGCTACTACAGTTCGGACTCGTGTCACGGTTTTGAATCTAATCTCACAAAGTGCAATGTGAGACCGATAAATCACCAAAGAGTCCAAATCCGACAAATCGTTTTGGAAAACTGATTTTAATAAAGAAGTGCCAAACATGGACTGCTTTGCCAGGTACAGAGTCGCCACCTAAATGTTTTATTTTGGGAAATTTAGGAAACCCTAACTCGTGCCTAAGGCCACATGTCTGTCATCACCAAAGTTGCCTCGACTCGGGAACTTGGGTACGAGAGGAGGTCATACAATGAGCACCCCCGCTCGTCCGATCAAAGATCGGCCTTTACTAAGCATGATACGTTGTTTTTGAAAACACATGTGTTCTTATTCCGGTTATTAACCTAGAATTACTATGTGATGCACACAGCATACAAGTATAGACTAGATCGCCTAAGTTGGAACAAAACATTGCATGTTCGTTTGTGAAAATGATTTGGAGGATGCTACTCGCAAGTAGGCTAAATCGCGGATTTCATGAATTGTTCCAATTCAAGCAATCCAACCTTCACCCACATGCATTCAAGCAGTTAAATATTTAAGTAGTTAGCCTCATGGCAAGCATGGCAACATACACATCTCATGTAGTATGCTAAAGCGTAAACACTCACAGTGCACTCCGAGCCAAAACAGAGAACTAGTTAGAAATCATGCATGATCCTAGTTTATGTTAAGATGGCTAATGCAGCACATGCAAAAATGCAACTAAGATAGGCTCGGCTATCTAGAATGGCATGTGAAATGCAGCTTGATACGTGTATTCAAATTGGAATTGAAATACAATGTAGTTAGTATGATGCGCCGAGCCCAGTGCATGCAAGACAGATGAATGGATGCACGCATGCGAAGCATAAGGTATGCTAAACAAAATATGCCCTAAAACTAACCATCGTAAGCGGTTAAGTAAAAAGGAGAAAGAAATGGGGGTTGGAAGACATGCATCACACACACGCACACTTATTACAACAGTTGGCCCTCTCAACAGAGGGTCCGAATAATAAGCTAACTAGCTAATCTAATCTAATTAAACTAATTATTACAAAACAAAACTAATTAAGTAATAAGCTAACTAGTTATTACAAAACAAATAAGCAGCTAAATGAATTAACTACTTAAGTAAAGAAGCTAAGTAAAGCAATAAAACAGGAGCCTCAAGGCGAGAAGTATATGCATGCCCAGTCGCCTCGTTCGGAAATCCGTCACGATGCCCCAACTTGCCTCTGTTTTTAATTGTTCTCAAAACCTTGCACCAAGCTCCAGAAAGCTTCTACTCCACCATGGGAACCTATGGGAACCTGGCCGACCACTTATTGGTGTGGGAGACCACCTGCCGACCACTTTCTTTCCTGTGAACCAGAAAAAGTGGTCGGCCGGCCACTTTTTCTGGTTGGCCAACCAGTTGTTGCTGCCAAACTCCAGTTTTCTGCAACAGAGAGCAAAAAAGGGCATGGCAATGTGTTTGCAAGATATGTGTGCACAATCACCCTTCTTATCATTTCATAAGCTCAAGGGAGTGTGGTTCTCAACCCTCGGGCCACCAATCACGCATCTCGATGCATGATGGCCGAGAAGCCAAATTGCACAATTCAATATGGAATGAATGCACAAATAACACATAAATGCCTTGAACTCTATCATGTATGATCAAGAGCGTCGGCGACCGAGAATTGAGGCACATTTCATCACTTCGAGTATGAAACGTCCCTCGCTTCTCGTGTTTGAACTAACACCTAATCCAAACACAATGCAAGCAACTCAAGCATGCAAACATGCAATGCAACTACATGGCATACACAATGCAACTGCGTGGCATACACAATGCAAACAATAACATGGCATACTCAATGCAATGTGATATGATCAACTTAACAAAGCTAATGACATGCAAACAATGCTAATGCATGTACACACAATGCAAGGCAACATAAGCATGCAACAACATGATACAATGTAAGCATGCAAATAACATGAAAGCAAACATGCTCAATGGACTTAAACCAAAAAGGACAGACCTCAATCATGCCCAAATCAGTGGCCATAATGCTAAAATAAAGGCATGAAGATTGATACAAGCATGCTCAATGCAATGGCCCATTGACTAGGCATAAGAGCACAACTCTCAAGAGTGCTCAAGAAGTGACAAATATGGAAGTGTAACAACACTAAAAACTCTGAAATAAGGTATGAAATGATACCAAATCATTCGATCAATACAAGTAAAGCATGCAAGGGTCCTTAAAGCATAAAGCTAGCAAAGAGGACTACAAAAGGGGCATACAATACATGGCACAAGTGCATGAACCAATCATGGATAGAGCTCAAATAGGTCTAAACAAAGACCAAAACATGCTGAGATGGGAGCTCAAGGACCTAGGCAAGCAAGTATACAAGCTAGGCTATAAGCTAGGCAATAATGCATAACACTCAAAGGCACTCAAAGCATGAAAGAAGTAGGAACATGGCAGTCCTATGTGCTCTAAAATGTCATGTGAAATGATGCCAAATCATGTACATGATGCAAATGAAGCATGCTATGGTGCTCAAAACTTGAAGCTAGCATAAGCATTTGTACTACAACTATGCAAAACATGAAGCATATGGTCAAGGCAACCCAAAAAAGTCCTAGAACATGTCAGAATGAGTCTAAAACATGCATAGAAAAAAGCCAAAACAAGCTAGCATGAAGGCATGAAGCATGGCATATGCAAGGCCAAAAGGAAGAATTACACTACACCTACCAAGACCAAGTATAGGATGACTTAACCAACAAAAATCAAAGTTATATCATGGCAAAATAGCCCCAAAAACACACTGAAATGATAGCTCGCAAGCTTAGGCATAAAGGCATACACAATGACCCATGTTAAGGCATAAAGGACTAACCCTCCAACGCATTGAATAAGTGACAAATGTGAGTACATGAACATGAAACATGAACTGAAATCACATAACAAATGATGCCAAATCATTCAAATAGGCTAAGCAATGCATGCTAGTGGACTTGATACGCAAAGCTAACAAGCTAGAATGCATTATAGCTATACAAATCATGGCACACATGACCAAATCAACACAAATCAGAGCTAGAGCATGCTAAAACATGGACAAAAACTTCTTAGAGTTAAGCCAAAAACATGCTAGAATGATGGTCAAAAACATGATACACCTTAGGCTAGTTCATAGGAATGCACTACAAGTGCATGGAGCATGCATGGGGCTATCAAACCAAACCTTAACAGAGGTATGACATGGTAAAACAACACCAAGAACATGCTGAGATGGACTCAAAACAAGCTAGAATGACATGCTACTTCATGAAGCATACAAGACTAGTTTGTGGAATTTACACTACAAGTGTATAAGGCATGCAAGGGATGACAAAACCAAACCAAAACAGTGGTATGCCATGCTAAAATAAGGCCTAAAATAGCCTGAGATGTGGCCAACACAAGCTTAACAAACATGCTCAAACATGAGGCATTCAAAGTAAGTATTCAAAACACAAGGAGAGGGGATGACCCTCTCCTATTTGGGACCTCAAAACACCATTTCCACCACTAAAATTCCTCTGAGTTTCAGTGGTGAGAAGGTCAAAACAAGGTGATCCCAATAGCTCAAAAAGAAGGTACAAAAACAAGGCCAAACAAGGCCTAAGAGGGGGTGGACCACCTCCAATACAAAAGTGACCTTAAACAAACATCACAAGGACTAAAAAACAGAACTTTTTATAGTAGAAAGTTAAGCTTAAATCAGCATGCAAATAGGTCCAAAAGCTTAACCCAAAACAAGGGTTTTAAGGGTTAGAAGCTCACCCTTGAAGAACAGCTTCAAAACCACAACTCCAGCAGCTTTTCTGAGCTCAAACCAAACCAAAACCCCTAAAACTAGCTCCTAAGTACCTCAACAACAAAAGGATGGTGTTTGAGTGTGTGTTTGTGTGCAATAGTATGGAGAAATTACACTTTAAGGCACAAATATGAGACCAAAAGGGAGATATAGAGATATATGTGTATGTATATCTCAAGCAAGAAAATCTGAACCTAGAGGAGGGAGGGGGAGCCTCCCTCTTATAGAAAAACAAGGGTCAAGCTTCTTGAGGAAGCTAAGGGCTTAAAGCCAGGGCTTCTGTGCCCTCTACCTGTTACAGCTGTAAAGAAAATATCTCCAGGAATGAGCTGGACAGTGGCCGACCAGTTGAAGTGGTCGGCCAGCTACTTCTACTGGTCGGCCGACCAATGGAAGTAGTCGGCCAGAAGAAAAAGTGGTCGGCCATTGGGGAGAGGTGGTCTACACACTGAAAGCAAGGTGGTGGTGTGGTGGGCGACCAGAAAAGGTGGTCCAAAGACCAAGAAAACCAATTAGCTGAATAGAAAACTGGCTGGCAGGAAGAAAAATGGTCTCCAAGGAGAAAAACTGGTCTCCCACCCTTGTGCAACCTTTCAAACAAGGAAAACAAGGTTTGTGCCAAAAACAAACCAAAAAGGATGCAAGACGAGAAATCGGGAGGCAAGGCTCGTAGCCGGAAGCCTCAAAAACTAGTTTACCAGCACCAAAAGTGGTCTACGACCTCAAAAGTGGTCTCCCGGACCACAGTGTCCCACTAGGCAGAGGCAACAAGACATGGTTCAAAAACCAAGCCAAACGGAGAACGTTAAGCGGTCCTGACAAGACGAGCGACCGAAGGCTCTGAGAACCGGAAACTGGTCTCCAAGCAAGAAAAGTGGTCTACAACCACAAAAGGATGGTCTACAACACCTCTCCCTCCCTCCAGGGAAGAAAAAACAAGGTTCGGTCCACAAACCGAGCCAAAGCACAAAGGGTTCAGAGGCCCGGAGGCAAGGCACTCAGCCAAAACTCCGGAAACTCGAAACGAGCTCAACATGCACAATCACCGAGCGCTCAATCGATGACGTCTGAGTCTTAAGGTCGGTCAAAAATGGGGTGTCTACAGTTGGGTTTGGTCTTGGACTTAGATTTGGACTTAATCTTGAGCTTGGGCTAAGCTATGTTGTGTTGGGTTTAGCTTGTGCATGTGTTTTAAAATTGGGCTTGGATCAAGTTGTAACCCAACGTTAGTATCCATTTTATGACTCATCTAGTTGGTTTATTCAACCATCATTATATTCATATTTATTTATATATTTTAAGCACATGTGAGGTTTAGACATTTGTAACTCTCATCTTTTGATGATGGAGTTGATGACCATATTAGTGGCCATAAATTTTCAACATTTGTAACTCTAGCCCTAATGGCTAGAGTTGATGGCCTTGGTTAATGGCATTTGATGGCCCTATTGATGCATAGCCTTCATGGCTAGGGATTCTCCTACTTGTATAAATAGAGGCCTTTCCTCTTCAACTTAGTAGGATAATTTTTGGAAAGATTTTTTTTGGAAAATGGAGATGGTGTTTTAAGATAAAAAGTTAGAGATGTTTTTTTTTTCCCACCAAAGAAAATTTTTCCTATCTTCTTTTGCTAGCCCCTTCTATGGTTCTTGTTAGAGAGGGTGCAACCATTATCAAGTTCTCTGAAGCTATTCAGAAGATGCTTCTGCATTAGTTTGTTTCGATTGTCGTATCCTAGAAGACAGATGCCGGTATACCTCTAGCATCTATCGAGAGACGATGAATCTATTTTAAGAAAACTGTGGTATCACACAGGTTTCGGTTTGCTTCTTTTTTTTTTTTCTTTTTTTTTTTTCATTTGTTCTTAAATTTTTCAAAATTTAGTTTAGAAAGATGAGTTCTAATATTTAATTATCCATATGAATAATTTGTTCTATTGCTAATATAATCTAATTCATTTCTGTATTTTTAGTTGTGTAAGTTATTATGTATTTCATTTTTTAATAAAGAAATTTTTTTTGTCATTTCTATTTAATTCATTTTATATTTTTTCTTGTATTTTTATGAAAAAATACCAACACTAAGTATTATTAATAATACATGTATGGTAATATATTTCGTAAAATTAAAAAAATAAATAAATTTGCATAAATTATCAAAACTAAACTTTCTATTGAGCATAATTAAATTGTGTATGTAGTTTTTATAATTATAATTTTTCCTACCAGAATTTGTCAGATAGCATAACAAATATTATTATTTTTATTATTATTGGTCTCTCTCCCTCTCTCTTCCGTTTGTACTCTTTTTTTTTTTTTTTTTAAATAATAAAAAGGCTTAAATTTTTATATATAGTTTGCTTGTTATGATGGATTTTAGTTGTAGAAAGAACTAAAATCCCTTGTTTTGATGATTGGTTTTGTCTCTCACCCCCCTTGTTTTCTATTTCTCTTTATTTTTTATATTTTATTAGAAAGGTTTAAAATTTATCCAATTTTTTATTTTTATTTTTATTTTTATTTTTATATATGTAGATTGGTTGCTGTGATAGACTTTAGAGTTGTAAAAAAAAAGTTGGTGTGATGGTAGTAATAATGGTTAAAGTACATGTTTTAGGGGTTATGGTGATATGATCCAAAAAAATAAATAAATAAATAAAAATTATGTTTTTATATTTATCTCAATAAGTATATTAGGAAAATATTATTCATATTTGTAAAATTTGATTTGTCAATTGATAGTTAATTGATATTAAATTGATACAGTAAGATAAATTTAAATTGATATTAAACTGTAACACTTACGTTTTTAGTTTTCTATTTATATTTACAAAAATTTTAAAAACTCAAATAAAAACTTGTTTGGTAAATTTTTTATTTATAAATCAGTGGTCTCAGTTTATAAATTTGGTCAAAAAATGTAAACTCAAAAAATGTGTTTCCGTTTTGAGCTTTTTTTTTTTTTTTTTTTTATCACCCAACACTAGCCACCACTCGCTACCATTTTCCACCACCGTCTTCCGCCACCACCACCCACCCCCCACCACCACCTGCCACCACCACTCACCACCCACCTGCCACCACTACCCACCACCCGTCACCACTACTCATTTGCCACTCACTCACCACCACCACCCACCTCTCGCCGCCACCACCACCACCACCACCAGCCACTACCATCCACCACCCACAATCTCCACTCACCACCCACTTGCCACCACCATCCACCACACGCCCCCACCCACCCCCTACCACCACCAGCCACCAGCCACCTGCCATCCACCTGCCAACACCACCCACCCACCACCCACCTGCCACCACCACGCACCACCTACCACCACCACCACCACCACCCACCACCTACCACCTACCACCCACCGCCCCCCACCCCCCCACCCACCCACCACCACACTACTACCCGCCACCTACCCACCACTACTCGCCATCCGCCACCCACCTCCCACCACTACCCACCATTCACCGCCACCACCACCACCACCACCTACTCGCTGCCACCCACCACTCGCCACCGTCACCCACCCACCACCTACCACCACCACCACCACCACCACCACCACCCACCTCACTACTACCACCACCACCACCACCACCACCACCCACTCGCCACCCACCACCCACCGTCACCACTTTCCACCACCGTCTTCCGCTGCCACTTGCCACCACTTGCCTTTTCTCACTCTTTTTTATATTTTAAAATTTGTTAAAATATTTTGTTAATTACCAAACGCGTTTGTAGTTTATATTTTTCTAAAAATAAACAAAAATCAGTTTATAAAATTTTTATAAATATAAACTGAAAACGTAAACGTTACCAAACAGACAGTGTTTGGTATTTCTAAAATTTTATGTGATGGTCAACTGCCATGGACATGTTATGATTAGGTAAATCAATACAAATTGAATAGCAAGTTACCAACGTATTTATGTAAATATTTTCAAAATTGATAAACAAATATGGTTAGTATTTTTTAATAATGAAAATAAGAAATATTTACATATTTATTAAAAAAAATTTAAACATAGACCATGAGTCATGTTATAATTAAAATTTCAACATAGATTAATGTTTTTAGTTAGGTCCAAGCGTAGGATTATATATAATTAAAATTTCATTTTTACTTTTCTTTTAAATTTTAAATTAAATGTAACTTAATATGGTTACAAATTTTGTTTTGAAATTCTATCAACAATTTTATTTATTTTTCATTTAAGTTAGTTATGGCTAAATAGGCCAACAGGTTTACACCACATGTATATTTTATTTTTCCAAAAAAATATAAATTGTAATTAAGATTATTAAATAAATATAAATGTGGCTTAAATATTGATAATATATATATATATATATATGGCTGAAATTCCTTATGACTTTCTATGTAAATTTTTATTTTTTTTTAATTTAGAATTATAGATGTCAAATATAAATATGGATAGTGTTAATAATAGATTCCTCAAATAGTTCATAAATTAATAAATTTAAAAGTTTTTTCATGTTAATTAAGGATTAAAACATTAAATGGAAGAACCAATTATAACATGTGAATTTCTATAATTTTTAAATTCAAAAAATTGTGAAAATAAAGTTCAAATTTTAAGGGATAAAGATAAAATGGTTTTACTGATGTATAATAGTATAGATAGATTATACTGTCCGTATAATTAAAAATAAGAGTTAATTACATTACCAGTTCCTATAATTTATGACTTGTTTTATCTTGGTCTTTGAGTTTTTAATCGTGACACATCTGATCCTAAATTTTAAATCTTGATCCAAATAAGGACAATTGAAGATATCATTGCTCAATTTCAAGCCAAAGTCATCAATTTGATAACATATAAACAAATTTGACACAAATAAATGTCAAAAAAATATTTTTGAATTTTTAAAAATTATTTCTACTCACCAAAGATAAAATCATGTAAAATTTTTACACATTTATTTATTTATTTTTACCAAATTAATTTTTATTATGTGTTTGGATAATGATCATGTAATGGGTAGTTGTTAGGTTTTCAATGTGTAATCGATATATTTAATATATGAAATGTTTTTAATTTTGGATTTTTTCATTTAATGGATTGGTTTAATAGTGATATGAAAGTTGTCGCCATATTTAACTTTTGAAAAAATAGAAACTAATTTAATGAAAATAAAAACAATCACCTATTATATGATCATCATCCAAACACAAAATAAAATTAATTTGCAAAATAAATAAATAAATAAATGTGTAAAAATTTATCAATTTTAAATAATTTTATCTTTGGTGGTTAGAAATAATTTTTAAAAATTCAAAAATATTTTTTGACATTTATTTTTTTCAAATTAGTTTATATTTTATCAAATTGACGATTTTGCAGTTGAAATTGAGTACTGATATATTTAATTGTCCTTATTTAGAACAAGATTTAAAATTTAAGGTCAAATGTATCACAATTGAAAAGTTATGGACCAAAGTGATATAAGTCCTAAACTATAGAGTGCTTTAATGTAAATCGCCTCAAAAATAAATATATCAAACTCTGTCCATAATATTTTTTACAACCACCAAATTAAAGAACCTAATTAATTCATATATTTTACAACCACCAAATTAAAGAACCTATTAAATTTTCTTTTATAACCACTGTTTGTGAAATCATTAAAGTGATAATCAATAAACCTATTAAGAGCTCGTTTGGGAGATTTTTTGGTTAAAAAAAAAAAAAAACACTTTTTAATTTAATAAGGCAAAACATCACATCTAATCAATAATCATTATATTATTTCTCTCACAAAAAGTCAAAAAGTCAAAAAAAATTTCCCAAACGAGACTTTTTAACCTCAAACTAAACAAGCCAAAAAACTAACCCACTTTCTAAACGAACTCTAATTAGGTATTGAAGCACTTCCCTAAACAAGAATAATTTCTCTAAATTTGAATCAATAATGTTAGGAATAAGAAATTAAATACAGAATGTGATATAGGATTTGTTTGGAAAATGGGTTGGCTTTTTGGCTATTTTAGCATGGGGCTAAAAAGTCTCGTTTGAGAAAGGCTTTTTGACTTTTTTGAATTTTTGTGAGAGAAAAAATGTAATGATTATGAGTTAGATGTGATGTTTTGTCTTATTAGGCTAAAAAACTTATTTTGTCTTTTTATAACTAAAATAACCACAAACTCAACCCAACTCATCTTTTCAAATAGAGACATAATCCTTTCACAATGAATGCGTCCTACATGCAGGGGTGGATTTTTTATTAACATATGTGGGACTCATCTCTTATGAGAGGGTTGTATCCCATTTTGTTTTTAATTTCTATATCCTTTACTCAACTCTGAATAATTTCATGTAATTATTCTTTAAGCATTGAATAATTTCTCTTCCTAAACTTTTCTTTTTTTGGCCAAATCAGTAAAAGATTATTTACAAATATGAAAATAATTACATGAAATTGGATAATTATGACTCAACAAAGCATATGTACAAGTCCAACAATCACCCAATACAAATGTACAACCTTCAAAGAGAAGAATGTCAAACTAGTCTCTATAAGTTCTAAACTTGTAATTTCATTCTACTAAGTAGCGTTGCACAACCATTAAACTAAAGAACCTGATTAATTTTAAATCAAACTTTCATGAATAAATTACACTTTGTCCCTTTTAAATTTGACAATTTTTTTACTTTAACCTTTAAAGTTTATTTTTCCCACATTGGCCCTTAATGTTTTAAGTTTTTTTTTTTCATTTTATTCCAAAAGTTAGTTTATATTCAAAATTAGATAGAAAATACCATAATAACTGTTACATAACATAAAAGATATATTATTGGAGTTCAAGTTTATGTCAAAGGTGATAATACAGTGAGTCCTCGTGGATGGGTTGGACCGATCCAAGCTCCTCAAGCCCACTGGATAACCTGCAAACAAGTTCAATCGGGGAACGGGGTAGTCCCCCGGCGAACCCTCCGGTGTATGAATTAGAGAAGGTGATGGACAGAAAAATGTAGAGAGAGATAGGAGATGGAAAAACTTAACCTTCTTCTTGTCTTCGAGGTTTGCTTATATCCAACTGTAATCATTTCGCTGTCTCTGTCGTTCTGATTGTCCCCGCCGAAAGCTTGAGGCGTGGTTCGCCTTGTTCAGGGCGAGGGGGTGTGATTCCGGCTGAGAGGTGTTGTCGTAATAAATGCTGTGATGGGCTGCATTAATGGTGATGTGCTGTGGCAATAACTTTGCAGATCTTTGTCTGCTGACGTGGTCTGCTCTGCGCCTGCCACTTGTCCGAGCATCATTGGTCTTTCCTGTCCAGTTGGACTCCAGCTGTGTTGGGTTTGGCTAACCGGGTTGTATAGTTTGAATGGTGGGCCGTGGGCTCTATGGGCCTATCCCTGTCAGTAGTCCCCCATTCCCGAGTGCAGCTTTAGTCCAACGAAGGGAATAATAATAGTAAGGAGGGTAAATCTGACCGTGCCGGTGGCCGAGCCGACCGTGAGGGTGGTCGACCGTGAGGGGAGAGGCCGACTGTGAGGGTGGCCGAGCGGGTGGGGCCGACCGTGAGGGTGGCCGAGCGGGAGGGGGTCGACCGTGAGGGTGGCCGAGCTGGAGAGGCCGACCGTGAGGATGGCCGAGTGGAGTGGGAGGCCGACCGTGAGGTGGTGGCCGAGGTGGGAGGCCGACCGTGAGGTGGCCGAGCGAGAGGCCGACCGTGAGGATGTCACGTGATGATTTGAAGTGGAAAAGACAGGGTGAGGGCAGAAGTCAGTGCATCTGGGCGGTACACGTGGGGGAAGGGGAAACGTCGAGCGTTTGATCAGGAGTGAAACGTCAAAACATTATTATAGGCATTGATGATACAATTTTTGGCGGGTGATTTGAAAGGTTTCAAACTGGTGAAAATGAACTTGGACCCTTGGAATACGGGTAAGCCGTGGGCGTTTGGTATTCGATTTACTTGTTTTGCAAAACTCAAAATATTCAATTATCAATTCTTTCGTTCTTGTGATACCCCATTGAGACACTTCTGCGAATTTTAGAACTCGCATCCGGCTATCCATGAACCAGTTCAAAGAATGGCTTATGAGGAAACCGCGATTGTCGAGTAGATCCGTTGGGGGCGATGATGCAGAAGAGTTGGCGGCGTATCTGAATCGGAGAGGGTAGGGGCATCAATGGGACGGTTCGTGGCTCCACCGTATTACGGCCGCAAAGCCTATCGGTCAAGGTGAGCGATCACTAGCACACTAAACCGGATAAATCGACGGTGGTGAGGCGAATCGGGGCCATTCGCGAGAGATATCGATTCAATGAGGTGGAATTGTTGCTACCAACGCCGACAAAGGCCATCGGATGGCGTGCCAGGAGTTTTCTCTGTATGAAGAGGCGCTGAAAGGTGGATTGAGGTTGCCGTTGCCTCAGATTGTAGCGGATGTGTTGAACTATCTAGAGGTAGCGCCGGGCCAGTTGATGCCAAACGCCTGGAAGATCTTGCTGGCCTGCGCAAGCGCCTGGCCAAAGGCGAATGATGGAGGGTCAATGACGGTGGAGGAGTTCTTTGCCTGTTACAAGGCTTCAGGGCAGCAGGAGACCTGGGTCACTCTGCAGGCAGCTGTGGGTAAACGGTTGGTGGCTGGGCTGCCCACATCGATAAAAGGGTGGCGAGCACGGTGGTTCTACGTGTCGGCCAATGGGGGGCCTGGAGTACGTACCATCTGGAAGGTACCCATCAGGACGGCGGAGTCACGACTGGGGCCCGCGGCGGTGGAGAGGGTGAAGAGAGTGAAAGAATGGAGGGAGAAGGCGAAGGCGAGGTGGGACGACCTCGTGCAGCCCTCTGCGCTGTTTGAAGCAGGGCTGGGCCCTCAGCCTATCGTTGGGGATCTGGATCCAGCAGAGCTGGAGGCAAGGAGGGAGGCTCAGGAGGTTGAAGATCGAGCTATTTTCGCCAAGGCCACCATGTTCAAGAAAGCTCAGGACGACCGACCCTCACAGCCGATCGCGAAGGAGAGGATCAGGCCTCGTCCGAAGCCGCTGGGAGAGAAGGATTTGAGTAAGTTTGAACCGCGAAAGCTGCCAGTAGACCCTGTGAAGATGAAGGCCAGGGAAGGGGAGGGGGTTCTGAAGAAGAAGAGGAAGAAGAAAAGTGTCCCTGCAGAGGCTGGAGGGGAACCTGGGCCCAAGAAGGCGAAGGAGACCCCTGCAGCCAAGGATACCCCAGAGGTGGCAAGGGTCATGCCAACGGCGGAGGCTGAGGAGGTCGTCCCAGTGACCCAAGTGGCAGGGGGCGTAAGTAGTGCAGAGCCAAGTGGGGGGCAACAGACCCAAAAGGGGCCTGCTCATCAGGAGGGAAGAGCAAGTCTGAGCGCAGCCTTCTACCACGCTCGCGCCGTGGCTGGGAAGATAGAAGGGGAGGTGGGGCCAGCCAGGGCAGGGGCTGACCGCCTGCTGCAGCTGGTAGAAGGGGCTGACCTGCACGCGGCCTCCAGGTTCAATGAGGCTGACCTGTTGAGGGGGTTATGCTCCGCTCAGATGGAGGTAACTACCCTGGCGGGGGCCCTTCTAAGGAAGGCAGGAGGATCCAAACTCAGGGCGGAAAGGGCTGAGGCACAGTTGGCGAAGTTGAAGGTGGAGAAGGCAAGTTGGGAGAGTGCCCAGGCTGAGTTGCAAACCGTCAAGACGGAGCTGGAGGATACACGTCGCAGGGTCGTGTCAGCCGAGTTCCAGCTGGCCGGTGCGCAAAGGAAGCTGGAAGAGGCCCAACGAGCCTGTGCCATTGCCAACGATAGGCATGAAGAGGCCATGAGTAACAATGAAGAATTGGTGAGGCAGAAAGATGAGGCAGATGCCAAGGTTGAGGCACTGCAAAAAGAGTTGGAGGAGGAGCGTGTGAAGGCGGAGGAGGAGAAGGGGAGGCTTATGAGGGAGCTGGAGGCAGAGATGGAGAGGGGGAGGGCGGAGAAGGAGAGCTTAAGGAAGGAGTCAGAGGCAGAGCGAGACAGGTCGGCTGCGGAGAGGGAGACTCTGCAGGAACAATTTGAAGCAGAGAGGGGGAAGTGGGCTGCTGAGAGGGAGGCCTTGATGAAAGAACTCAGCGAGGAGAGGGCGAAGGCGGCCTCAGAGAGGGCTGCTTACCCTGATCTGTGTGTCGCCGCGGTGGAACAGTTCAAAGGGTCCCCAGAGTTCCAGATGGCTGTGGACGCTGCAGTGGCCAGCAACTTAGCGAGAGAAGATACTGGAGGGGCTGGCCCATCAAGGCCGACTGCTGAGGGGAGAGCTGAATCTGAGGTTATTGCAAGCTTCCAGCAGTCGGACTTCTATAAGCATGAGATGTCAGAATACTGGGACAGTGGGTGGAAAATGTGCAAAAGGAGGGTAGAGGAGCTGTTCCCAGATCTTGACTTGGGTGGCGTAGTGATTGGTGAAGATGATGTGGCCCAGACCCCATTAGACGAAGGCGTGGAAGAAGAAGACCTGGCCTCAAGTGAAGGAGAAGAGTGAGCTGGAGATGTTTTCTGGGGGGTTGTTTTTGTCTTTGTATACAGATTTTTTTGTTGTGTTTTTAAAGTGATGTAATAAATTGTGTATAGACTTTGTTTGAATGAATAAAACTTCGCTTATGGTTCTAGTCGATGATGTACTTATGGCACATTTTTGTATATCTCTGTTTGTGTTGATTTGGTCTTGATTTGCTTTGCTTGTGACTATTGTATGCACTGATGTTTTCAGCGAATGCTTGCATCTTAAAAACATGACTTAGAGTCAAATTACTGTGAAAAAGGTAGACTGAAATGTGAAGTTGGAGATGTAATGTGCAAATGAAATATGGGCAGACCTCTTCAAAATATTGGCTAAGTGTCAAATTACCTTGAAAAAGTAGGCTGAAATGCAATGTTGAACATGTGATTTGCAATTGAAATATGGGCAACCCTCTTTAAAATATTGACTAAGTGTTGAATTATTTTGAAATTGTGGTTAAGCGCCAGATCGTGACTGAGGCTGAGATGAGGCTTTTGAAGAGTGCTCCGGTCTGACCGAGGCTTTGGAAGTGCTCAGATCCGACTGAGGCTTTGAGTGCTCGGACTGGCCGAGGCTTTGGAAGTGCTCAGGTCTGGCTGAGGCTTTGAGTGCTCGGACTGGCCGAGGCTTTGGAAGTGCTCAGGTCTGACTGAGGCTTTGAGTGCTCGGACTGGCCGAGGCTTTGGAAGTGCTCAGGTCTGACTGAGGCTTTGAGTGCTCGGACTGGCCGAGGCTTTGGAAGTGCTCAGGTCTGACTGAGGCTTTGAGTGCTCGGACTGGCCGAGGCTTTGGAAGTGCTCAGGTCTGGCTGAGGCTTTGAGTGCTCGGACTGGCCGAGGCTTTGGAAGTGCTCAGGTCTGACTGAGGCTTTGAGTGCTCGGACTGGCCGAGGCTTTGGAAGTGCTCAGGTCTGGCTGAGGCTTTGAGTGCTCGGACTGGCCGAGGCTTTGGAAGTGCTCAGGTCTGACTGAGGCTTTGAGTGCTCGGACTGGCCGAGGCTTTGGAAGTGCTCAGGTCTGACTGAGGCTTTGAGTGCTTGGACTGGCCGAGGCTTTGGAAAAGTGGCGTTGCAAATAAAAGTTTCACGGAAGCTACATTCAGACAGTTGAAGTATAGAAAGTTGGGACTTCAGTCGGTATTTGTATTATGTATTGAAAAAGGAGGATACAACAATTTTGACAATATAAAAGTAAGGATTCACTGATAGTAACGCTTCAGATGTTCAGCATTCCAGGGATGGGGAAGGTCTCGGCCATCCATGTCCTGAAGTCGGTAAGTGCCTGGCCGTGGTCGGGCCTTCACAACGTAGGGCCCCTCCCATTTGGCTGCCAATTTGCCCTCGGTTGGATTCTTTGTGGCAAGAGTTGCTTCTCTCAAGACAAGGTCACCAATAGAGAACTCCCGCGGTCGGACTCTGCGGTTGTAGTGTGTCCTCATTTTCTGCTGGTAGGAGGCCAGTCTGACAGCAGCAGTCTCTCTGAGCTCCTCAATGAGATCCAGGTCTGCTCGACGGAGTTCTTCAGCTGAGGCGAGATCTGGATGTAAGACCCTGGGGGTGGGCAGACCGACTTCTACAGGAATAACCGCCTCAGCGCCATATGCTAAGCGAAAAGGGGTTTTCCCAGGAGTTCGGGCAGTAGTTCGATAAGCCCAGAGTACATGTGGGAGTTCCTCAGCCCAAAGGCCTTTAGCAGCCTCAAGCTTAGTTTTGATGATCTTCAGGAGAGAACGGTTGGTGACCTCAACTTGACCGTTTGCTTGGGGATGACCGGGGGAAGAGAAGCATGGTTGAATTTGGAGATCTGCGCAAAATTTCCTGTAGTTGGCGTTATCGAACTGCTTGCCGTTGTCGGAGATGATGGCCTGAGGGATGCCAAATCTGCAGACAATCGATTGCCAGATAAACTTGGTGGTGTTCCGCTCGGTGATCGTGGCAAGGGGTTCTGCCTCGACCCACTTGGTGAAGTAATCAATGGCAACAATTGCGAACTTGGTCTGGCCTCGACCAGTGGGGAGTGGGCCAACCAGGTCGATACCCCATTTGGCGAACGGGTAAGGGCTGCAGAGGGTGATCAGCTCGGTGGGAGGAGCATGGGGGATGTTGGCAAAGCGCTGACACTTGTCGCACTTCAGCACGAAATCTGAAGCATCTTTGTTGAGGGTCGGCCAGAAGTAGCCTGTACGGAGTACTTTGTGTGCGAGAGATCTGCCACCTGAATGATTACCACATATTCCTTCATGGATCTCTTGCATTACATAGGTTGCTTGAGCGGGGCTGAGACATCGCAGGTACGGTCGTGAGAAACCGCGCTTGTAAAGGACGCCGTCGACCAGAATGTAGTTAGCCGACCGAGCTCTGACCTTGGCAGCCTGCTGTTGGTCATCTGGGAGTTCTCCCGTGGTCAAGAAGAGAAAGATGTCGGATGCCCAAGGGATGGGTTCCGTCTGAAGGAATTGCACCTCTTGCAGGTCGGGTGAAATGGCTGGCTGAGCCAGGTATTCGAGGCGAACTCCATGGCTGAGGTCGGATTGGTCGGCGGAGGCGAGTTGAGCCATCTCATCTGCTTTGGAGTTTTCCGTCCTGGGTATGTGTCTGATCTGGAAGGTGTTGAAGAGACGAACAAGGGTGAGGGCCATGTCTCTGTAAGTCCGCATTGTGGTATCCTTGGCGTCGAATTCACCCGTGATCTAGCCGACAATAAGTTGGGAGTCACTGAACACTTGGATGTGGCTAACACCAATGTCTTTGGCTAGGCGAAGTCCTGCTATCAATGCTTCGTACTCGGCCTCATTGTTGCTGGCTGTAAACAAGAGGCGGAGGGCACATTTGAAATAACCACCTTCGGGGGATGTTAGGATGAGGCCAGCCCCACTTCCCTCCCTACGAGACGAACCGTCAACATTGAGTGTCCAGCAATGAGGATCTTCGGGCTCTGGTGGAGTTGGTGCGGGTGGAGGGTTAGTGGTTGGGGCTGGATTGGTAAATTCCAAGATGAAGTCGGCTACGGCCTGCCCCTTGATTGCTGTCCGGGGGCGATAAGAGATGTCGAACTGGCTTAGTTCTACTGACCACTGCATTAGTCTTCCTGAGAGCTCGGGTTGCTGCATGACCTTCTTCAGGGGCTGATCGGTGAGAACCACTATTGAATGAGCTTGGAAGTAGGGGCGGAGTCGTCTGGAGGCAGTGACTAAGGCCAGGGACAGCTTTTCTAATAGGGGGTAGTTCGCCCGCCGAGAGCCCGCCGATGTAGTAGACCGCCGTTGACGGAACTGCCCTTCTTCGATGAGCGCCGACCGATTAGGTGCTGGATACTGCTAGATAGAGGAAGAGGGGCTCGCCGGTGATTGCCTGGGAGAGAAGGGGAGGGTTGGCCATGCACTGTTTCAACTGTTGAAAGGCCTCTTCTGATTCGGTTGTCCATTCAAAAGTCTGTCGCAGGACTTTGAAGAATGGTAGGCATTTATCCGTTGCACGGGAGATGAAGCGGTTAAGGGCTGCCACTCTGCCGGTGAGCCTTTGGACCTCTTTAACGGTTCTGGGTGACTGCATCTCAATCAAGGCCTTGATCTTCTCAGGGTTGGCCTCGATGCCGCGCTGGCTGACCATGAAACCCAGGAACTTGCCAGATCCTACGCCAAAGGCGCACTTCTCTGGGTTGAGTTTCATCTGGTATTTGCGGAGTGTGGCAAAAGTCTCTCGCAGGTCGGTGAGGTGGTCAGCGGAGAGTTTGCTCTTAACCAGCATGTCATCCACATACACTTCCATGTTCCGTCCGATCTGATGCTGGAAGACTGTGTTGACCAAACGTTGGTAGGTGGCCCCCGCATTCTTTAGTCCGAACGGCATGACACGGTAATGGTAGGTGCCCCGATCGGTGATAAAAGATGTGTGTTCCTGGTCGGATGAGTGCATCACGATCTGGTTGTACCCTGAAAAAGCATCCATGAAGCTGAGCATTTGATGACCGGCCGTGGCGTCGACCAGTAGATCAATGCGGGGGAGAGGGTAGCTATCTTTGGGACAGGCTCTGTTCAGGTCGGAGTAGTCGACGCAGAGACGCCACTTGCCATTGTTTTTGCGGACCAGGACCACGTTGGACAGCCACTTAGGGTAATCCACGTTTCGGATAAACTGGGCCTTGAGAAGTTTGTCAACCTCTGCAGCTATGAGGTTGTTGCGCTCGGGATGGAAAATACGTTGCCTCTGTCGATAAGGTCGGAAGTGAGGCTCGATACTGAGGCGATGGGTTATGAAAGAGGGGTTGATGCCTGGCATATCTGCATGGGTCCAAGCGAAGACGTCTTTGTGTTCGATCAGGAGAGCGGTGATGTCGGCCTTGGCTTGGGCAGTCAGCTGGCTGCCGATCTTAGCAGTTTTGAGTGGGTTGGTTGGGTCGATGCTAACTTCGACGAGTTCCTCCACGGGTTCGCCTCTGATCAGTTCGTCCTCATCTCGGACGTCAAGTCCTTCAATGATCATTGCCTCACCTCTTTAAGTGAGGCCACATAACATTCTCTGGCGACGGTCTGTTCTCCTCTCACCGTTCCGACCCCAAAATCAGTAGGGAACTTGAGGGCAAGGTGGTAGGTGGAAGTGATGGCTTGGAAGGCATTGAGGGCGGTGCGGCCGAGGATGATGTTGTAAGCTGAGGGGCAGTCGACAACGAGGAAAGTAAGCAACTTCGTGGTCTGCCGTGGGTATTCTCCAATGGTGATGGGGAGATCAATGGAGCCAATAGAGGTCACCCGGTCACCGGTGAAACCGACCAGAGGAGTTTGGAGCGGAGACAGGCTTTCTTCCCCGATCTTCAGTTGGCGGAAGCAGTTTAAGAAAATGATGTCCGACGAGCTGCCATTGTCAATGAGGACTCGTCTGACCTTGTAATTGGAGAGGACAGTGGAGATGACAAGGGGATCATCGTGAGGATAACGGATGCCAGCACAGTCGGCATCTGTGAAAGTAATGGGCTCTGTCCACTGCTTGGGTTGCTTATGGGGTCGGTCGTGGCAATCGCCTTTGTCTCGAAGCCTGGCGTATCTTTCTGAGCTCTGCTCTCTGAGCCGAGCGAGATGGTCCACCACAAGCAAGACCACCCGAAATAACTCTGATTTCACCGACTGGAGGGGGCGGATTTCCCTGAGGCTGAGGTTGTTGGAGGCGTCGGTCATGCCCTTGGTCTGGCTGAGCTGGTCGCCGGGGAGGGGTGTGCCTATGATTGTCTCTGTGGGGATCGGTCCTTTGCCTCTGTTGAGGGCGGGTACTGTCCCTGGCGAATGAGGGTCTCCACTTGATCTTTGAGGCTGATACAGTCGTCGGTGTTATGGCCATGATCCTGGTGGAAACGGCAATACTTGGACTGGTCTTTACGGATGGAAGGGTTCCGTGGAGGAAGAGGCCACTTGAGGGGGTAATCTCGCTGGATCTGGTTAAGGACCTGTTCCATGGGAGTATTGAGGGGTGTGTATCGCTCGAACCGACCGGGGGGTCTGACTGAGGAGGTCGGTCGGCATAGCGGGATGTTTGGTTATGAGGCCGGGCGTTACTGGGCTCTTGGTCTTTTCTTTTTTCTCTGGTGGTCAGGTATTTGGTTGTGGAGTCCTGCCGAGCGGCTAGAGAGTCCTCGGCGTTCATGTACTTTTGGGCTTTGGAGAGCAAGGCTGCCATGGATGTCGGAGGGTTCTTGGAGAGGGAGAAGAGGAAATCGGATGACCGCAGACCAGCCATGAAGGCTGTGAGGATGACCTTATCGTCGTTTTCAGCAACTTGTAAGGCTTCGGTGTTGAAGCGAGTGACAAAGCTGCGTAGTGACTCCCCCTCGGTCTGACGGATGTTGAGGAGTTGGGTCGCCGGACGTCGCTGGCGTTGGGCTCCAATGAAGTGGCTCAGGAAAGAGTCACTGAGGTGTTGAAATGTAGAGACCGAATCTGGTGGCAACTGGCTGAACCATAGCCGAGCTGATCCCTTTAGGGTCACGGGGAAGGCTCGGCACATGATTTCGTCGGGGAAGGCATGGAGGATCATGAGTGTACGGTAGGTTTCCAGGTGGTCGACGGGGTCGGTTGTTCCGTCGAAGGGGTCGATGGTAGGCATTTTGAACTTGGGGGGTAGGGGTTTGTCTCGGATGGAGGCGACGAAGGGGGAGTTTGCTGTGGTGGAGGGCTTGTGTTGGATGTTTTGCATGACCCCTTGGAGCTGGAGTTTCATGGCTCGGAGTTCTGCGTCCCAAAGAGGAATGTTGTCGCCTCCAGAGGGGGATAGATGTTGGACGCTGCTGGCTTCTCCCTCGGGAGCCGGGGCTATGACTGAGGGACGTGGGGGTGGAGGAGGAGGATGTATATGTGGGTGAGGGGGCTGCGAGCCCCCCGAGTTGGGAGGATTGGGTTGTGGGACAGTATGGCCTGGGATTTGTTCCGGATGGGGTGGAATGTCTGGAGGTGGTGGAGGAATAGGGAGGTTCCGTTGGAGCAGAGCGTTGATTAAGGCCTGGTTTTGCTCGGCCATACGGTTGATGCTATTGGTGAGTTCAATGAAGTACTGTGGTGGGTTGTTCGGGTTGGGGGGGTCGGTCTGGTGATCTGCAGCATTATGGTGGGAAGCCATGGATCTGGTCGTTACCATGCACGTAACGGGTGAGATGGAATAGGTTGCTGGGAAAGGGTCTCCGGCGGCAATGAACACAACTGGCGCACGGACAAACCGGTTTCCCACAGACGGCGCCAACTGATAATACAGTGAGTCCTCGTGGATGGGTTGGACCGATCCAAGCTCCTCAAGCCCACTGGATAACCTGCAAACAAGTTCAATCGGGGAACGGGGTAGTCCCCCGGCGAACCCTCCGGTGTATGAATTAGAGAAGGTGATGGACAGAAAAATGTAGAGAGAGATAGGAGATGGAAAAACTTAACCTTCTTCTTGTCTTCGAGGTTTGCTTATATCCAACTGTAATCATTTCGCTGTCTCTGTCGTTCTGATTGTCCCCGCCGAAAGCTTGAGGCGTGGTTCGCCTTGTTCAGGGCGAGGGGGTGTGATTCCGGCTGAGAGGTGTTGTCGTAATAAATGCTGTGATGGGCTGCATTAATGGTGATGTGTTGTGGCAATAACTTTGCAGATCTTTGTCTGCTGACGTGGTCTGCTCTGCGCCTGCCACTTGTCCGAGCATCATTGGTCTTTCCTGTCCAGTTGGACTCCAGCTGTGTTGGGTTTGGCTAACCGGGTTGTATAATGGGGTTTGAATGGTGGGCCGTGGGCTCTATGGGCCTATCCCTGTCAAAAGGTATGAGTCATATATAATAAAATTTTATATTACGTGATTGTCAATGTGTTATTTTTTGTCTAATTTTTAACAGATATTAATTGTAGGAGTAAAGTGAAAAAAACTTAAAATATGAAGGGTCAAACTAAAAAATAAAATAAATTTTAAGAGCCAAAATAAAAAAAAATGACTAAAGATAAAAAGGGGAAAATGTAATTTACCCTACTTCTAATCACAAGGCTTTTGAAATCCTATTTTAAGGTGATGATCACCAAACATAGGCCCTGTTTGATAGGATTTATTTCTAACTTATTTCAACTTTTAATTTAATTTAAGTTATTTGATGTGTTTGATTCAGCTTAACAATACAACTTACAGATTTTTGTAAGTCAAAAATCAACTTATTCTTTGAGTGTGGGAGGAGAAGCTTAATTTATAAGTCAAAAATAGCTTATATTCACAGTTATAAGCTACAAGCAGTTAAACTATAAGGTATAATCACTTTTCTACAGCTCTACCAAACGGGGCCATATTAATTAGGTATCGAAGCACTTTCCTAAACTTTTTTTTTTTTTTTGCCAAATCATTAATAGATGTTTTATATGAAAATAATTACATGAACTTGGATAATAATAATTGAATAACGCATATCTACCAGCCTAAGAGCATCTTCAATGGTTGTTGCTATAATACCATTGCTATTATTATAATTTGACAATGAATAGTACTATTTTGTCAAATTATAGCAATGGTACTCTAATGGTCATTTGCTATTTTGACAATTCTGAACCAACTTTCCCTCCTAGTCTGTAGGTGTTGTTTGGATATAGGTTTTTTTGTAATTTTATTTTTTGTTTATTTTTTTTGTCTTTTATGACCTTTTTTTAACTATTTGTAAAAAAAATTATATATTTATATTATTCCCAACTAGACAAATATAAAAAATGAAAAAAAAATTGAAAAATTAAAAAATAAATAAATATAATTCAATTTGAAAAATTAAATAGAAAAATTAAATTTGAAAAATTACTTCGTTTTCTACTATTTCAATACTGTTTTTTTAACTGAATTTGGAGCCATAAATATGTTCATATTTGCTGATATGGCATGTTTGGAAATTGCTATTTTACTTGTCAAATGTAATTAATACGGGTAGATTTGATTTTAAATTTTCTTTTATAATCACATTGTAAAATCGTTAACTTTTTGACTTTTTAACTTTTTTTATACTTTCCAAACTTGGCCTAAGGTGATAATCACCAAACCTATTAATTAGGTATCAAGCACTTTCCTACACTTTTTTTTTTTGGCCAAATCATTAAGATATGATTTATAAATATGAAAATAATTACATGAAATTGGATAATTATAATTGAATAACGCATATCTACCAGCCTAACAATTGCTCACTACAAGTATACAATCCTCGTAATAAAAGAGAAATAATTGGTCATCAAACTCCTAATCATAAGATTTGAAGCCACAATTTTACCCTATTAAGTGGTGTTACACAACCACTAAATACGAACGAACAATACTACATCTACTATAAATCTTATTAAAAATATTCTTGTCCAAATATCATTGGAGGTTAAAATATTATTATTTTTTTGACAACTAATCACATTTCATCATTTTTATTTTTAGTAAGATTATTAATGTGTGTAGAATTATGTAATGCGAATGAGTAGGGTTGGACTTTTCTCTAATCCAAATCTGAACTAGTGGGTTTTGTGTGGCTTGTGGGGCTTACCATGGGTCATGTTTAAATCATTCATTTAGTAAATTTTTACATGTATATCATTCAAAAAATAATAATTATTATATCAGATAATCCTAACATGTTCAATTTATTACATTTATTATCAAAAAATTGGATGGCCTATTTTAAAAAGAGTAATACTGGTTTCATAAAAGAAATATCATGAAAAGTTTTTTAAAGATTTTCCACCTTTAAACTAATTAATGATGTTTTATTATATGTTATGTAATCATATATAATAAATTAAATACGTTATAATTATTGAATTACTTTAATTTTTTTTTAAATCAAATTATATCAAGGAGCTTGTAAAACAAACAATTCAAATAATTGAAATAAAAGTCGTAATGAATTTTACGGTTTCAAACAGCGGCTGCCAATCTAAATTTTGGAGGGAGACAATCTATTCCACAAATTTAGGGGTTGGTTGAGGTGTGCTAAATAAGTGTACCTTTTAATTTTTTAGATTAAAAAATTGAAAAAAAAAATCTAGATGTTTGGATTAATTTTTTGACTTTTTATGAAAAAATGTATATTAAGGTCAAGTTTGGCAAGTTGAAAAAAAATCAAAAAGTCAAAAAGTTACTCAAAAAGTTAAAAAGTTATTACTATTTACTAAAAGTCAAAAATTACGGCTGCATAACTCCCAATCCTAATTTTCCCCTGCGCACTAATTTATACAATTTTTTAATACACATTTTTTTATAAAAAAGTCAAAAACTTAACCCAAACAATCATATTTTTTTCCTTAACTTTTTAGTCCAAAAAGTACACTTATTTAGGATATCCCAAACAACCCTTAAAAAATTATATAAATTAGTGTGTAGGGAAAAATTATGATTGGGAGTTGTGCAGCCGTCATTTTTTAGTTTTGGTGAATAGTGATAACTTTTTAACTTTTTGAATAACTTTTTAACTTTTTTTCAACTTGCCAAACTTGACCTTAATACAGGTGGATTTGGTTTTGGAGGGGGGAATTACCGTGACATTGTGTTAGTAAAAAATATTTATAAAAAAATAAAAATAACATAAATATTAATAATTAAAATAATAATTTTTTTACTTTTTTAAAATAATTTTTATTACTTTCACTTAAGAGTGCAACTTGGGCGGGCTCAAGCCGAGCAACCCAAGCCCAGTCCGAATTTTTTTAGAGTTTGGACAAAATATTTTTAAATTCAGTACGAGCTTAAGCAAAAATTCAAAAGTTCGAATTAAATTTGGGCGGACTTGGGCAAAGATGTCAAACAATCCGAACAACCCAAAATCCGAATTATATATATATAGATATATATAAAAATATTAAATATACATATAATTATTAATCAGTACATGATATTAAAGTAATTTAGATTATTAAATCATATTGAATATATATTATATATACAAATAACATAAAATCTTTTTTTTTTTATTTTCACTCATAAATTGTAAGGACTACTATAGCGGCATCTCTCTTATATTATATAAATTATTTATTTTGATGGTATTAATGATTTTCTATAAAATAAAAAAAATATAAATAGAGTCAAATTTTAATAATTTAATAATGTAGTTACAAAAAAAAAAAAAATTTGAAATTCATTTACAATTCGGGTTTAAGTCGGGTCGGGCTTGGGCGGACAATCTCAGGTTACAATTCAGGCTTGGGTAAGTCTCAGCACAACTTAAACTGGGATTGGACAACCTTCTAACTCGACCGAATCCACCCGAGTTGCACCCTACTTCCACTGATGTGTTATTGCCTTGGTTTTATAACCACACCGTTAAATCATTCGAGTGACAGAAAATATATTAAATGTAATTAATGCTTATAAAAAAATTAAAATACCACTCTTATTAGTTATTTGAGATGTACTGTATAAGTGTATTTTTTTAACTTTTTAATTTAAAAAATAGAAAAAAAAAAAGATATATGTTTGAGATAATTTTTTGACTTTTTACGAAAAAATGTGTAATAAAATATTATAGTAAAATCAAAATGACAATTTTAGGTTTTTGACTTTTTGACTTTTAACTTTTTGAATTTTTGAGTAGTTAAATTCAAAGAGCAAAATAATAATTTTGCCCTAGTAGCTTCTCTCACAAACTACCCTTGAATAGTAGAGACTTTTTAACTTTTTTAGTAACTTTTTGACATTTTGACTTTTTTAGTTTATTCGAAATAAAGCCTTAAATTTGAAAACTACTATAAACTTCAAATTTTCTACTAAATGAATAATTAAATATCTCACATGAGTGTAGAGTCCACAAAATTATGGACCCCACACCTATATAAGACATTAGTCATCTATTTAATAGAAAATTTAGTATTCCTAATATTACCTCTTAAATTTATCTCTAGTATGACAATTGCATAATGATTATGGATTTATGATTTCATTTGGGAAGTGAGTTGGCATTCTAAGGGTTGTTTTTTATGTTCTAAATAAGTATACTTTTTGACTTTTTATAAAATATGGGTTTAGTATGGGTTGTGTTTGAAGTGATGTGATAGATAGGTGATGTGACTTAAATAAGATGATATGATTTAAATAGGATAATAATTTTTTAACTTTTTAACTTTTTTAGATTATGACAAATAAGGCATAATCTAAGAAATCTCAATATTTAATGTAGTTGGATACAATTTTCTTAGCCTCATAATCTCATATATCTCCACCTATAAATATGGCTAGAGCTCTATATATTAGCTCCATGAAAAAAAACACATATAGCCATTGAAAGACATTAGTTGGTGCAAAGCTAATATGGATAAATATTCATTCAAATGCTTGGCTTTCCTAGTCATTTTCCTGGTCATTGCATCTGGTTAGTCTTTTGTCTAATTAATTTGTTTAGTTTTCTTTTAAAAATCTTTTTAACTTTTTTTTCAATTTTTCTAATAGAAACTTGACAAATTTAATTGCTAAAAGATTGGATAAAACACATTTTTCATATGCATTCCTTGTTATCTTAGTTCTTCAAATACTATCAATTTATCAATTTTAACCCTGAAGCTTCCAGTTTGAGTCCAATTGATTTAACTTCAAACAGTCGTTTAAATCGTTAATGGAATAATAACAAATTTCAACTATGGCCCTAAAGTAAACATTTTGTGTTCTTTTATAAGAGTTATTGGGTGTTTAAAAGGGTAATGCACCCTTTACATATACAAATATATAGTAATATAATTTTAACACTTTAGTACATTTGAACGCCTGAGTAGGAGCACAGTTAGCAAAGTGTAACCAAATTTCATTTTTCAACTAAACATGCCCAAATCTCCTTGTTCACATGACATTTAAGTGTTGTATCATTTTAATTCTTATAATTTTAATTTGAATAATTTAAACTTTATACTTTTAATTTTATTATAATATAGTCTCTCATTGAATTTAGAACGGCAAAAGACCATATGCAAAATTAGAAGAAGCATAACATAATTCAAAACAAACTATATTGGAACCACTTAATACTCGGTTGTTCCTATAGTTTATTTTGAATTGGTTTCTCTAGTTTTACACATGATTTTTTTTTTTCCTTTCAAAATGTTAACAACGTATATGATAGAGAAACCACATTACAACAATCAACTAAAAGAGGGCTACAATCCAAAAACTAAAATCCTATTCTGATCAAAACTTGGCTTTTTCAATCCTAATTTTTCTCAATATGAAAAATTATTTTATTGCAGGTGTGCCCTTCACAATAATGACAGCAAGAGGTGATGCCATAGGCTCGAGTTTGATTTTAATTAGTTGCAGAAAGGACAGTGACTGTCCACCTAATGAATACTGTGGCAAACAACAGTATTGTCTTTGTAAGCGGGGCTCGATTTGTATTGACAAACCTTAGTTATCAACACCCAAAAAAATAAATAAATAAACAAATACATCTTCTTGAGAGTTGTTCTGAGAAGAAGATGTTAGATTATCAGCTTGAGACTGTACTTCTCGAATATAAGTGAAGCAGTTTGATAATACATTTTCATAATTCTGTTGCTTCTGTAAATCTGTATTTGCTTTGATGTTGTGGCTTTAGCTTGGGAGATGAATATAATAGTATACCAATTTGAACCTAACAAGTTTTTCTTTTTTTTTTTTTTTTTTTTGGGCAAAAAGAAAGTAAATATTTTACTAGTCATAATAAAGCATTATAAAGAGAAGACAAACTAAAAAAATAACGCCCAAATTAAACCAGGAAGCTTATGAAAATTTCAAAATAAATCCTAACAAAAATGTGAATGTAAATTATACTTTTTATTTTATAATTTGACTCAAATTTTATTTTAATTACTATTGTTTTAAATTGAACAATTTAATCTCTACACTTTAAATCTAGTTTTACTTTGTACCTTCGATTAAAGTTGGTGATTAAAATTAATTATTTTGAGACATCTCTACACGTATGAAAAATTAACAAAAATTTGGACAAAAAATCAAATTGAAAATAGACTTAAAATATAATGACTAAATTATTAAAGTTAAAATAATAAGGATCAAAACAAAATTTTAATCAAATTATATGAGTAAATTCCAAACAGGAATTTGAACCTAATTTAACAACAAATCTGGATTCGTTACTCCTGTGATTGAATTTTCAAATATTAATGAGTCATGAGTAGATCTTTATTTCTTCGTTATCAGACTATGAAAATAGTGGACACGTGGTGACAGCTCAGCTGTTGTTTCGGTGGACCTACTCTGACTCATATTTTAATAATTTAAATTATTCATATTTAATTTAATAATATTATTATAAAAAAATAAATTAATGGAATATTAATAATTTTTTTTATCAAATAAACAAGTAGAAAAGTAACAATAAGAAGAATTAACCTGCTTTTTTGGGGTTTTACAAACAAAACAAAAGAAAGAATGGTGATAGATTCCACACGGCTCTGGTTCTGGTAGGTTTTAAATTGTGAGCAAAATGTAAGATGCTGGATTGTGCATTTGAAATGTGATCGACACTATGAGTTTAAAATTGATGGAATTAGAACTGCGCGAATCAAAATACAACTTTGATAAAATTGTTGGCATTTTTTTTTAAAAAAATACAAGAAAATATATAAAATGAATTAAATAAAAATGATAAAATAATTTATTATTATTAAAGAACAAAATACTAAATAAACTATACAACTAAAAATACAGAAATGAATTAGATTATATTACTAATAGAACAAATTATTAATATAGATAACTAAATATTAGAATTTATCGAGGTAAAGTAAATTCTAAAAAAATTTAAGAACAAATGATAAGAAAAGAAGCAAATCGAAACTTGTGTGATATTATAGTTTCCTTAAAACAGATTTATCGCCTCCCAATGGATGCTGGAGGTATGCCAGCGTCTGTTTCCTAAGATACAGTGGTTGAAACCAGCTAATGTAGAAGCACTCTCTGAATAGTTTCGGCGAACTTGACAATAGTTGCACTCTCTCCAACAACAACCAAAGAAGCGGCTAACAAAAGAAAATAGAAAAAAAATTTCTTTGGCGAAAAAAAAAAAAAAAAAAAACTCCAACTTTTTACTTCAAAACACTATCTTCATTTTTCATCAAAAATCTTTTCAAAAATTATCCTATAAAGTTGGAAGGGAAATGCCTCTATTTATACAAATAGGAGAATCCCTAACTATGAAGGCTATACATCAATAGGGCTATCAAATGTCATCAACCAAGGCCATCAACTCTAGCCATCAGAGCTAGAGTTACAAGGGTTGAAAACCTATAGCCACTAATGTGGTCATCAACTCCATCATCAAAAGATAAGAGTTACAAAACCTTACATTTCTCATGTGCTTAATATATACAAATAAATATGTATATAATGATGTTTGAATAAATCAGCTAGATGGGTCACAAAATGGATACTAATGTTTGGTCACAACTCAATCCAAGCCCAATTCTTAAACACATGCACAAGTTAAACCCAACATAACATAGCTTAGCCCAAGCTGAAGATTAAGTCCAAGTCCAAGTCCAAGACCAAAACCAAACCCAGCACATGCACAAGCACAAGTACAAGCCTAGGCCCAGTTCAAACCAAGAAGTCCAAATCTAAACCCAACTTTATTAATGCTCACTTTATAAGACAATTCTCATTCACAACTCAATGGTTTCGACTCTTTTTTTTTTTTTTTTTTCCATATTGTAATCATCTTACTTAAGAAAATATAAAACCATTTAGACACACTTCAACCGATGGTTAGGTCCCACTTTAATTTTAAATTAAAGTTGCTGAAAAACCATTATCTTCAACAATCCCCCACATGAATAAAATTGGCCGAATAAAGAAAACCAGACAATGCTAAACAACAAAGACTCAAAGAGAGAGTACACAAAAATAATCCTGCATTAGAAAAGGTAACTATTGGTCTTGAACCTTTTGTAGTGAAAGCCTATCGAATTTGCCGGCTAACCAGTAAATGTGATGTCTTGAATTGTTCTGCCGTTTGTGTAAACTGAGACAACAGACCTTACACAGGAATTACTCCAACCATCATTCTATTCTCACTATTGCGTCCGGTTTGGCCTTGGAATACTAGCCTGATTTAGTAAGTGTTTTTAAAGAATTCATCTTTATCAATTCTTAAAGAAAAGTACCACTTCGCACTCACATAGGTGACCTACATAAGGTATCTCGCTATATCACGATTGACTATTCATTGCACTTGGGTCATTAAAAGTATTAACTTAACCTTCCACCCCACAGGGTATCATTGTATAAAAAAATAGGTAAGAGGATTTACATTTTTAGTGACTCAGCTGTTATATGCAATTAAGTTGTCCTTTTGAACCTAGATCTTGGGATCTCTAATCAACTATGTTAGGTTTTCTATTCCGGTAACATTCGCTAAAGGCCTTAACTCCATTCCTTATGATGAGTTCTTACTAACTCTCGATTTTACCTTTAGATTAATAGATCCGTAATATTGTCTTTAGACTATATATAGCTTATAGTGACAACACACGAGAGTAGTTGTCATATAGAATTATGTTTTCGATGAAAATGTCTAGACCTTCCATCTGTGCCCTACCAATACTTGATTGGTTGTCGCAAAGTATACAAAATTGCTAGCACAAGTTTTGATCAACATTGAATATTCTCAAGAAAACCATTCAGTTACTTTAGTAGCTTTATCTAAGTGTTGAATTCTGATTCCATCATTGATCTTGTGATACACATTTGCTTGGAAGATTTCCAAGACACGGTTACAACTCCATTTAGAGAAAACATATCCACTAATGAATTCGAAGTCTTTGTATCAGATATCCAGTAGGCGCCTTTGTACCCTTCTAGTACAACTGAATATCAAGTGTGATGCAACCCATAATCTTGGCTTCATCGTAAGTACATTAGTACCCGCACAAACGCCTTCTAAATATAGGCATAGGGATTACTCGTGTATCTGCTTAGCCTGCTAACTGAGTAGGCTATACCTGGCTATGTACAACTCATCAAATATTTCAAACTTCCAACGACATGAGAATATTCCATTATTCTTGGTCAAATGGAGACTAAAGTCTACCGAAGTCTTTAACACACTTGTATCTGACTTATACTTCTCAAGAGTCTTATCAAAATAATAAGACTAAGAAAGTACACTACTAGCGAATGATCAGGAAATCTTAATTCTCAGATATACATTTGCAACACCCGTGTCAAACTTAGAGTTCAACATCCACTTGGTAGTATTGAAAATCTTCTCATAACTACCAACAATGAGTAATACCCATTGATTATAAAAACCTACTTGACAACATAGTGCAGTTCAATTTCTCATGCTATTATTTTAATACTTATTTCAAATCATAAAATGATTTTCAAGCTTACAATTTTTCCTCGTCCTTGAACCGACAATCTCTTTGGGTTGTTCCATAAAGATTTATTCAACTAAATCTTCATATAGGAAAACTATCTGAACATCCATCTTGATGTATCTCCAAACTTTGCACAATTGCGATCATACTCACCATAACTAGTGATCACGTATCAAAGTAATCCATGCCTTCTCTTTGCCGGTATCCTTTGACAACAAGCCTATCTCATCGGCTTTCATTCACTTACATCCCAAGGCTTACCACCTATGCAAGATAAAGTAAAACTAATAACTTCTTTTTAGAGAAATCATAACTTCAAAGAAGCTTTTAGCCTAATTAGTCACCATATAGGTTTAAGAAGATTTAGATAGAAGAATTTTAAAGTCCTAGCATGTTAACATCTTCTAGGCTCATCTATTTTCTCATGAAAATCATTTCTTCAATTTCATAATAATATTCATGTGTAAATTTGAATATCAGATTTGTCCACAAAAAAAAAAAAAAAAAACTAATATGACTACTATATTGTGCATAATCGTTGAATACAAAGTCAAAGAATTTTTAGGCTTATCCTAACCCTTTTGGGTTTAGGTATTACCACATTTTGCATGACACCGCCATATTTGTAGAATTTATACCAAGGCTTTTGGCTTTGAAAAATTCATACAGGGTCTTTAAACAAATTCTTTGTGTCACAATGATTATGAAACTCTCAAAATCAGATCATAGAAAATACATTCCCAGACCGTCATTAACTGAATTATGTCTTTTTCAAATTCAACCAAAACATATCTGGTCCAACTTATTACTCTGAACAAATCCAGTATTCAATAATCTACTAGTCGAAACTTCATAACATGACCAGTATTTTTATCAATAGGAATCACTAATTTTTCAACATGTGGTCAGTAGACTTTCTACTACTAAGAATCACAATGTTTTGACATGTGATCAGTAGTCACTTTATTACTAGGAATCATAACTGTAGACGTCCCCAAACGCCCCGGGAGGATGAATCCCGTTTTGTTCGTTTGTGGGTCTACTACAGTTCAGGACTCAAATTGTCACGGTTCTTAATCTGAACCAAAGAGTCCAAATTCGGCAAATCGTTTTTGAAAACAGATTTTTTTTTGTAAAGAAGTGCCAAACGTGGACTGCTTTGCCAGATACAGAGTCATCACCTAAATATTTATTTTTGGGGAATTTAGGAAACCCTGACTCGTTTGCCTAAGGCCACGTGTCCGTCATCACCAAAGTTACCTCCGCTCGGGAACTTGGGTACGATTGGGGAAGGTCAGCTATGAGCACCCCCTCTCGCCCGATCCGAAGATCAGCCTCTACTAACCATGATATCCGATTTTGAAAACATTACATGTTCTTGTTCCAGTTAATTAGCTAGTCTTACTATATGATGCGTTCAACACAAAAGTATAGACTAGATCGCCTAATTTGGAACGAAGTATTGCATATTCGTTTGTTTGGAAAAACGCTTTGAGATTTGCTACTCGTAAGTAGGCTAAAACACGGATTTCAACGAGTTATTCCAATTCAAACAATCCAATCTTCACCCACAGGCATTCAGGCAGTTAATCAAATAAGCATCTAGCCACATGGTAAGCATGCTGTCATGGCAAACACTCACACTCATGCAAAGTGCTAAAGCATAAAAACTTACCGAGTACTCCGAGCCAAAACAAAGAACATGTTAGCAATCATGCATGATCCAAGTCCATGTTAAATGACTAATGCAACACATACAAAATATTGCTAGAATAGGCTCGGCTAATCTATGAATGGCATGTGGAATGCAACAAGTAGCACGTATTCAAGTTAGATTTGAAATACTATGCAGTTAGCATGATGCGCCGAGCCTGGTGCATGCAATACTGATGAATGATGCACGCATGCATAGCATAAGGTACGCTAATTTAAATATGTCATAATACTAACCATCAAAGCAGGTAAGTAAAAGTGAGAAAGAAGTGGGGGTTGGAAGACATGCACACACGCACCCACACTTATTACAAATTCACCCTCACTTGGAGGGACCAAAAGAATAATACAATTAATTAACCTACAAGCTAATTAATTACTACAGACCAATTAAACTAGTTAAGCAAATAACTAATCTAATTTAAGCAATAAATGCCTCAGAAGAAGGCCCAATGCAATGCGTGCTCGAATCTGCTCGGAAGTCCACTACCATGCACAAGTCCTGCTTTTTCCTTGCTCGCTCCTCCAAAATTGCACAAACTCTAGGGTTGCTTCTATGAGTGCTGTGGAACACCACCGGCCATGAGGAATGGTCACCGGCCATGGGGAATGGTCACCGGCCACTAATTAAGCTATCGGCCACTGATGGATGGCCGATCGGCACTACAGATGGCCGACCGGCCAAAGCTTCCTACAGAATCCTGTTTTGACAGCAGCAGAGGGCAAAACAAAGCATGGCAATGCATTTCAAGCAAATGTATGCACCAACATATCCCTTATCATGTTTATGACTCAAAGGGACATGGTTCTCGATCCCCGGACCACCAATCGCGTATTTCAATGCATGATGGCCCAAGAAACCAAGTATGCATTTTGATATGGAATAAAAGGCACATAAGCAAATGAGGAGGCCCAACCTCTATCACTTGATCAAGAGGTAAGGCATGCATGCCAATGCAATGCATCCTAGGCATGGAGGCTAAGAATGCAAAATGAGCATGTAATGAAGCAATGTATGCTAGGCACACAACCTAGGCAAACAAACATGTAAGGCATGAAGCAATGCAACCAACAAGTATGCAAGATACAATGTGGGTGTTCAAGCATGCAAGCAAGCATGTGAATTCATTCAAGCATGCAACAACACACAAGGTTAGCATGCACCTACATGCGAACTATGGACTTAAACTAATTTAGGCAGCCCTCAAACAAGCCTAAAACAGTGGCCAATGCTATGGAAATGAGGGACAATTATACATACAAACATGCAGGCAAATGGGCCAACACTTAAGCATCAATCAAGAAACCTTTAAGCATACTTAAAAGGAGAACAACATGGACAATTAGCATGCAATGTAAGCTCTGAAAATCATGTAGGAAATGGTGCCAAATCAACCTACCGATACAAGCTAAGCATGCAACCAAGCCCAAGGACTTAAAGCATGATCATATGGCACATGAAGCAAATGACCAAAATGAACCAAAATAGTCCCAAATCATGTTAAGGAAAGCCCCAAAAACCACTTAGATGGCATCTAAATGATCTACACATGGAAGCATGCACAAATGCTTAAACATGGAGCATACAACACAACCTCTTAAAACATCAAAGGAGCATTAAACGCAAGCATGTGAGCATGTTAAGTGGACTGAAATGACATGATAAGTGGTTCCAAACCACTGGAATAATGCAAGTAATGCATGCTACACATTCACACACCTAAGGCTAACAAGCCAAAATGCAAGGTGGCTACACTAAGCATGTCATGGTCGACCAAAACAACCAAAGATAGAACTTAAGCATGCAAAAACCAATGCAAAAGCTTCACAAAGCTTGGCCAAAATCATACTAGAACAAGGGTCAAAACCTAAAGCATGTTATGGCCTGAACATGGCATTACAAGACATGTATGCAAGGCATGCAAGGTGTGTCCAAACCAAGCAAAAACAGAGCTATATTATGACATAATAAGCACAAAAATCAGTTAGGACATGGCCAACATGAACCTAAATTAGATGCTCACACATGAGGCAAAAATGGCCCTTTTCAAGGACAACAAGGAGATGGGGTGGCCCTCTCCTTCTTAGGACCTCAAGGCCCTATCCTCACCACTGAAATCCCTCAAGATTTCAGTGGTGAGGAGGCCCAAACACAATGGTCCCGGAGCTCACCAAAAATGCACAAAAATGGAGCCTAACAAGGCTTAAGAGGGGTCAAACAACCTCAAAGCTCAAAACACTCTTAAACAACTATTTAGAGTAGGCAAAAACAAGACTTTTATATGTTATACACCAAGTCTAAAAATAGTTTCAAGGTAGTCAAAAAAGCTATGCAAAAATGGGGTAAAAAGAGCAATAATGTTACCCTTGAAGACCCTCTTCACAAATGGTGGACCAGCTGCTTCTTTGAGCTCAAAACCACCCAAGAACACCAAGAACAGACCTCTGGTCCCTCAGCAACCAAGATAAGGTGTAATGGTGGGTGTTTGTGTGCAATAGTAAGGCTAAACACACACAAATACACAAGAGAGAGATATAGGAGATGGAGGATATGCAAACCCTAACCCTAAATCTCAAAGCTCTCTGAAAATGTTGTCCAACCTAAAAAAGGGAGAAGAGGCTTCCTCTTATAGAAGATTCAATCTTGTAAAGCTTCCAAGGCAAGCTAACAAGGTTGAAATGGAGGGGAGCAAAGGTGGGTGCCAGCTATCACAGCTGGCACAAAAATATCTGCAAAAGCAGATGAACAATGGTCGGCCAGCCAAAAATGCAATTTGACCAAAAAAGATGGCTAGTTGACCATCTATAGTGCCGGCCGGCCAAACATTTGGCCCCTGGCAACAAAACACAGCCCGTGGCCTCCAGCCATGGTCGGTGGAGTCTGAGGATGGTCAACAAGCCATTCCCTACCCTCTAAAGCAACACAAGTGTTTGGTGTAAAACCAAACACAAAAGCAGTGAGTCGAGATCCCGAGGCAAGGCGCCGTAGCCAAGACCTCCAGAACTCAAGACTTAACACAAACATGGATGATCACCGAGTGTTCAAACGGTGACGCCCAAGTCTTGAGGACTACAGTTGCCCCTCTTTGACAGAACTCGAAAGTCATAACAATGACGGGAGTGATTGTCAAAGCCCAGAGACGACCCATTTTTGACAAGGCCGAAGACTTAGACAAAACATACAAGCTGCAGATAAAGATATGCGCCCGAAGGCAGGGGCAAAATGCAAATGATAATGCAAGAAGCCGAGCATAAATTATGATCATGCAAAGAAAGCTGTAACGAAGCATAACATACGACAATTTTAACCTAGCATACACCAAACTGCACTACAATGCAGAAAGGATGTAAGAGAATTATGCAATTCTCGATACGTCTCACTTGGAGAATACAATACCTATGCGGTTCGTTTGGTTGCACCACCTTCAAATGAACCGTACATACAATATCGTGCCTGCAAAAGAAAGCAACTTAACAGGTACGATATTGTTAGCAACATGCATAACATGTAAAATGAATGCAAATGATATGCAATATATACAAAACTATGTATAATAATGCAAATGAGAATGCAATGCTTACAAAACTATGTATAAACAATGCAAATGATATGCAATGCAATTGAATCATGATCAAATCATGAGCGGTTCAAAACCACACAAATGTCAAATAGATTGATGGAGATGACAAGTCCGTCTACCATAGAAAAGGTCATACAGAACTATGAGTAATGTAGACGGACACAAGAACAAGTAATTTGGTGGAATGACATAAGTAGGGAAATAACCCGCTAACGAAAGAACAATGATCCTAATGCTGGATGCAAAAATTACACTACAATGTAATATGTACAATGGATACGGCTCGCGGGCCAAAACATATCTTGCCTTGGAAAGGTATGGACACAAACAAACCACATCTAACACGAAAAATGGCGCCGTCACCCTCAAACCAGCATACCAGCGTGGAATAGGCGGCGTACACCAAATCTCATAACCGTGTTTCAACATGAAAAGTATGGGCACATACCAGACCAAGCTCAACATGGAAAGGCACAAGCCATAGATGGAAGTGATGTAATGAATGCATGCAACCTATAATGCAATATTTACAATATGCAATGGAATGGATAGGATACAATGGATAATGCACGCGAGCCAAACCGTGTCTTGCCTAAGAAAGGCATGGACACACACAAACCGCGTCTAACATAGAAAAGGTCATACAGAACTATGAGTGTATAGATGTGAAGAGTATAGGCATATACCAGACCAAGCTCAACATGGAAAGGCGCAAGTAAAAGATGGAGGCGATGCAATGGATGCATGCAAGCTACAATGCAATATATATACAATATGCACTGGAATGGATAAGATACAATGGATAAGGCTTGCGGCCAAACTGTGTCTTGCCTAGGAAAGGCATGGACACACACAAACCGCGTCTAACATAGAAAAGTTCATACAGAACTATGAGTGTATAGACGTGAAGAGTATGGGCACATACCAGACCAAGCTCAACATGGAAAGGCGCAAGCCAAAGATGGAGGTGATGAAATGGATGCATGCAAGCTACAATGCAATATATATACAATATGCACTGGAATGTAATATGTAGTAAAATCCATGACATATGCACTATTTACAATGGAATGCATGACATATGCACTATTTACAATGGAATGCATGACATATGCATGAAAGGAAAATGCATGATAATGCGTTTTTTTTTTTTTTTTGTTGTTTTGGAAATGCAAATGATGCATGTTGATGTGAATGCGTGATACCGTACATCCTTTGATGTGCACGACAATGCACATGATCTTGAATGCGCGACCACGCACGTCGCTTGAAATGCATGACAATGCATGTTAACTCTAATGTGCGACAATGCGCGTCGCTCGAGATGCATGACAATGCATATGAACTCGAAACGCGTGTTTAAGGTCTCGCCAGACCGCTATGGAGGTTTATGACAATGCAAATGAACTTGGAATGTGCGACACTGCACAGCTTTTGAAATGCATGACAATGCAACTATTGGAATGCATGACAATGCAAATGAACTTGGAATGCGCGACACTGCACGACTTTTGAAACGCATGACAATGCAACTATTGGAATGCATGACAATGCAAATGAACTTGGAATGCACGACACTGCACGGCTTTTGAAATGCATGACAATGCAACTATCGGAATATATGACAATGCGACATAAGAATGTGCATATTAACACAAGTATGGCATGCGCATGATAATGCGAGATGTGTGCATAATGGTGCAAGTGCAACGGCGTATAACTAATGAGCGTTTCACGACAAAACGTTGCAACGGATGTATGCAGGGCAACTTTTGAATCTCTCAGGAGACAAAAGGATACAAAAAGGATACGCCACGCACGTACTCGAGTGCTTCGCACAGAAAACATGGTCCGAGGTCAAAACGGAGTCTGGTTAAGCTTTGGAAATGCACTGTCTTGCACTATCTTGAGAAATGGAGGCCCCAAACCACATATCTGACCCAAACAAGGTTGTAGGAGGATCACCGACCATCATAGAAGGTCACCGGCTACCCACCGGCCACAAAAACATTACATCGGCCAAATCTTGCTGAGTCAGGACAGTTTGGTCATTTCGGCATGGATTTTATAAAATAGGGCTTCTAGCCCTATTTTTTTCACTTTCTCTTGGCCGAAATTCCTTCCCCCCTCCCTCTAGAGTATTTTCCTCTCTTCCATTCACCGCTTTCCTCGATTTTCGTGCCCGTTTCGTTATTCGATTCGCGAAGCCCTTCGCGTTTCGAACATTTTCATACGAACAAAGCTTTGTTTCGGTGTTTCCTTTTCGATTTTCACCACTCGGGGCTTGTTTCCCTCGGGTTTTTTCTTGATTTCCGTGCCTTTTCCACATTCTGGCTTTTCCGGCCATTTTCTGCCCTCTCGGGGTTGAATTTTCGTTGACCCTTCGCATTCTAGCCCGATTTTCTCTCTTCCGGCCATCTTCACACCACTTTTGACATAGCGGATGATATTCCACGGGGCGGGACTCCCCCGGATCACGAGATGGACCCAGAGGCCGAGCTTCTCCCCTTGAGCGTCCGCCCATTCGACCCGGCGACCTACCGGCCGGCGATTCACATACTGCCTCCTGATGGCCTTTCCCAGTTCAGGAGCTTTGACAGGACAGTGCCTCTAGAGCTTCTCCTGCGTGAGCTGGAGTCACACCTATCATATGGTGCTTCCGAGGTATATTCTTCCCTCTGTTTTATTTTCTGCAATGTAGAACATTTTAACTGCCATAGTTGATTCTGTTCTTTAACTGCTTAGCCCGAATACACCGATACATTGTATACTGTAGTTGGCTATGAACACACTTGTACTTGATATCTGTTTGAATTGGAACATGCGCACACATACTGTATTTGCCCTGAACCACTCAAACACACTGACACATCACATGTTGTAGTTTACTTCGAGCACACCGACACCCGATATCTGTTTGAACTTGAAAACGTGCACACACGCTGTATTTGTACTGAACCACCCAAGCATGCTAACACATCACATGTTGTAGTTCACTGTAAGCACACCGGCACCCAATGTTTGTTTGAACTTGAAAACGTGCACACACGGTGTATCATTACCAATTCTGAATGCTTTTCAAAACTGTACATTTTATATTGCTTCACGACTGTTTTGTTCTTGAATACAAGGAGATTCCCATGCCTTCCGAGGGTATGGGAACATTGTCGCCAGAGACTGGTACATGGAGCTGCCCGATGCGGTCCGTCACATCGTGGACCAGGCCGGGTTCGGCGCATTCTGCAGGGGACTCTCGCGCCTCACTATGAGCAGGCATTTCCTTGCTGCTCTAGTGGAAAGGTGGTGGGATACCACCGACTCCTTCCACTTCTCTACTACGGGAGATATGACGATGACTCTCTATGACTTGTCGATGCTCACCGGCGTCGGGGTAGGGGGTGATCCGATCCCCTTCGACACCGACATGGATGAGTGGGAGGCCGCTCAGATCTACTTGCTTGGCGAGGTGCCGCCTCTCGCGCGTCCCGGCTTTGTCAGATATTCATTGTTCGAGGTCCAGTTCAGGGTTCAGCCAGCCTTAGTTGAGGAGGCACCGATGACCCAGGAGGCGGTGGAGCGGTATGCGCGCAGTTTCCTGATGTTTCTGCTGGGGACGACCATTTTCGCCGATCGGGCGAACACCGTGCCCCTCTGTCTGCTCAGTGCTCTCGTGGACGTCACCAGGATCTTGCGCTTCGACTGGGGTGGCGCTGCCTTGGCCACTCTATATGCATATATGAGCTCAGCCTCCCATTGCAGCGGACAGTTGCTCGGGGGCTACTGGCGAGCTTGGGAGGTACATTTTCTTCTTCTGTTTTTCATTATTGCTCTACATTTTCTCAGACTCAGACACCGCATTAATCGCACTCATCGATCAGATATTGCACGCACGGCACACACATACTCGCTTATTAATCGATCAGACATTACACACATTGTACACTCTGCACAATACGCGGCTCTGTGATTTCTGCTTTATTCTGTGTTCTGCCTTATCTAATAAGCATACTGATATTTGCTCTGCAGTTGTGGGTCTACGCCTACTTTCCGAGACTCGCGCCAGTGCCAGAGGTAGAGACCCCTCTTGGTGTTCCCTTCTCCCGCCGTTTCGACGTGAGGTGTGTGCGGAGACCACGGGAGACATTCATCTTTTTCCGCCGCTACTTCGACGCCATCACCCCCACGGAGGTATGTTAAACTTTAGAGTTTATTTAAGCTTTGCTTTACACTATATTTTCAATAACAGTAGATAACAAACTACATGTCATTTACAGATCACCTGGCAGCCTTGGGCTCCATTGCCAGCCGTGATTCGGGATCGATTTGCCGGTGCAGAGGAGACTACACGGTTCAGGATCTTGCTAGAGGGCCCGGTCTGTCGGGCTTGGTACCTAGGAGAGCATTTCCTACGCCAGACCCTAGGCTTACCGGAGCAGATAGTCCCAGTCCACCCTCCTGAGCATATGAGGGATATGGAGA
The DNA here is from genome assembly GCA_025200525.1 of Camellia lanceoleosa. NCBI lineage: Eukaryota > Viridiplantae > Streptophyta > Magnoliopsida > Ericales > Theaceae > Camellia > Camellia lanceoleosa. Next base: position 22,477,842 of record CM045767.1, read on the forward strand.
GGTTCACTCCTGAGCAGATGGCTGACTACACGATCGACTGGGATGCGATCTGCTTCAAAGGCATAGGCAACTACTCAGAGTACGTTCGGACGTACATTATGCGACCTCTGAGCGGTGGCCGTCGAGTTGAGCGAGAGAGGCCCGCGGCGCCAGCGGCTAGGACAGGGGGCGGGGTAGGGACATCGAGAACGGCTCGAGTCCGTGGCAGGAGTGGAGCTCGGAGAGGACGGAGGGGGGGTAATTGGCCAGTACTACCCACTATGATGACATGCTAAGGGCAGGGTGGAGAGACTTATCAGATCTCCATTGCTCCCCTCCGGCTGATCATGAGTTAGTCGGGTTCCACGACTTACCTCCGGTATGTAGTACTTCATCTTGCATCTTGCATCTTGCATTGCCATTTTATTTCAGTTTATTTGATATTCCGCAGAATACTGATGCATCTAATACTTTTGCAGGCTTCCTCCGAGTACACCCGCCAGTCCCTGGAGCTGACCGCCTCTGTGATGGGGATGTTCCAGCGGAGCCTTGATCTTCTAGCCATCTATGGCATTCCGGTATGTTTTTCAACCGCAGTCTCAAACTTTACACAATCAGATGCATCATACTACCAACACAACACCCAATACACGACTCCACTCAGATCTCGATATATCAGAGCCCACGTCGCTCACAAAGATTACCCACGGCATTCATACACTGCACTCAAACACTGCATTATGTACTGATACTCTGTTCGTAGTATTCACATACTTGTACTCGCCTGATTCTGATCGATACTGCTTTTGCGATATCGATGCATTTGCATTTTGTACTTTTCAGCCTCCCTTCCAGATCCCTGCCGTAGGAGGTGCTCCAGCTAGACCTTCTGTTCCTGCTGGAGGAGATGGCAGAGTATACCCCCGCACCAAAGCAGGACGCACTCATATTGGGAGTAGCTCTCGGGTACCCGTCCCTGATGATGATGATGAGTCCGAGGCAGAGGCCGAGGCAGAGTCATCTGAGGAGAAGACCGGAGATGGTACTGACTCAGGCTCAGATGAGGATGCTGATGACGATGCTCCTGGACCTTCGTCCAGGAAGAGGACGAGGACAGACCCCCAAGCCTGAGACCATTTGACATTGATCCAGATTTTTGCTATTTTTCTTCTTTTTTGTACTTTTGTTTTTTGCTGGTAGCTAGATTACCTTGTACTGCCGCAGGCAGGTTTTTGATTTCTCCAAAATTTTGTACTTGAAAAGATGATGAAATGAAACAAACTTTTTGTCTGAAAAAGTGTTATATTTTAGTACATTTTCATGCTTCGCATTGCAACATGTTACACCCTAATATAAATGAGGTTGATCTCTTGTTTTGAAAACCAACCATTTACATTGTAATAACCAGGTAATGAACCAACAAATAGCAAAACAACCCATACAAACCACTGCTCATTCTGAACACTCGGCTCATACTCTGCTGGGGATTAATCTGCATACAACCCATAACACAACGCTTGGTTCATTCTGCACACGGCGGATCCTGAACAAGCAGTCCAATCTGTCAAGACGGACTACAAAGGTTGAATCTGCTGAAGTTGAAACACACTCAGATGCCCCAAATTTTCCCTTTTTTCTTTCGCTTTGCATAAATGTGGAGAATGGCATAGCACTTTGAGCGCAAACTAATTTGCTTTTGAATTTTGAAAAAGGGTTTTTTAAACCTGGGTGTTGAGCCTACAACTGAACACAGCAAAAAGGACTCAAACAAAAAAAGGACACAACCCTAAACGCAACGAAACACGCTCGGAAAAGACTCAAAACAAAAGTTGAAGTAAACAAAACAAAAGATACGACATACAGACGTGTTTACAAAAAAATGAAAAAAAAAAAACCTCAAACCACGAGGAGCCAGTTCCTCCCGGTATGTTTCCCACCCTTTCTCATTTGTGATTCTCACATCACTCGGCCCTCAGGCTCAGTTTTTCTCTCAAAACCCTTTTGCTCACTTTTCTCTCATCGCACATCTCTCTATTCTTCAATCTCTCATTTTTCATCCCTCTCCAGATATGGTTGGTAGATAATTAAGAGGTAGTGGGTTTACGCCCAACACTATTAGCTCGCGGCTATTTCCTCCCGGGATGTCTAGTCGATGTTCCAGATGGGGGATGGAGTATTTCGATCCATTCCAATTTGTGCTTCGCACTTGGCTTGATACCTCGTTGTTTGGAGGATGTGAGAGCTTTCAGCCCTTTTGTCGTTAACCTCAGTTGTGCCTTCTTCTGGCGAATAGAGTGCCCTTCTGGCAAGTATGTTGATGATGGGGGGAAAGACAGAACATCTGACTCGACTGTGCCCCTAGTTCATCCCTTTCACCATTTTTTTTTGTTTTGGTTTTCTACTAAAATAGTTTTGATCAATATGAGAGTTAGGTTAACATACTTATTTGATTTTGATTTGAAAATCATGCAAGTCAGGCTATGAGCACTGAAAATTTTCTTTTTTGGGTCCAAGAAAATGGCCCAATTTCGGAAAAGATGGAATAATTTTCGAGAAAATAGTCAACCTCAGTAAAAATTCTCAAAAACTATTTTTGCAAACGGTCAATGCTCAACGAGCACAGAACTTACTCTTGAGATGCGTAACCTCGGATCAGAGGCAATGGAAAATTGCCCCTTGTGTGGATGGCACTGCACGGCAACGGAAAGTTGCCCCTGGTTTGAACGGCGACTCACGGCAACGGAAAGTTGCCCCTTGTTTGGATGATGCCGCAACATTATTGTAAACAGTCCTCATCAGTGATGATCACGTCCGAACTTCCAGATACAAAGAAGACGAAGATGGTCAGAACCAATATATGGACACAGTCACTCTGAAAGCGTTGGTGGCTGGACTTCAGGATGAAGTTGACTACGTATCCCAAACATGGGAATCAAGCCTACGTAGTTCACGGTGTCACAACCGAACTATCGGATTCAGAGAAGGCAAGGATGATCAAAACTATTACATGGACAGAGTCGCTATGAAAGCGTTGGGGGCTAGACTTTAGAGTGAAGTTGCCTACGTATCCCAAACATGGGAATGAAGCCTTACGTAGTTCCGGTGTCACAACCGAACTATCGGATTCAGAGAAGGCAAGGATGATCAAAACTATAACATGGACAGAGTCGCTATGAAAGCGTTGGGGGCTGGACTTCGGAGTGAAGTTGCCTATGTATCCGAAATATGGGAATCAAGCCTTACGTAGTTCCGGTTAAGGTACACTCGGGTATTTTAACCTTCACTTTTTAGGCTCTAACTTTTGCCAAGGCGCCTGATGCGGGTTTTCGACCTTGCGAGCTTTGTTTTTCTTTTCTTTTCTCTTTTCTCTTTTTTGCTTTCTTTTTATATATATATGTTTCGCAATTTTTTTTCTTTTTTTTTCTTGCTCTAACTTTTGCCTGGGTCGCCCTTCCGAGTTTTCGGCCCAGCAAACCTCTCAAAGGGTAAAAGTGTAACAAGTCCACGACAAATGGTTTTAGGGTTTTGAAGCCATCCGTAACCAGGAGAGTGGCCGTTGTATTGATTTATAGAAGGATCCATCTTTGGCGCTTTGAGCACATCGGACATTTCTGCCCCTAGTCCGAGGGGTGTTTCTGATTTAGCTTTGCAAGCTTCTTTTGGTGACATCTAATTTTCTTGATCTGACTTTGGTGCCTCTTGTTCGAGGGGTTCTTCAAATCTGGCCACACAGGCCTTACATCGCGGTTGATAGTTGAACATTCCGAATTGTGGTCAAGGCTCAAAAACAAACGGATTGAATCTTGAGGCTAAGAGCGATCCTAGGCTGTACAATCTCAAGAGCGATTCCACACAGGTCTTCACAGGACCGCGCAAAACATTTTTTTTTTTGAAAGTTTTTACGAAAGCGACAAATCACTCGCGCTGAAGATAGTGTGGAATGAATCTGAATCAAGCCAGGGTCCTTCTCAGTACTCACGCTAACAAGCATGATTTCAGTCATTAAAGGCTTAGCACGCCTATCTTTCTCTCAAATCGATCAAAGTTTTGCAAAACCCGAGGAATTCCTTCCTCTTCGTTTTCATCACCACAGTGTTCAAAAAGGTTTTTTCGAAAAACTTAGGCCATCACAATGATTTTCAGGGCACAAGAGAGCAGGTGGAATGTACTGTCGTTCCATTCGGATCCTTTGGCACAACAAGCTCAAAATAGCAATAAGCACGGAAACATGATAGCCGCAGCTGTTTCATTCAGATTTCTTGGTTGCAACTAGCTCTACAGCAGAGACAGACCCAAAAGAAAGCAAAAGGGTAATTACAAAACAAAACGGTGTTCGAGGCAACAACCCCAGAACCACCCGACATTCTATACAAGGGGACTAACTCGCTACAATAAGACAGACCCTTAAGCAAAAAGGACTGACTCAAGACGATGAGATAACTCAAAACAAAACAAAAGACTGACTCGACACCCAAGCCAGAAGTTACAAAACTAGCATTCGCAGATGCTCAAAAATGCGTGCCAGACCCCACATCCAAAATACCGAGGGTTGCCCGCAAGTGGTTCACTCCTTGATCCCATACTCACAGTATCCTCAAAATCCAACAACCCAGCAGTGACAGACATCACTGAGGTGGGCGGGAGGATAACCTCATTGTCGATCAAATCTTGCACTTCATGAAGAAGGCGAAAACAGTTATCGGTAGCGTGACCAGTTTGCTGGTGGTACGCGTAGTACAAAGTAGCATCATGTGTGGGAGGGAGATTCTTTGGGAGAGGCCTAGGCTCGAGGGGTTTAAGGTGCCCTCTTTCAGCCAGGATCTGGAGCGCCTTAGACAAAGGCATGTAGAGAGCGTGAAAGACCCTGCGCCCTCGGGGCAGGTACTTTGAAGTCTGAGTATTCTTGCTAGACGCACTAGCGAAAGGGTCGGCAGGCACTGCCTTGACTTTTTGATCTTTCCCAGGTATAGAGTTAGGAGTGGAAGGAACTGTTTTGGCATGACGGGGCCTATCTCGGTTTTCTGACTGGTTTGTACTGCCTTCGATTGGAGTGGGAAAAACATCATCCACAGCCTTGGCTACGACTGCGAATACCTGTTATTTACTCATCCCCCCGGCTTTCAAAGCCTCGACTGCCCACAACAGCTGTTCAACGAGATCGGCATCTGTCCCCACTTTGTTCTTGCCTCTGGCCTCAGCCCGATTGAGGGTTTGGGTTGATGTTGATACATCATTGCTATAGCTTGAGACCACCTCAGGTTGGCTAAGTTCAATCACGATCCGCCCTAATAGCGGGGGATCTTGTGGTACAAAATTCCTGGCATATGGTGCAGCTGGTGGCGAAGTCGACATTCCGTAGGCGAGATCTGCCACAAACCTCTGGAGGTCACCAATCATCCCCATCAATTCGAATGTGGTGGGCTCACGAGCCTAGTACAACTGGGAGGTCTAGACCGGGTGCGCAACAGGCGACCGAGGTGGATGCGGTACATGAACATTGGTCTCACTTTGCAGAGTGATTCCTTGATCTAATGCGGCTGTCATAACCACAATCTTCTCCGAATTCTGCGTTATCATAAGTCTGTTGTACCGAACGGTGACTGACGGATCAGATATCTATCTTGCCTCAGCAAGGGGGAACACTGGCTATTCTGTATCAACTCTCTGATCTGAAAGGAAAAATAAGCAGCATTTCAGCCCAAACGGAACAAACACAGGTGTAGCCAAACAACTGTACTCTACTACTGATCACTGTTCCCCAAAATCACTGCCTCAAAACACTGAATCGGATACCCGCAGATATAACTGATTCTCACAAGTACCGATACTGGTGCCCTTAGGCCTGATACTCAAACTTGCAAACTGATATGTGCGTTCCTGTAGAGGTACACTCTAAAAGCACATAGTAGGTAAATGAGAGCCAATACACCCCTATGTTGGGGTACGGTTTTCCTGTCCTATTTTGTCAGGAGCTAGGGTTTCACTACGCACACAGCGGTTTCAAATATCCTATATTGGGTAAGCAACCTGTCCTAGCTTGGAATGGTCACTATAGATTCCGAATATGCACTAGGTCGAATGGTCAAAAGGGATGCCCCGGTAAAACCGGGGTTTGTGTTCTATCTTGGCGTAACCCGCAACCAAAATTTTATAGCATGCTTTGATAAAGTCAACCCTCTGGCAAACCGCTCAGGAATAGCAGATGGCCAACACGGTGTCCTAGGCGCACCAATACACATGCAATGCAAATAAATACATAAGTGAAATCGAAACAGGATATCACGAGTTCGAGTCAAGCTCTCTAAAAAGTCCCCAACAGAGTCGCCAGAAACTGTAGACATCCCCGAATGCCCCAGAAGGATGAGTCCCGTTTTGTTCGTCTGTGGGTCTACTACATTTCAGGACTCAAATTGTCACGGTTCTTAATCTGAACCAAAGAGTCCAAATCCGGCAAATTGTTTTTGAAAACAGATTTTTTTTGTAAAGAAGCGCCAAACATGGACTGCTTTGCCAGATACGGAGTCGCCACCTAAATATTTATTTTGGGGGAATTTAGGAAACCCTAACTCGTTTGCCTAAGGCCACGTGTCCGTCATCACCAAAGTTACCTCGGCTCGGGAACTTGGGTACAATTGGAGAAGGTCAGCTATGAGCACCCCCTCTCGCCCGATCCAAAGATCGGCCTCTGTTAACCATGATATCCGATTTTGAAAACATTACATGTTCTTATTCCAGTTAATTAGCTAGTCTTACTATATGATGCGTTCAACACAAAAGTATAGACTAGATCGCCTAATTTGGAACGAAGTATTGCATATTCGTTTGTTTGGAAAAACGCTTTGAGATTTGCTACTCGTAAGTAGGCTAAAACACGGATTTCAACGAGTTATTCCAATTCAAACAATCCAACCTTCACCCACAGGCATTCAGGCAGCTAATCAAATAAGCATCTAGCCACATGGTAAGCATGCTGTTATGGCAAACACTCACACTCATGCAAGGTGCTAAAGCATAAAAGCTAACCGAGTACTCCGAGCCAAAACAAAGAACATGTTAGCAATCATGCATGATCCAAGTCCATGTTAAATGGCTAATGCAACGCATACAGAATGTTGCTAGAATAGGCTCGGCTAATCTATGAATGGCATGTGGAATGCAACAAGTAGCACGTATTCAAGTTAGATTTGAAATACTATGCAGTTAGCATGATGCGCTGAGCCCGGTGCATGCAATACTAATGAATGATGTACGCATGCATAGCATAAGGTATGCTAATTTAAATATGTCCTAATACTAACCATCAAAGTAGGTAAGTAAAAGGGAGAAAGAAGTGAGGGTTGGAAGACATGCACACACACACACCCACACTTATTACAAATTCACCCTCACTTGGAGGGACCAAAAGAATAATACAATTAATTAACCTACAAGCTAATTAATTACTACAGACCAATTAAACAAGTTAAGCAAATAACTAATCTAATTTAAGCAATAAACAGCCTCGGGAAGAGGACCCAATGCAATGCGCGCTCGGCTCTGCTCGGAAGTCCACTGCCACGCACAAGCTGTCTCTGCTTTCCCTGCTCTGCTCCTCTGAAAATTGCACAGTCTCCAGGGTTGCTTCTATGAGTGCTGTGGAACACCACCGGCCATGAGGAATGGTCACCGGCCATGGGGAATGGTCACCGGCCACTGATTAAGCTATCGACCACTAATGGATGGCCGGTCGGCACTGCAGATGGCCGGCCGGCCAAAGCTTCCTACAGAATCCTGTTTTGACAGCAGCAAAGGGCAAAACAAAGCATGGCAATGCATTTCAAGCAAATGTGTGCACCAACATATCCCTTATCATGTTTATGACTCAAAGGGACATGGTTCTCGATTCTCGGACCACCAATCGCGCATTTCAATGCATGATGGCCCAAGAAACCAAGTATGCATTTTGATATAGAATGAAATGCACATAAGCAAACGAGGAGGTCCAACCTGTATCACTTGATCAAGAGGTAAGGCATGCATGCCAATGCAATGCATCCTAGGCATGGAGGCTAAGAATGCAAAATTAGCATGTAATGAAGCAATGTATGCTAGGCACACAACCTAGGCAAACAAACATGCAAGACATGAAGCAATGCAACCAACAAGTATGCAAGATACAATGTGGGTGTTTAAGCATGCAAGCAAGCATGTGAATTTATTCAAGCATGCAACAACACATAAGTATGCAACAACACACAAGGTTAGCATGCACCTACATGCGAACTATGGACTTAAACTAATTTAGGCAACCCTTAAACAAGCCTAAAATAGTGGCCAATGCTATGGAAATGAGGGACAATTATACATACAAACATGCATGCAAATGGGCCAACACTTAAGCATCAATCAAGCAACCTTTAAGCATACTTAAAAGGAGAACAGCATGGACAATTAGCATGCAATGTAAGCTCTGAAAATCATGTAGGTAATGGTGCCAAATCAACCTACCAATACAAGCTAAGCATGCAACCAAGCCCAAGGACCTAAAGCATGATCATATGGCACATGAAGCAAATGACCAAAATGAACCAAAATAGTCCCAAATCATGTTAAGGCAAGCCCCAAAAACCACTTAGATGACATCTAAATGATCTACACATGGAAGCATGCACAAATGCTTAAACATGGAGCACACAACACAACCTGTTAAAGCATCAAAGGAGCATTAAACGCAAGCATGTGAGCATGTTAAGTGGACTGAAATGACATGATAAGTGGTTCCAAACCACTGGAATAATGCAAGTAATGCATGCTACACATTCACACACCTAAGGCTAACAAGCCAAAATGCAAGGTGGCTACACTAAGCATGTCATGGTCGACCAAAACAACCAAAGATAGAACTTAAGCATGCTAAAACCAACGCAAAAGCTTCACAAGGCTTGGCCAAAATATGCTAGAACAAGGGTCAAAACCTAAAGCATGTTAAGGCCTAAACATGGCATTACAAGGCATGTATGCAAGGCATGTAAGGTGTGTCTAAACCAAGAAAAAATAGAGCTATGTTATGACATAATAAGCGCAAAAATCAGTTAGGACATGGCCACCATGAACCTAAATTCGATGCTCACACATGAGGCAAAAATGGCCCTTTTCAAGGACAACAAGGAGAGGGGGTGGCCCTCTCCTTCTTAGGACCTCAAGGCACCATCCTCACCACTGAAATCCCTCAAGATTTCAGTGGTGAGGAGGCTCAAACACAATGGTCCCGGAGCTCACCAAAAATGCACAAAAATGGAGCCTAACAAGGCTTAAGAGGGGTCAAACAGCCTCAAAGCTCAAAACACTCTTAAATAACTATTTAGAGTAGGCAAAAAAAAAGACTTTTATATGTTATACACCAAGTCTAAAAACAGTTGCAAGGTAGTCAAAAAAGCTATGCAAAAATGGGGGTAAAAAGAGCAAAAATGTTACCCTTGAAGACCCTCTTCACAAATGGTGGACCAACTGCTTCTTTGAGCTCAAAACCACCCAAGAACAACAAGAATAGACCTCTAGCCCCTCAACAACCAAGATAAGGTGTAATGGTGGTTGTTTGTGTGCAATAGTAAGGCTAAACACACACAAATACACAAGAGAGAGATATAGGAGATGGAGGATATTCAAACCCTAACCCTAAAACTCAAAGCTCTTTGAAAATGTTGTCCAACCTAAAAGAGGGAGAAGAGGCTTCCTCTTATAGAAGATTCAATCTTGTAAAGCTTCCAAGGCAAGCTAACAAGGTTGAAATCCCTCCATACACGTGTATGGAGGGGTGCAAAGGTGGGTGCCAACTATCACAGCTGGCACAAAAATATCTGCAAAAGCAGATGAACAGTGGTCAGCCAGCCAAAAATGCAATTTGACCAAAAAAGATGGCCAGTCGACCATCTATAGTGCCGGCCGGCCAAACATTTGGCCGATGACAACAAAACACAGCCGGTGGCCTCAAGCCAGGGCCGGTGGAGTGTGGAGATGGTCAACAAGCCATTCCCTGCCCCTCCAAAGCAAAACACAAGTGTTTGGTGTAAAACCAAACACAAAACAGTCGAGTCGAGAGATCCTGAGGCAAGGCGCGTAGCCAAGACCTCTGAGAACTCAAGATGAACACAAACATGGATGATCACCAAGTGTTCAAATGGTGACGCCCAAGTCTTGAGGACGGTCAAAAATGGGGTGTCTACAATAACGTACTGACATAGGATCAATAAACTCTTTCATTACTAAGAATCATCATGTCTTTACATATAATCAGTAGCCTCTCCACTACTAGGAACCATCATGTCTTGACATGTGATCAGTAATTTGTTCACTATTAGGAACTACAATCTCATAACTGTATAGCCAGTGGTCTAATACCTCCTAGGAACCACCATTTTTTTTTTAAATCTCTGTGATAAATGATCTTGTACTCACTAGAAGGCACTAATTTAAGAATATATTTGGAATTTTAAAATTTAAAAATATATTCACCCACCCTAACGAGTTGCCTTGTGTTTACTTTTAAGTGAAGTCACATAGCAATCATACATGCTATAATTGACACAAGGATAACATACTAATTGCCTCTGATTAATTCAGAAATATTATCATGCAATCTTATGATTTCCTCTAATCACACTTGATCTCTCTAGATCTTCCTTTAAGAACCTCGCAAGGCTTAAGGTTGTCAGGTGGAACAAAATTTTCTGTTATCATCTATTGAAGTCATTTCTAAAAATCACAATAGAATTTTACTATTATGTTTTTTCAGAAACTAATCTTAACATTAGAAAATTCAAAGTCTAAACTTTAATTAAAAATTGATCTCAGCACTTACCCTAGAATCAAATAGGGTCAGGAAAGTTTCCAAGAAGACTGGAGGGCTTACACCAATCCCACTTAAGACCCAGTTTGTAATGCCTCAACCCTTCACATGTCATCGATATTGTCCGCTTTGGGCCACGCTTGCACGGATTTGTTTTTCCCAGCGAGTCACCCATCCCAAAACTACCTCAGCCTAAGCACGCTTAACTGCAGAGTTCTGCTAGGGATTTCACCACCCTAGAAAAAGGCCTCGATGCTATATAAGGGTCTAGATTTTTACTTTTATTGCCCATGAACTCCCGGCATTACAGATGGTATAAGAGCCGACTCTCTGGAGTACCGAGTGTGGGCCCCTAGCGTCTCTCAGTGCATGTGGACGGGCTTGTGAGTTGGCAGGCTACTGCATGGGGACATGCAGCCCTAAGAGAGGTAGATTGTAACATCCCGGTGTCCCACATCGGGAATGGAGGGGGAGTTCCTAGGCTGTAAAAGTAAAAACCTAGATCCTTATATAGCATTGAGGCATTTTCCAGGGTGGTGAAATCCCTAGCAGAACTCCACTGTTAAGCATGCTTAGGCTGGAGTAGTTCTGGGATGGGTGACCTACTGGGAAGAACAAATTCGTGTGAGCGTGGCCCAAAGCGGACAATATCGATGATATGTGAAGGGCTGGGGCGTTACACAGTTAACCTTAGACAAAACTTTCAAGAGCATGTTGACTCCTATTCCATGGGAAACAAATTTAAAATTGAGTTTTCTAAGGGATAAACTAGGTTAAAACAAATTAAGTTTACAAAACTTACAAGCAATTAAAAATTGCTATCAGAATTACACCACTCATAAAAGTCAACCGCTACTCCTAGAACTGAGTCCATTATTTCTGAATAAAAATCAAAAATATTTTAACTAATGCTAAAATTTGGTTTCTTTTCTCAAAACAAAATACTTTGAAAATAATTAGATTATAACCAAAGCCTTTATCAAAACTTGGTTTCCTACCACTTTAGGAATAAAAAGATTAAACCCAAAGACTTCCTATAACCACTGAGGTTTGAAACCAAATCCATCTCATTTGTCATTTCTGAACATAACTCAGAAATACTTTTTAGCCAATGCTAAACACTTTGGTTTCTATTACAGAAAACCAAACCACTTTGGAAATAATAAAATTAATCCCAAAGATTTTCTCTAAACTTGAAGGTTTATAATTTCTTTATTTCCCACTTTCCTTTCACTCTGATGAAACTATTACAAACTAGAAATTAAAACTACTACAAATTCAAATGCAACTATTACAATTAAAAATTGTCCAAATATGCAAAAACAGAATTCATGGTTGCATCCGAAATGGTCTATTTAGCCAAGAACACACCTCTCTACTTTTTTATGGGTCAAAACGTAACTTCATAAACTTCCAAGGACTAAATTGCAAATACCATAAACTCTAAGGATCAAACTAAAAATATCATATACTTGATGGGCTATAATGCAAATACTAAAAAAATTTAGGGGCCAAATTACAATTTCAAAAATTTTTGGGGTTAAAATGAAATTGTCCTAAAATTCAGGGACCAAAAGGTAATTTTTGAAAAAATTCTGATGACATGGCAGTGTTGTTGACGTGTCACTGACTAGTTTGCCATGTCACTAACATGGCTGCTGACTAGGCTACTACATGGTATTGACATTATCTTTGAATCATGATGATGTCATCATTTGATAACAAAAACCACCAAACTTTTCGACAACCGTGTGCGCTCATCTGGACTCTGTTTGAGATGATCTTTATATTGTTAGAAAGCTCTTGATGAGACAAATCCCTTGAAATTCTCAAAACACAAATTCCAACACTTTGTTTTTTTTTTCAGAATTTAATTAATCGAATTAAATCAAAATGGTTAACAAACTTTCAAAACAACAAACAGACTAAATCTGAAATAAAACTGAACTATAAAGTGAATGGCTAATTTCACAAATATGTCAAAAATTTGAAGGTCCAATATTATGTCTTATTCCACGCAAAGGTGATGGGTCGTTACACACACCAAAATTAAACACTAAACTATACCAAATTCTTTTAGAATAATGGCAAGTCCAGGTATTGATCCACAAGGACAAACGGGAAATTAAACTAATTTATTTGTTAAAGTCCTAAATTAATTTTGATAAAAAGATTTATTGTTCATAACCTAATAATAATTAAATTAAACAAAGCGAATAAACTAGCAATTATAAATAAAGCAGAATTTATTGATTTAGGGAAAAACCAAGAGTAATTAATTCACCATTAGTTACATAAATAAGGCTTCAATTTGACACTCAATTATGTTACGGTTCAAACGGAATAATACTTCACAACTACAAGTTCAAAGCATTTATCAAGAAAATCATCACATTCAATGTATGGGCACGAACCATCTCAAGTAGTATGAATCGTTTGCTCTAAACTAGGGTAGCGACACGACTCGTCCCTCGTAGTATGGTTCGTCTCATACCTTGAATATGAAAGAAAATAAAATCATTATATGGAAAGCACTCAACAATCACAGAAAACCGAATACTCGAAGAAATAGTGAAATATATATATATATATATATGAAACTTCTAAAACACCATACAATTTGATCAAACATTTACATAATCAAAAAGCAAATAGAAAACCTAATTACATAGCTAGGTTTTCATCAAAACCCTAGAAAAAGAGAGCCTAGCCACTCATAGAGGAGTGGGAAGAGGTGGAAAAGATGGAACACTCCATGGGAATTGCATTTGAAGATTGAGAATCACCTTTTTCCAAACCCTAGCCTACTCTTTCTCCTTCAAAATTTCAGAACCCTATTCCCACCTATTTTCTATCTTTTTATACCTTGGCTGTTTTTCAAACAGGTTCAAAATAGCAGCACAAAATGTGAGGTACGGCCGCACGTGCGAGAGTGGTCACCGCACATGCGGAAAGAGGTGCCACACGTGCGGAAAAAACCCTCTGCACATGCAGAAAGCTAAGGCTCTGTTTGGCTGCGAGGTAAAGGCCGCACGTGCAGGAATGGGCCTCTGCATGTGTGGGAAGGAATTTTCTACTCATTTTATACTCCCACTATGTACAAACCTGATTGATAGTAAACAGGCATAAAATATATAGTTTGTCAAGCAAGTAAAGTTAAGAGATCCTAATTAACGGGATCAATGTTGCACAAATTGGCCTTAATCACATCCCCCAACTTACAACTTGCTAGTCCTCAAGCAAGGAAAAACAAAGAAAGAAAAATAAACTTAAAGAAACTCTAATTATCTCTTCTTTCGTGGAAAGAACGGTTGCATGTAGCATTTATAACAAGCCTTTAAAACCACAAAGTTACCCCAAGTGGACTGAGTAAAGTCTCGTGAGGGTTTCCAGAAATGATACTTACAAACATTAACATATTCACATCTATCCAATAACAATCAATCATATTACACCACTTAAGAATTAACTTATGTGCCACTATAATGCAATATTAAGACATGATGAGTCATTAAAGCCACAGTAGATAAAATATGAAGGAATCTATTGAGTAAAGACAACAATTTAGTACTATACAAATCAAGTTCTATGTACTTGTGAATGTTAGTAGAACACATCATCAGTAATGTCGGTGTAACGTGTAATCTCCATAACTAGTTAACTAACCACTATAATAGCCCAGTGTAACTCATGATAACCCCCAACATATACAGATAAAATTAAACTTTTGTAACCAGGATTCTTAAATATTCTTTATTTTTTTTATTTTTTTTAAAGACTGTGCAATGTCCTGATCCATTAAGCTTTCTAATCGATCCTTGTAGCAAGCATTGGGCCAATGACTCCCAAACCAGACTATTTTAGTACACTATGTATGAAGACACTCCTACAGGCTTAATAACTCGAGTTGAAAAGGCTACGAATCTGAACAAGTCTTTTTCATTATTTTTCCTTAACTGTGCAATGCCTAGGTCCCTTAAGCTTTCTAATTAACCCATCTAGCAAGTATTGGGCTAATGACTCTAAAACCAGACGGTTTTAGGGCACTAGGTGTAAAGATACCCCTACGGGCTTAATAACTCGAGTTAAAAAGGCTATGAACCCAAACGAAGTCAACTGTTTTTTTTTTTTTTTGAGAATCAAGGCTAGTCATTTATTCTTTTCTGCAATACTAGCAATTATCAATGATGTACACTAGGGATTATAATAGAGAGGTCACCGCTATGATAGTGTGTTCATGTGAGTCAAGGCATACTCATGATAAGTGTACTAACATCACAACCACAAATAACTATCTTAGTACAAACATCACATGCGAGTGTTTACCCAATAAACCCTTTTCATACAAGTCTGCTATGCTTCCCAATTAACATATATAAATATCATCACCTTACTAGTAACAAATCAACATCAAGTGCAATCAAGTGAAGCAGATATAAATATGAATTATGAGCCAAAAAGAAATGCACAAAAGAAAACACCCTCATCCCCCAACTTGAATATGACATTGTCCTTAGTGAAAGCAAATGCTAAGTAAATAGGAAAGAAAGAATATTACTAGAGATTATAGGTGCACATCCAGGTAGGCAAATAGTAACACACACACACACACACACATATATATGTGTATATTTTGTTAGAAAGAGAAACAACTAAGAGTAAATACAAAAATAAAAGAGACAAAGAAAATGAGAGTCTAGTACTATGGAGAATTCGATGGTGGTGGGGGGAAATGCTAGACAAACAAGGCATTCATCAATGACCGTGTCTCAAATGCTTCGTCCTGAACCCGAGCGCCAAGCTGGTCAAAACGTTGTCAGCCCAACTCTCGATATGTATGAAAGTCAATTTGTAGTGATGTAACTGACTGTTGAATGTCGAGTTGGCGAGCGTTGAGCTGGTCGAAAGCCGCCTAAGAATAGTCCCGATGCTCCTAAAAATCTGTGCGCAACCCCATGAGGATTTGGTGGTGATCGTAAAGAGTATTGTGGACCTGACCCACAGAGTGCTAAACCTGTAAGTACTCCTTGTGAATCATGTATAATGGGTCTCCTTGGGGTGGCATAGAGGAGGCAAGAGGAGGTAGTTGGTCATGGATGGGGTCTTAGGCCTCCTCAACCAAGGCACTAACTTGTTACGGGATGCGGGATACGCTATGCCGCCATTCATGTTGCCTGAAAGTCAGATAAGCTATGTCAATCTCCTCAATCGGATTAATTGGGAGGTCGTTCAGCTCAAAGACAAGTGTGAGCAAGTTGGCAAATGACAGGGGCCAAGTCAAGTTCTGCATAGGTTAAGGCTGAACGGCCTCTTGCAGTAATTTGCACATATGCATCCAGATGATGTGCGCAAGCAGGACCAGATAACCATGCTGAGAACCATGTAACACCCGAACAAACTCTATGCGGCATCAGCTTTATGCCCAAGTAGAAAGGCATTCTTATGTAACACGGAGTCAATGAATAACAAGCGACTAGGCAGCTTGCTCCGGCGTAAGCACATGTAACTTGCGTTACTGTGGGCCCCTACGAAGTACTCTTGGATAAGGCTGTGTATGGGTTGTCGGCCCTTAACTTCTGGGAAGGACTGGTGGTCCGTCTTGGAAAAGAACCCTAACACTTAGGCAATCATAGATTCTGTGATGCTGACAAGGTGGCTATCAATAGTGGACAACAGTCCTACCTCAATGAGTGACTCGTACATATTCTGGTAGAAGAGCTGTACCAAACGAGGATAAGTGGACGCCATAACAGTGCATAGGCCCAACTGTTGCCAGAGGCGGAGCTGCTTAACAGCCCAAGAGGTGATTGGGTCATTATGAAAATAGTTGAGCTTGAACTGTGTGAGCTTGTGAAACGGGCATGAAGCCCACTCCGGTCGTGGCAACTCAACCGATGGTGGTGGCGAGGATGGTGGTAACGTTGGCGGCGATAGTGCCGAGGAGAATGAACCTCTGGTCTTTTGGAAGGCCCAAGTAGATAGCCGTCTACTCATATCCTTCACACACCAAAAGCAAATACACACATACCCATGGAACCAGCATGAGAATAAGAATAAGATATTAAAGCACAAGTCCACCCATTGATGTACCACATGCAATTCTCATGATTTTTCTTTTTCTTGTTCTTTTTTTTTTTTTTTTTTTGTAATAAATGAAACCTAAAATAAAATTAAATAAAATAAACTAGATACATTAACATTTTATTTAAAAACTAATAACTAAACAAATATAAACGAATTACACTAATAAGTAATGAATTAAACTAACAAGTAATAATGAGATAATGAAATAAATAGAATAAATAATAGTCAAAATAAAATAATAATAATAAACAACTAAATAAATAATAATATATATATATATATATATTTAATTTTTCTAACTTTTTGTGTGTGTGTGTAATAAATGAAACCTAAAATAAAATAAAATACAATAAACTAGACACAGTAACATTTTATATAAATATTGAATGATTAAACAAATAAAAATAAACTACACTAACAAGTAATGAATTAAACTAAGAAAGAAAAAAAAAACAACTAAACAACTAAATAAATAAATAAACAACCTAGGAAATAAAATGAATTAGAAAAGTTAAGCTTGAGATTTTTTTTTTATTTTTTTATTTTTTTTATTTTTGTGATTTGGGCCACACGTGTGCCGGAGATGGCCGCACATGCAATAGTTGTCTTCTTGGCTGCCCATAATTTTTTTTATTTTATTTTATATTTTATTTTTTTATTTCAATTTTTTTTTTAAGGATGAACAATAAATCACTATAAAACTATCCCTAAATCTCACGACAAGGGAAGATTGAAAAAAGAAATATAAAGTTTAAACAAAAATGAAGGATTTACCTTTAAATAGTAAAGAAAGAGAGAAAAAAGGGAGATTCGCCGGACAAAATGGTGGTCGCCGGAGATTCAACGAACAGAGAGGAAATAGGTGCCGACGGTGAGGCTTCGGTGGTAGAGTGGTGGTGAGAAGAGTTTGAGTGAAGGTTGGTGATGGTGGAAAAAAATGAAGAAAGTTGATAGTGGTTGTGGTAGGGTTTGAGTGTGTGTGTGTGTGTGTGTGTGTGTGTGTGTGTGTGAGACAGAGAGAGAATATGAGAGGTAGAGAGAGAGTGTATCTATGAGAGTGATGGGAGTGAGTTAGGTTTTTGTTGAAATCAAATTTTTTTTTTCAAAAATGAAAATAAAATAAAAAATAAATAAAATAAATTGAACAAAGAAATCTGAATTTTTTTAATTATTTTTTATTGATTTATTTATTTCTTATTTCTTATTTCTTATTTTTTACTTTTTATTTTTTTTCATTCCGCACTAGGGCATGCACCTGCAAATAAAGCAGGTGACGAATTACTTAAAGGAAATTTCCCGTACATGTAGGGCCCAGGCCGCACGTGCGGTGTTGGTGTCACACCACCTACCGCACCAGCTTTTAAAGCAATAGCAAATTTGGGGACTGGAGTTTTCGCCGTACGTGCAGTGGGTTTTGCCGCACATGCAGGTTTTCTTTTTAATATTTTTTTAGTGGAAATAATTCGCTATCATAACCCAAGCACCAAAACATTTCAAACCATTTCTACCTTCATTTTACATCCGAAATAAATATAGTATTTAAAAAATAACTAAATGCTGAATAAAGGTATAATCTTCACGCGAAAACCACGAGTACCACTTTTCTCCCTAACAATGTTTGTAACTTTTCCTATTCTCCAACAGGCTGACATATTAGGTTGATTCGGTATGCAGAATCGAGGCACATAAAACTAACTTGACCTATGGGGTTGCCATATAGAGTTCAAGCCGGGGTGGTTTTGAAGCAATCTCCACACTCCTGGATATTTAAATTAGACTCTAGTCTCGGAAATTCTAAACATTTGCGTTCTAGGCTTTGTCATTCAAACTCTAGTTTCCACCGTCTAAGCTGGTCTCCTAGGAACTCACTACAAACATAGTTAGATGGCTATACCAGACCATCAGATGTTGTCCGGGCACGGCAAACATCAAAGGAATTACACCTTTAGAGGATTTAAAGTCTCCTAGACATCACATAAAGCACAACAAGAATAAATAAAAATAGAATAAAATAGAAAGGAAGGAAAAGAGAACAAGACATCAATCTCTCAATCATAGTAAAAAGGGTCCATCAAAGCAATGGACTTAATCATATCCCCATTCTCAATCCCCTTTATGTATGGCTTCAGTCTTCGGCCATTCACCTTGAAAGTGTGGTCATTCCTTGGATCTTGCACCTCAACGGTACCATGCATAAATCACTCTATAACCACAAAGGGGCCATCCCATCTTGATTTAAGCTTACCCAGAAAGAGTCTCAATTTTGAGTTAAAAAGCCATACTTTTTGGCTGGGTTCAAAGGATTTTCTATTAATGTGCTTATCATGGAATTCCTTAGTTCGGGCTTTAAAATTTTTTGAACTCTTATATGCATCATTTCGAATTTCCTCCAACTCATTGAGTTGTGATTTCCGGTTGAGCCCAGCTGCGGCCATATCGAAGTTAAACTTCTTTATGGCCGACAACGCTTGGTACTCAAGTTCAATCGGGAGGTGGCAAGCTTTGCCAAACACCGCCCTATATGGTGACATCCCAATGGGTGTCTTATAAGCAGTACGGTAGGCCCATAATGCATCAATCAAGCATTTTGACCAATCTTTCCTATATGGCCTCACCGTTTTCTCTATTATGTGTTTAACATCCCTATTACAGACTTCCACTTGGCCACTAGTTTGAGGGTGGTATAGAGTGCAAACTTTATTAGTGATAGAGTATTTCTTAATAACCGACTCAAAGAACCGGTTACAAAAATGCATACCCTGATCACTTATTATGGCCCTAGGAAACCTAAAATGACTAAAGATGTTTTCATGCAAGAATTTAATTACTACTTTATGATCGTTTAATCGGATAGCTATTGCCTTCACCCACTTAGACACATAATCCACTGCCAAGAGAATATACTCAAACCTGAACGACGACGAGAAAAGGTTCATAAAATCAATCCCCCAAACATCAAAGATCTCTACTACAAGAATAAAGGACATTGGCATCATATCACGACGAGATATCGAACCCATTTGCTGACAGCACAAACAAGTTCTACAAAATTGATGGGCTTCTTTAAAAATTGTGGGCCAATAAAACCTGCTTTGCAAAACCTTGGTGGCCGTTTTATGCCCACTAAAATGACTGCCACATGTAGAAGAATGGCAAAATGTAAGAATGCTATGCACCTCACTCTCCGGCACACACTGTCAGATCACTTGGTCGGAGCAATATTTAAACAACTCCAGATCGTCCCAAAAATAATACATGACCTGCAAAAAGAATCTGTCTTTGCCTTACTTAGATGAATTTTGAGGAATTTTCCCAATGGCCAAATAATTCACAATATGTGCAAACCACGGGGGGCTCACTAGTGACACCACATGAAGTTGTTCGTCCGGAAACGAATTATGCAAAGTTGAAGGGTCACTATTATACTCAACCAAACTCGGGAGAGGTGATCCGCCACCACATTCTTAGATCCTTTCTTATCTCAGATCTCTAAGTAAATTCATGAAGCAACAATATCCATCTAATTAACCTAGGTTTGGTCTCTTTCTTTGATAGTAAATATCGCAAAGCGGCATTATTAGAGAAGACTATAACCTTGAAGCTTAGGAAATAGAACCGAAATTTATCTATGGCAAAGACCACAACTAGCAACTCTTTCTCGATAGTAGTGTAATTCAATTGTGCATCCGAGAGAGTGCGACTAGCATAGTATATAGCATATGGTGTCCTATTGACCCTTTGGCCCAACATAGCCCCGACAGCATAATTTGAGGCATCACATATGATTTCAAAGGGAAGCGATCAATTCAGTGATTTCATGATTAGGGTGGTAGTAAGGGCCACTCTTAGTGTTTCAAAGGCTTTCAAACATGCCTCATCAAAGATAAAAGGTGCGTCCTTAGCAAGAAAACTACACAAATGACGTGATATTTTACTAAAATCTTTGATGAACCTACGGTAAAAACTTGCATGCCCTAGGAAAGACCTAATTTTACACACAAAATTGAGTGGAGGAAGGCCTGCATTGAGGTCAACCTTAGCTTTGTCAACCTCTATGCCTTGAGGGGACACAATGTGTACGAACACTATGCCCTAGCAAACCATAAAATGGCTCTTTTCCCAACTCAAAATCAGGTTTGTCTCCGCACAGTGAATAAGGACTTTGGTTAAGTTCTAGAGACATTCCTCAAAAGATGACCCAAACACGGAGAAATCATCCATGAAAACCTCTAAAAATTTCTCCACCATGTTAGAGAAAATGGCCATCACATATAGTTGAAAAGTTGCTGGTGCATTACACAGCCCAAAGGGCATGCACTTGTAAGCAAAAGTGCCAAAAGGGCAAGTGAACATGGTCTTTTCTTGGTTAGCGGGATACACCGAGAGTTGATTATACCTCGAGTAACCATCAAGAAAACAATAAAACCCTACCCTGCTAAGCTCTCAAGAATTTGATCAACAAATGGCAAAGGAAAAGGATCATTCCTAGTCATGGAATTCAATCTCCTATAATCAATACACACTTGCCACCCAGTAGTGGTTCGTGTGGAGACCACCTCTCCTTGTTTATTCTCTACAATAGTGATGCCCGATTTCTTGGGTACCACTTGCGTGAGACTCACTCACTTGCTATCCGAGATGGGGTATATAATACTCGCATCCAACAATTTTAACACCTTCTTATTCACAACCTCCTTCATGTTGGGATTAAGTCTCTGTTGCATCTTCCTCTAAATGTATATGATGCATACACATAGAGGGATCTATCCCTTTCAAATTG
The DNA here is from genome assembly GCA_025200525.1 of Camellia lanceoleosa. Classification (NCBI taxonomy): domain Eukaryota; kingdom Viridiplantae; phylum Streptophyta; class Magnoliopsida; order Ericales; family Theaceae; genus Camellia; species Camellia lanceoleosa. The sequence goes on from CM045767.1 coordinate 22,499,510, forward strand.
GCCACCGACCACCCTATAGCACTCCGATGTGCCACAAGAACACTCATTAATTGACTTTTCTGCTCTGCAGTTAAGTCAGATGCAATGATGACAGGTAAAGCATCCTGAGGCCCTAAAAATACATACTTAAGTGTGGCCGAGAGTGGTTTCAACTCAAGTGTAGGTGGTGTGACTAAGAATGGTATGGCAGTCTCTCTAGACAGAGGAAGAAGGGACTCAAACTGGGTTTTCCACGGAGGAAAATCCGATGTAGAAGAAGAATTAAGTAAGGCATTCACCTCCTATCAATATCAAAATTTTCAAACCTAAAATGAGCTAGACAAGCCTCTAGAGGGTCCTCTACAAGAATGGAGGGTAAAGCCTCCTCCACAATCTCATCCACAACATCCACAAATAAGCACTCCTCTCTCTCATGGGATTGTTGGGATGCTTGGAAAACATTGAGTTTCACTTGCATATTCCCAAATGAAACTTCCATAACCCTGGTACGACAATTTCTGCATGCATTAGCTATAGCCAAGAAAGGTTGGCCTAAGATCACCAGGATTTGTTTCCTAGAGTTGGCTACCGGTTCCATATCTAAAACCAAAAAATCAACAGGAAAATAAAACTTATCGACCTTTACTAGCATATCCTCAATCATGCCACGTGGCACTTTGAGGGACCGGTCAGCCAACTGGAGTGTGACAATAGTGAGCTTCAACTCGCCCAGCCTGAATTCTTTGTACATAAAGTGCGGCAACAAATTGACAATAGTCCCTAAATCTAACAAGGCCCTATCAATGAAATGATCCACTATAATGCATGCAATGGCTGGGGAACCCGAGCCTTTAAGCTTAAGGGGTGTGTCATTCAATAAAATGGAGCTTACTTGCTCCGTGAGTATGACCTTTTGAGACATGTGTGTCCTAGATTTACGTTTTTACGTACAAAGGTCCTTCAAAAATTTAGCATAGGAGGCCACTTGCTTAATTGCCTCCAACAAGGGGAGATTGATTTTAACTTGTTTAAAAACCTCATCATCGCTTCCATGGATGCCGCCTTCTTATTGAAAGGTGTCGGTATCTCAAGGCATTGGGGAAAGGGTGCCTTAGGCACGTATAGTGCCTTAGGCTCATGTGAAGTGCTTGGGGCTAAGTCATCCCCCTTAGGTGTCTCCTCCTCATCCTTGCTCTCTTTGGGTTGACCACCGTGATCACCCTTCCTAGCCTTAGTTGTATTAAACGCAACTGGCCGAGGCTCTAACTCCCACCTACTTCTCAAGGTAATCACCGCTTGCACCTGCTCATGGTGCTTTCCATTGTTGACTCTTAGGGTTGGCCACAGTCTGACTCGGTAATTTTTCCTTCTCTCTCCTATTTATGTTATTAGCCATTTGACCCAATTGGGCCTCTAGCTTAGCAATGGAGTAAATATGGAAGTGAACTACTGGTGTTAACCCCTTAAGTTCTGAGAGAACTTCTAACACCTGAGTCTCAAAGGCCAACTTGCCTTGAGGAACATGCAGGGGTTGTGGTTGCCGGTAAGGTTGTGGTGGCCGGTAAGAAGATTGGTTGGCAAAATTATTAAAATTCTGCTTTAGTGATGGAGGATTGTAAGAAGTGCTTTGTGAAGGAGGTCTCTATGAAAAATTAGGGTGAATTCTCCATCCCGGATTGTATGTTTTGAAATATGGGTCATTACCCGGGTTGGAGAATCCTTGAGCCACATTCATATGCTCTTGGACTAATTTCAAAAATTGTAATGTCGAAGGGCACTCACTCAAGTCATGAGCAACGCTCGCACAAATAGCACATGCCTTGTGAAATTAAGGCTGATCTTGCCGTGTAGGGGCATGTGTCACAGCTAATAATTGGTCCATCTTGTGAGACAATTCCTCTACCTATTGGGCTAACTCTAGGTTTTGCCCTACCTTATAAATGCCCTCTCTTTTCGGGGCTCCAACTACTGGTTGCCGGACTTGCCAGGCTGCAGAGGCATGGTAAAAGGAATTATCACTTAAGTTCTTAAATAATTACCATGCCTCGGCGTCATTTTTGGACATGAATGTCCCACCATAACAAAAATTCACCATTTGGCGACGACGCTCAATTAAGCCATAGTAAAAGGTCTGCACAAGTTGCCAATCAGGCACTTGGTGGTGAGGACACTGTTGGAGAAGGTCACGAAGTCTCTCCCATGTCTCATAAAATTGCTTGCCATCAATTTGAGCAAAATTGGTGATGGCTCGCCTGAGTTGTTTGGTCTTACCAATGGGAAAGTACTTCACCAAAAACTTCTGCTGTAATTGGTCCCAAGTTGTTATTGAATTAGCAGGTAAGGAGTTCAACCAGTGTTTGGCTTTGTCCTTTAATAAAAATGGAAACAAATGCAACATTAGGGCCTCATTGGTGAAATTCTAGATTCTCACTATAGAGCAAATTTCAAGAAATTCATTTAGATGTTTGTAAGGGTCATCATGAGCTAGTCCATGGAATGATGGAAGCATTTGGATGGTGCTGGACTTAATCTCATAATGAGCAGTAGTGGTGTCGGGTAACTGGATGCATGGTGGTGATCTATATGCATTGGGTGTGAAGTAATCCTTAAGGGTCCGGTTAGGCCCATTTAGGCCATTCGGGTTTTCCATATCTATTAGTTTGAAGTATGGATAACGGTATTCAAGCCTAGAAATACGAGAAGAGGCTCTAAGTTTTCCTAAGAGTCCTTTCTAGTTCAAGGTCCAAATTCCACAATTCAGGGCAACAAGAATGGCACCCGTGCATACACTACTCACACACACACACACACACTAAGTTCCGACTCTGTGCACCAAGTTATGAAAGAAAAATACCAAAGAAGAGAATACTCATAGCGATTTAACAAAAATGCTTTACTCATTTTGCAGGTGCTTCACGTATAGACATTATCTCCAATTTCCACTTGAGCTCTCTAGTTGTAACACTTTGGTGCTTTGCTTGCGAGTATTTACTTATGTTTTTTTAGCACTTTGGTGCTGCGGCTTTTTTTTTTTAAAACTTGGATGCGCTTCGCTCGCACTTAGGTGATGAATCTAATTACAAACACTCTGCACACTTAGGAACACTAAAATATAAAATCCTAAACTAAGAATTAAAATAAGAATGTGACTTTGAATTAACTAATTTAGCCAAAAGTCCCTGGCAACGGCGCCAAAATTTGATGGGTCGTTACACACACCAAAATTAAACACTAAACTATACCAAATTCTTTTAGAATAATGGTAAGTCCAGGTATCGATCCATAGGGACAAACGAGAAATTAAACTAATTTAAATATTAAATTTCTAAATTAATTTTGATAAAAAGATTGATTGTTCATAACTTAATAATAATTAAATTAAACAAAGCGAATAAACTAGCAATTACAAATAAAGTTGAATTTATTGATTTGGGAAAAAACCTAGGGTAATGAATTCACCACTAGTTACATAAATAAGGCTTCAATTTGAGACTCAATTATGTTACGGTTCGAACGGAATAATACTTTGCAACTACAGGTTCGAAGCATTTATTAAGAAAATCATCACGTTCAATGTACGGGCATGAACCATCTCAAGTAGTACGAATCGTTCGCTGTAAACTAGGGTAGCGACACGACTCGTCTCTCATAGTATGGTTCGTCTCATACCTTGAATATGAAAGAAAAGAAAATCATTGTATGGAAAATATTCAACAATCATAGAAAGCCGAATATTCGAAGATATAATGGAATATATATATATATATAACTTCTAAAACACCATACAATTTGTTCAAACCTTTACATAATCAAAAAGCAAAGAGAAAACCTTATTACATAGCTAGGGTTTCATCAAAACCCTAGAAAAGAAGAGCCTAGCCACTCACGGAGGAGTGGGAAGAGATGGAAGAGATGAAACCCTCCATGGGAATTGCCTTTGAAAATTGAGAATTACCTTTTCCAAACCCTAGCATCCTCTTTCTCCTTCAAAATTTTAGAACCCTATTCTCACCTTTTTTTTTTTTTTTGTCTTTTTATACCTTGACTGTCTTTCAAACAGGTTCAAAACAGTGGCACAAAATCTGAGGTACGGCCGCATGTGCAAGAGTGGTCACTGCACGTGCGAGAAGGGGTGTCGCACGCATGGGAAACTAAGGCTCTGTTTGGCTGCGAGATAAAGACCGCATGTGCAGAAAGGAATTTTCTGCTTCCACTATGTACAAACTTGATTGACATTAGACAGGCATAAAATATATAGTTTGTCAAGCAAGTAAAGTTAAGAGATCCTAATTAACGGCCTCAATGTTGCACAAATCGACCTTAATCAAAAGGTAATCGTATTCAAATAAAAAATTATCAGTCGATTTTACTAATTCCAATTTGTTTTGTTTGTTCGTATTATATATCCTCCTTTCGCATTTAGGTAAACCTGTAGAGAAAGTTAACTACAAAAGAAAACAAATAACAAACAAATTATATAAATTAGTAAGAATCTTAAGAAATAAAATTCTTATTTTATCTTATCAATTCTTAGGAACTTATGCGCTAACAACCAAATTACTCATGCAATAATAACTAATTAACAAAAACTAAATTGTATTAATAAATTATTACAAATGAACAACTCAAAATAATCTAGCAACTCTAGGCAATTAAATTAATTTTAATTTCAAGAGTCAGTAGAATAAAACTATAGTAAAACTAAATTGTTTTATCAAAGCCTATTCTAATGAATTTGTTTTAAGAAAGCCTATTATTATTAACACAAATAAAGAACTAGCACAATGTATATCCTAGGCTCATAGAAAACAGTAGCTTGCAATTTTTGTTTTTAATAATTAAACATTAATTTTTGAAAATTGCATATGAGTCTGTTTTAAGATTGTTGGTATTTTTTCATAAAAATACAAGAAAAATATATAAAATGAATTGAATAGAAATGAGAAAATATTCTTTTTCTTATTAAAGAATGAAATATAAAATAAACTGCACAATTAAAAATACAGAAATGAATTAGATTACATTAATAATAGAACAAATTATTAACATGAATAACTAAAGATTAGAACTTATCGAGGTAAACTAAATTTTAAAAAAATAAATAAATAAATAATTATGAACAAATGTTAAGAAAAGGAGCAAACTGAAACCTGTGTGATACCACAATTTCCTTAAAATAGATTCACCGCCTCCCGATGGATGTTGGAGGTATGCCAGCATCTATTTCTCAAGATACAACCGTCAAAACCAGCTAATGTAGAAGCACTTTCTAAATAGCTTCGGCGAACTTGATAATGGTTACGCTCTCTCTAACAAGAACCAAAGAAGGGGCTAGTAAAAGAAGATAGAAAAAATTTTCTTTAGTGGAAAATAAAAACATCTCCAACTTTTTATTACAAAACACCATCTCCATTTTTCATCAAAAATCTTTCCAAAAATTATCCTACCAAGTTGGAGGAAAAGATCTATATTTATACAAGTAAGGGAATCCCTAACCATGAAGGCTATACATTAATAGGCCATCAAATGCTATTAACCAAGGCCATCAACTCTAGCCATTAGAGCTAGAGTTCCAAAAGTTGAAAACCTATAGCCACTAACATGGTTATCAACTCCATCATCAAAAGATAAGTGTTACAAAACCTTACATTTCTCATGTGCTTAATAAATACAAATAAATATGTATATAATGATGTTTGAATAAACCAACTAGATGAGTCACAAAATGGCTACTAATGTTGGGTCACAACCCGATCCAAGCTCAATTCTTAAATACATGCACAAGTTAAGCTGTAACGCCCCAACTTCCAGGCCGTTAAATAAGTACAATATTACCACACAAATATGATAGATAACCAAAACATCTTAATATACATATATAACTAGAGTTAGTATCATGGATCATTCGTTTATTTTCCATTGCAGGATTACAAAACATTGAAAATAAAAACAACTAGTCTAAGTCTTCAAATGAACCATCGCTCCAACACTTCATCGTATTTGCCTTCGCAATAACTTTCACCATTATAACTGCTTCACCACCTGGCATGACACGCCATGAGCTTGGAATGTCCAGTAAAAACACACACATCCCCATATCTTCTATCAACCAATCAACCATACATAGGACAAATTGGGTAACATAACATGCAAATTACAACAAGATTCTATGAATTAGGAGTTTGCCTAGACATCTAGGATCTCCCAAAGAGATCTTTCTACCCAACCACAAGGCTGAACACAGGATTACTCAGACTCCCCCTTTCGCTGCTTTGCAGACCTTACCACCTATGCCCATCTCCTGGTTGTTTACCGGTTAATGACATTGATGGACCTCAAAAGGGACGACCAAACAAGTGGGCTCGCTTACACCCAAACCGTGCCTAGCGCTCACTTACACCCTGCCCATACCATACCAAATCGTGCCAAGGGCTGGCTTACACCCTGCACATACCATACCAAAGGGCTCGCTTACACCCTAAAACCACCGCATAGAGTCTGAATACATCCGTGTCAACCTAGGGGCTCGTTTAGACCACTTGCTCAAGACTTAACTCATTTGGTTTTAATTCCATTCACATGTTCAATACATAAATCATTTTGAAGACAAGGGTGAATGTCACCCACTACCAACCCCTTTCCATCTCCCATTTATTAGATCTTTTGCCAAGCAAGCTAGTCACATTCGGTAATTCGCTAATATACAAGGGCATGAGACAAACATCAGAAATGAAATACAGCCCATGATAATCATACATAGGTATGGTAAGGCAAGAAAATAACATTAGGCATGCTTTAAAATGCTTAGAGACAAACAACACAACAAAACACCATTTCCAGCACTGTTCGGTTCTGCAGGGCTAACAAGAACGCTTTGGTAAAAATACTTCTAGATCAAATTAGGGGCTGAAATTGCACAGAACCAGTATTCAATCTGTCTAGTTTCAGTTCCAATTTTCAGAAGTTGAACAGCCCCTCCAAAAATTCATCTACAAACTATATTCGAAAACCTGTCCAGATTTGTCACCCTTTGGGAAAACTAGCTTTTCTCTCAATCTACCCGACGGTTTTCACTCAAATAAAATCTGTTGAAAAGAGCACTCAGAGTTCTAAATTTTGACAGAAGAACCCACATGAGATGATATTTATAGAATTTTATAAAATTGCTAAAAGTGGACTATTTTTCAGAGACTCAGGACCAGATTTTTCAATAAATTATCCAAGCCCTAAAAACACACAATTAGGAGCTAATAAAATTATCAAAAGCTCTAAACACACCAAATATCCTACTATAAATTCAGATTTGAGAATTAAATAGATTTGATATTTATTTTAAATTAGGGAAGTTGCAGCAGTGCCTAATTTCACAAATTTGCAAGACAATGGCAATTGATCATACCCACACTTCAACATACACCAAAAACCCTATTTACCATTAATTTGCAACACAAGAGGCATATTAGACAATAGAAGGAGATGGTGAAAGAATTGGAGAAGACAAAGGAGGGGTATGTTCTTACCTTTTTGAGAGTCACCCTTTTTTTTTTTTTTTTTTTCTTCTTCTTCTTCTTCTCTACTTCCTTTGATCACAGTTTCACCCTCTCACCCTCTCCCTAGGCTGTTGAAAATGTGGGGTGAAAATTGAGACAAAGTTCTCAATTTATAAGCCATGAAATAGGGCTAGCTTAATGACTAAGAAAAAGCATAAAAATCTAGATATTTTTCCATTGCTCAAATAAGTATTAAAATAAATAATAAAACTATTTATTTAAAAGATATGTGTAGATATTTATTTAAAGATATTTATTTGCTCAATTAAATAATAAAGGTTCAAAGAAAATAATAAAAATTCAAAGAGCTAATAAATATTCAATTAGGCTAAAAATAAAATTGATGAATTAATTTAGAAACTAGGAGGTACGTAAATAAAAGCCAAGTGTTAGGGTATTTCCAAATATAAAAATGGCATTCTATGATTTAATTATAATACAAAATAAAATACATAAAAATTATTCTTTCTTGGACCATTTTGTAAAATTTTATAAAATTTGGGATTAAAATGTAATTAACCTAAGCCTTAGGGTATCAAGTGTAATTACCAAAAATTAGGGTCTCTACAACCTACCCCCCTTAAATAAATTCCGTCCATGAAATTAAATCGTACGTCACGTCTCAAATAGTTGTGAATAATTTGCCCACACCGCGTCTTCACATTCCTAAGTGAACTCTTTAATATCATAGTGACGCTAGAGTATCTTAAGAAGTTAAATTATTTTTCCTCGCAAGTTCTTTTCTTGTTTGTCCGTAATTGCTACTGATCCCTCCTCAAAGCTAGCGTTTTTGTTGAGTTGGATTTCTTCCCAGTTGATGATGTGAGAAAGGTGCATTATGTACTTCCGCAGCATAGATATGTGAGAAACATCATGTACTCCAGCCAATTGTGGGGGTAGAGCCAATTTGTACGCAACCTTTCCAATTTTCTAAAGTATCTCGAAGGGTCCGATATATCGAGGTGATAATTTTCCTTTCTTTCCAAAACAAATGATACCTCGGCAAGGCTGAATTTTTTAAGAAAACATAATCACCGACAGCGAAAGTTAGAGGTCTTCTCCTTTTATCTGCATAACTCTTCTGACGATCTTGAGATAGCACTAATCTTTGTCGAATAAGTTTTACCTTTTCTATAGTTTCTTGCACGATCTCTGGGCCCAATAGACTCACTTCTCCTACTTCAGTCCAACAAACTGGTGATCTGCAAGGCCGACCATACAGTGCTTCGAATGGAGCCATGCCAATGCTGGCCTGGAAACTGTCGTTGTATGTGAACTCCACCAACAGTAGGTGTCACTGCCAACTCCCTTTGAAATCCATCACACAAGCTCTCAATATGTCCTCCAAAGTTTGAATGGTGTGTTCCGATTGTCCGTCAGTTTGAGGATGGAAGGTGGTCCTAAAGCATAATTCGGTCCCTAATGCTTCTTGTAGGCTTTCTTAGAATCGAGAGGTGAAACGCGAGTCTCGGTCTGACACAATTGATACAGGAACTTCGTGTAGTCGGAAATTTTTTTGTTATTAGAGATGACTCAGTGATGTCAAAGTGTTTGAAATTTTATATGGCAAAAAGTGTGTCGTTTTCGTTACACGATCAACTATAACCCATATAGCATCATGTCCTCTAGGTGACCTGGTTAGTCCAGTGATAAAGTCCATTGTTACATGCTCTCATTTCCATTCTGATCTTGGCAAGGGCTGAAGCATCCCTCCAGGTCACTGGTGTTCCACCTTTATTTGCTGACACGTAAGGCATCTGGCTACGAATTGAGCCATATCTTTTTGTATTCCGTTCCACCAGTAGTGGCGTTGTAAGTCTTTGGTACATTTTCGTCCCTCTTGGGTGTACTGCGAACACTGGCGTCTCACTTCGGAATGATGAGTATTGGGACACTAGTCAATCTCCACTTGAGTTTTTGAAAAGATCATTCACATGCGATGCTTCATTCCAATCATATTTTACCCCTTTTTGCATTGGACGAGTCATCGGCTTGGCCAGTTCGAAAAAATCTTGCATAAACCGTCGGTAATAACCGGCCAGTCCCAAGAAACTACGAACTTCAAATACTAAGGTTGGCTGTTTCCAATCTAATATTACTTCTACCTTGGCCGGGTCCACTGCAATCCTATGCTCAGACACTGCGTGTTCCAAAAATTTGACTTCCTTCAACCAGAACACCCAGCAAGTTGAGTATGCCATCGCATCTTATGATTTGTCGTGCTCAGAGACTCCTCTCTATCCCCCTTAAATTGAAAACACCTCCCGTCAAGTGTGTAAGTCGTCACCATTTTCTGGTAGCAATCAATCACCGTTTAGTGGGCAGATAGCCACTCCATACCTAAGATTACGTCAAAATCGAACATGTCCATGACCACAAGGTCGCAAATCAAGTGTAAACCTGACATTTCTAATTCGCACTGACACTTTCTCCCAAAGGTGATGCGATACTTGAAATAGTTTTTAAATGTTCACATTCAAGACCTAACGAATTTTTATTTATTTATTTATTTTTTAAATGGTGCACCATAATCAAATAGAGCGTGAACCCAAGAATTATAGAGTACAATGTTGCCTCTAATTACTAACGGGTCTTTGTCCTCTTCCTCTGATAGTAGGGTCTAGCCCCCATTCGAACTTATTTTATTTTTTTTTCCTTCTCAATTGACCCAATCGTTCCAGAATTTGGTTTCCAATGTGGCTAAAGATTTTAGCTGCGGGTATTGGTCCATTCTTAGGGTTTCAATTACATGATACTTCATTCTTGTTGCGCTACTGCTCACGAGCTCATATGTTATCGCTTGTCTCGGTGTAGCCGTTGGCTCGAGTGTGGTTCATTATTTATTTATTTATTTTTTCTTTCTTTTTGTGCATAGAACGGGGTGAAGTATAAGTTGGAGTCTATTTATGGAGGCAATTCTCTAGGGTAATCAGCTAATCTTAAAGTTATGGTTTAATTATCCTACGGTGTTTAAAGCAATAAGATCAAGTAACAAATAACAAATATAGGGAAGCACACAACACAACTTCTCATCCATATATATACATATATAGGCAAAATAATAACCACAAGACTTTTAAAACTGGATTAATAAAAGGAATACAAAGTGGAGATGGAAAATATGAAGTGGTTATAGTAATTGCATCAATTACTACAAGGATCATCAGAAATACGGATGGATTATGGTTTAAGACTTTTATGTGGTCAAGGGTATAGAGGTAGTGACCTAGTTAGATATTTAACTTGAAACTGCGTCGGCCATCCGCGGTTCAAACCGAATATCCAAGATTCGTCACTGAACAAAGAAATTGCAACCTTCAGAAAGATTCTCGTACAAGATTGCATAATCAAGGCTCAAGGTTATCAATCTAGCGAACGGTAGAATTGAAAAATATAAAGTAAGACCAGATGGTAATGACTTAATCTTGAAAGTGAACGACATCAAACAAGGTTACAAATATGAGATGAGGTTATGACGATCAATAGAAGACTCGTAGAAATAATAGTATCCCCTACTCCTATATTGTATCTAATGCTCAACACGTTGCCCTGTTCAATGTTAAAACCACTTCCCTTCGTAGGTGATCGTCAAATCGTTCGAAGTCAGAACACGTGGGTAAGGGTTGAACCTAAGCTCTGATACCATTCTGTAACGCCCCAACTTCCAGGCCGTTAAATAAGTACAATATTACCACACAAATAGGATAAATAACCAAAACATCTTAATATACATATATAACTAGAGTTAGTATCACGGATCATTTGTTTATTTTCCATTGCAGGATTACAAAACATTGAAAACAAAAACAACTAGTCTAAGTCTTCAAATGAACCACCGCTCCAACACTTCATCGTATTTGCCTTCGCAATAACTTTCACCATTATAACTGCTTCACCACCTGGCATAACACGCCATGAGCTTGGAATGTCCAGTAAAAACACACACATCCCCATATCTTCTACCAACCAATCAACCATACATAGGACAAGTTGGGTAACATAACATGCAAATTACAACAAGATTCTATGAATTAGGAGTTTGCCTAGACATCTAGGATCCCCCAAAGAGATCTTTCTACCTAACCACAAGGCTGAACACCAGATTACTCAGACTCCCCCTTTTGCTGCTTTGCAGACCTTACCACCTATGCCCATCTCCTGGTTATTTACCGGTTAATGACATTGATGGACCTCAAAAGGGACGACCAAACAAGTGGGCTCACTTACACCCAAATCGTGCCTAGCGCTCGCTTACACCTTGCACATACCATACCAAATCGTGCCTAGGGCTGGCTTACACCCCGCACATACCATACCAAAGGGCTCGCTTACACCCTGAAACCACCGCATAGAGTCTGAATACATCCGTGTCAACCTAGGGGCTCGTTTAGACCACTTGCGCAAGACTTAACTCATTTGGTTTTAATTCCATTCACATGTTCAATACATAAATCATTTTGAAGACAATGGTGAACGTCACCCACTACCAACCCCTTTCCATCTCCCATTTATTAGATCTTTTGCCAAGCAAGCTAGTTACATTCGGTAATTCGGTAATATAAAAGGGCATGAGACAAACATCAGAAATGAAATATAGCCCATGATAATCATACATAGGTATGGTAAGGCAAGAAAATAACATTAGGCATGCTTTAAAATGCTTAGAGGAAAACAACACAACAAAACACCATTTCCAGCACTGTTTGGTTCTGCAGGGCTAACAAGAACGCTTTGGTAAAAATACTTCTAGATCAAATTAGGGGCTGAAATTGCACAGAACCAGTATTCAATCTGTCTAGTTTCAGTTCCAATTTTCAGAAGTTGAACAGCCCCTCCAAAAATTCATCTACAAACTATATTCGAAAACCTGTCCAGATTTGTCACCCTTTGGGAAAACTAGCTTTTCTCTCAATCTACCTGACGGTTTTCACTCAAATAAAATCTGTTAAAAAGAGGACTCGGAGTTCTAAATTTTGACAGAAGAACCCACATGAGATGATATTTATAGAATTTTATAAAATTGATAAAATTGGACTGTTTTTCAGAGACTCAGGACCAGATTTTTCAATAAATTATGCAAGCCCTAAAAACACACAATTAGGAGCTAATAAAATTATCAAAAGCTCTAAACACACCAAATATCCTACTATAAATTCAGATTTGATATTTATTGTAAATTAGGGAAGTTGCAGCAGTGCCTAATTTCACAAATTTGCAAGACAATGGCAATTGATCATACCCACACTTCAACATACACCAAAAACCCTATTTACCATTAATTTGCAACACAAGAGGCATATTAGACAATAGAAGGAGATGGTGAAAGAATTGGAGAAGACAAAGGAGGGGTGTGTTCTTACCTTTTTGAGAGTCACCCTTTTGTTTTTTTTTCTTCTTCTTCTTCTTCTTCTTCTTCTCTACTTCCTTTGATCACAGTTTCACCCTCTCACCCTCTCCCTAGGCTGTTGAAAATGTGGGGTGAAAATTGAGACAAAGTTCTCAATTTATAAGCCATGAAATAGGGCTAGCTTAATGACTAAGAAAAAGCATAAAAATCTAGATATTTTTCCATTGCTCAAATAAGTATTAAAATAAATAATAAAACTATTTATTTAAAGATATGTGTAGCTATTTATTTAAAGATATTTATTTGCTCAATTAAATAATAAAGGTTCAAAGAAAATAATAAAAATTCAAAGAACTAATAAATATTCAATTAGGCTAAAAATAAAATTGATGAATTAATTTAGAAACTAGGAGGTACGTAAATAAAAGCCAAGTGTTAGGGTATTTCCAAATATAAAAATGGCATTCTATGATTTAATTATAATACAAAATAAAATACAGAAAAATTATTCTTTCTTGGACCATTTTGTAAAATTTTATAAAATTTGGGATTAAAATGTAATTGACCTAAGCCGTAGGGTATCAAGTGTAATTACCAAAAATTAGGGTCTCTACATAAGCCCAATACAACATAGCTTAACCCAAGCTCAAGATTAAATCCAAGGCCAAGTCCAAAACCAAAATCAGCACATGCATAAGCACAAGCACAAGCACAAGCCTAGGCCCAGTCCAAATCTAAACTCAACTTTATAGATGCATACTTTATGTGACAATTCTCATTCACAACTCAATATTTTTGGCTCATTATTTTTGTATTGCAATCTTGTCACTTAAGACAATACAAAATCACTCAGACCCACCTCAACCGACGGTTGAATTCCACTTTAATTTTAAATTAAAATTGTTGAAAAGCCATTATCTCTAACAAAAATTGTATGTACGCACTGTAGAGTATTATCCAACAATAAAAAAGAAGTTAGTAAAAATCACACTTGAGGCACACGTAGGTTTTTTTTTTTTTTTTTTTTTTTTGGGTGGGGGGAGATTGTATTCTAATTGATCTAAATGAAAAGATTACATTGAAATGCTATTGAAAGTATAAGATTGAATTTGATGAAATTAAAATTGTAGGAACCAAAGGAAAATTTCACGTAATTTATATGTTATGTTTGTTTAGAAAGAAATGGATAACAGAAAATGAAAATGGTAGAAAATGAAGTGAAAGAAAGGAAAAAGAAATAAAAATTATTTTCTTACATACATTTGAGTATATGAAAAATTTTGTACGAAATTGATAGATAAAAATGTAATCACCACATAATAAGAAATTGTGAAGAGAAGCATGGGTAAAAACAGAAACAAAATAAGCATTGTCAAGTTTTGCGGAAAAGAATAAATTTTCCTGTATATTTTGCAAGAAATCATAAGTCTAACTAATAAGCTAATTTGAGTTGTACATAAAATTTTTAGTTTCCATTACTTTTCTAGGACTCTCTATCTAAACAAATACATTTTAAAAAAAAAAAATTTATTTTTTTCTTTTTCTTTTAATTTCATATATTATTTATCTAACTAAACAGAGCCATAGGGATTATAGGTGTACTAGCTCTTGCCTAACTAGGGCATCTGGTCTATTGGTTTTGTAGCACTTTTCGTAGTGCCAGGTCTCATATTAAACTCTTATAAAGAAGAATTTAATACCAATTATGATGGTAATGCTTGTTTTTTTCCCGTTAGAGTGGTTTTATGCAGTTGCTAGTGATTATACTTAAGCTTAGCCTGGTATTTGTTGACATAAAGTTTTTGATTTGAAATCATACTTTATTCACAAGAATTTAGAAACGAATATTATATGTAATGGGGATGACATTAGATTGATGGTAAATATAGATTTAATAGAGGTAGATTTGGTTTTAAATTTTTAATTATTTATTTTGTTAATGTGTGCTTTCTGGGCAATGTTAAGAAGCTTAAAAGGCACTAATCAACAAAACTCATATTTTATAATCACAGTGTGAAATCATTAAAGTGATAAGTACTTCCCTAATTTAATGTTTATTATTTCAAAAAATACCCTTTTTTTTGTTTTTGCCAAATTGATAGAAAATTAATTATAAATATGAGAACAATTACATTAAACTAGACAACTGTAATCTAACAAGGCATATCTACCAGGCCAACAACTAAAAAAATATAAAAAATAAAAAAACCTACCAAACCCAATCCAACCCAATAATCACGGCAAAGAAACCCAGCAAATCCAATAATTACTCAATATAATCAGTCGCGAAATTAAGAAATTAAATTAAATAGGATACTCACTAATTAATATTAAGCACAAAAACTTAAATATTTATTATAAAAAATTTTAATATAAACCTTTTACAATTCACTTGTAGGACGATCAAAAATATGTTATTACTTGTAACTAGTATATTATAGGTAATGTAAAAAATAATTTTTTTGTATAGAATTTGAATAAAAATTAAATATCACGGTGATACCATGTCATCATCAATATGTGGTATCACAAACACATGAAGGGTCAATTTCACTTTTCAAATGTAGTTAACAATCCAATAACATTTGTATCTGTAGAGTGGGGTCAAATATGTTTGCAAATCAATAATGATGTGGTATCACCGTCACATTAAATTTTTTCCCAAAAAATTCATTCATTCTAATGTGGTTTGTTCATTTGTTTCAATCAAAACAACTATCATTATTATCATAATTTTTAAAATGTCATTGACAGACCATTATGAATGTTATTTTTGCATAATTTTTTTTATTTACAAATCATTTTCTTTATATACATATGTTTAAAAAAAATTAATTACAAATACACCCTTTGAGATTTGCTTAAAATACATATTGTCTCATATGGTTCCACAATTATATCTCGCTCTTTAAAGTTTCTAATTTCATAACAAATAACATCTTTTATTAATAAATCAGTCAATTAATTATTTTTAATGATGTTAGAAATTTATTTTAATTAATAATTCAAGTAACTTTATTTTTGTAAAGGAGTGCAATTAGAAATTTTATTAAATAAAAAATTCTAATAAAAAATATTTATAATTTTTAAAACCATAAGAGACAATTCGTAACCATAAGAATGTATTTGTAATTTCTCAAAAAAAACAATTAATTAATTAAAATAAAGTCCAAGAATGAGAGGGGGGCCGTGACCCATACCCCCTTTGTTAAATGGTTCGTAAATCTACTATCAATCTTGTGATGTCCCTAGGTATTGGGCTTGAATGGTATGCATTTATTTTTGTGTTTTGTTTACTGAATTAGGTCATTATGACTCCTTTTCTACTCCTATTTAACCTCTCTTAATTTTTTCCAGGTTGAAATTTAGAGTTTTGGACAGTAGAACTTGCTTTGGTTTGCAAAATCATTTCTGAGCTTTCGGGCAAAACCACTAGTGCGGATTTGGGAGCCGCTCGAGTAGATCCTCATAGAGTCTTTTTGGTTTTTTTGCAGTTTTCTAGGCAGAAAACCGCTGGAGTAGATTTGGGGCATGCTCGAGCAGATTTTGGTGACTTTTTCTGGGTAGCTCTCTGGAGCAATCAGCCCATGAGACAAAAAAAAAATTCGCTCGTGCGGATTAAGCAGAACTAAAACCGCACGTGCAGATTTCGGCGTGTCTGTCTTGATTTTTGTGCTTTTTTTCCTTAAAACTGATACCAAAAACGTGATCCACACAAATTTTCTCTTTTTTTTTTCTCTCTCTCTCTCTCTCTATATATATATTCATCTTTTCTCTCCCTTCTCTCTAAAAACACACCCAAATTCAAGTTTTCTATAAGATTTAGCTCCAATCTATAAGAGTTTGAGGTGGCTTCTTACACCAAATCAAAGAGGGTGACGAGGGCTACATTTATAACTGATTAGATGTGTTTTCATCAACATTGGCTTCTAGGGTTTTCTTTCTCTTCATCTCCCAAGCTTAAGGTAGGGACGACCTTGGAGTTATTTATGTATATATATATATTTGCGAGTTTATATATGTTTTGAGTTATGATTTTTGGTTATTGAACTCTAGATGATGTTAGAAGTTGATTTCATCTATTTTCCTAAAGCTTTTGAGAGTATGAGTTCTATTCTACGGTGTAGTGTTGTTTTGGAAAAATCTTTTCAAAAATGAAACAAAAACCTTGTTTTGGTGAAAATCCTAGGATTTGGCGATTTCGGAAGAAAGTTGAGATATCATGACATTGAGGTTTGATAATTTGTTATGTGAAGAAATAATGGAGAAATTCCTATGGTTGAATCAAATAAGGGAATTTCATGAAGGAAATGGGAATAGTTGATTTTAAAACTTATCATTGGTTTGTCTTGGGAAACCAAATTTAGAAAGTGATGCTTAACATGTAGAGAATACATGAATGTTGATATTGTTATATTATCTCTTGGAAATACATATATTGATGTTATATTGATAGAGATGTGGAATTTGATCACAATTGTAGCACCCCAAAAATAATTAAAATAATCCAACTCCAAGTACTAGTACCACGTGATATAGATACAATAAGAAGCTTCCATTAACCAGAGTTAATATACAAAAGGTGACACATGCGATATACATTCATAAATTGTTCATCATGAATCTACAGCATGTGTTACAAAATGAAATAAGAAATGAAAGCCAAACATATATTCTTATGCCCTAATGGCTTACACCTTTCCAAGACCAAGCTTGGTTACAACAAAAAAGAGTCATCAGCTCAATACAAATAAAGTCCTAGGCTCAAAAAAGCAAGTAAATACAAAATAAACAAAAGTGAGCCTTCAGCTCCACAATCCTCCCAAGGTAAGACATTGGCAGAGTCATATCACTAGTACTTGAAAATGTTTTTTCCAAGTAGGGTGAACCAAAGTCCAATAGAAACAATCTAGCACAATATATAAATCTTAACAAAGATATAAGTATGATATACATATACAAGGCCCATGATAGCATTATTCATATTTGCGCAAGATCATATATGCCAAGTTTCATATCCTAATCCATTTCATCTTAATTCATTTCATGATAATTCATTTCACCTGAATCCATGAGTCTAGTTCATTGTGTTCCAAACAACCCAATTGAGACCATCGCTTAGTGGTTTTCTAACCAATACAAACATTATAGAAACACTTCAATTTGCCATTTTACGAAAATTTCGTCCGCGAGATCGGCACCCATGTATACGCACTGTTTTCAGGACTTTCACCTTGGACACACAGGCCAACTTAATTCAATGGAATCCTTCCCATTTCTTCTCCCAAACATGGAGTACATCCCATTTCTCCTCCCAAACATCAGACATATGCAATGTATTAACACACGGTCATATTCAATGACAACAAATAAGAGATTAGTTTCAGTTCACCTAATCCTCATGCAATTTGTATAATAATCATAGCTATCCTCCAGCGATAGCTCAAAACAGATATTTCTACATAGATATACAATCTCCAAAACAGATAAACTATCTAAATTTCCATAGATGAGAGATAACGAGTATCTAACTCCACCATTTTATATAAACATTCATCTAATTTCACATTCCCAATACCAATTTCATTATTTATACAAAATAATCCTTTAAAACATTTTAGGGCAAGACTCAATTTTCTTCCAAATTCAACCCATGTGTCAAAATCAACCAAGTTAACACAACACAACCTCATATCTACACCCATAACCATTTTCAATGCCTTCATTTGAAAACCCTCTTTTGATTGTAAACAAAAACCCTAGGTTTGTCTAAAATCCTCCAAATCCCAACCTTAGTTACACAATCAACAAATAACTAAGTTAAAAATCATAAAAGAGTGTAGAAAGCCCCTACCTCAAAGTGAGAGGACAAAAAGAGCAATGTAGGAACTCCAAAGACACCGAAACCAAGGTGTATTCGAATCAGAATGTAGCCCTTGAGGAGCTCTACCTCTTTCCCAAAGACAATAGGGTAGATAACCCAATGGATCTAGATAAAACTGTAGAGAATGAATGAGTTTTAGAGAGAAAAACTCAAGATCTAGGGTTTTGAAACGTTTTAGAGAGAGAAAGAGATGAAAAAGTGATGTAAAAAGTGGTTGTTACGAATTGATATATGCACAGTCCGCTCAAGTGTAAAAGTTGACGCTCAAGTGTCAGACACAACAAGTTGTTCCGCTCGAGCGCAGAATGCACACTTCCAGTAGTTTTGCAGACGACAGACCGACGCTAGATCTCAAGAAAGGCCGCTTAAGTAGGCACCCGCTCGAGCGTAGGAAACGCCGCTCAAGCATAGAATATATTCTCTCAGTAGTTTTGCAAACCTGCAAAAGTACTGAGTGTTCACAAAGCCCACTCGAGCGCAAAAAGTGCCGCTCGAGCGGAAGAGCAAAACTCTGGCAACAAGAGTTCAGAAGCTAAGCAACTAACATGTCCCAAATGCAAACACAACAATCCCAAAGCCAAATTTAAGGAGATAGAAGAGAAGCAAAATGTAAACAATAATATGAAACCATTAAACCCGAGTCCAAGATATAACAAGAGTCGGGTCGAAACCGAAATCGTTATAACCTCCTCTCCTTAAAGAATTTCATCCCCAAAATTTCAAATCAAGTTTTAAAGTTATGTTTAAACCAATTACAATAATGATCATTAATAAATTCCATCATCATGACCCATTCTCCGATCAACCAATCCCATCAACACGATAAACAAATTCTCAATACTGAATGCATAATTCATATTTCCAAAACATATACAATATTTATAATAAACTCGCATTTCCAAAACATAAACAACATATACAATGTTTTCGTATTTCCAAAACATATACAACGTCTTCATATTTTGTTAACATAACAATAATACAATACATGTTCAAGCTTCCACAAAGAAATCCGGATATTTCTCACGGACTTCCAACTCACGTTCCCATGTTGCTTTCTCAACTCCGTGATGTTTCCACAATACCTTAACCAAAGGAATTGTCTTGCCTCGCAAGACTTGATCCCGGGTATCCAAGACTCTCACCTGTCTCTCCTTATAAGAGGCATCCTCATCTACCTCTAAGTCGGTCTAATCTAACACGTGTGATGGATCTGGCTTATACTTCCGAAGCATGCTAATATGAAACACATCATGAACCTTGGAAAGTTGTGGCGGCAAGGCCAAACAGTAAGCTACCTCTCCGATCCACTCAAAGATCTTAAAAGGCCCAATGAATCAAGCAAACAACTTCCCACTCTTCCCAAACCTCATCAAACCTCTCCTAAGTTATATCTTCAAGAATACTTGGTCTCCCACCTCAAAAGACAAAGGTCTCCTTCTACGGTCGGCATAACTTTTCTAGCGACTTTGAGTAGTAACCAACCTCTGACGAATAAGTGCAACTTTCTCCATCGTCTCCTAGACTAACTCTGGACCCAACATAGGTGCATCACCCACATCAGCCCAACACATAGGGCATCTACATAGTCGGCCATACAAGGCCTCAAACAGTGCCATGCCAATGCTCGATTAGAAACTGTTATTATAGGCAAACTCCACTAAGGGTAAATGCCTCTCCCACGACCTCTTAAAGTCAAGGATACAACCTTGAAGCATATCCTCAAGGGTTTGAATGGTACGCTCGGACTGCTTGTCAGTCTGAGGATGATACGAAGTGCTAAAGGTCAATCTCGTGCCCAAGGCACTCTGTAGGCTCTGCCACAACTGAGCCGTAAAAAGCGAATCTCTATCCGAAACGATCATGACTGAGACCCCGTGCAACCTCACTATGTCCCTAATGTAAAGGTTGGCAAAATAATCTACCGAGTCCCTCACACGCATAGGTATAAAGTGCGCCAACTTGGTCAACCAGTCAACTACCACCCAAATGGCATCACTACCTTGTTGAGTCGTTGGAAGATCCACAACAAAATCCATCATGACATGCTCACACTTCCACTCAGCTATAGGCAAGGGTTGTAACAAACCCGCTGGCTTCTGATGTTCGGCCTTTACTTGTTGACAAGTAAGGCATTTAGACACAAACACAACCACATCATTCTTTATACCTCTCCACCAAAACTGGTAACTAAGGTCGTGATACATCTTTGTGCCTCCCGGATGCACTGCAAGGCGTGAATGGTGAAACTCTCGGAATACTTCCTCTCGGAGACAGTCACAATATATTACACTCAGGTTAGGATACACATTCAAGCCTCTTTCTACCTTCCCATTGGAAATCTTCTCCCGAAGGGCTTCTACCTCAAGGTCACCCATCTGTGCTTCTAACACTCAGTTTGCAAGTGTAGGTTGTGTAACTATCGAAAATAAGGGTGCAGACTCAACAGACTCGCCAAGATGTAAGTCAAACTCTCTAATAGCACCCAATATCTTCCATTCCCGGATGGCAATACAGGCTATGCTACTAATGGATTTCTGACTCAAGGCGTCGACCACAACATTAGCCTTTCCCGGATGATAATGTAACTCATAGTCATAATCCTCTATGAACTCCATCCACCTCCTCTACCTCAGATTCAAGTTTATCTATGTAAATAGATATTTCAAACTCTTATGATCACAAAACACCTCAAACTTCTCTCCATACAAATAATGCCTCCAATTTTTCAAGGCAAATATCACCGCCGCTAACTCTAGGTCATGAGTAGGGTAGTTTCTCTCATGTGTTTTCAACTGTCGTGAGCCATAGGCCACTATCTTCCCCTCTTGCATCAAAACACAACCCAAGCCTTCCCATGAGGTATCACATTACACCGAATAGCCCAAATCCCTCTCCGGAATAATCAATACTGGAATAGTGATAAGTTTAACCTTAAGCTCTTGAAAAGACTTCTCACTAGTCTCACTCCACACAAAATTAGCCCCTTTCCTCATCAATCTAGTCAATGGGGAGGATAATCTCAAGAAATCCCTCACGAACCGACGGCAGTACCCGACCAACCCCAAGAAACTACAAATTTCAAAATCGTTCTTAGGTTGTTCCCAATCTTGCACTGCCTCTATCTTGGATGAATCTATAGTCACCCCTTCTCCGGATACCACATGGCTTCAGAACTCAACTTCTCTCAGCTAAAATTCACACTTCCCAAACTTAGCATACAGTTTGTGGGCTCTAAGAAACTCAAGTACCACTCATAAGTGTTCTTTGTGCTCCTCCTCAAAGGGTGAGTTAATCAAGATGTCGTACACACAGACGACCATGAAACGGTCTAGAAACTCACAAAAGATCCGGTTCATCAAATCTATAAATACAACTAGTGCATTGGTTAGCCCAAAAGGCATTTTTGGGAACTCATAATGGCCATACCGCGTACGGAATGTCGTCTTTGGGATATCCTTCTCTCTTACTCTCAACTGGTGATAACCCGATCTCAGGTCTATCTTAGAGAAGCAACAAAACCCCTTCAACTAATCAAACAAATCATCTATATGAGGCATTGGGTACTTGTTCTTAATAGTTACCCGGTTCAACTTTCGGTAATTTATACAAAGTCGCAATGCACCATCTTTCTTTTTGGCAAAAAAAGTCGGTGCTCTCCAAGGCAAAGTACTAAGGCGAATGAAACCCTTATCTAATAATTATTGGAGTTGAATTTTCAACTCACTCAACTCAGTGAGTGCAAATCTATACAGTGTCATGGAAATCGGTGCCGTAGTAGGCACTAAATCAATAGAAAACTCGATCTCTCGATGAGGTGGTAAACTGGTAAGACCTTTTGAAAAAATATCCAAGTATTCACAAACTACCCTTGACAACTCAACTCGGACTTCATCACACTCACTACTCAAGAAGTTGGCAAGAAGGCAACTAAGCTCACTCCGCTCATGCAGATCATATACCGGTGATAAGAATCTATCCACTCGGCCCCCCAAGAAATAAAAGCAATCACCGCTCAAGGTACATACAGTAACCCTCTAACGGTAGCAGTCTATAATAGCTCGATAGGATGACAACCAGTCCATACCCAATATAATGTCAAAACTAGACATATCAATCAACACAAATGCAAAGGGGAGTCGGCAACCAGCAACCTCTATATCACAACCCCGACACCCCTGCTTCAAAATAACCTCACCATCAATAGGTGACTCTGCACAAATAGGGGATTCTAACTGAGCCAATTCTAAGCCCAAAATTGATGCAAATGCAGACGAAATAAATAAATGGAATGACACGTATCAATCAACATATTAGTAACCGAATGGCAAAACAAGAAGGTACCACTCACTACCGAAGGCGCTGATACTAGATCTGGCACGGTAACAACATACATACGCCTTGAAGGTCTCTGCTCAACCTGCTCACCCCTCGAAGCATAAGCCTAATGCACTGACTGAGTCGAAGATGCTCCTTGATTGGCCCTTGAGGCCTGTGTTAACTATGCAGGCTGGTGGCTCTGTGTTTGTCTTGAACTATACACATCGGGTGTGCCACCTAACTAAAGGAAAAATCTCTTCATGTGCCCCGCATGCCTACACTAATAACAAATGGGCGGCTATGCTCTCCCCTAACTCTGGCTCTAAGAACGAGCTGAAGACGATGCAGATCATTGCCCTCCTTCTCTCTGCGGGCAAGCTAGAGACACTTGAAATAGGTGAAACAGGTGAAATCTCCCTGACCACCTCTTCCTGAACCCGAACTCAGTACTAGAAAGGTAGACCTCGACTGTGCTCCCTAGAACTGCTGTGGAGCAGGATCCCTCTGCCTCTTACTATCTCCCTGAACATCCTA
Organism: Camellia lanceoleosa; assembly: GCA_025200525.1. Classification (NCBI taxonomy): domain Eukaryota; kingdom Viridiplantae; phylum Streptophyta; class Magnoliopsida; order Ericales; family Theaceae; genus Camellia; species Camellia lanceoleosa. Next base: position 22,523,124 of record CM045767.1, read on the forward strand.
ACTCCTCTTGGAGCTCCTCATCCTCTCCTTCTCTATTTGTATCACGGTCTCAAGATGAACCACCGCCTCCACAAGGCATCCATAATCTCTAATCACCAACCCAGCCACCTTGAACATGAGCCTGGTCCTTAACCTCTTCTCAAACTCCAAACAACGGCACTCCTCTGTCGCCACGAGTTCTGGGGCAAACCTCGATAAGCTAGTAAATGTGGCCTCAAACTCGGCCACTGGAGTGTTCAACTGCACAAGCTTTAAGAATTGATCTCTTAACTTCTCCCTAATGGTAGGAGGCAAAAACTTATCTTGGAAGGCGTTAACAAAAGCCTCCCAAGTCACCACAATGCACCCACGTGCATACTTCCACCACGGATCCGCATCTCCCTTTAGCTGGAAAGATGCCAAGGTCACTCTCAACTAGTCGTCCTCGATGCCAAGCATCTTGAAATTTTTCATTATTTTCTCTAGCCACCCATCTGCCATCAGTGGCTCCTTGGGATCAGCCAAAAACTCATCCGAATTTGACCGAAAAAACTCCTGCTTCAAGAAAGACAGAACTACCTCAGCTACTTGGGCCTGGACTTGATTCTCAGCCCTGAGAATGTCCATAGACTCCCGTAATGCTCCAGCCATTTCACGGGCTAAGGCACCCATGGCCTGTTGACTAACTAGTTCGGCTATATTGGCCTGACCAGCCCCTTCTTCCTGTGTCGGAATTTCATCCGGTAAAGGCACCTCATGCCTTCTAGGCCTACCATGTCTACCACCACCACATCCACATCTAGACATCCTAATGAAAGTAACAAAAGAGATTAGCACATTTACAAATGTGCCGAACCTAACTCACTCTGGTCCTAATGTGGTGGACAACAGTAATTCACTCCACAAAAGTACATAGTCACTTAAACACATATGAATTTCATTCTCGAATAATGACCGTCCCGCAACGTTGCAAGAGTTCCAATTAGAAACAACAGTGATCAAGTGTTCCTCTAACAAGACTTTTAGAAACCTGTAGACCCAATCAACATCTTAGGAACTAAATCTCATACCCATATAATCACATAAGCATGTTATTACATTGCATACTATACACACTAATGTCTTTATCAAGCGAGACAAACCTATTGTGGAAATAACCACTTCCCATGTACCCAAAGTATTCAAACCCGGTACGCTTTGATACCAAGTTGTAACGCCTCCAAAATACTTACAATAATCCAATTCCAAGCACTAGTACCACATGATATAGATACAATAAGAAGCTTCCATTAATCAGAGTTAATATACAAAAGGTGACACATGCGATATATATTCATAAATTGTTCATCCTGAATTTACAGCATGTGTTACAAAATTAAATAAGAAATAAAAGCCAAACAGATATTCTTATGCCCTAATGGCTCACATCTTTCCAAGACCATGCTTGGTTACAACAAAAAAGAGTCATCAACTCAATACAAATAAAGTCCTAGGCTCAAAAAAGCAAGTAAATACAAAATAAACAAAAATGAGCCTTTAGCTCCACAATCCTCCAAAGGTAAGACCTTGGTGGAGCCATATCACCAGCACTTGAAAATGTTTTCTCCAAGTAGGGTGAGCCAAAATCTAGTAGAAACAATCTAGCACAATAAATGAATCTTAACAAAGATATAAGTATGATATGCATATATAAGGCCCATGATAGCATTATTCATATTTACACAAGATCATATTTGCCAAGTTTCATATCCTAATCCATTTCATCTTAATTCATTTTGTGATAATTCATTTCACCTCAATCCACGAGTCTAGTCCATTGTGATCCAAACAACCCAACTGAGACCACCACTTAGTGGTTTTTTAACCAATACAAACATTACACAAACACTTCAATTTGCCATTTTACGGAAATTTCGTCCGCGGGATCGACACCCATGTATACGCACTGTTTTCGGGACTTTCACTCTGGACACACAGGCTAACTTAATTCAATAGAGTCCATCCCATTTCTTCTCCCAAACATGGAGTACATCTCATTTCTCCTCCTAAACATCAAACATATACAATGTATTAACACACGGTCATATTCAATGACAACAAATAAGAGATTAGTTTCAGTTCACCCAATCCTCATGCAATTTGTATAATAATCATAGCTATCCTCCAGCGATAGCCCAAAATAGATCTTTCTATATAGATATACAATCTCTAAAATAGATAAACTATTTAAATTTCCATAGATGAGAGATAACGAGTATCCAACTCCACCATTTATATAAACATCCATCTAATTTCACATTCCCAATACCAATTTCATTATTTATACAAAATAATCCTTTTAAACATTTTAGGGCAAAACTCATTTTTCTTCCAAATTCAACCCATGTGTCAAAATCAACAAAGTTAACACAACACAACCTCATATCTACACCCATAACCATTTTCAATACCTTCATTTGAAAACCCCTCTTTTGATTGTAAACCAAAACCCTAGGTTTGTCTAAAATACTCCAAATCCCAACCTTAGTTACACAATCAATAAATAACTAAGTTAAAAATCATAAGAGAATGTAGAAAGCCCCTATCTCAAAGTGAGAGGACAAGCAAAGCAATGTAAGAACTCCAAAGACACCGAAACCAAGGTGTATTTGAATCAAAACGTAGCCTTTGAGGAGCTCTACCTTTTTCCTAAAGACAATAGGGTAGAGAACCCAATGGATCTAGATAAAAATGTAGAGAATGAATGAGTTTTAGAGAGAGAAACTCAAGATCTAGGGTTTTGAAATGTTTTAGAGAGAGAAAGAGATAAAAAAAAAAGTGATGTAAAAAGTGGCTGTTACGAATTGATATATGTACAGTCCGCTCGAGTGTAAGAGTTGACGCTCGAGTGTCAGACAGAACAAGTTGTTTCGCTCGAGCGCAGAATACACACTCCTAATAGTTTTGGAGACGACAGACCGACGCTTGATCTCAAGAAAGGTCGCTCAAGCACCCACCCGCTTGAGCGTCAGAAACGCCACTCGAGCGTAGAATATATTCTCTTTGTAGTTTTGCAGACTGACAAAACTACATAGAGTTCACAAAGCCCGCTCGAGAGCAAGAAGTGTTGTTTGAGCGGAGGAGCAAAATTCTAGACAACAAGAGTTCGAAAACTAAGCAACCATCCTATCCCAAATACAACCACAACAATCCCAAAGCCAAATTTAAGGAGATACAAGGGAAGTAAGATGTAAACAACAATATGAAACCATTAAACCCGAGTCCGGGATACAACAAGAGTCAGGTCAAAACCGAAATCACTATAACAATGGAAGATTGTGTGAATGAATTAAGAAACTAAGATCATTAAATGGAACTTTATTATTGCATTGGATATTTGCATAGCCATTCCATTTTTGTCATTGATACAATTGATATTGAATATTGTATTGGAAAAAGGTATTGTTTTGAGAAAGGAAATTGTTTTGTGAAACAAGATCATATTGATTTGTTTTTGGGGTAAATACGGTGGAAAATCCTGTTAAGGGGTGTAGTTTGAGAATTAAGTTGGCCTGAGTGTCCTTGGTGCAAGACTAGAAAACGCGCATGCGGGTGCCTAAGTCCTCCAGTTAGAAGCTGGTAAGGTAGGATTTAGTAGTGCCTGATACGCCTACTTGCAGACACTAGCCCTGGGGATTTGCTTGAATCGTATTTACCACCCTTTTGAACTACATTGAAAACTATTAAATTGTTAAATTCTCAAGATCCCATTATGCACAAAAATTTCAAAGATAAAGATATATGTTTTTTAACATGGCATGAGATATGCATTCATCTCATGAGATTGTATAAAATGTATATACTTTATTGAGATTTTTCTACTGGGCTTTGTGTACACCCAATGGGATTTTGTGCAGGACAGGATGTGGTGATCTTGCCGAGTTGTAGGTGTGGAATATGTTTTGAGAGTATAAGGTTCTTTTCCTTGTTGTAATTATTTTGACAAGCCAAGAATTTTATATGTACGGGTTCGAAAACCACTTTTGTGTAACCGAGCTTAAGCCTTGGAATTTGTAAGTTATTCGTACTTGACTTGCTATGCTGCATGCTATAGATTCATATACTAGGGATGTTGAATGTATAGTCGCATGTGAAATATTTTTTTGTAAATCTCTAGATGGTTATGAATACAAATGTTGGAGATTTGATAATGGTATTAATATTGAGATTTAATTCTGTTTACATTAAGCGATGGGAAATAATGAATCTATTTTGTGTAAATTTTTGGGGCATAATAAATCTATCTATCTATTACTATTATATTATATTACTAGCATAAAATTCATATTATGTACGGTTTTAGACAATAATTACAAATTAATGAAAAACTTTATACATATTAATTATTGAAATTATATATTTTAATATTTTTTTTCTCGCATCCATTTGGGGGTGATTACCCAAAGAAATATATTTATATTTTCCTAATCTCCCTTATTTAACCTCTCTAACAAATTTTCAAAACTAAAGATTAAATCCATCTTTTCTATTCCATTTCTCTAACTTTTTTTTTTTTTTCCAAAGAAACCTTATATCTAGGTCGGTGTAGTACTTTGGTTGCATAAATTAATAATTTATTTTTAAAAAAATGTATTTCAGTAGAACATTGGAGAAACAATTTCATTTTATTAAGGTGAAAGTCCATTTCTATGCCTGGTGCAAGTTGCAATAGAAAACATTCTCATCTATAGTACAATTAATTTATAGTTATCCCATTTATTTACAATTTACTAGTTCATTTTTATCTTGAAAGCATACATAGTTTGGGACAAATTTTCTATATCTATACTTTATATTATTCAAAATGTATTTTTCATCTAAAAGACTCTATATATATTAAACATTAATCTAAATTTGTTATTTAAAAAAATAAATGTTAAGAAATACACATAGCTATTGCCTTTTTTGGCTTTCGAAGGTTATTATTGTAATTTTGAGCGTGCCAGCAAGGATCGATCAGTCCTTATAGAATATTAATTGCCAACAAATTATCAGACGATTGTGTTTTAGTTCTTTCAGCCTCAGTGAGGAGGACTTTTATGGTGGTTTTGTTTAGGAGAATTAAGCAAACAACGATTAAATGAAGAATAATTGTAACATTTCATTAAGTAAAATGGAAGACTTACAAAGATCCAAATCAGCCTCATAAAGGTTTACAGCAAAAAAACTATTTGAAACTACTCCTATGAACAAAGTGCAGTGCAGGAATTTGAAGTACAAAAATGTAAAAAACAAGAAATGTAAAAACTGGAAGGAAAATAAAGTAGATAAAACTGGTTTTTTTTATCTGAGTCTGGGGCTCTTTTTGGGACTTTCTTTGCTATTTATACTTCTCAAACCATCGAAATAAGCTTCTAACTGTAAAATCATCTCTCCATGATTGCTAATCATGTTTCCTCACAGTTAGCTTCATTACGCCACGTCTGCAATTAGGCTTCCCTCTTGATTTGGAATTTGAATATGAGTAACCGTTAAAGCCACATCATCTTGCACCTCTCTGCTGATTCCATGCTATATAGATCCACAATAACAAATACTAACTGCTACGTGTGTGATTATGATTGAAGATTTGATTTGTCTTCCCGTATTACCCTCATCCTGTGACGTGTTAAACTTTGATTGGCCTATACAAAATATGTAACCAATAGTACACCCCGCATTAATATACCCGATACTTGGTGATATTAGTGGATCAAGGTATTTTACCCACGTCTTAGAATGTGCATAGGCTTTGCACTTTCCAGAAATGCAACCGTCATTTATCAATGAAACATTTGCATTAAATTCTCTTCTATCCTTTGATCATCCCCACTATCTCAGTATTTGAAAAGACTGATATATCTTTCATGGCGAAGCAAGTCTTTTTTTTACATTGATCAAGCATACGAAGAGTTATTTGATAATGTTGTTCGTACTCAAAAGAACCTTCATGCATTGATTAGCCACCTTTATCCGCTTCCATTTATACAAGTTATGGAAGCTTTCGCAAATCATCAACCTTCGAACCAAGAACCTACTTCTTACGATTCTTTGGAACACAAATTTGAGACCATGGATATCGGAAGCTCTTCTTCTGCAACAAAGCCATCCGCATGGGATGAAGCTGCTACTTCTTCTTCTTCTTCTACGACCTCTGGTTGGAGAACTTGGCCTACCCCTACTCAACCTGAGACGAGGGAACACATTCATCATCGTTTCCCTGAATTCGATGACCCTCTTGAAATTCCCCCTTCCAAACGCAGTTCTGTAGTATATTGTAGACACCCCATTTTTGACCGTCCTCAACACTTGGACGTCACCGTTTGAACACTCGGTGATTATCCATGTTTGTGTTCGTCTCGAGTTCCTGGAGGCCTTGGCAACGCGCCTCGCCTCAGGACCTCTTGACTCGACTGCTTGGTGTTCGGTTTTGGCACCAAACACCTATGTTTTTGCCTTGAAGGGCAGGGAATGGCTTGTTGGCCATCCTCACACCTCATCGGCCCTCCCCTATCATCACCGGCTGCACATGTTTGCCACCGGCCATTGTTTCTTTAAAATAATGGCCGGTCGGCATTATGTTTAGCCGACCGGCACTTTATTGTGCCGATGACCTATTTGGTTGGCCGAGACCTCTTCTTGAGGGGAGTTTGAACCTTTTGAACCCCCTGTTTTAGCTTCTTCAGGAAGCTTGATCATTTTAAACCCTTGGTTCTAGCTTCTTGAGGAAGCTTGAACCTTTTGAACTCTTGGTTTAGCTTCTCCAAGAAGCTTGAACCTTTTGAACCCTTGGTCTTTAGCTTCTTGAGGAAGCTTGAACCTTTTGAACCCTTGGTTTAGCTTCTCCAAGAAGCTTGAACCTTTTGCACCTTGGTTTAGCTTCTCCTAGAAGCTTCAACCTTTTGCACCTTTGCCTAGCTTCTCCAAGAAGCTTGAACCCTTCTAAGCTTCCAAGAGAAGCTTGCACCTCTTGAACCTTTTGCCTAGCTTCTCCAAGAAGCTTGGCCTTCTTGGCCCTTTTGCTCCAAGCTTCTAAGAAAAGCTTGACTCCCTTGAACCCTTGCCAAGCTTCTAAGAGAAGCTTGACCCCTTTGCTTAGCTTCCCTTGGAAGCTTGCCCCCTTTGACCCTTTTTTGTGTTAGCTTCTCTAAGAAGCTTAGCACCTTGTCTTGCTCTATATATAGAGAGCCTCTCCACCATTTTCAAGGGTTAGAAAATCTGATATATATAGAATATATATCACTCTCTCTCTATATCTCTCTCTCTACATTTGTATGTGTTAGAGTGCTCCAAAGTGAGTGATTCTTGGCCCCTTTGCACCACAACTCCCAACCACACCTCTCCACCACCAACCTAAGCTTCTTGGAGGGTCTTGAGAGGTCCTAAGGAGCTGCATTTTTGGTCCACAAGCTGCTGGAACCACAGCCTTGGAGTAGTTCATCAAGGGTGAGTTTTTAAGTCTTAAATCACCCTTTCTTGCACACACTTTTAGCCTGTCTTGAAGGCTGTTTTAGGCTTTGTCATAAACTGAAAAAAGTCTTGTTTTTGAGTGCTTTAAATAGTTTTTTAAGGTCACTTTGTTGTTTGGGATTGTTTGACCCCTCCTAGGCCTTGTTTGGCCCCATTTTTGTGCTATTTTTGGTGAGCTCCGGGACCACCTTGTTTGGGCCTCCTCACCACTGAAATCTTGAGGGATTTCAGTGGTGAGGATGGTGGTTTAAGGTCCTAAGAAGGAGAGGGCCATCCCCTCTCCTTGTTGTCTTCAAAAAGTCCCATTTTAGCCTCATGTGTGAGCACCATTTTTAAGTTCATGTTGGCCATGTCTTAAGTGTTATTTGTGCTTATTTTGCCATGATATAGCACTGTTTTTAATTGGTTTAGACACACCATGCATGCTTAGCATACTTGTCTTGTAATGCCATGAAATTGCCTTAACATGTATCTAGCATTTAGACCACTATGCTTACTTGTTTTGGCTTAGCTTTGTTAAGCTTTTATGCTTGTTTTGACATGCTTAAGGACTGTTTTGGGTCATTTGAGTCATCCATGCTTTGCTTTGTATAGCTACCATGCAACCTCTCTTGTATACCTTAAGCATTGACCCCTCTAGCGTGCCATCCTTGCTTTGTTTCAGTGGTTTGGAACCATTTGTCATGCCATTTCAGTCCTCATGGTGTGCCTATATGCTTGCATTTGATGTCTCTTTAATGCTTTATAAGGTTGTCATCTTATGCTCCATGTTTGGCCTCTTTTGTATGCTTGTATGTTTAGACCATTTAGATGCCATCTAGGTGTGTCTTTGGTCTTGTTTAGATCTACATTGGGGCTGTTTGGGGTCCCCTTGGCCCTTTGGGGTTTGGTTGGCATGGCCATGGTTTGAGCCCTTTGATTGGTCTCAAGTTTTGGGCTTGTTTACATGCTTTGATTGCTTTGTTTAATTGGTTTGGCACCATATTCTTGCATGTTTTCAGAGTTTAATATGCATGCCATATGCCCATGTTGTTCCTCTTTTAAGTATGCTTAAAAGTTATCTCTATGTGCCTAAGTGTTGGACATTGCATGCATGCCTATTTGTATGTGTTTTGGCCCTCATTTCCATGACATTTAGCCACTGTTTGGGTCTAGTATAGAGCTGCCCAAATTAGCTTAAATCCATGCTTGACATGTTGCTCAAATGTTGTTGCCTTGTTTCATGCCTTGCATGCTTATTTGCTTAGGTTGTGTGCCTAGTGTGCATTACTTGCTTGCATGTTCATGTCGCATGTTTAGATTGCATGCTTAGGTGGCATTTGGCATGCATGCCTTGCCTCTTGATCAAGTGATAGAGGTTGGGCTTTATGTGTTTATTTGGTTTACATGACATTTGAAATCAAAGTGCATACTTGGTTTCTTGGGCCATCAGGCATCGAAATGCGCGATTGGTGGTCCGAGAATCAAGGAACATACCCCTTTGAGTCAAAAGCATGATAAGGGATGTGTTGGTGCACACATTTGCTTGAAATTCCATGCCATGCACTGTCTGTCCTCTGTTGCTGTCAAAACTGTCTTCTGCAGGAATTGTTTGCCGACCGGCAGTATAGAGTGCCGACTGGCCATTAGTGTGTGGCCGATAACATCATGAGCACCGATGGATATTTTCAATGGCCGGTGGGCAGTTCCTCTAGCCGATGGTGTTCAACAGTACGCAATGAAGGTATCCTGGGACTTTGGCAGTCTTTGGAGAGGCAGGGCAGTATAAACAGAGGCAACAGTGGTATGGTGCGGGTTTTCCGGGCAAGACGGATTGAAGCATGCATCATTCGCTCATCCCGAGTGGGGGCTGTGGCCACCTTTCTTCTTTTCTTTGCATTTATTTGTTAAGTAATTAGAAGTTTTGTAATAATTTATTCTGTATTTGGACTGTACTATTTGGACTGTATATTCTTTTGGTCCCTCCGAGTGAGGGTGCAATTGTAATAAGTGTGGGTGTGTGTGTGTATGTCTTCCAACCCCACGTCTTTCTTCCTTTTTATTTACCCGCTTATGATGGTAGATTAGGGCATATTTAAATTAGCATACCTTATGCTATGCATGCGTGCATCCATTCATTTGTCTTACATGCACCGGGCTCGGTACATCATAAAAACTGCATTGTACTTCAATTTCCAAATTGAATACATGTTACTTGTAGCATTTCACATGCCATGTTTAGGATAGCCGAGCCTATTCTAGTTGAATCTTGCATGTGTTGCATTAGTCATCTTAACATGAGCTAGGATCATGCATTGATTACTAACTAGTTTTTGTTTTGGCTTGGAGTACTAGGTGAGTTTTTGTGCTTTAGCATATCGCATGCGTGTGAATGTTGTCATAATAGCATGATTACCATGAGGCTAGCTGCTTATGTGATATTACTGCTTGAATGCCTGTGGATGGAGGTCAAAATACTTAAATTGGAACAATGCATGAAAATTGTGAGCTTTAAGCCCTTGGATAGTGGCAAAATCATCTTTTCTAAAGCCCACTTGAGGGTGGCAAAACACGCATTTTAGCCTACTGCGGTAGCAAACCATTTTCAAAACGAACATGTAGTGTTTTGTTCCAATTTAGGCGATTTGGTCTATACTTGTTTTGTCGCATAACATAGTAATTCTAGGCTAATAATCTAATAAGAACACATAACGTTTTCAAAATTGGATATCATGGTTAGTAGAGGCGGTCTTGGATCGGGCGAGAGGTGCTCATAATGACCTTCCCGATCGTACCCAAGTTCCCGAAACCGAGGCAACTTTGGTGATGACGGACACGTGGCCTTTGGCACCGAGTCAGGGTTTCCTAAATTCGCCCAAAATAAAATATTTAGGTGGCGACTCTGTATCTGGCAAAGTAGTCCATGTTTGGCACTTCTTTCAAAAATCTGTTTTCCCAAAACGATTTGCCGGATTTGGACTCTTTGGTTCAAGATTTAGAACCGTGACAAAAAGGGAGTCCGAACTGTGACGAGGTCCCTCGCGGGCTTGTTACAGTTTCTGGCGACTCTGCTGGGGATTTTAGAGAGCTTGACTCAAACTCGTGATATCCTGTTTTGACTACATTTATGTGTCTCTTTGCATTGCATGTGCATTGGTGCGCATAGGACACCGTGTTGGCCATCTGCTATTCCTGAGCGGTTTGCCGGAGGCTTGTCTTGTCAAGGCATGACCATAAGGCTGACCGGTTGCGGGCTCTGCCAGTATGGGAACACAAACCCCGGTTTTACCGGGGCACCCTTTTTTTTTGACCATTTGACCTAGTGCATATCGAAATCCGTAGTGACCATTCCAAACTAGGACAGGTTGCTCACCCGATATTAGGTTGTTTGAAACCGCTGTGTATGTAGTGAAACCCTAGCTCCTGACAAAATCGGACAGGGAAACCCTACCCCAACATAGGAGTGTTTTGGCTCTCCTTTACTTGCTATGTGCTTTTAGAGTGTATTTCTCCAGGGAATGCATATACCAGTTTGTGAGTCTGTATCCGGCGGGCACCGATGTCGATATTTTGAGAATCGATTATATCTGCGGTATCAGTTGATTTGGGGTAGTGATTTGAGGAACGATGTCGAGAATAGAATCTGATCGTTATTTCTGCTCGTATCTGTTTTGGTGAAGTTGAGCTGAGATGCTGTCTGTTTTCCTTTGCTAAGCGATCTTGGAACCATAGCCCGAAGGCTCCACTATCTCCGGGTACATTGGATTTGTCTTGATAGACTTTGTCGGTCGAGACTTCGATTCAAGGGTAATGTCGGGCTAGAAGGCTAGTCGAGCACAGATCACCGATTCGGCCAGATCAGTGGCCCTTATCCACCCCTCCAGTGAACAGGTCTGTCAGATGGATCAGCAGAATACATCAGGGATGGAGGCAATGATGCGTCAAACGCAGGAAACTATGAAACTCATGCAACAAGACACTGTCCGCCAAGCGGAATTTTCCAAGCAGCAAGCTGCAATCATGGCTCGATGGTGAACTCATCACCGGTACGCAACCAAAGCGTAGCGTCTGCTTCTAACAAGTTCCTTCCCCAAAGAGCTCCAAAGACTGAGACGCCAAATGTCCAAAATGTCCAAGAGGATACAGACCTTCCAAGCGGGCGGCTCACCCGATTCTACCGCAACTATCTAAGGCACCCACGCCTGTCAATGTGTCAGACTCTCCCTTCGAGTTCGAAGCGGACCCCACAGCGCTGAAGCTGAGTAAGCTGGAAAAGATGTTTAAGAAATCCCAAGGAGTCAAGTCCATTCCCGACATTGAGGATGGATATCTGACGCCTTGTTGTGTATTTGCCAAATTGGTTCAAGATGCCGCAAATCGACTGATTTGATGGGTCTGGGGACCCCATGGTGCACCTGAGGCTGTTTTCAGATATCTTAAGGCCAATGGGCCTCACCAGACTACAGAAGCTGTCTCTGTTTGGCCGGACCCTGTCAGGTGTGGCGGCCATCTGGTACGCAAAACTGGAAGACGATGTTAAGAGGAATTGGGATGAGATGGCCGAGGCTTTCGTCGATCAATACTCCTACAAGACACAAATTGAGATTACAACCCGTGATCTCGAGATGACTAGGCAGGAGCCGAAGGAAAGTTTCTCCGATTTTGTAACTCGGTGGAGGGCCAAGGCCTCAATGATGACCACTAGGCCAACGGACAAGGGTCAAATACGGATGGTTGTACGCAACCTCCAACCCAAGCTCATGCAAAAAATGATTGTTCTTCCATTCCCTACCTTTTCAGATCTACATGAGATGGGAGTACAAATCGAGGACGCTATAAAGCAAGGCCTTATTGACCAAGAAAAGGAGCAGCCCAGGAGGGCGTTTACCCGCAGTTTGAATGCGACCACAAGTGGTGATGCAGCTGCAAGATCTTCTGAAGTGGGCTTGGTCACCAACACCACATCACAAAAAGCTACCCCATTCACCGGTGCATCCGGAAGTAGCTCACAAAAAACCAAATATCCACCTCAAGTCAAGAGGGTTTTCACCTCACTTTATATGCCTTTGTCAAAGGCTGTAGAGGTCTTAATCCGGAAAGGACATCTGAAACCATTGGAACAACAGCCTTTACCTGATCCTCTCCCTCCAAAGCATGACAGGACTAAGTACTGTGCCTACCATCAACAAACTGGTCATGAGACCGATAGCTACTTTCGTCTGCGCCATGATGTACAAGATTTGTTTGACAACAAGGTCATTGCCGCACCAGCTCAGCAAAGTCTATCACCACTGGATCAGTGAACTTTGGGGATAGTACGAATATGTGATCAGGGGATGAACCCCCTGCGGGCGGCACTCAGTTTACTCTAGATGTGGCATTTGGCACACACTGTTTTGAGCATTTGCGAATGCTAGTTTTGTACTTTCTGACTTGGGTATTGGGTCAGTCTTGTCATTTTGTATTGAGTCGGTTTTTTCAGGTCTGTCTTGTTTTATCGAGTCAGTCCTATTTTGTTAGAGTCAAGTGACTCCGGGGGTGTTACCTCGGGCATCGCCATTTTGTTTTGTGTTTGTCTTTTCGCTTTCTTTTGAGTCTGTTTACGCGAGAGCTAGTTGTGGCAATGATTTGAATGAACAGCAGTGGTTTTTCATGCTTTTGTGTTTGTTTCTGCCGTGTGCCAGTTGTACCAGAAATTCCAAATGAGATGGCAGTATTTGACTAGAAGCTGTGTCTTTTCTGTGCCTTGAATTCATTGCATCGACCTAAGTTTTCCAAAAGCTTTTTGAACACTGCGGTGAAAACGAAGAGGAAGGAATTCCTCGAGATTTGCAAAATTTGATCAATTTGAGAGAAAGAGGCATGCTAAGCCCTTAATGATTGAGATCATGCTTGTTAGTGTGAGTCTTGAGAAGGACCCTAGCTTTGATCCAGTTGGTTCTACATCGTCTTCAAAGACGAGCGATTTGTCGCTTAAAAACTTTCAAAAATGTTTTTCTTGTGCTACGAAGACATGTGTGGAATCGCTCTTGAGATTGTGCAGCTTAGGATCGCTCTCGGCCTCGAGACTCAACCCCTTTGCTTTCAAACCTTGAACTTGGATTCAGAACGTTCAAAGGACAATCATGATGTGAGGCCTGTGTGGCCAGATTTGAAGTAGCCCTCGAACAAGAGGCACCGAAGTCAGATCAAGAGGATCAGATGTTGTCAAAAGAAGCTTGCAAAGCTAGATCAGAAGCACCCCTCGAACTAGGGGCAAAAAAAATATATCCGATGTGCTCGAAGAGCCAAAGGTGGATCTTTCTGCAAATCAATACAGCAGCCACTCTCCTGGATACAGAGGGCTTCAATCTCAAAACCATTTGGCATGGGCTTGCTACACTTTTTACCCTTTGAGAGGCTCGCTGGGCCGAAAACCCGAAAGGGCGATCCAAGCAAAAGTTAGAGCAAAGAAAAGAAGAAAGAAAAATACGAAAAAGAAGCAAAAAATAGCAAAAGAAAAGAAAGAAAAATAAAAACATAGCTCGCAAGGTCGAAAACCCGCATTGGGCACCTTGGCAAAAGTTAGAGCCTAAACAGTGAAGGTTAAAATACCCGAGTGTACCTTAACCCCGAACTACGTAAGGCTTGATTCCCATCTTTGGGATACGTAGGCAACTTCATTCTGAAGTCCAGCCACAAACACTTCCAAATCAATTGTGTCCATGTGATGATTTTGATCATCTTTGCCTCTTCTGTATCCGAGAGTCTGGTTGTGTTCGCCGCTCTGAGGACTAACTACAAATACGCTGTGATGCTATCCAAACAAGGGGCAACTTTCCGTTGCCATTCAAAATGCCGCGGTATCACTTCAAACAAGGGGCAACTTTCCGTTGCCATGCAGTGTCCTTCAGACAAGGGGCAATTTTCCATTACTATGGATCCGAGCTTGCGCATCTCAAGAGTAGGTTCCGTGCTTGTTGAGCATTGGCCGTTTGCAAAAATAGTTTTTGAGAATTTTTATTGAGGTTGACTAATTCTCTCGAAAATTATTCCATCTTTTCCAAAACTGGACCATTTTCTTGGACCCAAAAAAGGAAAATTTTCAGTGCTCACAACCTAACTTGCGTGATTTTCAAAATCAAAAAGTTGAATAAGCATGTTAATCTAACTTTCATGTTGGTCAAAATTGTTTTAAAACCAAAAAAAAAAAAATGGTCAAAATGATGAACTAAGGGCACAGTTGAGTCAGGTGTTCTGTCTTTTCCCCATCATCAACATACTTGCCAAGAAGGGCACTCTACCTGCCAGAAGAGGGCACAACTGAAGTCAACAAAGAAGGGTTGAAAGCTCTCTCATCCTCCAAGCAACGAGGTATTAAGTCAAGTGCGAAGCACGAATTGGAATGGATCAAGATGTTCCACTTCCTCATCTGGACAGATCTAACCACGTCCAAACTCCCCAGCAGGGCATCATCAACCGATGTTAGCTGCAGATTTGCTACACACCCAGTTGTGGCACAACCCCTCTGTGGGAAAGTTCACTGTTGTAAGCAGAAGAAGAGAATCTAGCAAAATGCTAGGGACATGAGCCCGCAACTTCCTATTCATCCATCAACCACCCAGGGGAGGGATGAAAAATGAGAGATTGAAGAATAGAGAGGTGTGCGATGAGAGAAAAAGTGAGCAAAAGGGTTTTGAGAGAAAAACCGAGCCTGAGGGCCGAGTGATGTAAGAATCACAAATGAGAAAGGGTGGGAAACAATACCTAGAGAAACTGGCTCCTCGTGCACTAAGAGGTCTCTCGTCTTTGTAACACGTCTGTGTGTCGTGTCATTTGTTTTGTTTGTCTCGATTCTTGCTTTGAGTCGTTCCGAGCGTGTCTCGATTTGTTTAGGTTGTTTACCTTTATTTTCCGTTGTTGGGTCGTCTTTGCTGTGTTCAGTTGTAGGCTCAATACCCGGTCGAAAACTCATTTCCTCAATTTCAAAAATGATTTATTGTGTGCTCAGAGTGCTGTGACATTCTCTAGATTTGTGCAAAATAGAATTTGTTCTATCAAAAACTGCAGGGTTCAACCCAGGTCATGTGAGAACAGTAAAATCAGGACCTATCTGAAGCTATATGGGTTCCGGACTGCAAAGCAAAAGAAAAGAGGGAAAATCGAAGCATCTGAGTGTGTTTCACCTTCAGCAAAAAGATAAGTGTTCGAAGAACACAACGGCAGATCCTCATCAGAGAAGAGCGGTTCACCGCCACTCACCTCATAAGGTGCTTTCTAAAGCGCCGCTTCGTCCATTTATTGCTTTCCTCAAGCATCATGTATCGCATTGTACCTATCAAGTTCTTTTCTTATTCATACATGATATTGTATGTACGGTTCATTCAAAGAAGTTCCGTTTGAGATCATTCACTTAGTGTATCAATCACACTTCATTCACTTCGTTTGTCCAGTGTATCAATCACACTTCATTCATTTCGTGTATCTATTGCACATATTCTCATTTAGTATATCTATCACACTTTGCTTTACTTGGTGTATCAATCACACTTCGTTCACTTTGTGTATCTATCACACCTATTTTGCTTTGTGTATCTATCACCCTATTCTTCTCTCCATATCACATGTTTACTTAGTGTATCAATCACACTCCATTCACTTCGTGTATCAATCACACTCTCTTCACTTAGTGTATCAATCACACTTCTTTCATTTATTCAGTGTAACAATCACACTTCATTCATTTTGTGTATCTACCACACACATTCTCATTTTCTGTATCTATCACACACACCCTCATTTTGTGTATCTATCACGCACGTATTCACTTCAATTACTTTAGTGTATCCACCACACTTCATTACCTTTTGAGTATCTATCACGCACATATTCACTTTATTCCATTAGTGTATCAATCACACTTCATTCGCTTAGTATATCAATCATACTCTTGTTCACTAAGTGCATCTATCACACTTCGTGTTCACCTTTAGTATATCCATCATACTTGTTCACTAAGTGCATCTATCACACTTCGTGTTCACCTTTAGTATATCCATCATACTTGTTCACTAAGTGCATCTATCACACTTCGTGTTCACATTTAGTATATCCATCATACTTATTCACTAAGTGCATCTATCACACTTCGTGTTCGCATTTAGTATATCAATCATACTTGTTCACTGAGTGCATCTATCACACTTCGTGTTCACCATTTAGTATATCCATCATACTTTGTTCACTAAGTGCATCTATCACACTGCGTGTTCACATTCAGTATATCCATCATACTTGTTCACTAAGTGCATCTATCACACTTCGTGTTTACCCTTAGTATATCTATCGTCCTTGTTCACTAAGTGCATCTATCACACTTCGTGTTCACATTCAGTATATCCATCATACTTGTTCACTAAGTGCATCTATCACACTTCGTGTTCACCTTTAGTGTATCCATCACACTTGTTCACTAAGTGCATCTATCACACTTTGTGTTCACCTTTTGTGTATCTATCACACTGTGCTCACATGATCGCTTTGTGTATCAATCACACACTTTCTCTTTGTGCATCTATCACATTATGCTTCATGTAGTGTATCTATCACATACTCACTTTGTGTATCAATCACACACGCTCGCTTTGTGTATCAATCACACATGCTCGCTTTATGTATCAATCACACATGCACACTTTGTGTATCAATCACACACGCCCGTTTGGTGTATCAATCACACACGTTCGCTTTGTGTATCTATCACACATGCACTCTGTATTCACAGTGAGAATTGCAATAATTCTCTTACATCCTTTCTGCATTGTAGTGTAGGTTGGCGTATGCTAGCTTAAAACTGTTGCATGTGTGCTTCGTTACAGCTTTCTTTGCATGATCATAAGTTATGCTTGCCTTCTTGCATTTTCAGTTGCATTTTGCCCCTGCCTTCGGGCGCATACCTTGTTTGTCTTGCATGTTTGTCCAAGTCTTCGGCCTTGTCAAAAATGGGTCGTCTCTGGGCTTTGACATTCACTCCCGTCATTGTTATGACTTCCGAGTTCTGTCAAAGAGGGGCAACTGTAGACACCCCATTTTTGACCGTCCTCAAGACTTGGACGTCACCGTTTGAACACTTGGTGATTATCCATGTTTGTGTTCGTCTCGAGTTCCCGGAGGCCTTGGCAGCGTGCCTCACCTCAGGACCTCTTGACTTGACTGCTTCGTGTTCGGTTTTGGCACCAAACACCTGTGTTTTTGCCTTGAAGGGCAGGGAATGGCTTGTTGGCCATCCTCACACCTCATCGGCCCTCCCCTATCATCACCGGCTGCACATGTTTGCCACCGGCCATTGTTTCTTAAAAATAATAGCCGGTCGGCATTATGTTTAGCCGACCGGCACTTTATTGTGCGGATGACCTATTTGGTTGGCCGAGACCTCTTCTCGAGGGGAGTTTGAACCTTTTGAACCCCCTGTTTTAGCTTCTTGAGGAAGCTTGATCATTTTGAACCCTTGGTTCTAGCTTCTTGAAGAAGCTTGAACCTTTTGAACTCTTGGTTCTAGCTTCTTGAGGAAGCTTGAACCTTTTTTAGCTTCTCCAAGAAGCTTGAACCTTTTGAACCCTTTGTTTTAGCTTCTTAAGGAAGCTTGAACCTTTTGAACCCTTGGTCTTTAGCTTCTTGAGGAAGCTTGAACCTTTTGAACCCTTGGTTTAGCTTCTCCAAGAAGCTTGAACCTTTTGCACCTTGGTTTAGCTTCTCCTAGAAGCTTCAACCTTTTGCACCTTTGCCTAGCTTCTCCAAGAAGCTTGAACCCTTCTAAGCTTCCAAGAGAAGCTTGCACCTCTTGAACCTTTTGCCTAGCTTCTCCAAGAAGCTTGGCTCTTTTGTCTAGCTTCTCCAAGAAGCTTGGCCTTCTTGGCCCTTTTGCTCCAAGCTTCTAAGAGAAGCTTGACTCCCTTGAACCCTTGCCAAGCTTCTAAGAGAAGCTTGACCCCTTTGCTTAGCTTCCCTTGGAAGCTTGCCCCCTTTGACCCTTTTTTGTGTTAGCTTCTCTAAGAAGCTTAGCACCTTGTCTTACTCTATATATAGAGAGCCTCTCCACCATTTTCAAGGGTTAGAAAATCTGATATATATATATATATAGAATATATATCACTCTCTCTCTATATCTCTCTCTCTCTACATTTGTATGTGTTAGAGTGCTCCAAAGTGAGTGATTCTTGGCCCCTTTGCACCACAAATCCCAACCACACCTCTCCACCACCAACCTAAGCTTCTTGGAGGGTCTTGAGAGGTCCTAAGGAGCTGCATTCTTGGTCCACAAGCTGCTGGAACCGCAGCCTTGGAGTAGTTCATCAAGGGTGAGTTTTTAAGTCTTAAATCACCCTTTCTTGCACACACTTTTAGCCTGTCTTGAAGGCTGTTTTAGGCTTTGTCATAAACTGAAAAAAGTCTTGTTTTTGAGTGTTTTAAATAGTTGTTTAAGGTCACTTTGTCGTTTGGGATTGTTTGACCCCTCCTAGGCCTTGTTTGGCCCCATTTTTGTGCTATTTTTGGTGAGCTCCGGGACCACCTTATTTGGGCCTCCTCACCACTGAAATCTTGAGGGATTTCAGTGGTGAGGATGGTGGTTTAAGGTCCTACGAAGGAGAGGGCCATCCCCTCTCCTTGTTGTCTTCAAAAAGTCCCATTTTAGCCTCATGTGTGAGCACCATTTTTAAGTTCATGTTGGCCGTGTCTTAAGTATTATTTGTGCTTATTTTGCCATGATATAGCACTGTTTTTAATTGGTTTAGACACACCATGCATGCTTAGCATACTTGTCATGTAATGCCATGAAATTGCCTTAACATGTATCTAGCATTTAGACCACTATGCTTACTTGTTTTGGCTTAGCTTTGTGAAGCTTTTATGCTTGTTTTGACATGCTTAAGGACTGTTTTGGGTCATTTGAGTCATCCATGCTTTGCTTTGTATAGCTACCATGCAACCTCTCTTGTATACCTTAAGCATTGACCCCTCTAGCGTGCCATCCTTGCTTTGTTTCAGTGGTTTGGAACCATTTGTCATGCCATTTCAGTCCTCATGGTGTGCCTATATGCTTGCATTTGATGTCTCTTTAATG
This sequence comes from Camellia lanceoleosa, assembly GCA_025200525.1. Classification (NCBI taxonomy): domain Eukaryota; kingdom Viridiplantae; phylum Streptophyta; class Magnoliopsida; order Ericales; family Theaceae; genus Camellia; species Camellia lanceoleosa. The sequence goes on from CM045767.1 coordinate 22,542,670, forward strand.
CTTTATAAGGTTGTCATCTTATGCTCCATGTTTGGCCTCTTTTGTATGCTTGTATGTTTAGACCATTTAGATGCCATCTAGGTGTGTCTTTGGTCTTGTTTAGATCTACATTGGGGCTGTTTGGGGTCCCCTTGGCCCTTTGGGGTTTGGTTGGCATGGCCATGGTTTGAGCCCTTTGATTGGTCTCAAGTTTTGGGCTTGTTTACATGCTTTGATTGCTTTGTTTAATTGGTTTGGCACCATATTCTTGCATGTTTTCAGAGTTTAATATGCATGCCATATGCCCATGTTGTTCCTCTTTTAAGTATGCTTAAAAGTTATCTCTATGTGCCTAAGTGTTGGACATTGCATGCATGCCTATTTGTATGTGTTTTGGCCCTCATTTCCATGACATTTAGCCACTGTTTTGGGCCTAGTATAGAGCTGCCCAAATTAGCTTAAATCCATGCTTGACATGTTGCTCAAATGTTGTTGCCTTGTTTCATGCCTTGCATGCTTATTTGCTTAGGTTGTGTGCCTAGTGTGCATTACTTGCTTGCATGTTCATGTCGCATGTTTAGATTGCATGCTTAGGTGACATTTGGCATGCATGCCTTGCCTCTTGATCAAGTGATAGAGGTTGGGCTTTATGTGTTTATTTGGTTTACATGACATTTGAAATCAAAGTGCATACTTGGTTTCTTGGGCCATCACGCATCGAAATGCGCGATTGGTGGTCTGAGAATCAAGGAACATACCCCTTTGAGTCAAAAGCATGATAAGGGATGTGTTGGTGCACACATTTGCTTGAAATTCCATGCCAAGCACTGTCTGTCCTCTGTTGCTGTCAAAACTGTCTTCTGCAGGAATTGTTTGCCGACCGGCAGTATAGAGTGCCGAACGGCCATTAGTGTGTGGCCGATAACATCATGAGCAGCCGATGGATATTTTCAATGGCCGGTGGGCATTTCCTTCAGCCGATGGTGTTCAGCAGTACACAATGAAGGTATCCTGGGACTTTGGCAGTCTTTGGAGAGGCAGGGCAGTATAAACAGAGGCAACAGTGGTATGGTGCGGGTTTTCCGGGCAAGACGGACTGAAGCATGCATCATTCACAAGATCCCGAGGCGTGGGCCACCACCTTTCTTCTTTTCTTTGCATTTATTTGTTAAGTAATTAGAAGTTTTGTAATAATTTATTCTGTATTTGGACTGTATATTCTTTTGGTCCCTCCAAGTGAGGGCGCAATTGTAATAAGTGTGGGTGTGTGTGTATGTCTTCCAACCCCACGTCTTTCTTCCCTTTTATTTACCCGCTTATGATTGTAAATTAGGGCATATTTAAATTAGCATACCTTATGCTATGCATGCGTGCATCCATTCATTTGTCTTACATGCACCGGGCTCGGTACATCATAAAAACTGCATTGTACTTTAATTTCCAAATTGAATACATGTTACTTGTAGCATTTCACATGCCATGTTTAGGATAGCCGAGCCTATTCTAGTTGCATCTTGCATGTGTTGCATTAGCCATCTTAACATGAGCTAGGATCATGCATTGATTACTAACTAGTTTTTGTTTTGGCTTGGAGTACTAGGTGAGTTTTTGTACTTTAGCATATCGCATGCGTGTGAATGTTGTCATAATAGCATGATTACCATGAGGCTAGCTGCTTATGTGATATTACTGCTTGAATGCCTGTGGATATAGGTCAAAATACTTAAATTGGAACAATGCATGAAAATTGTGAGTTTTTAAGCCCACTGGATAGTGGCAAAATCATCTTTTCTAAAGCCCACTTGAGGGTGGCAAAACCTGCATTTTAGCCTACCTGCGAGTAGCAAACCATTTTCAAAACGAACATGTAGTGTTTTGTTCCAATTTAGGCGATTTGGTCTATACTTGTTTGCTGTGCACATAACATAGTAATTCTAGGCTAATAATCGGAATAAGAACACATAACGTTTTCAAAATTGGATATCATGGTTAGTAGAGGCCGGTCTTCGGACCGGGTGAGAGGGGGTGCTCATAGCTGACCTTCCCCGATCGTACCCAAGTTCCCGAACCGAGGCAACTTTGGTGATGACGGACACGTGGCCTTTGGCACCGAGTCAGGGTTTCCTAAATTCCCCCAAAATAAAATATTTAGGTGGCGACTCTGTATCTGGCAAAGTAGTCCATGTTTGGCACTTCTTTCAAAAATCTGTTTTCCCAAAATGATTTGCCGGATTTGGACTCTTTGGTTCAAGATTTAGAACCGTGACAAAAAGGGAGTCCGAACTGTAGCGAGGTCCCCCGCGGGCTTGTTACATATATCCATATGTTCCTATTCACCGTAGACGCAGTCTTGAAGACAATCTGCTTTCAGTATGGTATACTTCTACCTTGCCATCTCGGATGGTTCGATATGTCCCACGTCCTGATGAAGCTTTAGGGATTAGTCCTGCGCTTTTAGCCAAAAAATAAAAACTTTACACCTCTGATTGGCTAGAATGTGTGGCCAGACTTGAATTTCCAGATTCGCCCAAAGAACCTCTGACTATTCCTCCTCTGCCTTCTAATCCAAATTGGATTGATGAATTGAGGCTCACTCTCTCTGAGGGCCAATCATTCACTCCCTACCGAGTCCTGGTGCCTCCAACTCCTTATCAGCAATTCAGGGCTCAGATCTTGCTTGCTGCCTTTTCTCATTTATCCTTTGAAGTTCTTCGAAATGACATTCCCCACAAAAACTTTCTATGGGCTTGTGACATTATGTCTCGAAGTCATCTTCTCAACCCTGTGGCCCAAATAGAACTTTATACCTTTTTAGACCAACTTCCTCTCCTGCTCAACTGGCACTTCCATGCTTCCATTACCAGTGAAGTTTTGGATGAAGCCATTTCTGCTCGAATCCAGGTTCAGTATGAGGCTAAGAACCTCCTTGATGAATATGAAGCCTTCAAGAGACAAGATTCTAAGTATGGGGAGGACGTTGCTATGAACGAAGGGCATGAAGAAGAGGAGATAAACGCCACAGATAAAGCTCTAAGACAGATAGAATTCGAAGTAAAGGCCCAGCAACTCTCTTCTCAATTGAGGGCTACCATTTAGATAAACCAAACCTGGACAAGATAGAGGATAAAGTAGAAAAAGAGTATTCATTTATTGAATTTTGTTGGATCAAATTTCATGACCTTGTAACTTTCTCCATTCCTATTTCTACGAAATTGAGAATGTAATCAAATGAATCCCAGTGTACACAACACTTATCAATAAAACTGGGCTTTCCGAATTTCATTTATCAGATTTTGATTTACCACTCCAATTATAAACTGCATGGTTGATGTGTTTTGACTCCATCCCAATTCAAACTCTTCCAAAGTGTGAAATCTTTTCTTTTGAGAAAACAATTATTGCCTTACATACTGATTATAGGGCTAACATAATTCTTCAGCTATCAGCTTCGAATTAACCAACTTTGTCCTTCAAAACGTGATTTGACCATATTTAATTCCCCAACATATGGTTAATACAATCAAGTAATTTCAAATCAACTAATTTTTGTTTCAAACAAAAAGTCTATATTTTTTTTTTTCCCAAAAATGAAAACCTCTTTTAAGGACTACACTGTTTTATCTTAAAAAAGTGATTTCTTCTATATATTATCAAACCAACTATTGGTTTGAAACTTAGAACAAACAATTTCTAACTTTAAGGTATTTCAAGTTTTGCTTCGAAGGATTATACTCTTATCAAGAATCCTAAAAACAGGTCTTTAATCATTTTGAAGTAAACAAATACTTGATCATTCTTGCATCCTTAGGTGTGGAATGTGCTTCGAGGTAGACTTCCTGCTTTCGAAGTCATTTGTTGTTTGATTTTGGCACCAAAACTTGGTTTCGAAGCCAAATATTTTATTTCGAAGCTGATATAGTATTTGAGATACATTTCCCTCCCAAATTATCACTATTGAGGGGAACCTTTTGTATCCGTACTTTTAACACTTCTTTATGAATTCAATCCACGTAAAATGATTGGGTATATTTTTCAAACATAAAGGTTTAAAAACCCTTTTTATTTCGTGCTTTGAATTCACTCGTTTGCCTAACACACAAACCCTTCGTCTCTAATGACCTTCTTTTCCTTTCTATTCGTCACCAATGGAGTCTTCTTCCTTGAAAGTACCAACTGGCGAACGTATAAGCCCAACAATGGCTTTGAAAAGATGTATTAAGGAAGAAATTGCTAAATTCAAAGCTGATGGATCGAGTGCCATAGACGGACGCCTCTTTGTCCCTCGCCATAGCAAAAAACAAGAATATGTCCTAGGTCCTATCTTTCGAGAGGTCCCCGCCCAACTTCTTGCTTTATATCCTCGTTTGGAGGACCATTTTCTTCTCCATGAAGGGGGCTTGACTGGAGAAATTAGAGGATGAACCGACCTCATCGTTGCTGGCCAACATTGAGGGCTGAGTGGGAGGAATGGTATGACATGGTCGTGTCTGCAAGATAATGGGACCTACAAGAGCTTTGTATTCTTGACACCCTTCGTCTTTCTAGGTTTATCATTCCTAAAGGCCCTTTTTTGATTCCTGCTGCTCTTTGCTTCTGGAATATGGCCTTTAACTTTTTCCAGTTTCGTTGTGGTATGATGGCCCCCACCATTCTTGATATCTGCCATCTCTTAGGGCTTTCACCACTCGGTACTCCTTTTACACCCACCTATCCAGACCTTTCGGTTAAATTTTTCCTTCCACCTTTGAATTCTTCCTTTAGTGACTTTGTAAAGGCTGAAAATAGAAAGGAGGGCCTTGTGAGTGATTGAGAACTCTTCTCCTTTATTTTATATTGGTTGTGTAAATTCCTCTTTTGTACATCATTTCAACGAATCATGCCTAAGTTTGCCCCAAAGGCCCTTGTTTTGAAGAAACGAATAGCCTTGGCCCCTTATCTTTTAGGCCATGTCTACAGAACATGCTCCCAATTTTGTGAAAGACCTCTTGATATCAACCATGGAGGTCCCCTCTGAGTGCTTCAACTCTGGCTCTTTACATTCTTCACTGATCTGCATCCTAAGTTCTTGAAGTTCTTAGTTCAAGACCCTAGCACTTATGGAGAAAAGTATGCTAGAATTGCCCTTTATCCTGTTTCTTTTGCCTATTATCTTACCTTTTTTCATCAGCTTCCTGTTTCCTCAGCTGCCACCTTATTTTACCCCTTTGATGCCAATAAAGGACCAACTTGGCTAAAAACATTCTTGGCTGATAGAGAGTGTTCTATCCCATCGCATAAAGATATGTGGGCTTCTATTTTGTTGCCAAGGGAACTTTTTATTGGTACTTTAAACTCTTAAGCTTATAGTGCATATCTGAGGTATACTGCCTTTCCCAGTTTGCTAGGCAATTTGGGCTTATCCAAGGAATTCCCATTCCACTCTACAGTCTCTCGAATATCCATCTTACAGCCAAAGACCTGAGAGTACCCAAATCTAAACTAGAGGAGGCAACATTTAAACTGTTGAAAGATTTGAGTGAGTTTAAATTTACTCCCTTCCTCTCCTCTGGCTTAGTGTTGAAAATATTTCAAAATTGGTGGACAGCCAATATAGAAGTGCATCTAGCAATACATCCTCATGATTTACTAATAGGGCTAGGTGTGCCTTCTAAGGCTAAACCAAAAGAAGCCGGAACCATCCCCTCTCTTTCTATAGCTACCAAGACTATTCTTGCAGTCTCACACCCTCCTTCTAGAGTTGCCAGAGTTGCTTCGAAAAAGGGTATGCATTTTTACATTTTCTTTCTTTCAGAATTTTCTGTTTGTTTTCTTCATGTTCATACTACTTGGTGTAGGGTCTCCACAAGAAGAATCCCCCCAAAAAGCTGAAGCTCTAGCTATTCTCAAGAATAAACATCAGCAGAGAAAGAAGAGAAAACTAATACTCACTTCTGAGGAATCTGAGTCCCAGATTGAAGAGAAAGAAACAGAGAAAGAGCAGGAAATACCACTGTAGAGAAAAAAGAGAAAGAATATAACCGTCTCTCCTTCTGACTTGGTCGAAGACCCTACTTATGAGGCAATTGTCAAAGTAATAGAGAAGGAACACTCTAAAGAAATTATTGTTTTCTAGAGGGCTGAAAAAAGGCGACAGCAGCAACTACTAAGGGATGAAGCAGCTGCTACTGATACAATCCAAAGGGAAACTGCGAGAAGGCAACATATTGCTGGGCATTATTCCCTTCGTAGTTCTCCCATCATTGCCACCACCTCTGAAACAGTAATTTCCTTTCGTGTCTCCACTTTTCTTTCTCAAATTCTTGATACTGGGATTTAACATTGTTTTGTATTTCTTCTTTTACAGCAACAACTACTATGCCTTCTCCTTCAATAAGGATTTTTTCAGTTTCAATTGAAGTTAAACAACCTCAAAATGTGGAGCCAATTCAAACATTACTCCCACTTCCTGGTCCTATATTTTCCATACTTTTCTTGAGACCAAGCATGCCTGCATCCCTATCCTTTAGCGTGACTCCATACTTTCCTCACCTATTTTTCAACTCTACTCAATTTGCTCTCCCTTTAAGCCTTGCTGCTCCTTCTCCTCCTGAGGAAATTCCAGCAATTACATCATCTCCAGTGATACTTGATTTCCATAGAGAAGACACTGATAACTCTCCAATTCCTTGTCCATTATCTCTACCTAACTCCAGCCCCTCTTCTCTTGACCTACTGGTAGCCAAAACTATAGAGACTGCTAGGGATACTTCACATTCTTCTCCTATTCCTATGCAGTCATTTCTTCATTCTATCAGAGTTCTTTCTGCACCTTCCATGTCAATAGATGAGGTAGACATCTTCGAAGCTAAGCTAGCTAGTCTCTTTGACATACCTTTCACCTCTCCAACAGCTAGCAATAAAACTGAGCCATTAGTCCTAGCTGATTCTCTACTAGAAATTTTTGAGTGCTCTTTCACCAGTGGTAGAACTTCCTTGCCTTCAATAGACGTGGACAGCTATTTGGAGCTGCTAACATCCTTCTCAAGGATTCCTTTCGAAGCCTTACAAAGGCCTATAATCAAGAATGGCTTCCTTCAGTACTGCAAGATTATTGAGCAATCTAACATGATTGTTTCAAGTCATTTATCTCAGGTGGCAGCCACCATTGATTTTTACATCAACATCTGCCATGTTGCCAAGGCTGCAGATGAGAAATTGCTGAGAGACTAGAGTTTTGTTTCCAAAATATATGCTGAAGTGTCAGAACTGAAGGAACAACATTCCTCTGTCTCCCGATTTCGAGCTCAACTATTGGAGAAGAAAGCTCAACTTGAAGAGGAGTTATCAGCAGTCAACCAAGCTTTAGATTGAACTGCCACTAAGCTATAAATCACTAATCAAGGACTGGCAAATCGAAAGCAGGAATTGGCTACAGCCATTCAGTTGTTCTCATCTCTTAAGAGTAGAAAATCTATTGTAAAGGAACAACTAAAATATTGTACTGACTTTTGGGCCAATCTATGGTTACATGTATTCAACTCATTATGAAATAAAATCCTTATTTATCATTTGAGTGTTTTCATGTCCTTTTTATTTAGCACTTATTTTATTCCTTGTGTTTCCCACACGGTTGGATGATAAGGCTTCAAATATCTACCATTAATCTTCTTGGGATGTACATATCTATTCAAATTCTTCAAATGATATGCTCCCAAAGGCAAGACTCTATGAACTTGATATGGTCCTTTCCAGTTAAGTGACTATTTGCCAAACTTGTGGCTTTTAATCCCTATTGGGAGTATTGTCTTCCATACCAAATCACCTTCATCAAAGCTAATGTGCTTGAATTTCTTATTATAGTTTTTGGATGCTTTCTTCTTTTGGAAAAGAATGCTATTTAACGCTAGAATTCTAGTTTCATCTATACTTTCTAATTCTAAGCACATACTCTGATGGTACTGCTCAAGGTTTAACTGATCCTGGCATTTCACCCTCAAGGACTTAACATTAATTTCCACAGGTAGCACTACATCATGCCCATATACTAAAGCATAAGGAGTGATTCCTATACTTGACCTTGGAGAAGTCCTATAAGCCCATAATACATCCAACAACAAGTTATGCCAATCCTTGAGATTGTCTTCCATAACTTTCTGTATTCCTTTCTTTAAAGATTTATTGGATGATTCCACCTGACCATTGGCTTGTGCATAATAGGGGGTAGAATTAACAAGGCTAAGTCCAAACTCTGCCACAAAAGACTTTACCATTTTCCTATCAAATACAGTCTCATTATCAACAGTTATAGTCTGTGGGATGCCAAATCTGTGGATCAGATCTTTAATGAATCCCATAACTTCGATCTGGTCTACAACCTTATATGGCTTAGCTTCGACCCACTTAGTGAAGTAATCTGTGGCCACTAAGGTGAAACGATGATGCTTCGAAGATGGTGGGTGTATTTTGCCTATCATATCCATAGCACATCCTCTAAATGGCCAAGGCTTCACAACCGCATGCAGATCAGTTATGGGTACATGCCTTATTGTGCCATGCTTTTGGCATGCCTGGCAACCTCTAGTATATTCTATGCAGTCCTTAAGGATGGTTGGCTAATAGTAGGAATGTCTTCGAAGCAGCTATCTCATCTTCACACCAGGCTGGTGAGCACCACAAATGCCTTCATGAACCTCAGCCATGGCTGTCAATGCTTCCGTTGGACATAAACATTCCAATAAAAACCCATTTGCTCCCCTTTTGTAGAGAGCATTACCATACATTATGTATTACATGGATTGCAGTTTGATTTTTCTGCTGGCTTTCGAAGATGGGCCAGCCAGATACTGCATTATTGGATGCCTCCAATCATGTTCTTGTAAGTCATTATGATTGACCTCTAAGACCATATTCCTTCTATTCAAAGGTGGTATTACCTTTTGATATGTTATTTGGCTTATGTTCCTTTGAGTGTTATCCTTTCTTTTGAAATTCGAAACTTTTTGAGCCACATCATTAGTTTTATTATTCAAGAATCTTGGGACATAAGTTACATTTGCTATCTGAAACTGAGAAAGCAAATATAACACAGCAACATAGTATGGCAACATGCTTACACTTTGACATTTGAAAATCCCTTTCACCTAGTTAACCACCAATTGGGAATCTCCAAATATATCAACTGCATGAGCTTGTAATCCAATAAGTATTTCGAGTCCCACTATTAAAGCTTCATATTCAGCTTGATTATTGGAACAAGTAATTTCATCCACTCTGAAACCATGTGTGGTTTCTACCCCTAGTGGTGACTTAATCACCACACCAATTCTAGTTAGACCATTGGCTTTTGATCCATCGAACCACATTTGTCATGGTTCAACACTAACCATACCAAGTTCCATTATCTCTTGGTTTTCTGTTTGACATGGATGGTATGCCAAGAAGTTAGCTAAAACTTGTCCTTTTATTGCCTTTTGGTAGACATATTCTAGATGAAATTCTGAAAAAGCTAGTATCCATTTGCTAATTCTTCCTCTCAACATAGGTCTAGATAACATATATTTAACTAAATTTGTGGTTGCAATTACCAAGACAGTTGTAGGCAAAAGATAATATCTTAATTTCATTGCAGCAAAATACAATGCAAGGCACAACTTTTCTATAGCTGAATATCTACATTCATAAGAATTTAAAAACCTGCTAAGGTAATAAACTGCTTGATCTTTGCCTTCTTTATTGTCTTGGGCTAAGAAAACTCCTAGTGAATCTTTTGCTGCAGCTATATACAACTTCAAGGGCTTATCACCCTTTGGTGGCATTAGCACTGGAGGGTTGGCCAAGTAGGCTTTGATTCTTTCGAAAGCAGTTTGATGCTCTGCTGTCCACACAAACTCCTCTTCATCTTTAGTCTTAATAAGGAAGAAAATATTTTAGTTTTCCCTACAGTATTAGAAATGAATCTTCGAAGAAAATTAACCTTCCAAGGAATTTTTGTAATTCTTTCTTACTTGATGGAGGTCTGGCTTCAATGATAGCTTTAGCTTTGTTCTGATTAATCTATATTCCCTTTTTATGTACTACATAGCTCAAGAAGTTTCCAGCTGATACGCCAAAAACACATTTGAGAGGATTAAGTTTCAACTTTAACTTTCTTATTCTTTCAAAAGCTGCTTTCAAGTGAAGCAAATGTTCCTCCATAGACTGGGACTTTACTACAATATCATCAATGTAACACTCTAAATATCCTCCAATGAAATCATGAAATGTAGTGTTCATAGCCCTTTGATATGTAGCCCCAGTATTCTTCAGGCCAAATGGCATTTTAACTCGTTCGAAGGTACCAATGTTCCTAGGACATTTGAATGCTGTCTTGTGGATATCCTCTTCTGCAATGCAGATTTGGTTATAATCAGAGTGCCCATCCATCATTGATAAAATCTTGTGCCCTGCTGAACTATCCACCAATAAATCTACTATGGGCATAGGGTACTCATCTTTTGGAGTTGCTAAATTCAGGTTTTTGAAATCGATGCATACCCTCATTTTACCATTCTTCTTAATTACAGGCACAATATTGGATAGCCACTCAACATATCTGGCTATCCTAATAAATCCTGCTTTAAGGAGCCTAAAAATTTCCTCCTTGACCTTCTGAATCACTTCAGGACTTATCCTTCTTGGTTTTTGCTTGTATGGCTTGAAATTAGGCCTCATAAGGAGCCTATGTTCTACTAATGACCTATCAAATCCTGGTAGTTCATTATAAGACCATGCAAAACAATCTTTATATCTCTTCAAGACCACCAACAACTGGTCCCTGTCAAGAGCATTCAACCAAGCACTTATATAAGTAGGATGTTGTATAGAACCTTCCCCTTAGTTCACTTCTTCCAAAGGGTCTTGCATCTGAGAACTCACTGATACTTCTTTTTTGATTTCTGCTGTCTTCGAAGCAAACTCCTTGCTTTGTCCTGCTTCCAGTTTCTTTGATTCAACATCTTTACCCTCCTCCTTATAGACAAAATCTGTCCATAAGGCTTCTTCTTCCTGTATTTCCTAGACTTTTATTTTAATGTCCAATGCGCAGTATTTATCCAAGGCCAGAAACCTAACTTGCTGCTGCTCCTGCTTACAGCCAATTACCATGACTTCTTTCTCTTGCTCTTGCACTTTCTGGACTATTGATCTTACATTCAATACTGAGAACTTAATTAAAGCCAAAGATCTGGCCTCCTGGGTTCCATCTTTTTGCCTACAACCAAGCATCATTGTCATCCTAGGTGACAAATTCCTCATCAGCACTTTCCTGGACTAAGTGCTTTAGGTGTGCTAATTCCTCATCAGCCATCACTTCGGCTGATCCATCAGGCATTCTCAGTATACTAAGTGGTGTCACTCCTTCAGTATACAATTTGGCCTCTGCAAAATTCTGCACAAGCTATGAAGGGTTGAGGGTCTGCATTGATCTCCTCTGTCTTTCCATTGCCCAAGGGCATCATTATCTTCTAATGCAGAGAGGAAGACACACATTTGTTGGTGTAAATCCAATCCCTACCAAGTAGAGCATTATACTTAGCATTGATGTCGATGACAAAAAATGCCGTCATACAGCCTCTGGTTCCCACACTCAAGTTGATGGGCGAAATTCCATGAGCCATCTGTTTGTCTCCAGCGAAGCCAGCAATGGTTGTACTGATTGGGATTAGTTTGGGGTTCCTCTTTCCTAGTTTTTTCAAAGAAGATTTTGGAAGCAGGTTTACTGCTGCCCCATTATCCACCAATACCTGGTTCATCTGTATCCCATCGAAGAAGGCCTTGATATACAAAGGTTTGACATGTTGTGTCATGGATGTCGTGGGATACTCAAAAGGGTATGAGAGGTTAATACTCACCTCTTTCTCACTCTCATCTCCAGTTTCCATTGGTATGGCCACTTCGGATTCGTCTTGCACTATACTCACTTGTGAGTCTTCACTAGAAACAGGAATTAGGTCAATCTCCTGACCTTGGTTTCATCTTTAGCTTGAAACTCCTGTGGTAGTATATGCACCATATTCACTGACACAGGAAGAAACGAGCCAAATTGGACAACTGGCTGTACCTGCTTCTTTTCCTGGCCAACTTGTTCAATTACTTCAGAAGCATCTTCCATGCTACATTCTGGCACTTCATTACTAATAACCTCCTTCGAATGGTCTGTTTCTGCTGGTTTTTCGACCAAAAATGTCTGTTTAGCCATTAAGGTTTCAAACATTTCTTCCTCAACCATCTCCTTCATTTGGCCTGGGCCAACTTCTCCCTCCGTCTCACTATCACTTTCCATCAAAGCCTTTTCCAATCCTGCCAAGTTGGATCTTTCTTAGGCTTTCAGTTAGGAATGAACTTTGGCCAATTACTCTTTGCTGTAACTCCTTTTGTCTTGAGGAGTCGATTTTGGATTATGATCTAACTTTGAACTTTTTTCTCCCTCTACCTGGCCTTTTAGCTGGACCAATGAAGAACTTTCTCCGCTTTCTTTCAGATCCTTCTGGTACTGAGTGTACCTTCACTGGATCTTCCTCCTTTGGGACCTAGAAATCACTAGGACCATATTTGGTTCATTTGCTTTTGGATGCTTAAGTAACACCCAATTATTTGGAGCCACCAAAGGAGGTTTAACCATCCTACTTTGGTCTCCAACAACATTTCTTCGGGTAGACATTTTCCTAGGTTTGTTCTGCATGACAAACCAATCTGGCACTCCAGGTACCCATGAACTTACTAGCCCAGTTGTTGAACTGTCTCTTTCTTCCTTCGAAGCCAGCTTCAAAGCTGGCTGTGAAGGCCACTGCCTGGCCCTGACTACCTGTTTTGGGCCTAATTCAAGCCTTCCATGAAGGTGGCCACTTTCATTTTTGTGTGAGACTAGTCTAGGGGACCAATCTCTGGCTTTGCTCCCATGACTTGAACCCACTTCAAGTTTTCTCTCAGAAGGATTGCCCTCTATTCTGTAATAGTTAAGTGGTCTGGATTCATGTAGAGGTCTCTTGCCCTTGGAGTGCACTCTAATGGCTGTTGGCTCAGCCATTAATGGCTATTACCTAATACCAGTTGGATATGGCCTTTTGTTATAAGCACTAGATGGTTTAGGACGCCTCTGCACATCCTTGTAATATAGCTTCCCATCAATCAGAAGCCCTTTCAACCAATTGTAGCTCGACCTGCATCTGGGACACATTCTTTGCATGACAGTTGTCTATAAAGAATCATCATCTAGTGCCTCTTCATCAGAGTCTTCCGTCTGGTTTGCAAAACGTTGTCTAACAGCTGGTAAACTTCTAGCATCTTTCTTGACAGTGGTCTGGCTGGCAACATACATTTGCATATTAACCTCTTCCAATTCTTTCAAGGATAAGTTTTGGAAGTCTGGCACAATAACATTGGCTGCCACTTCTCCAATTTCTGGGAATGGATTAGTATCAATCCCCATGGCCTTTCCTGCTTTAGCTGGGAATTTTAAACTCCCCTTTCGAATCTGCTCTTGGATCCTGTCTCGAAAAACAATGCAGTTTTTAGTTGAATAAGACCAAGAATTATGCCATTTACAATACACTTTTCCTTTAAGTTCCTCTAGACACGGAAATTTGACTCTTTTTCGTAACTTCAGAAAGTTTGCCGCAAGCAAATGATAAAAAATGTCATCTGTCTTTGTTAAATCGAAAGAGTATTTCCTATAAAGGTCTTTCTTTTTAAACTGCTGGTCAATTGTTATGCCTTTATGAATTAATGCTTCACATATCACAAGCTCTTTCCCTACAATCTCTGCTACATCAATCTTATAATTAGGATCTCTATAGTACGTCTTGTATGCTGCATTACTTCGATCTTGTTCTTCTTCTAGTAATTCTTCATACCTAGACACCTTATAGGTCAGTTTCACTAAGTCTTTAAACTTAGTTGAGTCAAACTTCTTTCGAAGCCTAGACTCTAGACCATTTTGAGCCAATCTCATGAACTCAGGCTCTGGTAGGATAATCCTACATTTGTTTCGTACTCTTTTGAATCTAGCAATAAATTAATCAGCCTTCTCATTAGGCCTTTGACTCAGCCTTGCCAAGTCTGCCATGGAAACTTCTAGTTCCGTTTGGAAGAATTGGGCATAAAATGCCTCCTCTATTTGTTTCCAAGTTTGGATAGAGCCAGGTGTAAGGTTAATGTACCATACAAAAGCTGCCCTAGTTAGAGAATTTGATAACAGTCTTAACTTCATATAATCATTATTGGTAAATTCACCACATTGAGCAGCGAACCTAGCAATATGCTCCACCGTTGACTGGTTTCCATTCCCATAAAAAAGAGCAAAGTCTGGTATCCTAAATCCTCTTGGGTATTCATGTACCCTATCTACCCATTCTGGATATGGTTTCCTGTACATAGGAGTTTGAACCCCCGAAGCCATCGGTCCACACATCTCTCTAACAATATCAGCAATTTGGTCCATAGGAACCATATTTTGTGCTTGTTGAACCACTATTGGAGGAACAAACACAAGATTTGGTGGACAACCTTGTGCCTGAAGTCCTCTTGGTCCATGGGGTGGCACATGTGGGACTGGTTGTCCCTATGGTGCTGGCTGCTGTTGAGGGTATTTGTAACCCCTCTGAGCCTATCCTGCGAAAGGACATGCGAAAGGTGTTAGAACAGGTGCTATGTCTCTCCCAATTGCAAGGAACCCTTCCAACCCCCCGGATATAAATTCGAACAAAGGATTAGTGAACCCCCTTATGTCAGGTATGGCTTCGAACGTGAGATTTAGAAACATCCTTATGCCATTTTCTTGTGTTGGGCTAGATCCACCAATTTGCATGGCTTCACTGTTAAGTAATGAGGCATTTTGATTTGTTATAGGCCTCGAAAGAGGTTCATACCAAGACTAAGGTGACAGTATTTCGTAGTTTTGGTTACTAGTTTGACCATTAAAATGTCCATTATTTTGCATAGGCTGTTTATCTCTAGCCAATCTTTGCTGAAGGATATTTGAAATTTCCTCCATATGTCTTGTGTTTGTTGGTTGATGGGTATTTATTCGATCCATGAAGGATGTTGCCCACCTTTCCATTGTATTTATTAATTGCTGTCCCATGGCATCTACTAGGCCACCCCACGGACTCATTGGCTGAGTAGATAGAACAGTGGATGGTCCAATTCCTTGGCCTCGTCTAATATTTTGAACATGTGGTACTTGTTCCGAAGTGCTGGTTTGTTCGACCATTGGTTCTGATAAAACAGGTACTTCCACAGGATGTGTTATCACATTATCCTCTGAATTAGGCATTTCTACCTCTCCTTCCATGCTTTCTTCCAAGCATTCATTTTCTCATTGTCTCCTGCGTCTAGCCATTTTAATTAGTCCCATTGGGTGTGCCAAAAATATATGTTGGCTTTTTTGGCTTTCAAATATTATTATTGTAATTTTGAGTGTGCTAGCAAGGATCAATCAGTCCTTACAGAATATTAATTGCTAACCAATTATCAGACGATTGTGTTTTAGTTCTTTCAGCCTCAATAAAAAGGACTTTTACTGGTAGCTTTGTTTAGGAGAATTAAGCAAACAATGATTAAATGAAGAATAATTGTAACATTTCATTAAGTAAAATGGAAAACTTACAAAGATCCAAATCAATCTCGTGGAGGTTTACAGCAAAAAACTACTTGAAACTACGCCTATGAACGAAGTGCAGTGCAAGAATTTGAAGTACAGAAATGTAAAAAATAAGAAATGTAAAAATTGGAAGGAAAATAAAGTAGATAAAACTGATTTTTTGGATCTGAGTATGGGGCTCTTTCTAGGACCTTCTCTGCTATTTATACTTCTCAATGATAACTGTCGAAATGAGCTTCTAACCGTCGAATCATCCCTCTATGATTGCTGATCATGCTTCCTCACATTTAGCTCCACTACGCCATGTCTGCAATTAGGCTTCCCTCATGATTCTGAATTTGAATATGAGTAACCATTAAAGCCACGTCATTTTGCATCCCTCTGCTGATTCCATGCTATATAGATCCACAATAACCAATACTACCTACCACGTGTGTGATTATGATTGAAGACTTGAATTGTCTTCCCGTATTACCCTCATCCTGCCACATGTTAAACTGTGATTGACCTATACAAAATATGTAGCCAATAATAGCATATAAATTTTAACTCATCTACATATTTATAATTTTGAAATTTAAAAATCTTAATATAAAAAATCAAAGAAACAAAAAAACAAAAAGTCATATCTAACCTATCATACTTAACTCATAATATAATTTGAAATTTAAAAATCTTTAAAAAGAAATTTCAAATGAAGCTTTAGTCTTATACAATTTCAAATTTTAAAAATATTTACTTAATTTTTTTTTTTTTTTTGAAAACTAAAAACTACATTTGGCGTTTAAAAAACTAAGAATTTTTTAGAAGTCAAAATATTTATGACATATTTATTAGTCAAAAAAATTTGCAATGCACATGTATAAAGAAATTTAAAAAAAAAAATACATGTAATGTATATTTTTATGTCGCCTTCAAAAATACATGCAAAAAATAACCATAATTATTAGAGTCTAACTCATTCAAATTTGTACAAACAGAGAATCCTATATTTTATATAGAAAATAAGGAAAGAGAGAGAGAGAGAGATGAAGAGTGAATTACAAATGGTTAGGAAAAGAATATATATATATATATATATATAAAGAGAGGAAGGTACTAGGAAAGTACAAGTTTGGCATCTACTAAATAATATAAAAAGTCAAAAAGTCATTATTCTATTTAAGTCACATCATCTTATTTAAATCACATCACCTCTCTAACACATCACATCAAACTCAACCCAAACCCAATCCATATAAGCCAATAAGTCAAAAAGTGTACTTTTTTAGAACATCACAAACCAACCCTAAAGCTTCTTTGGGTGGGAAAATTAATTTTGGTCAAGCGAATTTAACTATTAATCTCATAGATAAATTGATCTGAACCATTCCAAATGATTGTATTAGAGAGACATTTTTTAAAATCATTTTATTTTAATATATAGATGGGCGGATTTTGGTTTTATGACCGCATCGTGAAATCATTGAAGCGACCCAAAACCTATTAAGGCCTTGTTTGGGTACTCCCAAATAATTCAAAAAGTCAAAAAGTTACTCAAAAAGTTAAAAAGTTATCACTATTCATCAAAAGTCAACAATTACGGCTGCACAACTCTCAATTCAAATTTTTCTCTAAAAACCAATTTTCACAATTTTTTATTACACATTTTTAGATAAAAAGTCAAAAAGTTAACCCAAACATCCATATTTTCAACCTCAATTTTTTAGTCAAAAAAGACAAAAAGTGCACTTATTTAGTCTTCCTAAACTTGGCCTAAATGTAACTAATGCTTACAAATAAATTTAAAATATCACTATTAAATTTATGAGTAAGGTTAGACATCTATGCATTTATATTTATAAAGAATAATATTATATGTATCAATTAATATACTAATTAATATATTAATAGATGATGTGCTATAATTTTAAAGGTTTTGAATATTTGTAATTTGTATAATAAATAGGGTCAGTAATATGGTATAATACTAATTGATACACTAATGTGTACACCGATTCATAAATTTATTCACAATGATGTACCATGGGAGTAAGGCTCACTATCATTAAGTGTGTAACAAGTCAAAAATTGGCATATATCCTGCCACATCTATGCTATATATTAAGTAAAATGGCCTTTTAAACCCCAAGGCTTGTGGAAGCTCCAACATGCCAATTCTAATTTCCTAATTTTTTATTTTTTTTTTAAAAAAAATTGACTTGGTGATTGGTTCAAAGATTATAATAATTACACTATTGAATAACGCAATAAATGAAATTCTAATTTCCTTACTTTTTACATCCCCAAGAGACCCATGTAATTATTGTGTAAATGGCTCTTAATTTTTTTCCCTCTTAATTTTTTTGTTTTGTTTTTTGAAAAAACAAATAAATAAACACTTATTAAATTCTTTCAAACTCCTCGTTCGAACCCCATGTATTTAATTTATATATTAAAAAAAATTAAAACAAATATAAATATCTATAATTATCCCGTGCATAGCACGGGTGACAGGCTGGTTATTATAAGTAGAATTATATATACTTTTTATGGGTCTCAAACATTTTTCTAAATTTGTCTTTCATAGCATAGACAATTAATGTTAGTATTGATTTATTTAAAAATCAACCAATTAAGATCCAATTAGGCCTATTTTGGAAAGTGGCCTTTTTTTTTTTTTTTTTTGATTTATTGGCTTATTTTGAAAAAACATATAAAAAAAATTTAGATATGATATGACCAAATAAACCAATAAATTGGCTTTTTTTTACCTTTCCAATAGTGGCCTAATAAGTGGCGGAGACAGGAAGGGATTTATTGATTGCAATTTTTTTTTTTTTTTTTTCATAACCAACAATAAGAAGATAATAATAATTTTTAATTAATATTATTACAAAAGTATTTCACATAAAATTTTACAATTAACTTCGAGTAAAATTGAAAAGAAAGTATTGCGTATAACTAGTATATCATGGACAATATAAAAAAGTCATATATTTAAGTCTTAAAATAAGTTATATAATGGTAAGATAAATCAAATTTTTACAAAATTTGAGTAAAAATTTCATATAATAGTGATATCACGTCATTATTGACATATGATATCATCAACTAATAGTAAAACAACATATGAAGGATGAACTCCACATGTAAATATAGCTAACACTTCAATAATTTTTACATATATAGTAAGATTAATTATATTTGTATATCAATAATGATAGATATTATCTTTATATTAAAAAAAATTTCACAAAATTTTCATACATAAAAATATAATTTGTTGCAATTACTTCACTTTCAATAAAACAATCACTATTGTTTTCATAAATTTAAAAATGCTCTTGACATTTTATTCTAAATATTATTTTTGTTTAAAATTTTATTTATGTAAAAAAAAAAAAAAAATCCAAGAGCGGCATGTAACCCCTAGTCACCATGTGGCTCCGCTATTGGGCCTAATTACTACCCTTTCACTTAGGAATGATGAGTTTAGAAGAAAAAAAAAAATTGCGTATACTCTTCATTAGCTGGTTCTCTCAAGAAAATCATATTAATGTAATTTTAAAAAAATTAGGTGATGCTATTTCGACCTAAAAATAAAATTTACTTTCGAAATCTAATAATGTAATAGTCTATTAGAATATTTAAGGCCTCTCTCTCTCTCTCTCTCTCTCTCATATTTTCATAATTATCAACCAATCAGCCCAAGGGATTTGACTAAGTGGAATAAGAGACAATTAAAGGGTTTATCACCCAAGAGATCAAAGGGTTGAATCCCACAAACGGCCAAACATTCCAAACCTCGAGGTCGTTGAAAGTTTGTTCGGTTGTTAATTTTAAGATATCGGGATCAATAATTATCAACCAATCATCTTATTTTTATATCATTAAATCTAAAATAATAATTTATAAAATAGACTTGTATATCATTTTCTAAAAATAAAATTACAAAAAATTGCTAGCAATATTTAATGTAGTTGGATACGATGTAATCTAAGAACAAAAATGTTAGAAATTCCAAAAGTTCTACTAAAATTTCTATCCATGTGAGATATTTGACATAAATTTTGATAGAATTTTTGGAGTCTCTGACATTACTCATCTAAGAAATCTCATATATCTTCACACAATATTTAAAAGTAATGGTAGAGATTCCAAAAATTCTACTAAAGTTTCTACCAAATATCTCACATGGGTGAGGAACCCACCCATGTGAGACATTTGATAAAAATTTTGTTAGAATTTTTAGAATTTTTAACATTTTTGAATATTTAATGTAGTTACAATCTAAGGAAATTTTAATACACATCCCTTTTAAAAAATAGATACCATACATATCTTTAATTATGTCATTTATTAATCTAGTGTCAGAAATCTCGTATATCTCCGCACAATATTTAATGTAATTGATTACAATATAATCTAAGAAATCTCATATGAGTAATGTTAGGGATACTAAATTCTCTACTAAATAAATAATCAAATGTCTCATATGGATGTGAGATCTGTAATTTTGTAAACCTCGTACCCATGTAAGACATTTAATTATTTATTTGATAGAAAATTTGGGACCTATAAGATTTTTCATCTCATATATCTCTACCTATATATATGTCTAAGAAGAGCACTACCAGCTCCCTGCAAACAACTCCATCATAGCCATTGAAAAACATAGTTGGTTCAAAAGCTAATATGGATAACGGTTCATTCAAATGCTTGGCTTTCCTAGTCATTTTCCTGGTCATAGCATCTGGTTAGTCCCTTGTCTAATTAATTTGTTTAATTTGCTTTTAAAAATCTGTTTTTTAAGTTTAATATTTTTTTTTAAAATAGAAACTTGACAAAAATAAATACTAAAAAGATAAGATAAAATATATTTTCGGTATGCATTTTATATTGGAGTGTAAGAATAGCCTGTGGCCCGTGGGTAGCCCAAAACCCACCTGCCGCTCGGGGTGGGCCCGACCTGGTGAGGCCCCTGACCTTAGGTAGGCCCGGGCCGTCATTTTGAAATCCAGTCCAGCTTTTTTGGCCGACCCGTGGCCCAATTCATTGGCCCACTTAAGGTCCATGCAAAGCCCATCTGGAGGCCCGGCCCAGCCTCCCCAAGACCTAGTGCTATTTTTAGTGAAAAAGAATAAAATTTTGGTAAACAAAATAAAAATAAATAATGTTTAAGCTAGCCCAGGCCCAGCAGCTCGGCCTAATGCCCGAATATCCCCTGGGCCTGGGCCTAATTTTCTAACTTCTGAGCCGGCCCAGCCTGAATTTGACGTAATTTTAAGCCCGAATTTCGTAATAAAATTAGTGACCTCATTACAAATTAGAGCAACAAAATGTTGTAAATTAGTTACGATATTTTTTTTAGGCCAATTTGTGGTGAGGTTAGGTATTTTGTAATTAATATTATGAAATTTTGTAATAAAATTATACCAATTTATAGTAGAGTAAATACCACAAGGTTGCCCCCACAATTGACTGGAGGATTTCAGAAACTAAAGTCATTTTACGCTTCTTTGATGGAAGATTTTGTTCAACCAAACACGGTAAATTGGGTAAAATAACGGAGCCTAATTGTTAATTTTTAGTGATAATTTGAAAATTTTGTCATAGAAAAAAGTTACTAATTGTTAGTTTTTAGCGACAAATTCGTAAAATCATTACAAAAAGTCATTAAATCTAACTATTAGGACTTTGATCTATACAAATATTTGTGGGACTTAATGGTTCACATGCCCTTATAACATAACTTGTGAATAATTAATCTTTTTTTTTTTTTTTGGGGGGAATTTCAAATCAAACCATCACAAGAATTTTGAAACAATTATGTGTGATGGCTATGACATCTATACTATATATTAAGCAAAATGGCATTTTAAACCCCAAGGCTTGTGGAAGTTCCAACATGCCAATCCTAATTTTCTAATTTTTTATTTTTTTTAAAAAAAAAATTGAGTTGGTGATTGGTTCAAAGATTATAATAATTACACTATTGAATAACGCAATAAATGAAATCCTAATTTTCTTATTTTTTACATCCCCAAGAGACCCATGTAATTATTGTGTAAATGGCTCTTAATTTTTTTCCTTCTTAATTTTTTTGTTTTGTTTTTTGAAAAAAAAAATAAATAAACACTTATTAAATTCTTTCAAACTCCCGTGCATAGCACGGGTGATAGGCTAGTTAGATTAATGGTAAATATGAATTTAATTGGGATAGATTTGGTTTTTTTCTTTTATAATCACCGTGTGAAATCATTAAAGTGATAATAAGCAAATCTATAACATTAGATTAAAGGTGAATATGAATTTAATTGGGGTAGATTTGGTTTTTTCTTTTATAATCACGATGTTAAATCATTAAAGTGATAATCAACGAATCTATTAATTATATATTGAAGCACTTCCTTAATTTAAAGTTTATGATTTCAAATCATTTTTTTTTTCTTTCTTTTTTTCTTTTTTTGGTGCCAAATCAATATCAGTTTAATTATAAATATAAAAATAATTACATCAACAAGACAATTGTAATTCAATAATATATCTACAAGCCAAAAACTAACACAGAGGAATCACCAAACCAAACCAAACCAAACCCGGCAATCACCACAAATAACCACCAAACCCAACAATCACTCAATATAACTAGTGTGAAGTCAGAAAATTAAATTAAAAAGGGCATTTACTTATTACAATTTCAAAATTTTTGTTCTTTAATTAACTGCAATTAGATAATAATATTTTTTTGAATTAATATTAAGCACAAAAAATTAAATATTTTGTACAAATTTTTTTTAATGTAAACTTTTAAAATTAACCCATTGGAAGATCGAAAATATGGTATCACCAACCAATAACAAAATTGGGGGGTGAACCCCACTTATCAAATATATCTAACAATATAGTAACTTTCACATCTGCATAGTAGGATTAACTATGTTTACATGTTAACGATGATGTGGTATCACCGTTGGATTAATTTTTTTGATGGAAATTTCATACATAATAATTTGGCTTATTGTGATCCATTCATTTTCAATCAAAACAACCTTAATTGTTCTCATAATTTTAAAAGTATCATTGACAAATTATTATGAATATTATTTATGTATAAATTTCTTTTTACAAATCATTTTCTTTATATACCTATGTAAATCCAAAACTGAAAGGGCCACGTGACCCTCTGCCCTTTGTAAATTTGTTTGTTTCTAAATACAAATACAATCCTCACAATAAGGGAGAATTAAATTGTATCTTGAGAGGGTAATTTATATTCATAAATTGGGCCGAGCTAGATGTTGGGCCGAGGTAGGCCCAAGAACGGCAGATAGTAAATACATTGGTCGCAGTGGAGTAGCACGGTTAGTTCGGTTACAAAATGAGCATCCGTAGCTCGGTTGCGGCAATTATCAAGTTAGTCCGGTCTGCGGAGCTAGGTCGGTCGAGAGACATTTCGGGAACTGACTGGTGTGAGACTGATACCGGTTCGGACTCGGTAGTCCGGTTGGGTCGCGCCCTAGTCCGGTTGAGCTCTCTTATGGTTAGCTCGGTTGTGCATGCGAAACCGAGGTAAGAGAAGTAAAAACGAAGTCCGGACTATGGGTTACTTCGGCTGTAATGGAGTTCGGCCATAATGGAGCCATCTCACTTGGTTTAAGCAGTGAGGAGGGTGTTGGAAGATAAGCATTATCTTCCAAGAGTATGAATTCTAGGAGGACTCTATGCAAGGAGGAGTAATCCTAGAAGGATTCTACACTTGGAGGAGTGAGAATCCTACCAGGATTGTGCCACATGAAACCTATATAAGCTCATCAATAACACCTTTGGAGAGGTAAGACAATTTTTCTCCCTGACTACATTGAGCTTTGGCCTTCTTGTCTTGTTTACTGACTTAGGCATCGGAGAGGTTTCCGGCACACACCACGGCTAGCTCACGTTGATATTTTCAGGTGGTGGAACGACATCGTACAGAGGAACGAAGACTTGGTCAACAGGATTATACGAGAAGGTGAAAATCTTTCCCGTACAATTGGCGCCGTCTGTGGGAATAGCAGACAAGAACAACCTCTTGATCAAGTTTTTCTCGAACATCAATGGCAAACAACGAAGAACTGCCTCAGTCCGCCATTGACGGACTAACTCCAGAAGGAGGGGCAAGGCGCGAAGGCCTACCTTTGGTCCCTCCCATGGCGAGCCTGGAACCACTGGCGCGTAATTCCGGGGAGGGATGCGAGGGGCGAAGGAGGAATAAGCACCCTCGTCCTCTCTTTCGCAAAGCCCAGAAAGACAAAGGCGCAGAGTTGATCCTCAAATTCTGGAAGATCGCGTCAGAGAACAAGATGAACTGATCCGTAAGATGGCGGCGGACATGGAGTCTCTGAAGCGCCAGATGAAAGGCAAAGAAGTGGCGACAGGAGAGGGGCGTAATAAGAAGACGCCCCCTCGCCACTCAGAGGGTCGTGATAGGAATTCTACACCCTCTCAACCAGAGGACAGAAGCCTCAGGACAGGCGACACGCGGTCCGTATCTTCCAGGACTCGTCACTCCAGGTCTGAGAGGGCGAGGTCTGAAAGGTCATATACCGAGGGGAGTACCTATTGGCCCTCACACACGCACCATACGAGGTCTAGACAGACGGAATTACCTAGGTCGTCCGACCTTAGATCCATGTTGGAAGAAAAGGCACGATGGAAGGAGGACGCTAGGACGCGCGATCCCCACAGGGTTCCTGCCTTGCAGCGATTGGCTCCTCGGACGCATGGAAGCGTCGAGGTGGGAATGCCAAGGCCGCGCAGCATCTGAACCGGCGGATAAGGCATTGGCGAGGCTGCAGACCTCACCATTCGTCCCAGAGATTGAGAACGCCCGCCTTCCGTCGGGCTTCCTACAACCCAAATTCACGGCGTATGAAGGAAGCGGACCCTTACACCCGCCAGAGCCACTTCGCCAGTTATGGGCGTATACCGCGGAATGAGGCGTTGATGTGTATCCTATTCCTTCAAGCCTCGGCGACCTAGGCTTGACTTGGTTTGAGAAGCTTCGAGGCGGCATAGCCTCCTCTGGCGCAATTGGCGAGGCGTTTGTAACACGGTTGAAACCAACACAAAAACTCCGGTGGAGATCGACCGATTGCTCTCCATCGACATGGCGACAAGGAGACCTTGAGGTCTTACAATGCCGCTCTTGGGAGACGTTCAACAGTTGGGGATCGCCCAACCAACCTCGCCATTACAGATACAAAGAGGCCTTCGGTCGGGAACGGTGAGGACTCTATCACCATGACTCCGCCACTCACCATGGAGGCCACGATGGAAGAGTGCATCGACATCGTCGGTGGAAGAGGATGGCGCTTCGTGCCAAAAAAAAAGCGGTGCGACAACACCGAGAAGAAGACCTCGGCAAAGGTCAATCTGGTAGGTCATGAAACCAAAAGCAGACAGGCGAGACGAGACAATGATGAAGACCAGGACAAGAGATGGTTGAGAGTCCGAACTGCCATAACCACGGTGTTCAAGAAACCGATCTACCGTATACTCAGTGAGATTCGAGACGAGCCTTTCGTCAAGTGGCCTGCCAAGTTAGGCGAGGCCCAAAAGGATTATGATGACAGATCCAGATGCACCTTCCACAAAGAAAAGGGGCACCGAACTGAAAACTGCACGCCGTTGACGCAACATCTGGAAGAATTGGTGGCGGCAGGCCACCTAGATAAATACATAGAAGGAGGAGCGCAAATTTCAAGACCATAACCCCCCCAATGGAATGCCGATCGACGCCCCACCACAAGGCACCATCAACGTAATCCATGGAGTCTTTGAACCAGAGCGAGTATCGAGCTCAGAGGTTCAATCAAAAGCGAGCACTTGAGAGAGGTGCTAAGTGCCCAACCCGTCGTCAAGGGGAGGGCGAAGCCACAAACATCATGTCCTTTTCGGATAAAGACTTGGACAGAATATATTGCCCACAACGATGCCTTGGTCGTCACTCTCGAGTCAAGGATTTTGGCGTCAAGCGGATTCTGATCGACCAAGGCGGCTCGTATGAAATCATGTACTATGAAACCTTCAAGCAACTCAAGCCAAGATAAAGACTTGGCCCCGCCAGATCCCTTTAATTGGATTCAATTCTATGCCGGAGTGGCCAGTCGGCAAAATCATCCTTCCAGTCAGGGCGGGAAGTGTGACGAAGCAAGTAGAGTTCTGGGTGCTGAAGGTCCCCTCCACCTACAACATCATCTTAGGCAGAACATGGCTGCACGCCATGCGCTCGGTGGCATCCTCTTACCACCAAGTGATGAGATTCCCCAACGACACCGGAGTAATAGAAGAGGTTTATGGGGACCAGATAATGTCCAAACAGTGCTTCATCGCAACAAATGGCAGCCGCGCTGCCAAAGGATATGTTCATTCGGTTGAAGAACCAGAGAGTAATGAACTATTCGCGGATGTTGGCAAAGCGGCTGATCAGAAAGCAGTGGAGGACCTGGTAGAAGTCAGAATAGATGAGAAGAACCCGGAAAAGTTCTTCCTACTTGGATCGTCGTTGTCCAGCACTGAGAGATTGGAAGTCTTGGAATTTCTGACCTCCAACATTGAAGTGTTCGCCTGGACCCCATACGACATGCCAGGCATTGATCCCAACTTCATTTGCCATCAACTCAATGTCCACCCTTCTGCTAGACCGGTCATCCAACGCACGCGCAGATCGGCACTCCACCACGCCGAGATAGTGGCAGAAGAGGTGGGTAACTTGTTAGAAGCAGGGGCGATTAGAGAGGTGCACTACCCCAGGTGGATCTCTAACACAGTAGTAGTGCCAAAGAAGAATGGGAAGTGGCGCGTCTGCGTCGACTATAAAACTGTCAACAAAGCATGTCCAAAGGACAGTTTCCCCCTGCCAAGGATAGATCAATTGGTGGACCTAACAGCAGGACACAGCAGGCTTAGCTTCCTTGACGCATACAGAGGCTACCATCAGATAGCCATGCACGAACCAGATCAGGAAGTAACGTCCTTCACCACTCCAAGAGGACTATATTGTTACAAGGTCATGCCCTTTGGCCTAAAGAACGCAGGGGCGACATTCCAGAGAATGGTCACCAAGATGTTTGAGCCATTGTTAGGCAAAACAATGGAGGCTTACATCGATGATATGGTGGTCAAGAGCAAGAGTGAAAATGACCATCTCAAGGACCTAAGCGAGATGTTCGAGATCCTGAAAAAGCATAAGTTACGCCTTAACGCGTCGAAGTGTGCTTTCGGAGTGGGATCAGGCAAGTTCTTAGGCTTCTTGGTGACCAATCGAGGTATCGAGGCAGATCCTTCTCAGATCAAAGCAATTCAAGAGCTAGAGAGACCTAACTCAGTGAAAGAAGTGCAGCATCTCACCGGCATGGCGGCAGCACTTAACCGATTCATCAGCCGGTCTTCAGACAGATTGCGCCCATTCTTTCAGTCATTAAAAGCTAAGTTTGAGTGGGACGAAGAATGCGACAAAGCTCTGGCAAGTCTGAAGGAGTACATGTCTTCTCCGCCATTACTTGTTACCCCCATACCTGGGGAAGAACTCTTCCTCTATTTGGCAGTCTCTCAGCATCACGATGCGCGGTGTTGGTTCGGCGAAGGAATCCAACACCCTATCTTCTATGTCGAGAAGACATTCTTTGGGAGCCGAAACAAGGTACTTGCCTCTAGAAAAGCTAGCACTGGCCTTAATGATGGCCTCCAGGAAATTGGCGCACTACTTTCACGCCCACACCATTGTCGTCATCATAGTCTTTCCACTAAAAGCTTTGTTTGAGAGGGCAAACTTTTCTGGGCGGATTTTGAAGTGGGCAGTGGAGTTGGGACAATATGACGTGAAGTTCCAACCCAGAACCGCAGTAAAGGCCCAATCTTTGGCAGACTTCGTCGCAGAGTTCACTCCTGGAAGCCACCAAGTCTGCCCAATCGATCTGACTGACACAACCAAACTAGGGATGGAGATTGACGCCGGAATAGCGCAACCCCTAGTACAGGCTACTCAGTCAAAGCCTAAGGCAGACCAGAATAGAGAAGGCCAGGAGGAAGCCGACCTTACTACACCAAGTCAAAACTCGCCAACAACTGAGGACTTGAGCCCATCAGAAGACAAGGGGCAGACTGCAACTATGGACTCTGCCAGAGACATTAGTAGCATGGAAGACCCCAAGGCATCGTCCGACCCCTCCACCTGTTGGAAGTTGTTCGTTGGGGAGATGTGGAAGCTCTTTGTGGATGGGGCATCCAATCGACATGGAGCAGGACTCGGCATAGTCTTCATCTCTCCAGACGGCCTAGTAGTGGAGCAGGCGATCAACCTTGGCTTCCCAGCATCGAACAATGAAGCAGAGTACGAGGCGCTTCTTGCAGGACTCAAGTCAGCGGCCTACATGAAGGCCACCGAACTCATGGTTTACAGCGACTCACAGTTGGTGGTAAATCAAATTTCTGGCGACTATGAAGCAAAGGATGAAAGAATGGCTAAGTACCAAGACTTAGTCAGGACAGAGATCAAGAAGTTTGAAGTCGTCAGAATAGAACAGATTGGCAGGGAGGAGAATAGTAGAAGCGAGCGAACTAGCGAGCCGCCTCAATGGCGAGATACCTCCATCCCACATCCACTATTGATCGACTACTGCCTAGACCAAGTATTGAAGATCCGAGTCAAGAGGTATATTGTGCGGAGTTGGGTCCTTCTTGGATGGATCCCATCATCTTGTTCTGAAAAGCGGCACTCTACGAAGAAAAGAAAGAAGCCAATGAGAATAAGAGCCAAGTCAACGATTTTGGCTCTCTCCATCCTTAGCTTTATACAAGAAGTCGTTTTGGACCTTACTTAAAGTGTGTTCACCCCAAAAGGTGGAAGCATTCTTGTTCAAATACATGAGGGTGTATGTGACCATCAAGGAGGAAGGTCATTGGCATACCGAGCTATTTCACAAGGATATTGGTGGCCCTACATGCAAGCGGATTCAGAGAAGTATGTCAAAAAGTGCGAAAAGTGTCGAAGTTTAGCATCAAATTCACCAACTGCAAGAGAACTCCTACCCTCACTAGTCCATGGCCTTTCGCAATGTGGGGCTTGGACATAGTGGGACCACTCCCCAACACCGAACAGCAGGAAGTTCTTTCTTGCGACAGCAGACTACTTCACAAAGTGGGTGGAAGCGAAGCCTTGGCGTCAATCAAGGAAAAAGATGTAAAGAAGTTTGTGCAGCGAGAACATCATTACTCGCTTTGGCATACCAAAAGCACTGATTTCAGACAACGGCACTCAGTTTGATGGCAGAATTTTCAGAAGCTTTTGTGAAGAATATAAGATAGAGTTCTACAACTCCACACCGGCATATCCCCAAGCAAATGGTCAGGCAGAGGCGTCAAACAAAGTAGTCTTGGACGGATTGAAGAAAAGGCTGGAGAAGGCCAAAGGCAAATGGGCAGAAGAGCTCCCCCACGTTTTATGGGCTTACCGCACCACACCGCGACGATCAACAGGAGAAACACCATTCTCCTTAGCATATGGCATGGAAGCAGTCATCCCATTAGAAGTAGGCCTTCCTACAATTCGGAGCGAAAATTTTGATCCAGACCTAAATGGGGAAGCCATCGCATTAGAACTTGACTTGGCAGAAGAAAGGAGAGAAAAGGCATTGGTTCACATCGCCTCCTATCAGCAAGAGTTGTCCAGAAAATACAACAAAACAGTACACCCAAGACAGTTCAAGATTGGCGATTGGGTACTTCGCAAAGTGATGGGAAACACATTGGTCCCCGGAGATGGCAAGTTAGGGCCCAATTGGGAAGGTCCTTACTGAGTGGTCGGACTAGCGGGCAAAGGGGCATACCACTTGGAAGATAAGGACGGCAAAGCAATTCCTAGGCCATGGAATACTGCCAATCTCAAGATATTTTACTTTTAGCTTTTTTCTTTTTAAGTATGTGTAATTTTCTACTTTCTCAATAAAACAAGTCGATTCTTTTCAGTATATTTGTTTTCCATAGAAAGTAGTTTTAGCAAGTTAGTAGCATTGTAAACGTAGTTGGCCGGAATAACCAACTATTAACCCTCCTAAGCCCAGGATCAGGATCCAGGCTGCAAGACGTTTGGTCGGAATACCCAAACATTCTATTCTAAGTTGGCTGGAACAAACCAACTTACAGGTTGGCTGGATTAAACCAACACTTAGCCAAAGTATGGGAATGGCTACACAGAGGTTGGCTGGATTAAACCAACACTTAGCCAAAGTATGGGAATGGCTACACAGAGGTTGGCTGGATTAAACCAACACTTTGTACTCTTCAGCCGAACTAAGTTATATCTACCAAGAGTGGTTGGTCGATTAAACCAACTCTTTGTAATCTTCACCAAGTAAGTTATATCGGTGAAGAGTGGTTGGTCGATTAAACCAACACTTTGTACTCTTCAAATTAAGTAAGTTATATCGGTGAAGAGTGGTTGGTCGATTAAACCAACACTTTATACTCTTCAAAAAGTATGGGTATGGTCAAGAGTGGTTGGTCGATTAAACCAAAGTTTGTACTCTTCACCAAGTAAGTTATATCGGTGAAGAGTGGTTATCGATTAAACCAACACTTTATACTCTTCACCAAGTATGGGCATGGTCAAGAGTGGTTGGTGATTAAACTCTTTGTACTCTTCAAAAGTAAGTTATATCTTTGAAGAGTGGTTGGTCGATTAAAACCAACTCTTTGTACTCTTCACCAAGTAAGTTATATCTGAAGAGTGGTTGGCTAGTAAGTTAGACAACTAACCGAGATCACAGTTGCACAAACAAGTTCATGAAAAATTCACTACAAACTCAAGCATGCAAGTGAATAACCGGAATAAGAGTTGATAATTTTTCATTGAATAATTAAGTAAGTACAACTATGGGGCCATAGCCCTTACAAAAGTTCGGACAAAAGAAAGAAAAAGTACAAGGTCAATCAAAAGTTCATCTATCTCGCATCCGGATCGGTCCCGAGGTTGGCATGCGCCCGGTGTCTGCAGCTTCAATTGGGCGTCGGGCAGTATTTTCAAATTGGGCTCCAACCGAGCTAGTGGATCACTGGCTTGCTCTTGAATAGCCGGAGTCTCAGTTGTTTCACCATCATCATTATCATCATCTTCATCGTCAGAAGAACCGAGGAATTGTTTTTGGAGTTCATCGGCGTACTCTTGCAGTGAGGCCGGAATGAAGTGCTCCGGAGCATTGTAGACTTGGTTTGAGTCCACATGACCTTCTCCATGCACCTCTCCAACCGCACTTGAAGAACGGTTGTTTGAGCCTTTGGCCAAAAGAGTAGCCAGCTTCGGCTTCCTTGAACCCTGCCTTGTGCTCGTCTTCAACTTTCTTTTCCAACACTGCTATTTCGCCGTTCTTTTTGTTTTCAAGAGCCGCCATCTCCCATAAATACTTGTCTTTCACCTCGGTCATGGCCTGCTGCCTGTCGCTTTCAACCGAGGTGACCAAATCCAAGATGGCGCGCTATCTCGGCCTCACTCGGCCGCTTTTTGTTTTGACAGGGCTCGGCCGCCAGCTTTGCCCTTATTATGCGTGCCTCGTGGTTTTATGGAGCTCCATTATTTGCCTGGGCAATGGTGTTCTTCTGAATGGCCTGCAAAAGGAGAGTTCTTTGTAAGACCGAGCTCAGAGTTTGAAAAATTTAGATTGGTCACGAAAGCGATCGCTACTGTAATCATCGACTTGGTGGATGACCGGAGGGCCTTCAGCTCGGTGTTCAGCTGCTTGCTGTGGTGCTCCATGTCTTTGGGCAGACAAACACCCCTAGCCAGGTTGAAGGCTAGAAGGTGATCCTTGTCAGCAACAACCGAGTCATCTTCATCGATATCTCGGTTGTTGAAGACGAAGGGTGGAGCCCATTTGTTGGTAGGCGCAGCTCGGTGAGACGATTCCGGTTGAGGGTTGAGTTCGGGGCTCGGTGGCTGGATGGGGTCAACCTCGTCAACCAAGTGCTGCTCGGTTTCAGTAGTCCGGGCGCACTTAGCTCGGCGTGAGGATGACGGTTGTTGCGAGGGAAGAGCTATGATGGTTTCGGTGGCCGGCTGGGTTGATGGCACTTCGGCCCTTGTGGTTGCGGTGAGCATGGCTCTCATTTTGTTCTTCTTCGCCATCTCTTGTTCGGCTGTGAGTGGTACGAGGATAATTTCTGGCAAGGTTGGGTCCGGCTCTGGTGGGTCTTCGAGGAGAAAGTCACATTCTTGCCTTTCACGTGAGTATCTGGAGGTCGGCTCAAAGTCAAGAAGTTTTGCCCAACTTCTTTCTCTCACCCGAGTCTTGTGAGTACGCAAGGTTGGGATGACCGTACTGGGAATGGAGGAAAGCTAAATCTGCAAAAAAAGAATTAAGTGTTAGTTCGGTTAGAGAGAGGAAAACCGAAATAAACAAAGTTAAGGAATGCAACCAAGTATGAATACCGGCTCTCCTTTCTTCCAGATTTATTCTTCGACCGTGATCCGGCCCGAAGTCTTCAAATTTCCAGAAACCCAGAAGAAGTCATCGTCGTCTAAATCTTTATCCGGTGTGTGTTTGATTATTATTTCTCGGCCACGGCGTATTCTAAGGTAATAACACCAGCCTTCATTTTTTGAGCCTATTGAGTATTGGTGTAGTATTTCGACTAAGCCGAGGTTGAAGCCGGTTTGTTGGTTTAAAGCGGCTATACCCATTATTATTCGGTATGTATTGGTGGACGCCAGTGTGGGGCATAGTCCGGTTTGTCTTAAAACTCACATATAAGGGGTCGGATCGAATCGAGTCCCGTCTCTACTATGGATTGAATGGTAAAGGGACAAAACCTTCATTGTCCCACGGGTCTATATCTGTTCTATTAGTATGAGATTTACATCATTTGGGATTTGGTAGTCCTTCCTAAATTGGCTAGGCCACCAGGGTTTCTACTAGACACCTATACTTCCCCATTTTATTGTATGAGTAAATAAGTTACTTGGTTGAGAAGAATGTGCTCGATACCGAGAGCAATGGCGTGCTGGCAACCTAAGTCTCGCAAAGTGAAAAGACAAGTCATAAGCACGATCGACGAGGACTGCGGCTACGTAAACAAAGCAAGAAAAATTCGTCTTATTTCGCTTGACAGGTGTTATGGAAACTACTTCGGTTTCAGAGGGTTCTCTATATTTCGGCTCTCAAAGTGTTTCTGTTTGGTTTCATCTGCGGTGTTTCTCATTAGGTTAGGCCTAAGGGCGCTCAAGTTCGGTTTAGGAACTTAGAAAGCTGGTTTAGCCCTCAAGGCTTAGCTCGGTCGAGTGCTAGGATTCCTAGTCAGGAGTGTGATGTTATTTCGGGTGAGGTATGTCAACGGGAAACCTATGAAGACTATTAAGGCACGTACAAGTTCTAGTTCGGTTTCGGTTTGCCTAAGTGCTCATATGATAGAGACAGTTTCCTGGTTCGGTTGAAGCGTGTATAGAGATCAAAAAGGTGTTCTCTTCCGAGTCAAGTGTACATGATGTTCTTGAGAAGTTCTTTAAAAAATACAGATATGGAGGAAGAAAAACAAAGTGTTTTGTAAAAACACACAGCGTAGACTACCATGGATTGAAGTGAAAACAGAAAAACAAGAATGGGTTCGTGCACTTACCAGGAAGAAGAGGAGGTAGACTGGAGGATTGGAGCAGCAGCAAAGGGAGGCACGAGCTACAGAGGCAGCAGAGAGAGAGGAGATGAACAGGGTGAGAAGTGATTCTGAAATGAAGGGTTGGTTTTGGGTAAAAGGTGTTTTTGGAGTGAAGTATTCAAAAAGCGTGAAACACAAGGACGGCGTTACAGCTGGGGGTGGTCAATCAGGGTTTGCCACGTGTCATTGGAAGTACAAGCGTGTCAGTTTCTGCAACTGAAGGGACGTTTGACCGGATGTGCACAGTACGGCCCACGTTTAGCTCGGTTGAATAAACTAAAGGGTCTTAGCTCGGCTGGAGAGGCTAATGGGTGTTTTAGCTCGGCTGGAGAGGTTAAGACTAGCTCGGTTGGTAGACAGGTAATCCCAATCATGCTTTGCAGATGGAATTAAGGGGCAATTGAGAGGGTAATTTATATTCATAAATTGGGCCGAGCTAGATGTTGGGCCGAGGTAGGCCCAAGAACGGCAGATAGTACATACATCGGTCGCAGTGGAGTAGCACGGTTAGTTCGGTTACAAAATGGGCATCCGTAGCTCGGTTGCGGCAATTATCAAGTTAGTCCGGTCTGCGGAGCTAGGTCGGTCGAGAGACATTTCGAACCGACCGGTGTGAGGCGACACGGTTCGGACTCGGTAGTCCGGTTGGGTCGCGCCCTAGTCCGGTTGAGCTCTCTTATGGTTAGCTCGGTTGTGCATGCGAAACCGAGGTAAGAGAAGTAAAAACGAAGTCCGGACTATGGGTTACTTCGGCTGTAATGGAGTTCGGCCATAATGGATCCATCTCACTTGGTTTAAGCAGTGAGGAGGGTGTTGGAAGATAAGCATTATCTTCCAAGAGTATGAGTTCTAGGAGGACTCTATGCAAGGAGGAGTAATCCTAGAAGGACTCTACACTTGGAGGAGTGAGAATCCTACCAGGATTGTGCCACGTGAAATCTATATAAGCTCATCAATAACACCTTTGGAGAGGTAATACAATTTTGCTCCCTGAATACATTGAGCTTTTGCCTTCTTGTCTTGCTTACTGACTTAGGCATCGGAGAGGTTTCCGGCACACACCCGCCGGCTAGCTCACGTTGATATTTTCAGGTGGTGGAACGACATCGTACAGAGGAACGAAGACTTGGTCAACAGGATTATACGAGAAGGTGAAATTCTTTCCCGTACATATCTCGAACTCCATTTCATCGGATTCAAGCTCACAGCTTGATGGTGTTACACAATCACTATAGGAAAGGCCCGGATTAATTTCAAATCATACTTTGATCACAAGGATTTTGAAACAATTATGTGTGAACTATGAGATTAGACTGAAGGTAAATGCAAATTTAATAAGGGTCAATTTAGTTTTAAATTTTGTTTTATAACCACAGCTTGAAATCATTGAAGTGATAGTTAATCTATTAGAGGGTTGCTATTAGCACCTACCTCTTTATTTTGGACCACCCAATTCTTTGAACCCTTACCAAGCAAAATGAGTCCTCATTGTTTTCTCTTTGAACCCCTACCTTACTACTAACTATACCCCAAAGCCTAAACCTGGCCCCCACTTCCAACCACCACCTCCGGCACCACTGTGGTTGCTTTCGGCGACCCACCTCTTACCCTTTTTCTTCTTCTTTTTCATCTCCTCTATCTCAACTCCAGCAAACCACCATCGCACCACCACAATTTGAATTAGAGAGAGAGAGAGATCTGAATCTGAATCTGAATCTGAATCTGAATCTGAATCTGAATCGTACCACCTCCTCTATCTCACCATCACACCACCACAACACTGTCGCGAACCTCCTCCCTAATCGTGAACCCTAATCTAGCATTCTTCTTTTTCTTCTTCTTCTCATTGCAAAACCCATCGCCAGTCATCGCATTGCCATCGCCACCATCATCTCCGTCACTATCGCTTACTCTTTCTCTCTCGCTCAATCTCTGCCTTACTCTCTTTGAAAACCCTAGGTCAAAGGTTAAGGTTTGGTGAAAATGGCCAGAGACGACGAAGGGGGAGAGACTTGGAGATGATGAGGATCGATGATGAGGTCTACAGTTAGGGTTTCAGCAGTGACGGCAACAACGATGGGTGATGGACGATGATGCCAATGGCGCGGTGATAGAAAGGAGGAGAGAGTGTTGCGATGTTGAGGGTGACAAGAAAGTGGACGATTGACATGGTGGATGGTTGGCATTAGGGTGAGCGGTGGCTACCAGAGGTGATGGAATTAAGGTTAGGATTTGAAAATTAGAGTTAGAGGGTTAAGGATGATGGTAGAAATAAAATTTTATCTTTAGACAAAACTTGAATTTTAAAAAAAATAAAAGATTGGGTGGTCCAAAGTAAAGAGGTATGTGCTAATAGCAACCCTCAATCTATTAAGGTAAATTACATTGTTGGTCTTTGATAAAATTTTACTTTGATTCTCATAGTTTCAATTTCAACCAAATACTTTTAGTTTGTTGCAATATGGTCCCTCCATCACTTGAAGGGATCAAAATGGATTACGATAGACACTATAGGAACTACCGGTGTAATAAATAAATTATTCTAATGGTCTTTACATATTTTTTAATTTTACTTTAATCCTTCTAATTTTGCACATGGTCTTTTTTTCATTTAAAATGTTAACGATGTGTGATGGAGGAATCACATTGCAACAAAATTAAAAGTGTAAAGTTCAAATTGTTCAAATTAAAATTTCAAAAATCGAATTGACACTTTTTTTAAATTATAAAGACTACTGTGTAATTTATCCAACCTATTAATTACGTAGAAAATGCTTTTAAAAAAATCCCAACATTGTCCCCAAAGACTCCTCTACCTTCCCTCCCTATACATATTGCACAAAGAACTCCACACTTCATACTAAAACATATTACAAATCATAAATCACTGTCTGTCTTGTTCAAATCTACCATAAAAACCCAAAAGACATGAAGAATCTTTTGTTCAAAGTGGTTTGCTTGGCCATCTTCTTGTTCACAGTATCTGGTATATAGAGCCTTTCCCTCTTCTCTCATTCCTAGAAGCTAGTATATATGTGTGTGTGTGTGTGTGGACATTATTCGACTCTGATACACGTTGAATTGTTGACAGATTTGCGATCCTCCAAGGTGGTTGGAGAAGGCTGCAACGACGGCCCAGCGTGCATAAATGGACAAGAAATCGACAAGAAAGACTCAAATGTGAAGGCTTTCCATAGGAAAAGGTGCCAAGTTAGCTATGACTGCAGGAGTGTTTGTCCTCCGGGGTGCCTAGCCCCTGAGTGTCTTCTTGGCCAGTGTTCATGTGGTGAAAAAATATGTTAAAGCTTTTGATTACCAAAATAATAATAATAACAATAATAAATGGATTGATAGACAATTTCTTGTTTGTCAGTCACAATCCATTTGAAGTGCTCAGCTCTCCCAAGTTAAATTAGAAGTTAGCAAAGTTTTAGCACTCGCAGTGTTCGACATATTGGTTGAATGATACATATCAACATAGCCTTCTGTCCACATATTATTGATTTCTCATACAGGGTGGTTTCCTATTCTGTGTTTTGGATTTGTGTTCATTGCGAGAATGGTTCCTCTGCATACAATTATCTTTTATTTTTATTTATTTTTATTGGCAAAAATCCATTGTTAATTATTATATTAATAGGACCTGTGAGAGTTATTCTTCCCACTCTTGCAAAACATTAAGGGCATGTTTGATTTGATGGATTAGAGTATGAGATTAGGATTATTAATTCATGGGCTCAATTATTCTATGTTTGTTTTAGGATTATTAATCTAATGGATAATTAATCCAACAAATTTGTAGGATTATTAGTAATGGGGTAAGGGTAGGATTATTAATCCTATGAATAATTTATTCTATTAATCCAATTAGATAGTGAATACTACACTAATTTGATAGGATTATTAATACCTCACTATTAGTCTTGTAAATCAAACATCGCCTAGTGTTTTCCTAAGGAGAGTTTAACTCATGGCCTCCCCCTTAAGACTAAACTCTTAAGAAAGTCATGGTGGCCAATTAGATTAGACCTTAGTTATACAACTATCTTTTGTTTTATATTTTCTTATATTTCATTTTGTGGGCCTTACTTTAGGCCTACAATTATGATATCCGAACCATTCATCTCGTAACCTTAAAATGATTGCTAAAAATTAATTTCATCAAATATTAGGCCTTGTTTGGGAACAGGCTAATTCAGTAACTTTTTGGCTATTTGACTAAAATATGAGCTAAAAAAAACTAGTATGTTTGGGATGACTTTTTGGCTTTTTACAAAAAGGTGTACAAAAAGTAGAGAGAAAAGAAAATCTTTGACTTTTTGGTATGAGTTGTTGGCTTTTTGATTTTTTTTAGTAACTTTTTGACTTTTTGGCTAAACTGACTTATTGCCAAACGAGGACAAATCACATTTTATTTTATAAAATAAACAATTAAAGTTTAAACTCATAATGTCTAGTTTAAAAAATAAATTCTAATTTGTTCATGTCTAGTGATGTACGATGAAATTAATTTCTTGCACAATTCATATTTACTATTGAGCTTGTGAGATGAATAATTCGGATCATTATTGTGCGCCTGAGATGAGATCTACAAAATAGAGTATGAAAATGTATGAAGAATAGTGGTACGAAATAAAACCATTCCTGTTCCTAGGAAAACTGATAAACAACAATATGTTTATGGATATAGAATTGACTGCAAAACCAACCGCATAAAACGCTAGGTGGAGTAATATGGGTGAAATTGTATATTTTATATGATAGCTCACCAGGATCGGCCTTACGCGAATTTCGAAAGTGAGACCTATTACATATATTTTTTATAAAAAGTTTATAAATAAAATAATAATTACTAATAATTTTTTATTGCTTAGAAGCCATAAAAAGTTTCCTTACACATATAATCATTAAAATTATAAATTAAAATTTACTTTCATATATTAAAAAACGAAAAAATCTTTACAAAATTCAAAAAATATAAAATATGATCATGTTGTTTTATAGTTAACAATAATCAACACAAATAATATAATGCATTGATATTTAATAACGAAATGATTATGTTGTTATAATTTGATATCTAATAACATAATCATAATCCACACAAATCACAATTCACTGACTATTTGGTAGCAAAACACAAATTATTGAGAAAAAAAGTAGGAAAAAAAATTAAGACAAAATTATTCAATTAAATTATAATAAAGAGGGCAAAAAAATTAGGGCAAAAAAATTATGAGAAAGAAATTAGGATATAATTATTCAATTAAAAATATGATAAAGAAAGAGAGAAAAAAAAATTAAGATTATTCTATTAAAATCTTAACAATAGACTCTATTTAGACCCATTATATAATATATATTTAAATATATTTCAATTTGTTTGAACTGATTATATAAATTTTAAATTGTGCCTAACAATGATTACACACAAACATATATATATGGGAGACTTACTGATAAGTCCCATATACAAAGTTCCAGACCCAGCTAATTCTCAAACAAAACACTTGCACCAATTAGTCCTATATATTTTTAATTGTTACCAAAAATTCCTTTCTTTTTTTTTAAAAAAAATTTACAGACACTGTTACATCTCACTACCATCGGACTTCCGTCAAACGGTCGCCGGAGACTCGGTGGAATGTTCAACATCACCGGGAAGTCGCCGGAGTACCGTCGGAGTTTCGTCGGAAGTTCACCGGAGTGTTAAGAACGTTAATGGAAGTCGCCGGAATGCTCAGAACGTTCACTGGACGTTAAGAATATCACTAGAGACTCACCGGAATGTTTAGAATATTGCCGGAAAAAAAAAAAAGAATAAATGGAGAAATTAGAGCGAAAAAACATAGTAAAATGTGCTAAATATTGATAAACTAAAAGGAAAAAAAAATGAAACGACAAAAAACAGCAATAATGGGAAAAACATATGCTATTTTTCAATTTTTGTAAAGTTTAAGCAAATAATCTCCAATATTAATCAAACTGAAAAATAAATTTTGAAACTGTAAAATGTTACAGTTTCAAAGCAAAAATTTATTAAGCATTTATCCTCATTAATCAAACTAAAAAACATGTTATGAAACTGTAAAATTTTACAGTTCTAAAGAATGTTATGAAACTGTAAAATTTTACAATTTTATACCATGATTCATTCCAGCACCAAAAAAATTTGAAACTGCAAAATTTCACAATTTTAAACCATGATTCATTCTAGCACCAAAAAAAATTTGAAAATGCAAAATTTTACAATTTTCACCGCCTGTAACTAAAACTCGAAAACTACTTGTTCAAAATTTGAAAATTCTCTCCATTAGAACAGAAAAAGTGAAGTGTATAGCAGAGAAAATTTAAAAAAAAATAAGAGATCAAAAGAGAAAGACGGATATAGAGAGAGGATTGTACTCCAGTAATTATTTTTTGTTGAGATCTAGCCAAATCTGATGTAGATCTACTCAAATCTGATGTAAATCTACATCAGATCAAGTAGATTTACTCATCTTCTTCGTCAGAAATATATCTTCTTCGCCGTCGGTGAGGGTGAAGTCACGAGTTGATTTCGATGATTGGTGGTTACCGATAAATCCCAATCAATGGTGATCGTCGGTCACCCGTAATTATATATTAGAAAGAGAAAGAGAATAAGAATGACGTGATCATCAATCGTCGTCCATGACAAAGAAGATGAGAGAAAAATGCAGAAAAAAAGAGAGAGGAAAACGCAAAGAGTGAAGCAAAAAGCAGAGAGAGAGAGAGAGAGAGTGGAAAAGTAGGACTTTTGGTCCAACTCAAAAAGTTACTAGATTAAATAGTGTACACATATTTTAAATAGGACATGTGGGTAATTTTCCCATATATTAATTGGGTCCAACAGGATCTTTTTTAGGCCTCTTAGATTGGGCCTCAAACAATAAAAAACATTGGGTTTTGAATTTTTAATATAATATAGAACTAACAAATTTTAGAGTCATATTTTGGGCCAAAATTTGGGGGTCTAAGGCAGATGGCTTACTTGCCTTAGCCCAGGGTTGTCCTGTTGCCAACCATGTGATATGTATAATTAGAATTATTTTATATGGTTGGTTCTAGAGTCGGTTATGTGTTCATAATTTTCTTGATAAATGAAATACGTTGAATAATAATATTAGTATAACAACATTTGAATTCTTGTTGTGTTACCGTCTCATGTATTACAATCATATTAGTTGAATGGGTCTCATTGTTTGCATTTGTTGCAAATATGCAAACATGACACATGAGATAGTAATTAGAAGCGTTTTGATTATCGCAAGTTGGGTCATCCAATATCATAGAGTAGTTGGGTTTAGTAGACCTATTTTGGGATTAAGCTTGTGATCCGAGCTGTTTGTTTTTTAAGACTCGTTAAACAAAATATTTATGAACTTGTAGATACACTACAAAATATAATGATTTTAGAGATCGAACTTTTTGTACTCAAAATGGTCCTAAAAAGGTCATCTGGAAAATTTAAAAAAAAAAAATGATCTTTAGCAATAAAATTTTAAAAATGTTGACCTTGAAATATTTTTATATTCTTCAATTTTGCTCCTCATGAATTGATTTTTTTCCAAGGGTTTACTTTTTTGGTGACTTTTTTATTAGTTATTTTCTTTTTAGTGATTTTTTTTAATATAAAAAAAAAAAAAATATATATATATATATATATAGGCTTTTAAATTCTATTCAACGAGACGAATTGTTGAATTAAAAATAATTTCAAAAAGTTGTATAAAAAAATTCACAAAATACAAATAAGCAAAAAATAGTGAACTTTTTTTATATTTAAATATGTATTTTTTAAATTCGTCTATACAAGACCGATCAAAAAAAAAAATTTGATATAATTTTAAAAGTAAAAAATCATTAAAATAAAAAAAAATGCCTTACTAAAGAGATTCCCAACAACTCCTAAATATATCAAAAACTCAAACTACCACGAAACATTAAAACACTAAATATACTATATTAAAAATATGTTAAATTAATTTTTCATGACACCAGAGGAGGATCCCTTCAGTCTAGTTTTGGATTGAAGGACATTGTTTGGGCTCGTAAAACCCACCATAAGTCTCCATTTTAATAATTTGAACTATTTATTTTGTCGGACACATTTTATATTTCTTTGACACAAAATTAACTCGATTTGATAACTGTAACTTGTTCAATTTATTATATTTGTTAACAAAAAAATGTATGATTTAAAAAATAAATCATTGAAATAAATCATTTTTTTGTTAACAAATATAATAAATTGAACAAGTTAAACCTTATTTTTTGAGTGAAAGACATGCAAATGCTCAAGAAAATAAACGATTCAAATCATCGAAATAAAATCCGTAATATACCTCACTCACCCAAACAGCACCGGTCCTCTCCCTTTAACCACGTCAGTTTCAATCAATTCCACACGCACCATGAAAAATGGCAAACCAATCAGAATATAAAGTCCTGCTGAGCAACCACCTTCGCAGCAGCTCTTCACCATCCAAGCAAATGGATCTGGGATGGACTTTCCTTAGCCTCACTTTCCAAGTACTATGTTAATACAGTCCT
Organism: Camellia lanceoleosa; assembly: GCA_025200525.1. NCBI lineage: Eukaryota > Viridiplantae > Streptophyta > Magnoliopsida > Ericales > Theaceae > Camellia > Camellia lanceoleosa. The sequence goes on from CM045767.1 coordinate 22,584,503, forward strand.
GATTCGCGCGATGAGCCGTGCCCGTGGTTCAAATAAATTTTAGCAGGAAATCAAATGCAGCACCAGGTAAGCCTCGCTCTCATTGTAAGTAGAAAAAAATGATGACCTTCTTTGATTTGTAAAAAATTTCAAAATTTTGTTGGGTTAAGAATTTTTGAAATTTTTTTTTCAAAATCACTTTTCTTTCTATTACGCATCAATCAATCATTTTCTCTCTTTCTCCTCTCTCTCTCACATCCTACACATCAATCAATCATTTTTTCTCTATTTTTTTAGTAATAAGACTGATATTATAAAAAGCTTAAACAGAGTCCAAAACAAGTTTGGGATACAAGGTCTCTAAAGCATCATTACATAACGATGCCTATTGTTCTCTCACACCCATCTATTTAATTACAAAAAAAATTAAATCATCCAAAACTCCAAAACTATTCTCAAAACATTACAACCAAACAAATTTTCAAATTTTGTACACTCTTTCTAGAAAATTATTTTTTAAAATTGTCTCACAAATATAAACCAAACATAGCCAATATGTCTATAACAGGATTGAGAATATCCACTCTGTTGTTGGCTTCATCCATGCTTGCTTGGTAGTTAATTCTTATGTTGAAGTAACATCGTATAAAACAAAACAAAGAATGCCTAGCTTTCAAATCGTTTTATTTTTTAAAGGTATTTGAAAGGGAAAAAAAGAGAGTATAGTTAGAAGCTACTCATCAAAATGAAGAGCAAAATAATGACAACTCCCAATTTTTCCAACATAGATTAAGATAATGCCACATATCATACATGAATAACACTAAACCAACCACCATTCACAAGGTAAAACCAACAGGAAATAGTTTGAAAGTAAAAAATATTCTAAATTAACAGCTTGTACATATATTCATAGCAAGAGCATCAACTTAACAATGGCCAGAACTCGTGTGAACAAAAAGCATTGAAGAAGCATCAATAGAAATGGTATTCACAGGCCTTTTTTAGTATGTCTCAATAGTGAAAATAAAATGGCTAACACAGCTCTTTGCTAATCTTTTATGCATCCATTTAAAATAAAATGGCTAACCTATGAAATGAAATGAATATGGAAACGAATAACAAAGTCCAATGGTGGGCCTGCATGTATTTGTATAATTAAATGCATGCATTCGAAGATTCAAAGAAGAAAACCAACAACAAAATATGGAGCATAATTATATTACTTCTCAACACTTGCAGTCTTTGGAGGTATAAAACAAAACCAAGAAACAACAGGGGAAAAGAATATATGAGCAAGTAGAAATATTGTCTCAATTGAAAAGAATATTAGTTCCATGCATTAATATATCCAACATTAAAATGTCCTATTGTATATCATTTATAATTGAGCCATAGATTACATTTAAGAAAATAACTGTAATTGACGTGTGTACTGCTTGAATGCATAATGCACCAGAACAAAATCATTCCTGCCTTCAGTATTTTTAGCAAGACCTTCAAGTAAGTCAACCAATCAATAATACTGATAGCAACTTTACATAATCAAGATACAAGGCACTAATAGCAATGCCTTTAAAATCACAAACAAATGCGACAAAAAATAAATAAATAAATAAATAAACAAAAAACCCTCTCTAGAGTCTCCCTGAGAGTACAAAACCTCTCCAACACAAAGTGAAAATATATTGCCTTGTTATTAGTGGTCTGTCTATTAAATTAATTTTTCCCCTTGGTACTTCCATTGTTCAAATCACATCATCCATCGTTAAGTTTTCAAACAAGCTAAAAATCATGCTCTAAATGATAAAAAGCCAACAAAAAAAACCTACATCAGGCACACAAATGCAGAACCAGGTTCACAAATAGTATAGTATGCAATTTGTGCATTGGTCTAATGCTTCTTTTCTCTTTGTTGTGTGTTGCTTCTCTTATGAGATTATGTGTTTGGTTTGTGTTTGTAGAGTAGTTTTTGATATTAAAAGTACAAAAACTTGTTTAGTTTGCCTATTTTCAGAAATGGTTTTGGAAAATTGTTTTGGAGAGGGAATTTTAAAAAAAGTGATTGATCTGATGTGTATGAGAGAGTGTGTGATTTTGGAAACTAGGTGACCAAACAAAATTTTGAAATTTTTTTTTGAAAAAATTTGTTTGGTTTGATTACTCTTGAAAATTTGTTTGTGAAGAATTTTTCCCAAAAATTTTTCTGAAAAACAAACCAAACAAGGCATGTTTTTTGGGTAGTCAAAACAAAAGGAAGAGAATTTTTTGTGCAGTCCCCATAGCAACTGTATAATATCAAAGGCAACGAAAAATCAAAGCAACATAATGAGGTTCGTCACCAAAATGATACAAATGGTGGGCCCTTAACATTTATTAACATGAAGGCTCTAAGAAATCAGAATGGTAAAAAGAGGAAACCATTTTAAAATCTAACCAAATAGTTTGACAGTTAAAGAGTAATAGTAGTCAGTTGAGATTACACTTTAAGCTAAATCAAAATTCAAGTGCAAATCAAAATTCACCCAAACCCAATCATGTCAATAGTTCACTTAGATGTGATAAGAGGTAGTTTACACATATAGATCATCATCCTAAACTTTATCCTAAGACGGTGTAGTTTACCTTTACTTTTGGATATATTTTTCGTTTCTTTTCAAATATTACTTCATAAATCTTTTCTCACTTGGTTCCACCAATGTTAATATCACATGAAACTTTAGATCCAAGAACATTTAGGATCGAGTTCGCTCCAATAAAAGAGTGTTTTATAGTGTAGAATGCATAATCTTTTGGAAGCTATATTTATGCAAGACAAAGACAACTCTAGAATCAAACAACAAATCCACAAGATTAAATCATGTTCAATTAATGCTATTGCAGAACTATATCATTATTATACTGCTTTGGCTGGGTATCTCCACACTCGGTGCATTCACTACTGGAATGGTGGGCGAGCTTTAAGTTTTGGAAATTGGAATAGCAGATTTGGAGCTCCATTCCTAGTGCTCTGTTATGTTCTGTGTGGAAAACCAGAAGTGATTGTGTTTTTAATGGAAAACAACCAATCTTTGAGGATCTATGTGAGATAGTGAAAGTTTGAGTGGCGATTTGGGTGAAGGCTCATTCACATGGGCTATTCTATTCGATCAATGATTTTATCTCGAACTTACAACAGATTTGGTTTAGTAGCAGGGGAAGGTAATGGCTCATTTGTTAGCATTGTCTTATGGTGTTGCTATGGTGTTCATATGATTTACCGTGGTTGTTTCTACATTGAGACCTTGGAAAGTATAGCTATTTCTTATTGGTAATGATATGTTCTTCAGTGGTTATGCCAAGCAAGGGATGGCTGGAATGGACATGGAACACGGGTTAGCTGCTTGAGTGGAATCAGAGGAGCTGTGCTGGTTCTATTTTTGTTTCTTTATTTTTATGGGTTGGGTTTTGTTTTGTTCTAGGTTGGTTGCTTACCAACTTTATGTGATGCTTACAGATGATTGGGCTTGCTCTATGATGCCAACCTAATTGGGATTATTTTGCTTTGCTATGATACTTTTGCATCCATCTTCTTTACTGATGTATGATGTACTTCGTTATTCATCAATAAAGTATTTTTTGCCGATCAAAATAAATATATATTATACTGCTTCAGCCAACCTAATTTTATCCATACTTGTGTGTTATCAAGCAATAATTCAAGTATGAAGACCGATCCATATACCTAATATAAACAACTGAAGGAGGAAAAAAAAAATGTCACTTGTCATCCATCTATGTTGGCATATTTAGTAAAAGATTTACCACAATCTAGCTACAATTTTTGAGACATAAGATAAATTAGGATTGTTATAGATAAGCTCAATCACCAGGATTCCTATGTTCGTGGCTTCTTGTGACGCTTCAAGCAAATGATGAAACATAGGATTGAATGCCACTGTAAAAGCATAGTCAACTATTCGTCCTGCAAGTAACCAAGGAAAAGAAAAAGTTACACATTCCATTATAATTTTAAAATCTGCCAATAATATAGGGATTAAAGCATCAACATGAGTTTGAAAATCCAATTTTATCACATTGTCATACTGAAACACACTTTTATCTCCAGAATTTGGAGTCAGTTATGTAACCCTAGAAAAATTGATCTTTAAATTAACAAAAAAACAAAAAGCAAAAAAAGAACTCTGAAGGAGAATTTTACCAATCCAAAGAGCATCCTGTGGGGAATGCAATGCCTGCTTGCAGAAATTCAAGGTCAAAATCGAGGCAGAAGGTCAGTGTATGAACTAACTACTGGTGTAATTTCTCCAAAGAAACAAAAAAACAAATAGAAGATTCCTTGACTCTGCAAAGATTGAAAATTTCCCTGTACAAACACCAAAATTCTTATTTTCAGAACAACAAAGAAAAAAGCTTTACTTGAATATAAAAACAAAAACAAAAAATGCTTACTTTCAGAACAACAAATCACAAAGAAGATGGACAAACCAAAGTAAGAAAAAAAAGTCAAAGAAAATCGCCGAAGAAAAAGAAGAAGAAAAGAGAACCTACTTGAAGCCGTAGTCGAATCAATCGATCTGATTGAACCCATCAGATTTAGAGATCGTCATCCAGATCGTGAACTTGTTGGTGTCAAGATGGTCAACCCATTGTGGTCCAGATTTGCAGATCTTCGTTGTACCCATCTTCATCACCTCAGCATCGTTAGAGCATCTCCAACCCATTGATCTCTATTTCTCTAATACGGAGGAACAAAATAATATTTTGGAAAATGATCGAGAGCTCGAAAAAGACGGCTTGAATTGGCTCGAAAATTTCAAAACGACGTCATTTTGGGGTTTTCGTTTTTTTTTTTTTTTTTTCCTTCCATTTCTGCCATATTCGTTGCAGAGGCGAGGGAGAAGAGGGAGAGGGAGGGGGAGAGAAAGAGAAGAGAGGGAAGAGGTCGTCATGACTCGCCTCCCTCACGCCCGCCACGTCACTGCAGCCTCTGATCGCAACTGCCTCGATCACTGCCGGCCTCACGCCGCCTCATCGCCTCCCTCCTCCTCCTCCTCCTCCTCCTCCTCCTCCTCCTCCATTTTTAGGCCCTCCTCCTCCTCCTCCTCCTCCTCCCCTCCCCCTCCATTTCTGTGTCTGAAAACAAAAAAAAATAAAAATTCGAGCCGTTCGAGCTACGTAGCATGGTCCTAATATTTTTTATTCAAAGAAAGTGAGTTTAGAGGATCTTATTATTTATGACAATTCCAATCATGGATCTCTATTTCTTCAAAAATTTGAATATTTTTTCACTTTTCTTTCAAATTTTACCTAATTTTTCTTCAAAATTTAAATTATTTTATTTAATTTTTTGTTAAATATAATTAATATTGGTCTCATTTTAAAGGTATTGTTAATATCTTTTTAATGAAACTAATTTTATAAATATTGAATATACATATTAAGTTATAAAGACAAAATTAAAGATCAAAAAAGAGTGAATAGTGTTTTAGAGTGATCCTCTATTTTTTCATCCTCCCTCTATATTTGGAGGATCAATTCATCCTCCTCAAATGGAGGAGGATATAGAGGATGAGTTGGAGTTGTTTTTGGGAGAGGATCCTCCATATTTGAAGATATGGAGCATGCATTGGAGATGCTCTTAGGAAGAGTAAAACAGAGACTGAAACAAACTTGGCTCGTAAAGGAAGGCTGTTAATTTACCAAATAATCCAAAAGTCTCAAACAAACACACAAACAAACAAAAGTTAAGTTGAATAAAGGTGAGAGACAAAAACAGAAAGTAAAAAAGAGAGCCATGGTTACTGTAGCTCCCCCAATGAAGCCTCTATTTGCGCATCCCATTACACTTTATGCACGTCCTTCTTAATAAATAATTAGTTCGAAAATAGTATTTCAAAAATAAAAATTTGTTCAGAAGTAGAATTTCGAAAATTATTCAGTGTGTTTAGTTTCAGTTTTTTTAATTTAATTTTTTGAAAATTGAGTTTTTTTATTTTTCGTGTTTTTTTGTTTTTAGTAAATATTTTTAAAATTTTAAACATTTTTTTTACTTTTTAAGATGCACCTTAGTTCCCGCTTAAGGTGCTCTTTGAAAAGGCAGATTTTACCGGAAGAATCTTGAAATGGACTGTGGAACTGAAGCAGTACGACATCAAGTTCCGACCGCGCACTGCGATCAAGGCTCAAGCTCTTGCAGATTTTGTGACGGAATTTGCCTCCGGAATGCATCCGGCTTGCCCGATTGATTTGGGTCGTGCGGATTTGGCATAGCTCATGGCTTATGCAATGGAGCCAAGCGCTGAATCATGAATAGAAGAAGTGCAAATGGCAGCCGAACTGGAAAAACTAGATAATTCATCGGAAGACAAACTCAGCCAAGACATAGAAAGAGACCAGAATGAACCGATCGGAACATTGAAGTTGAGAAGCTCGCAAAACCTATCTGATTGCTGGAAGTTGTTCATTGGCGAGATGTGGAAGCCTCCAACCGATGGTATCGCGGCCTTGACTTCCCGGACGGCCGTGGTTATCGAGCAAGCAATTACGTTGGGCTTCCCAGCATCCAACAATGAGGCGGAATACGAGGCCCTCCTTGCTGGACTAAGAACTGCTTTGAGAATGAGAACGTCAACCCTTATGGTATTCAGCAACTCCAAGCAAGTGGTCAATCAGGTCTCTAGAGAGTATAAAGCCAGGGATGAAAGAATGGCAAAGTATTAGACGCCGGCGCACGCAGAGATCACGAAGTTCGCCGCTATAAGGGTGGAACAAATCAACCGTGAAGAAAACAACACTGCTGACGAGCTAGCCGGCCTCGCATCTACACAGACAGCCTTCCCTAACCCCTTCATGATAGAATTCTTACCTCGACCGAGCATTGAGGAACCAGAAGTGCCCGAGGTACTCTGCACCGACTTGGGGCCTTCCTGGATGGACCCCATCATCGCCTTCCTAAAAGATAGAATTCTCTCAGAAGAAAAGAAGGCGGCCAACAAAATCCGGGCTAAGTCAGAGCGGTTTTGGCTCTCTCTATCCGGAGCCTTATACAAGAAGTCTTTTACCGGGCCGTATCTGAAGTGCGTCCACCTTGACAATGTAGAAGCTTTCCTCTATGAGATCCATGAAGGCATCTGCGGAAGTCATACTGGGGGCAGGTCTTTAGCTTACCGAGCGATTTCCCAAGGTTATTGGTGGCCATACATGCAGGCGGACGCACAGAAATACGTTCGCAGGTGTGAAAAATGTCAGAAATTTGCTCACCAAATCCACCAGCCAGCCAGAGAATTACTACCCCTTACAAGTCCTTGGCCATTCGCGCTCTGGGGATTGGATATTGTTGGACCGCTCCCAACAGCTCCGGGCAATCGCAAATTCTTCATCGCTACTACCGATTACTTCACCAAGTGGGTTAAGGCCGAGCCGTTGACAACCATAAAGGAAAAAGATGTGAAGAGGTTTGTTTGGCAAAACGTCATCACCCGTTTCGGTATACCGAAGGCCCTCATATCGGATAATGGCACTCAGTTCGATGGGAAACTCTTTCGCGGGTTTTGCGAAGAGTTAAAGATTGAGTTCTACAACTCCACACCGGCCTACCCTCAGTCAAATGGCCAAGCGGAAGCCTCGAACAAGACCATCTTGGACGGGCTGAAGAAGCAGTTAGAGAAAGCCAAAGGGAAATGGGCTGAAGAACTCCCTAACGTGCTATGGGCATACCGCACTACGCCAAGGCGATCGACCAGGGAAACACCATTCGCCTTAGCCTACGGCATGGAGGTCGTCATCCTACTAGAAATCAGCATGCCAACCATCCGATCTGAAAGTTTTTAACCAAATTTACCTGAAGAAAGAAGGGAACGGGCTCTGATCCACATAGCGGCCTATCAACAAGAGCTCTCTAAGAAATACAACAAGGCCGTGCATCCAAGGCTACTCAAGATTGGAGACTTTGTCTTGAGAAAGGTATTGGGCAACATGGTGATCCCGGGCGAAGGTAAACTTGGTGCAAATTGGGAAGGGCCATACAATGTAGCTGGCTTTGCCGGCAAAAGGGGCATACCATCTGGAAGACTTAGATGGTAAAGCGATCCCCAAACCATGGAATGTAGCCAATCTTATGATTTTTTACTTTTGAGATGTAATAGTTTTTGTTACTTAGCCTTTTGAACCTTTAGCCCTTTGGCATTTAATGTAAATCGTTGGCATGTAATGAATGATAACCCTTCTTTTTTTTATTATGAGTTTTTATAAAATGACAAGGATATTGGGCTACTGTGGATGCTAGGGGCAGGAAGACCAACTTACACTAAGCCGAGCTAGCATTTTCTAGCCGGTGTAGAGACAAGCCGTACAACCAGTTGGTGAATTGTCCAACTTGTTTAAGGGTCGAGTTGATTTTGCTCACCCAAATGAAATGTTGGAAATTTGCCAAACTTCCAATTGATCGAGCTGATTTTGCTCGCCTAATTGAAATGTTGGCGTTCCAACCAACCTGTAAGGGCCGAGCTGATTTCGCTCGCCCAAACACGAATTGACCGAGCTGATTTTGCTCGCCCAAATGAAATGTTAGAATTTTGCCAAACCTCCAATTGACCGAGCTGATTTTGCTCGCCCAATTGAAATGTTGGCGTTCCGACCAACCTGTAAGGGCCGAGCTAATTTTGGTCGCCCAAACACGAATTGACCGAGCTGATTTTGCTCGCCCAAATGAAATGTTGGAATTTTGCCAAACTTCCAATTGACCGAGCTGATTTTGCTCGCCCAAATGAAATGTTCGAACTTTGTAGCCGAGCAAAAAGTTGGCGTTCTGCCCAACCTGTGTCGTGCCCGAGCTGAAAGTTGAGAAACTTTACAAACCTGTCAAATCGAAGAAAATTTGCACATTGTAACCGCGACAATCGCAACCGCACAGACATAGATACATGGCGGGTGAAAAGTTCAAATTTTCATTGATATTAGAAGTTGCATTACAAAAGTGGGGCCAAGCCTGGTTACATTCCAAAAAAAAAGGAGCCAGAACGGTCGAACATCAATCGAGCTCAATGTCAACTGTTTGCTCGGCAGTGTCAACAGTCTGCTCAGTCAGGCCCTCCTCGGCCCCATCACCAGCACCTTCCACAGCAACAACTTCCTGCTCGACCTTTTCATCTTCGGCCCTCTCGGAAGCTTCAGGAGGAGTTTGGTCGGTAGGTTGCGTGGCGGCAGCTTCTTCCTCGATAGCCTTCTTTGCCTCTTCGATTAGCCTTTTTTTCGCCGCGCTTGCGTACGCTTGTATGTAGGGCGGTATGAAGGCAGCAGGCGAGTTTTGGAACATCTCGGCGTCTTGACCAAGGCCAACTTTTTCCACAGCAGCTTTCCAACCGCACTGAAAAAAAATGTCCTTGGTCGCCTAAACCTGCCGTTCATAAGTCCTTTCTCTCTGCGCATACCTACGATCTTCGGCGTCGTCGACCGCCTTGTCCATCTCGGCCTTGTGAGCATCGCGAAGCTTGCGCAGCTCGGCGAGGCAGCCAGCTTTCGTCAGCTTGACGGCCCGCTGCTTATCTTCCTCAGCCCGGTCTAATTGCTCGCTCAGTTTGTCGCGCTTGGCCTCTGCTGCCTCCTGCGCGGCCTTCAGCTTAGCCAACTCGATTGTCTTGGCCTTGTCATCGGAAATTGCTTCCCGCAAACTTTGCCGCACAGCGATCATTCGCTCGTGGGCCAAGTAGTTCTTTTGCGCGGCCTGAAAACAAATGAAGATTGTCAAAATTCAAAAACTGAGCAAAAACTTAATGAACAAAAGAGTCTCTTAACTTACCAACACAATTGACTTTGCCGCCGAGCGAAGCACCTTTAGGTCGGACAGCTCGTCGTGCTTCTTTATGTCAGCGGGAAAGATAAGCTCCTTGGTCATGTTGAAACCAAGAGAATAATCCTTGTCTGCGTAGACTGAGTCGGCAGCAGAGACAGCCCGGCCTTTGTACTTAAACTCGGGCGACCAGACTAGAGGGGGCACTTGGGTTTTTGGATGGCCCGGTGAGTGGTTGATCGGTCTGATCCCCCGAGTGGTTGAAACTTGCTGGCTGAGTCCTCGTCCGCCAGATGCTGTCCGGCCATATCTTTCCTCTGCCTCTTCTTGGACCGGCTAATAACTTGTTCGATGGCTAGAGCTAGCATAGCCCCCTTGTCCGGCACAACCGGCGTAGAATAAGTCCCCCCAGTGGCTTCCGGTGGCTGGGAGTCGCTTGCTTTACCGGTGATCATGGACTTAATCGCTCGAATCTTCACCATTTCTTGCTCGGCTATGAGAGGAACGAGTTTGATCGGTGGAAGACTTGGATCTGGTTCTGGGGAAGACGCACGCAGAAAATTGGTGACCCTGCTCTTGCGCGGCGCTGTGTAATGGTAGGTTGGTTCAAAGCCGAGCAGATTTGCTGATTCTCACTTCTTGGCTGGGTGACGCAGCAAAACCCTAATGGCTTCCTGGTTAGTGCGGTTGTAGTCTTCTGCCAAAAGCTTGTAATCTGTAAAAAAAAAAAGAAGTGTTAGATCGGCAAGAGAAAAACCAATGCAAAAAGAAGACAATACGGTTCATCGAGCTACTCACCAGCACTCCCAAAGTCTTTCCTAATGTACCAGCCTGGTATGGGCGCCTCGGTGTCCTCATAACAACTGGACACCCACAAGAAATCGTCGTTATTCGTTTCCTTATCTGGATTACCCTCTATGAGTTTTGCTCGGCCCTTCTTGACCTTCAGATACCAGCAAAAACCACCTTTATTTTTGCTAAAGCTGTATTGATGAAATATCTCGGCAAGGCCGAGATTAAAATCGAGTCTCTTATTTAGCTCGGCCACACCGTTTATTATCTTGTATGTGTTGTTGGAGACTTGAGTCAGACACAATCTGGTTTGCCTGAAAAACTCATAGATCAGTGGCTAGATTGGGAAGCACAGCCCTCCTTCCACTATGGACACGACCATGAATGGGCACTTATCCAGCTCGCCCCATGGGGTATCTCCCTTCTTGGCCAGCTCTAGATGGACGTCATCTATAGGAATGGCAACGGGCCGGGCCGGGGCCGGGGATCACACTCCCCGTCCCCGATCCCCGATGGTAGCAATTTTTTCGCCCTACCGATCCCGACGGGATCCTATCACCACCGTCACGCCCGAAATCGGTTTCCCCGATCCCGATAATTCCCCGGTTAAAATTAAAAAAAAAATCAGTCGATACAACATACAGATCTGAGCTAAACTACTGAATTAAAAAATAAAAATCAGTCCATACATGATACAGATCTGAGCTAACACTACTGAATAATAAAAAATCAGTCCATACATGATACAGATCTGAGCTAACACTACTGAATAAAAATAAAAATCAGTCCATAAAAATACCATAAAAATCAGATCTGAGCTAAATAAAAAATCAGTCCATAAAAATAAAAAATCAAAAATTAAAAATCAAAAAGCTAACACATCATTCAAATAGTCTTCATCTGCATCAAGAGGGAGATCGGCTCGGCTCGAGGCAGTGATGGAGGAAATCGGTGGGAGGGAGGGAGATCGGAAGGAGGGAGATCGGCTCGAGGCAGCGATGGAGGACATCAGAGGGAAGGAGGGAGGGAGATCGGAAGGATGGAGATCGGCTCGAGGCAGTGATGGAGGAGATCGGAGGGAGGGAGGGAGGGAGATCGGAAGGAGGAACATCGGAGGAGAGGAGGGAGGCTGTGGCTGTGGCTGAAGAACGACGATCGACGTCGCGATGGGTGGCTATGACTGGGTCGCGACAATGGTGAGAGTGAGAGAGAAAGTAGAGCGAAGAGAGAGAGAGAGAGAGAGAGAGAGAGAGACGGAAGACAAACTTGAGGGTTTGGTTTGTTAACTGTGTATGTGTGTATATATATATATAGAGGGGTAAATTAGTAAATTCATTTCGGGGAAAAACCGGGAGCAGGGGACGGGGGCCGTCTGCACGGTGGAACACTTATCCCCGTCCCCGGCCCGAATCTGTTCGGGGATTAAATTTTAAATACCATCCCCGTCCCCGCGGAGGTATTTTTCGGGAAAAACCCGCTCAATTCGGGGTCGGGGGGTCGGGTCTCTATCGAGCCGGTTTCAAATTGCCATCCCTAGTCATCTGGGATGCTGTACTCCCTACGGAACTCGGCCAATGCACCGGGAGAGCTCACCATGAACTGGTATTTTCCCATCTATCCCGATTTTATTTATTGGGTGATTTAGTTTGTATCTCGATGAAAAATTTTGTGTGTTTGCTTGGACTTTGAGCTTCACCGAAAGTAATGTTGGTCGGGCATGGTCGGTCTTAGTTTGTTTTGCATTACTAAGAGATCAGTTCAAGTGTTAGTGCGACATAAATTGCACGGCTTCAATGTGGAGTTCCTAGCTCGGTGAAAGGCTTCTGGGGAATTCGATCGGTCCAACTCTACCTCGGTTCAATTATCTGGCCGGTTTGGCCTTTTTAGTTCGATTCCGGCTTTCAGCGCGGTCGAAGCCCCAAGAAGAGACCTCAAACAATTTTTTGCTCGGCTAAGTCCTATTTATGGATCTAAATGAGGGTTTAGCTCGATTTTACCCAGTGTTCGTTCTGTTCATCCCGAAAACGGAGTTCGTTCGTTCAAGCCAAGGGAAACTAGGGGCTCAAAGGCCCCATTCGTTCCTTCAATTTTAGTTTCCTTAATGTATACAAGTTCTACGCAAACAAGGGGAGCACCAACGGTCCCAAGCAAAGAACATGAAGAACAGGAACGAAGAAATGAAGAACACGAAGAACTAAAGCGTTAAAGTGCGAGGAAGGAATAGAAAAACTCACCAAAATTAAATGCTAAGCAGAGTTCAGCCCCTCGAGTTCGATTGCAGCTTCAGAAGGAACAGAAACAGATGTAGAGGAGGCAAATGGACAGTAACGGCAGCAAATGGCAGAAGTTGAGAGGTCTTGAGAGCTAGGGTTTTGGGGCTCGAAGATGGAGATGAACAGTGGGGGGGCATGAATGACCCCTTGTGTACGAATAAAAAGGTGGGAAACCCAAATGGCGACAGCCATTTGAATTCTACGCGTGAGGGACAACTGTGGGGCTGCACGGTCCCAATAGTGTAGAGCCACGTGGCATTGAGAAGAGGGCTATCAGTACAGTTGTACAACCTTTGACAAGACTACTGGTACAATTCGACAGCCGATCAAACGATATAGCCCGGCCATGACGGTGACCCCAATCACGCTCGGCTCGGTATTGGTGCAATTCAGGGACCGACCGAATGAGATAGCTCGACCATATATGTAATCCCAATCACGCTCAGTTCGGATGGGATTAAGGGGCAATTGAGAAGGAGATTTGAGTCGGACTAGTACGACCGAGCTACATTGGCTCACACTGTGACGGACCAGGCGAGAGCTACTTACTCGGTTGGTGTAGCTCCTCGGTCGGTCATGACGAGCCGAGCTATATTTATTGACCAGAGCGTGGAAGTTGTGCTTACGTCGGGCCGAGTTGTGATTCGTCTAGTTGTTCGCTCGGATCTACGACGCTGTATCTCGACCGAGCAGAGCATAACCCGGGGTGATCTTAGACCGGTTTGGCGGGCGACATGCCAATCGGGCAGTCAGTCCGGTTAGAGGTCGACGCACCTCAGGCGTTTTGATCGTGGCTCTGTTTATACCCAGGGGATAGGTCGGTCATGATATCCTGGTAGGGCGTGCCACCTGGACCAGTGGTAAGACGGATGGGAAATCCACTCCTGGCACGCATCAATACCATTTGGCAGTTCCATATGTACCACTTGGAAGTTTTAGCCTTTACACGTGTAAGGTGGTGAGAGGTGAGCACTACCACCTGTCTAGGAGAGGACAGCAGAGGTAGTGCACGCACAATCCCTGAGGCTGCATAGCCAGCCTAGAAAAAGGAATGGAAAGGGTACGTTGGAGGTATGTTAGCTGAACAACTCTCTCTCTCCAAAAAATATATCCTTCTTCCTCAAGTGATCTGACTTGATCGTCGGAGGGTCTATCCGGCAACACACCGCTGGGCAGCTCACAATTTCTATATTTCCAAGATAGACGCCGTTACGCGAAGCTTGAGTTCAAGGCATACGGGAGGCGACGGATATTTCACCCCGTACAGAAACAAACATAGTAATCATTTCTTTTGACAGTGGAATTTCGAATTTTTTTCATTTTTTCGACATTCAACTTCCGAATGTGTTTATTTGAATTGTGTGTGATGTCCATAATAATAATTTCACTTGGAAATAAAATTATAATAAAAATAGTTATCATTAAGTATGTGCATAAAGTGAAATGAGTGTGTGCAAATAGAAGCTCCCTTCTCCCAACTCCCTCTTATATTATAGTAGTAAGATAAGTGTTGGTGAGCACACTGGTTTGTTTTCTGCTGCCTTTGGGTTCTTGGTGGTGACTGGATTCCTCCTCCCTAATACATTGATATGGTCTGTGTTGCTTTGGTGAGCACATTGAGATTTTTTTTTTCTTTTTTGTTTTTTTTACCTGTTTGTTTAGTATTTGGTTGTTTAACTAGGAGTCTATCGGCTTTGTGATTGTAGCTTATCTTTTTGTGATTGTAACTTATGTTTTTATTTCAAACTTATTTTATTATTGAATTCTTATAATCGACGTTTGTTTGTTTTGTCGTATGAGTTTTATATCTTGATATTTTCATAGTTTTTACATAGGTGCTTTCTTGGATAATTTTTACTTTATTTGGTGTGAGCTTTATTTTATTGGATAGACTTTTCTGTAAGTATCATTTGACCATTTTAATAAAAATTTCTACTGTTAAAAAAAAAATAAAGATTGAGACCTCTAATTTTAAAACTCTAAAGAGAGTTTTAATTTTTATTTTTTCTCTTCCCACATCCCACATCACTATAATTCTCTTTAGAGCTCCAAAATTAGAATTTTGTATCATTGTTGTAAAAAAAAAAAAAAAATCATAATAGAGAGAATATATGATGAGAATTTTGGAACAAAGTCAACTTTGAAGGGCCAAATTGTAGATATTATGTCGGGGAAAAAAAATTAAAGAATGGACAACAAAAATTTAAGGGGTACAAGAATTTTTAGAGGGTGCAAAATGTAAAACAAGGTTAAAATTATAAATAAAATTTTGATTTTGCAGAATCTTGAGGAGGGACAACTGCCTTTTATGGACTCCATGTGGCTAGGAGTGTAAAAATAGCCTGCGGCTTGTAGGCTGTCTGAAGCCCGTCCACGGCCCGGGATGGGCCCAGCCCATGTAGGCTCGTTTGGGCCCAGACCTGAGCCCCAGCCCAAGAGCCTGGGCTTGACCCTGGGCCATCATTTTGAAACCTAGCCCGGCCCATCGACCCACTTAAGGCCGACTCAAGGTCAGGCTTACTTGACCCACCCGAGACCCAGTGTTTTTTTTTTTATGAAAAATAATAAAATTTTGGTAAAAAAAATTTTAAAAAAAAAAAATGTTCAAGCCTGTCCAAGGCCCAAATACCCCCTGGCCTGTGGCCCGACCCAGTCCAAATTTTAACAGGAGCCCGTGAGACCCAACATGGGCCACCCCAGGCCAAATTTACACCCCTACATGTGGCTCAATCACTGTTTATGGAGTTATAAATGCATTGTAAATTATCATTTCAAAATAAAGTGTTTATTATTATTTTTTGAAAAAACTGTTGAGAAATTCATTTTAAGGACTGTAGAGTATTAGATCTAAGGATTGCTTTATTTTAGTTGTAAAGCCATGATTAAGGAAATTATTTAGCGTGAAAGGCAAATTATTGTTCAAAAGATTTTTTTATTTTTATTTTTTATTTTCCCTACTATCATCAGACAACCATCGGTTGCCAATCAGTGAATAATTGTCAAAAAAAGTTGGTGGAAGTGGCCGGCGGCTAGAGGTGACTGTGATATGAACAAATAGGTCAATTGGCTAATCAACTAAGGCTTGGTTTGGCATGTCCTAAATAAGTCAAAAAGTCAAAAAGTCACTATTTTATTTAAGTCACATTATCTTATTTAAATCACATCACCTCTCTAACAAATCACATCAAACCCAACCCAAACCCAACCCAAACCCACCAATGTCAAAATATGTACTTTTTTAGTACATTCCAAACCAACCCTAAATCTAACTTAGTTAGTCACTATGACTTTTCTAAAAGTTTAATTAGAAGTCATGAATTCAACTCTCTTTTTAAGTAAAATTGAATTAGGAGGCAAAAACTTAATACTTTGCAAAAGTGAGAAAGTTAATTCCTATAGGTGCTAATTTAATAACTAACAATTAACTTTCGCCGATTAAAAAAAAAAAAAAGGGTTGATTAGGTGACATGAACAGAGGTTGAATTGTGGACAATTAACAACTAACAATTGACCTTCATCGATTAAAAAAAATAGTTTGATTAGGTGACATGGGCAGAAAGGTGAAATTGCAGACAAATAGACATCCAGATAAATAAGGACAATATAATTTTTTAATTGTAATTAGCTTTATAGTTCCAAAAATTAGAACTTGGGGCAATAGTTCCAAAAGTTTCAAAATTAATTTTATGACCCTTTTGTTTTTCACATATCATATAGTATTTTCTTTTATTTAACTTGTCAAATAAGGTTGGTGATTGAATAATTATATAAACTAATTAATTAATGTGGAAGTGAATGAGCATGAGCATGAATTGTACACATGAAAAGTAGATTTCTCATATTACAGCAGATCGCTTGGGCCGAGCAGACATATTGCTCATAGATGGTGCTTGACAGAAGCAATCTTTTAAAGGAGGAGCGGCATGGGTGGGAGTGGATCGCTTGGGCCAACATATTACAACAAATCGCATGTCCTTTCTTGCGCCTTCGGCAATTTTTGAGGAAGCTCTACGATGGTGCACCATCAGTGGCGTGAAAACGATTAAGATTTTCACTGATAGTCCAGAGTTAATTCGGCAACTCAATCAGGGTCGTTTGATTGATTTTGATTGGGATACACATTCCAAAAAAAAAAGGAAGAAAAAGAAAAAGAAGTAGATTTCTGTTATCAATTCAGATCAAACTCAAACCAAGCATTATTTGACCATGAATGGTCAAAAAATCGAGTAATTATTGGGTGTTACTACAGTACGGTCCTTAAGGTGCTTAAGAGGTGTTGTTATTGGTAAAAAAATGTGAAATTTATGATTTTGTATTAAATAATTAAAAAATATTAAAAAACATAATATATAATGATTAATGAAAAATATAAACACATAACTCTTCAGAAGCGCCCAATCATTTTCCACAAAATCCGACTTACATACAAAACCATTTCACCAAACCAATCACTTTCCAACAATTGTTAATTGTTTAATCAGTTCTGCTGGGACTCCCAGCAGGAGAAGATCCCAGCACCCCACCTCCATGTGGGGGCGTGTGACTTGCAGGCAGGAAAAAAAAAATAATAATAATAATAATAATAATTTTGAATCAATCACAAAATAGTAAAGGTGTTGGGAGTCACCTAGTGGGGTCCAACTCATTTTCCTCGTTTAATGACGCAACCCAATCTCTAATGTTGTGTTTGGTTGGGAGATTTGGAGAGAGATTTGGAAAGGGAAAAGAAAAAGGTGTGTGAAACTAGGTGAAATGTAAGCATATTTTATTTACATTTCACCTAACTTTTCCCTTTCCCTTTCTAAATCCCTTCTCAAATCCTCCAACCAAACACAGCGTAATAGAATTTCTTCAACGTATTGGACCACTTTGATTTGTCAACGTTTTTCAGAAGCTCCTCTTGGCAAAACCAGCTAAAATTTTATTTTATTTTATTTTATTTTATGTTTTGAGTTAATTACTTAAAAATCTTATTCACAAATATTATGATAGCTCAAATTTTATTTAAGATTTTTTAAATCAATAAGTTATATTTAGTAAAATTAAGAATATTATCAATTTTTCTCAATTATTAAAACTAAGAACATTATCAATTTTACATAGTAATGTTCTAGATAATTATTTCACTAACTAATGAAAAAAAAAAAACAAAGTATGAGACTAAACGTTTTTATCCTTCTACTTATTGGTTTGATTCAACTATCTAATAACACCAATAATATTAACAGTTTTTTTCAATTTTAAAACTGAGAACATCATTAGTTTTTTCATTTTTAAAGTTTTTTTTTTTTTTTTTTTTCAGTTTTGCACAACAATGTTCCATCATCATACTCCTTTATAGACATATGACATAAAATTTTCAATTTCGCACAAAAAAATAATTTAGTTTTTCAAAAAAAAAAAACATTGTTTGGTTTTAGTTTTTTGAAAACACTTTTTAGAAAATTCTATTGTATTGTTTTTCGTATTTTTTTTGTTTTTACAGAATATTTTTAATATTTTAAGCAATTGTTTTTAATTTTTAGACACACCTAACATAAATACACTTAAAAAGTATAATTTTTGTGAAAAAATCTTTTAAAAATTTACTAAATACCAAAAATAAAAAATAAAAGCACAAAAATAGAATTCACTATATTTTTGTGTATTTATTAATTTTTAAAATATTTTTTCACAAATATTTTATTTTTTTAAATACATTTAAGTAAGGTGCATCTAAAAAAATATTAAAAAAAATGTTTAAAATTTTAAAAATAGTCACTAAAAATAAAAAAACACAAAAAACAAAAAACTAAATTTTCAAAAAGCTAAATTTAAAAAATTGAAACCAAACACACTTTAAAGTTTTTTTTTTTTTTTTTTTTGCACATAATAATTTTTTTTTAAAAAAGTTTTTTCAATTTGAAAGTTGATGTTTTAAAGTCTTAAAAATCAAAATAAATGTTAAATCATTATATTCCTTTACAGATAATCATAAATTATGAACAATTATTGTTTGAAGAGCAATTCCAACTATTAAAAATTTAATGGGACTTGAAGGTTTAAAAAATCTTAATTATGACTTAATAGAGTATAAGTTCATAAATTAAAACTTATGAGTAAATGTCTCTTATTTTTTATATAAAGAATAAAATACGTTTATAATTATTGAAATATGTGCTTCGTGTCCTTTACATTTTAATTTTATCAAATTTTTGTTCTTGAAATTTTCAATTTGAATCAAATTGGTCTAAATCATCATTTCATAAACGAAATAATTATAAATTTCAACTATAGTTGTCATTTTATTCCTGAAGTTTCAATTTTATCCCTTAATATTTGTAAAGTTATGTTTCATCTTTTTCATCAATGTTTTGGGATTGAATTAACAAAATTAAAAATTTTAAGAGCCAAACTGACACAGAACACATGCTTTAGTGAACATATGTATATTTTACTATCATTTCAATAACTATTTAAACGGTCCGTTTAAAATTTGATCAAATTGACTGAATTTGAGAACTTGAATGACAAAATTGATAAAATTTAAATTAAATGGGGTACCCCAGTGGTGGAGCCAAGAAAATAAATCAGAAAGGGTACTTCTTAATTATAATATTGAAAATATTTACAAAAATATTTCACATAAATTTTTACGATTGACTTCAAGAAAGATAAAAATAAAAAATAATCAATGTGTTTGGTTTGAGTTTTTTGAATTAAGTTTTTGAAAATTAAGTTCTTATTTTTTATTTTATTTTATTTTTTTGTTTTTAGTGAATATTTTTAAAATTTTAAGCATTTTTTTTTACTTTTTTATATGCATGATGTATCTAAAAAAAATAAAATATTTGTGAAAAAATATTTTAAAAAATTAATAAATACATAAAAATATGAAAAATGTACTGATTTTTTGTATTTTTTTTATATTTTTGGTATTTAGTGAATTTTTTAAAGATTTTTTTCGCAAAAATTATACTTTTTAAGTATATTTATATTAGGTGTGTCTAAAAATTAAAAATATTACTTAAAATATTAAAAAAATTCAATAAAAACAAAAAAATACAAAAAACAAAAACATGAAATTTTTTGAAAAGTGTTTTTAAAAAACTCAAACCAAACAAAGTGAATATGTTATTTGTAATTAGTGTATCATGGACAACATTAAAAAAAGTCATGGATATAAAGTTTTAAAATAAATTATATAATGATAAAATAATTTTTATACAAAATATGCGTAAAAATTCAATATAATAGTCTACCACGCAATCATTGACATATGATATTACCAACCAATAATAAAGAAACACATGGAGGATGAACCCTGCATATTAAATGTAATTAACAATTCAATAAATTCTATATTTTCATTGAGATTAATTATGTTTGCATATCAATAATGATAAAGGTCACCATTATATTGAAATTTTCATAGATAATAATATCGTAGTCTCTTTATTTTCAATCAAAATAATCATTATTGTTCTTATAATTTTAAAAATATCATTGACATTTCACTCTAAATAATATTTTTATAAATATTTTTATTTAAAATATTTTCTGTATGTTTGTAAAAAAAAAAAAAAATCCAAAACTCAGGGGGGCACGTGACCCCTTTGGGCCCTCCTTCCCTCCGCCCCTGGGTACCCCTACACTTTTATCAAAATTTCACTTTCGTATATTCACTTTCAATTGTAATAGTCAACTCTTTATATTTTAAATCAAATTTTTATTTTACCATTCCGTCCATTTACCGTTAATAAAGCTAACGCAAATTGAAAGTGGATGAACTAAAGTGAAATTTTGGTGACAGTGTAAAGATTAAAGCGAGATTTTAATAAAAGTATTAAGGTAATGAAATGAAAAAAAAAAATGTCATATATGCTGAAAATGACGAGTTCCATTACTTTTGTTAACAGTAAATAGATGAAAGAGTAAGATTACAACTTGACTTAAAGTGTAATAAGTTACTATTATACTTGAAAGTGAAGAGACTAAACTAAAAGCAACAAATAATCCTCACGTGGTTTGTGGACTCACCCCTACATGAGGATTATGTGATTATTTTCAAATGATAAAGAGGTTATCTGCATATGACCCAAACCACAAGAAAGTAAAGTGAAATTTACCTCAAAAATTATAAATGTAATCCTATATATTAAATTTTAAAAGAGCATTGCTATTCAAGATCAAAAAAGTAGACTCAATTTTCAAATCCTGTGACGTGGCAATCAATTAGGATATTAAAAAAACACTCTCTCATATATTTTCTAATCATCAATCAATTATATCACTTACACATCATTGGATCTAGAAAATAGGTTTAGAAAGTAGGCTTGTATATCATTTTTCAATTTAAAAAAGGCATCTATGTCATGTTTTTGAATTGGAAAATGATATTATATACCAAATTTCTTGTCTGTAAAATAAAGATAGAAAAATAAAGTAACAAATATAAATTTATTAATTTAAAATAAAATGAGTACAATTTCTAATCAAATAAAATCCTCTGATTCTTTCATTTAATAAGTTGATTTGAGGGCTTGACAGCTTGTTCCCGAATTAAGTGGCGAAATCTCCTCAAGTAGCGCGAAGAAGATGGTGAATTTGTAGAACTTTGATTTGAGGGTTTGATAGCTTTTTCCCAAATCAGATTGTAGAATCCTCTCCAATTTAGTAGATGAAGATAAATTTGATGAATTTTGACTTGAATCTACAACCTTTATACTTTGTGGAAATTGACAGCCTCTGGTAAAGAGACCTCCGGACTTTAGAGCTTGAATCCGATGGAACCTTCTCTTACTTGATATAGATTCTCCAACTTGATTTTGCGTATGTAGAATTATATGGTAAATTGTAGATAAAATTATAGTGGCCATCACCCCATTTATAAGAATGAATAGAAGAGATTAATAGATTTTAACTTCTTTGATAATTATCTCTGATTTATTTTCAGATAAATACCAAACTATCACTTTAATGGTGTACCATAAAACTTATTTGATTAGTTAAAAACTTATTTGCTGAATCACTATTACTTAATTTGATTAGCCAAAAGACTTATTGCATCAATTTAATATGTGGAAATATTTGATTTGATCACCATATAATTTTGATTTGAGACCAATTAGACACATGACAAGATTTAATTTGTCAATAATCGCGTCATATTTTATAAGCCTTTGCAATACGTGGCAATCTGTAATTGGTTGAAATTTTTCATACTTATAGATATACAACCAATCATTTTCTTAACATATCACTAGATTTAAAAAGTGGGTTTAACTTTTACCCTGCCTCCTCTAGATGAGATGATTTTTGGAGTGGTATATGTAACAGGTTGTGGATTTATACAATTTATGTCATATGAGGAAATAGAAGGTAACCCAGTTCCAACTGTCATCTTCGAGGACAAGCCTTCCTTCTATCATGCATTTCTCTTGACTCTCACCTTTGCTTTCACTGCTTCTGTAGTAACAATTTTGCTTTGAGACAGATATCCCAAAATTGTGACACGTTGTCGCGTTCTTGCTTTTGCTTCCACACTAATAGCACTAGGAATAGTGTTGTGGCTAGTCCTACCCACAAGTTTGGGTTGATGGCATCAATTTTGTGCTATCAATTCAGCTTCTGATGTGGTTGTATGTTCAGTCACAAATTGCTGCTCAAAAATTATATCATAAGGGAGATGGTGCTAGCTAGCTTCTCTCTTTTGTAGGAAATGATGGTTATGTTGCATGCGCCATGATTTCAAGCATGAATTTGTTCACTCGCCTAGCAATTGAATGAATAATACACTTACTTTTAATTGGTTAAAATAGTAGAGTGCACAACTTCAAATTGGATCTACTGCATTATTTTAACTAATCAAAGAGGTCTGGCAATTGAATGAATAATACACTTACTTCTAATTGGTTAAAATAGTCGTCCACAACTCCAAATTGAGTCAACCGTACTATTTTAACTAATCAAAGAGGTGGGTATCGTTCACATACCTGTCGTGTCGGTGAACAAATAATATTTCGTGATTTCATTAGCTGATATTGATGACTGAACAATTAGGAATTCGATGCACTTCAAATTGTATGATGTGAGATATTTAAAACACAATAATGAGAATTGAGATATTCAAAACACAATAATGAGAATCTTTCGTGAAATCAAGAGCAGAGTCACAGAGTATGGGAATTGAGAATTTCGAGACACAATTGTTTGGTTGTTAAGTCCTCAACTTTTGACTATTGTATCTTTAACTTTTGTAATATTAAATCTCAGTCATAAAAAATACATTAAATCACCTTCCTCCAGTCCTTCCCCAACTTCCCGCCACCAACCCCAACCCCAACCCCCTTCACATCCACTGGTAAACACAGTCTGGAGGATTCACAACCACTGATTTTCACCCATTGGGTGGCAGCTTCACATGTATAAATACATATATATAATATATAAAGTTGGGAAAATTTGCCAAAACAGAATTGCAATTGGCATAGTATTATATTCAACCGAACTGCCTTTGCAAATATCCCTTCCGCTGGCGAGCACAAGGTCAAAACTAGCAGTTGGGTTGGATGGTTTTGGCAGTTTTGACTAGGCAGATTGGAGGATTGCTTTTACACTTCATTGGTACAACTAAAATCATATTCCAACTAAATAAAAATTGAAAAATAAAAGATGGAAGAACCTATTTTCTCAAATCATCAGAAGCAAACCCATAACTATTACTTGGAAGTGCACTGCAAATAAATAGTTTTAATTGGGTTATACATTACAACCTTGAAAATTGTGGGCAATAAGACATCCATTACATAAACATCCAATACGAGGAGCTTTCTTACAGTCCCTTCACACAAATATTTCAATCTTGAACCCTACAAGATTGATCTATGAGATAATTAAATTTACACAGCCAATAGCATTACACGGAAACAAGACTGAATGCCTGTGTTGTTGGAGTTGAACCTTGTACAACTAAACCTTCTCTGTTCAATGAAGTCACTTGGCTTCAGTCTTAATGACAAAGATTCAGGTTGCCAATAATGTGAACTGATTCAGTTCAATATCATGTCTGTCCCTTCTAGAATCAAACGAAAACATCTATAAGGAACCATGCTGGTTCAGGAATCAAACTCTTTTTGACTTCTTCAAAAACCGTCTAATTGCATTAATTAGAGGGAGGGGATTCTCTAAAGGAACAGCATGACCACAACTTGGAACCTCAACTATTTCACAAATCTCTTCTGTTATCTATGCTCCTTGCACCATGATCGACCTCGTGGAACATTTCCTTAGCAATCCTTTTCAACTTATCATCTTTCTCCTTGACAACAAGCAGAAGAGGTACTTTGCGGTGCCTTAAGTCTTCCTACAATGGCCTATCATGCAAAGAGAAGAAAAGCTCAACTAAAATGGTTTTAGTGGATCGTAAGAAAGTTGATAAAATGGTTCAACAAACCATTTTGTGTAATGGAATTAAGGAAATATTATGGAAATTTTAAGTTTCAAATATTTAGGGTTGAATGGCTTAAACAATAGATTTTTTTAAAAAGTTTTGCAGTTTGAGACATTAAAGCTATAAAAATACTCTTTGTTAAAAAAAAGAATACTCCTTGTTAAAAAAAGAATACTCTTTGTTAAAAAAAGCCTATTTACAATACTATATATTAAAAGGATTGGATGATTTCATATAGTTAAAATAAGTCATGTTGTTTGGAAATCTTGTTATTTATTTATTTATTTATTTATTTTTAATTATAACTTTCATTTAGGAAGACTTTTTAGCCTTTTTTTTTTTTTTTTTTTTTTTTGTGTCTTTGATAAACTTTAAGGAAGCGAATTCTACCAACTACATTAAAAGAAACTAAGAATTAATAGACACACATGCACATGCACAGACCAAAAAAAAAGGCTACCAGATGCAAGGGAAAGTGATGTATAGAATGACTGGGAAAGGAGGGTTTCATCATGCCTTTAGTATATGGAGTTGATAGATACTACCATAGTGGAGTTGATATATCTTCAAACCTAGGTCGCGACCCTTCCTCCTCTATAACTAGGTCTATCTAGATGACAGTGGCGAGGTGAAGCCGGATGGCAGCGAGATGATGATGGACGGCGTCACGAGACATGCCTTGTCATGGTCTGTTTGAGGACTTCCTGCTGAAACACATCTAAGAAAATGTTGAAAATAATAGTTTTTTGGTGACTTTAATCCAAAATTAAAGTAGAACTCAACCGTTGGTTGAGGTGGGTCCGAGTGAGTCTTGATTTTCTATAGGGAGATCTTTATACCGCAAAAAGAATGATAAAAAAATCATTAAGAATTAAATGCGAAATTGTCTCATAAATTAAGCTTCATGAATGAAGTTTTGGGAAAGATGAGAAACCACCTATCCCACCTATCGTACTTTATGAGACAACTAGTGTATGCCCGTGCCTAAATAATGTTAGGATCAAAACCAAACGACACTAACTAATAGGGAAAAAAGAAAAGAAAAGAAAAACAAAATCTAAATCAACAACCAACATAAACACTCAATGGTGCGCTTTTGTTACAATAAATCAAAAAACCAACTCCAATTTGACAACAAATTGAACTCATCTTGGTAACCAATGGTGTTCTACACAAAAGAAAAGAAGCAGAGAATAACCCTCAATGGTGTAGAAAAGGTTGTACATAATTAAAACTGTTAATTAGTAGTAGTGATATGCAGCATTAATTAAGTCACTATATCAAGATACAAAGCAATAGCAAATTGTGTATTAGTATTATTAGGAGTATCAACTGATAAAACCACACAACACTAACTCAAATCCAAATTGAACTCAAATTTTCAATTTGAATCAAAGAATCCAATCTTCTATTTCACAACAATCAAAATACCTAATAGCTGAAAAAGCTTTGGGGCAAGCATGTCTAAGAACTGTATATGGGCCTGCAAATCACACAGTGACTTGAAATCAATCTCCCAATGGTGTTCTACACAATTTGGAATGACCATGCCCTAGCTTCTTCCCAATTATGTAAGCACACATACATACATATGCACATATATCTGTGTATCTCTGGAATGTAAATCTGGCCATGTATTTTAAACCAAGTGTGTGTGCTATATTGACAATTGAGAAGCAGTAACTCAGAGCAGAACAGTGTTCGATCATTGTGGTAGGTCTCTCATAGGCAAACTATCAAACATGTTGTGGCCATGGCAGTATAAGCCAATATATCGGCACTTTTCCTCACCCCCATTGCCACTCTGCTTCTCAATTCTAATTAAGGATCGCAATGATTGAGGGTCTGTGTTAAATAAAACAGATATGCATATGCATATAGAGAGAGAGTGTGGACCAGAGACAGAGAGTGAATTTAAATGGCTAAACACCAACAAACCACTATTCAACAAAGCATACTCAACCGATTTGATAAAACAGTTCTATCTCCAGCAATCGCTACCCATATCTTATTTTAGGTAAGTCATTTCCAATATATGAATACAACATAAAATTTGAACAAAAATAAAAAACAAAAATAATAGAAATTAGAATCGATTTCATCCCAAAACCCTAAAAATGAGAAGAATCAAACACAACAAAGGTCAAAGAGACCCGAAAACATCATGATTTCCAAATTAGAATCTAATTATTGTCATCGCACACATGAACTATCCCAATTTGAAACAAATGAGACCCGGACATTGACATGATCGAACCATACCTGTTTATCGCGAAGCTGCAACAGATGAGAGAGAAAGCTAGAGAGAGAGAGAGATCAAAGAGAGAGTAAAGTCTGTGTAGAAATATCTATATAATAAATTGAAGGAGTAAATTGAAATCTTACCCCTTGCAAGTTGTAAATTGAAATCCGAAGGGTTGTAAGGGATGTAAAGGAAGGAGGAGGAGCGAAGAGGGAGGGTGAGAAGAAGAACAATTGTGATAGAGAGGCTGGGTTTTTTTGGTTCTGTTCAAGAAGAAGAATAAAGAGTGAGAGAGAGATGGTGGGGTAGGTGGGACTGTTTACAGGCGTGGTGCTAGGGAGACAGATGTTTGGGCGGAACTATCATTGATCTGAACTGTTAATATAAATTTAGGATTAATATATCATTAAAATTAAATGTATCATATATTTTGATATATTTTTAAAAACAATCCTACTTTGTTATATAGATATCTCATATCATATATTCTTAATAATTTTTTGACATTCGTTCTGCGGTGAAAATATCCCTACAAAGAATCTAGACTAGCTCAAACCCACCTTAGACCATCTCCAACGGTGAATCAAAGTTAGCATCAGATTCAAATTTTGATGAAAAAGGCACTTTTTTATGCTCCAACCGTTGCACCAAAGTGATATCAAAATGGGAATTCAGCAAAAAAAGCATCAAACTGAGAACCAAACACAGATTTTACCAAATCACTGTTACTGACCGTTGAAAGAGGTACACCGGTCAACCAGCTGGTTGCCTGGCCGGTTGACCAACCAGTCAACCGGTTCATCATATTATGTAACGGGTTTGAACTGCGACGGGTTTGAACTGTTTGAACTGATTTGTTTCAACCGGTCCGTGGCCTGATATATGAAGGTGAACCGGTCAACCAGCCGGTTAACCGGCTGGTTGACCATCCGGTCGCCCGGTCTGAGCATGGGAATGGAAGGTTTGAACTAGTTTTGTTTGGTTTGAACAGGTTTATTTTCAGATACGTTTATTTTCATATTGGACTTGGAATAATTTGATTTAAAGGGTGATATAAATTTCAATTTCATTGAAAATTTAATTTAAATTGTTATCTTTTATTTACCGTTGGATGGAAAGAATATTTTGAAAATTTGCCGTTGATAATATAATTCATATATATATTTTAAAAGTAGCCGTTTTAATAAATTTACCGTTGCTCTGTGAGAATATTTTGAAAATTTACCATTGATAATGTGCTCTATAAAATATAAAATATATCAGACAGAGTATTTTATTTTGAGAATAGCATTGTATGTTGTGAATTTTGTTTCTTCTCTGATTTTTTTCCTTTCAAACTTTAATTTATATTTTCTGATTAAATTATCTGATTCTGAGGTTGATTAAATTATCTGATTCTGAGGTTGAGTGTATATCATTCTAATATTTTTCAGTAATTTAGATATTGTATGTACTGTATTTTTTTCAAACTATGGAAGATTTTGACATGTTTGAGGAATCACAAATGTTTCACCACAACACTGAAATTAATTTTATGTCGGAAACTTCGCGGGAACAGAACACGCAAAGCAGTGATAATCATTTTATTTCAGAAACTTCTCGTGTTTCTCGTGGTAAAGCATTTACAATTATAGAAGATGAAACTTTATGTAGATCTTGGTTAGCAGTCTCTCAAGATCCCATTACTGGTAATAGTCAGACTATGGCTATATTTTGAGAACGAGTACTTTTTAATTTTAATTCACAATTGAGTGGTGAATCAAATCGAAATCGAATTTCTTTGTCTCACCGTTGATCTGCCATGCAAAAGGCAATTAATAAATTCTGTGATTTTCTTGAACAAATTCAACTGAGGCAACAAAGTGGAACAACTGAGGCAGACATGGTAACATTTATTTGTGTTATTAAATATCAAATTTCTTCTGTAAATGTATATTTGTTATTAAAATTGTTGTAATTTTTTTTTGTAGGTCGCTGAAGCAAAGCGGATGTATCATGCAATACAGAAAAAACACTTCACATTTGATACATGTTGGGATATTTTGCGCCGAAGTTATAAATAGGATGAATTTCGAACACAATCTAAAAAGAGCACGCAACATGCTTATCCATGTTCGAATCCACCAACTGGAGAATCTGATGCATTTCAATCCAACCAGAATAATGTGGTGCACGAACAACCATCTAATACATCAACACGACCAATTGGTACTAAAGCAGCGAAAGAGAAGTTGAAGAATCAAACAACCCACGATAGTAGATTTGATGAAATGGTTGCCAACCAATCCAAAATTGTTGAAGTGTTATCAACTATCTCCGCTAGAACTATTGAGCGAGATGCACAAAAAGCGATCGACCGTGAGCAAAAAGCTGTAGACCGTAGAAGAAGGGCCGAAGATAGGGAGGAACAACTATCTATGATGAATGAAAGAGAATAACGAAATAAAGATCATAAAATAATGTCAATGGATATGACAATTTTAAATCCAATGCAAAGGGTGTACTACGAAGATTTTCAACGACAGATTTTATTTCGAACAACTAATAGATTGCCTTGAAAGGTTCTGTATTTATTAGTTTCATCTATTGGTGTCATCTATTGGAAAAGGAAACGGAAAAACTGTGTAAAATTATGTGCAATGTCTCGCTTGCCTTTTCCATTTCTGTAAAATTAGAAAATAATTAATTTGTTCTAAGTTTTTGTTTGTTGAGATGGTTGGGTTCTATTCTCTCCTGCTACTTTGGATACTATATTGATTGGTAAAAACAATACATGTAATTGCTAAGTAGTTATCATGAATGAAATTCTTCTTGATGGATATGTCAGATAAGGGGCTCATATTTGTTAAGCAATCAAGTCCAAGGGCTATATTTTCGTATTGTTATAGATGATTACATTCTCACATACGAGGCTACAAATCTCATGTGTCATTCTATCCTTGCATTGCAACCAAATGTAGCGATGTCAAATTGTTATTTGTTTGATTTTTACATGTTTTCTTATGCTACTGTTCTTTATGCTACACTGCATGCATATCTTTTTGATGCTAGGGCAACACTGATATTTACATTCTCACTTCAATTAGGTAATGCATATCTTCTTGATGCTACTGTTCTCATCAACCTGAGTTTTAACTTTCTCAAATAAGAATATGTTATACATGTACATACAATTATTACTGAGATACATCTTTGAAATATAAATCTGACCTTTATTCTTTTTTTTGGTTACCATTACACCTTTCCAAAAATTTCATAAAAATTAAAGTAATTAAGTTGCATTAATGACATATTAAAGATTATGGCATGAGTGAAGCTCGAAAAGATGGTGCTAAAGTATTACCAAGGCAAGAGAAGTTTATATCACATAATATGAGAAAATCACTACATTCATAAATGAAATTTACCTAACAAAAGGTTGTGAAAATAATAGAAGACAAAACAATGCAAACACTGTATGGCACACAGATCAACAGTCATTATCTGGTGGTGGTGGAGGAGGGAAGTAGTGATGGTATATGTCATTTACGCGATGCTCAATTCTATCAATGCGATTGTTCACCACGTCATGACGTCTTCCAATGTCCAAACGAAACTCACCAAATTGTTCAATTAATGAGTTCTGCGCAGTGGCAAATGTCTCAAACTGAGTACCTAAAGAATTGACCTGGTTAGCCATTTGATGTTCCCATTGAACTCGTTGATGTTCCCATTCAATGCGTTGATTATAACGTTGTTCTTCCATGGCCAAAAACTCTGTCCAATATTGAGGTGGTTCAGTTGATGGCATCACATTGGTAGGAGGATCTTCTGGAGCATCGTCTGGTTGGACTTCATCTTCTGAATCTTCTTCACCATTATCACTTCCCATTAAATTGGAGGCTGCACCAGCACGGTTCACTATATACGGAGTAATGGGTGAACGGATTTTGATATCCATTTCATTTACAAACTGAACCTTAAAATATTTGAAAATTTTTGTCAAGACTGCCCCAAACAGTAATGACCAGCCTGTGAATTGACCTTGATTTGCAAGCACCATTTCTTTCATAATTATGTAACACAAATCTAACTTCTGCCCAACTTCAAAACAGTATAACAAATAGGCATTAAAATATGGGACCGCATCATGATGTCCTTTTTTAGGAGTGACATTTTCTACAATCCACCGGTGGAGGATCCGAAAATAAGGTTTTAAATGTCTTGCTTGTAGACTAGTTCCAGTAAATCTATTCTGACATATAGTAGTACTAGTGGATGACCCGTGCCTACGGCACTCCAAGTTTAAAAAAAAAAAAAAAATCACATTCAAGTTAATACACTTTTGACCAATGAAAAATAAAAGTTAAGACAAACTAATGTAGCGCTTCCATACTGGTAAAAATTCACCACATTGTAGTTATGATCTATTCAATCCATTAATAATTCTTCATATTCAAGGTTAAACTCCGTGTCACAGTGTATACGAAGCTTTCAGTATACACATAATTCTTCATTTTTAATAATTCTTCATTTTTAATTCCCTTGTCCTTTTACTTTGTAATTACAATATGAAATCAGGAGAGATTTACTTAATACATACAGTTCATGAATTAATTTGAAACTAAAAAATAAATAATCATGCATTCTATATGTATAGCCTCAAGTGTAGTCTCACTTTAAACTTGATTCAACATCTCTATATGCATTTTAGATCTGATTATTTCTTATTGCCAGTAGCACACCACCATAAATGCATGATGCTTGAAAAATATCAAAAGATCCATTTGCAAATCCAGTTAATCTTTCAAAGGGAACTATAGTCTCACAAACAAATATCTTTCAAATGGAACCATTAAATCTTTTCACGTCAAATAAATTCATTCTATTCATTACATACTCATTCTATCCATTACATTATACGCATACATATGTGTATGCATTTATAGTATTTAATGAAGGAATGATAGTAAAAAGAAAAAGGCTTTTTACGTTAGATACGCGTTGTCTCCCAATTGTGCAATCCATGTCACCCACTTGTATATTCCATCACCTAACAGCCTGTAATTCAAGTGATGAAAATAAACAATAGAAGGGACGGTGTAAATAATATTAGGATTATAATATAATTGTAATCGTAACACTACTTAAATTTAAGATTAAAATGCAATTATAAAAATATATTTAATAGACTACACTCTACAATTCCAAACAAATCAAATACAAAAAAAAATTAAATTAAATATCAAATAATTCTGCTTTTCATTTAGGTCTCACCTGACCAGCATAAAGTTTCTTGGAGGTGCTCATCACAAATATCCATTTCATTCCTTTGTTTGTATAAAGAAAATTTCCAGTTTGTTTGTGCACAATTTTCTCCTCCACAACAATATATTCAAAATATTCTCTCTTGCTGATTTTCCCCAAAAAAAACCCACCACATAAAAAAAAAAGAGAGTTAGAGAGAGCACGTATTAGGATAAAAATTAATAGCTAACAGTTCAATACAATTTGAAATACGCAATCCGAATATAATTTCAAAATGGAGATCGAGAAAAACTGATTCATGAGAGCACATACTGGTCCAAGATACTTGATGCATTGTTGCCGAAGCTTTGATCTTGGACATTCTTTAAGATCAACCTCTTTGCCATCTCCAATATCCAACCTGCAATTAGCAGAATTAAGCTTTGATTCTCTCAGAACACCGAATGAGAGAAAAATATAAGCCTCTGAAATTTGTTGTTATCACTTCCATCTATTCCTGAATTACAACATATTTCTCCAACAACAATAAGTGGCATATGAATGATATGCAAGCAAATTTGTTATGTATTAATTTCCTGTCTTACTTCCATCACCAGAAATTGGAATCAACTAAAAAGGTAAATAAGCTTTTGTGTTGGAAAAATGTGAGGTGCCTTCAGATGGTGTTCCCATGTGGGTTCATGATGCACTATCATGGCTAATTGATTGTCTAAGATCCAAACACCCATGTCTTCATCCCAGATGCTTCCTCTGTGGTATTGCCACGAATTTGATTTCTTGTCAATCTGGATTACGTAGTTCTGAAAGTAATTTGGGACAACACTAAAAACATACCTATAAAACCCATGAAGAAAAACACCTTTATGGAGTGTTCTTTCTTTGGCCATCACATTATTAAATTCGATTAACAGGGCAACAAACTTCCATTCAGCAAACAATCTTTCACAGGTCCCATTAGAGCCAATGGAGACCAAAGTTATCATCCCAGTAATATGTTCATACCTTAAGGCATCAAGTCCTCGTCCACGATAAAAAAAACACAACGTAGGTATTCAACCCAAAGGCACAACAAATCACTAAAAATAAAGGGGGATGTGCAGAAAGGCTAAATAAAATTACCCCTCTCTAAAACAATTAAGCCTTTAAATGAATTGGTCCCAAATAACTTCACATGGTATCATAGCAAACATCATTTAGTTTTAATTGATTAAATTAATAATATCTCAATACCTAACATTTAATTTATAACACATGGGTCAAACTATAACGGATAATATTAATGGGCTAAAGCAAAATAACTTCATTACACAGATAATATCTCAAGCCATGGGACTCCATTATTGGCCTAAAGGATAATATCTCAACATATAATCTCTCATGTGTTAGGAAGTAGCTAGGGAGAGAGATAACTTCAATTAGATACTTAGTTATGATATACCATTATTCTGCACATTATCATAATTGAGACTCCATTATTCTGATATACCCATTACCGGACCAATAATATCATAGCTACTTAGTTGAGATATACCCATCCAGATAACGGGCAGAATATACTTTTTGATATATCGGAATATTATTTGTACAATATTACTTTGGATTATATCCAAATGCATCAACGTTATGTAGTATACTTTGTATCTCAATCAGTTATTCTCAATACCATGGGTTATGATTTACTTAGTCTCAATTATGGGTATAACCATCCATTATTACTTTGCATTATTCTGATAATTGAGTCTCAATTATCCAATAATGGGTATATCTATACTTAGTTACTTAGTTACAATTATACTTTTTTTCAACATAATATATCCTACTCCAATATTACGATATACCCATATTACGATATATCCATTATTCTGATAATTGCTTAGCATTATTCTGATAATGAAGTCTCAATTATCCAATAATGGGTATATCTATACTTAGTTACTTAGTTACAATTATACAGATAATGGAGTCTCGTAAGACTGTATATATTGGATATACCTTATTTTGATATACCCATATTCTGATATACCTTATTAGGCTTTGGAGCACCAAGAAACCCCAAGAATTCCTCATTTTTTCAGATGATGAACTCTCTTCTCTTTCTTATTTCCCTTGTAATAAAAGACATAAAACACAAAGCACTGTCAAATACACAGAGAAACCAAGGGAGTTACCTGGACTGAAACCAATGAACTCTCTCTCTCTCTCTCTCTCCCAACTTTTTAATTTATTTAAATTTTATCCGTCTTATACCAAATACTTTGATATTAATAAAAAAAGTTATAAGCAACAACCAACATTTGGCAGAATAAAAACATTTTCTCTTCATGTTCTATTGAATGTAATATATATATATATATTTTTTTCACTATTTCTATCAATATTGTATATTCAATAAGTTCATAAATTATAAATTAGTTCAAGAGAAAGAGAAGGAGAGAGTTTGGTTATGTAATAATCCACTTACCAAATAATTGAGAGAAGTTTCAATTTCAATCCATTTACACCACCAAAACAATCAAGATCTAATTCCCTGGTAAACAACAATACAAAACATTTTAAACATCAGATTTTATTCAATTAAGACTAAAAAACAAAAAATATGAGTGAGATTTGTTTTTCTTCTTTTGTATTTTAATGGACAAATCTCCAGATTATAAAAAGAAAAAAGAAAAAAATATAACTAATCAATTTGTTTCACACCAAATCTCAAAATATAAGAGAGTTCTCTCACTCTTCTTCATTTCTAATCATTTCTTACCAAATCACCCAATCCAAACAGACAATTAGAAACAGGAACAATCAATCATATATATATAGTGTGTGTGTGTATGTACGTCTAGGAAATGGGATGCTGAAGTAAATTCATAAAATTAAAATAAGAAATATATGAAACCATTTCTCGATAGAAGGATCATGGTGAGACCAGTGGTGCATGAGGAAATACCTCATCTTTCAATTTGGGACATGATACTCAAATAATACATGTTGATTCCTTATCCTTAAGCCATAACACAAAGAAACCTCCTACAACTTGGCAAATGACAATTCTAAAGGAACAACTAAATGATTTTAATTAATTCAACTCTTGCCAATGCAATACAGATTATTAAGAGCATGATGAAACATACATAACCTCACCAGTGAAAGCACCTCCCTTTTTGACCCAACAATTTTGAGCAGCAATGTGAAAATCAGGCCTCAACAAATCTTTCACCAATGGTAGGAACACATACGGAGGGCTCACAACCACCACCTCGAGAAGAAGAAAAAAATCGTCAAAACATCAATAATTTGAAGAACCAAAAACTGACATCAAATACTTGAATTTGTACTTAAATACCAATCAATTTATTATTGCCTCACGAAAATTAATAGGATAGAAACTATGGAAGCAAAAATAGAAAGTTCTCAAATCCTAATTTTAGCCTCTAAACAATCCTAGTACGAAATGATAGCCAAAGGATAAAATATAAAATAGAATCTTTGCTTCCATGTGAGATTTCCCATGTTTTGAGACCAACATAGCATATAATGAAACATTCTTAAAACTCGACCCTTAATTTTTCAAGATAGTTTAATGAAGTTTTATGTGCAAATCACCTTTGGTGTACTTAATAAAAATAGTAACAGGTGAAAGCATAGAAATTAGAATAGAAACACACCATTTTAGCTGTAAGTTTCATTCTGCATTTACTTACCCACAACATCCTGAGAAGGCACTTCACCAGCATTAAGGACCGAAACTATCTTCTTCACCTCCTTTGAGGTTCCATTCTACATAAACATTCAATTCAAATCATGAATCAGTTTCATCCTCTAATCATAACTCATAACCAAGCAATCAAAAAGTCAATGAGTCATCAAATAATATTGATTATCTCCGTCTTTTTTTTTTTTTTTTTTTGATAAGTAACTGCCAGTCAATAAATTGTGCCACATATACAAAATTTCCAATCAACAGAGTAATGCTTTTTGTCAACATTTTCAACGTTAATAATCGAAACCCCTTTTCAAAACAATCAAGATCTAATTCCCTGTAAACAACAATACAAAACATTTTAAACATCAGATTTTATTCAATTAAGACTAAAAAACAAAAAATATGAGTGAGATTTGTTTTTCTTCTTTTGTATTTTAATGGACAAATCTCCAGATTATAAAAAGAAAAAAGAAAAAAATATAACCAATCAATTTGTTTTACACCAAATCTCAAAAAAAAATAAGAGAGTTCTCTACAACAACAGTTTCAAAAAAAATCACGTTTACACATTTCAATTTTCAATTTTAAACTCTACAACAACAACAACAGATTTAACTTTTCTTTTTTTTGCCCCCTTAAAAAAATCCTAAAAAAAAACCTAATTCTACAACAACAACAGATTTCAATTTGTAGTTATATACCTGTAGGTTGGAGTCGCTGGTTCGGGTCGGAGACAGAATCGGACTGGTCGGAGAGAGAGAGTCGAGAGAAGACAGATCTGTTGACAAAAGACAGAGCGTCGACAGAAGAGAGTCCGACGGGACTGAGCGGTGAGAAGCGAGACAGGCGAGAGACTCGATCGTCGGAGAGAGAGAGAGACTCGATCGTCGGATGGAGGGAGGCTCGGTCGGTGACAGCCTCGGTCAGGTCGAAGAGAAGGGTTGTAAGGGAAGGAGGAGTAGCGTAGCGAAGAGGGAAGGTGGGTATCGAAGGGTTGGGTATCGAAGAGGGAGGGTGGGTATCGAAGGATCCAAGGGTCTTCAATGGCTGTGGTGATGAGAGACACTGTGACAGAGAACGTGGGAGAGAGGGAGCTGAAGAGAACGTGTAGAGAGAGGTGTTTGAAATGGGTTTCAAAATTGAAGGGTATATCCAACGGTGAGAAGCAGTGAAATGGGTTTGAAGAGAGATGACAAAAAGGCTGAAATGTGTTTGAAATGGGTTTCAAAATTGAAGTATATATCCAACGGTAAAGATAAAAAGACACAACCCTCAAATTAATCTCAGCCTTTCAATCTTATTGCCACCTAAGATAGATGTCCCATCTGGTTTGAAAAACAGAGCTTCCTTCTTATATAGATATAAAATTTTATTTACGACAAACAAAATACAAAAACAATTAAATATAATTATCATACTTTTATTTTATCTTGTACATAGCACGGGTGATATGCTAGTTAATATAGTAATCAAAATATACATTTTAGTTGAAAAGATATGTCGATATTATTTTTTTATTTATACACTAACGAATTATTGATAAAAAAATAACGTAACTATTATAAGAATTAAAATCTTAAAAGAAGTCAACTATATTTTCCCAAATCTCGGAAGTGAATGTAATTTATCTTTTTTTTTTATTACTATTATTATATGTCCCTAAAAAGTGTATCTATTTGCACTATTGTGAAGGCTTAGGGTTTTCAATCTTATAGCATGTGAATTGGACAACTCAGCAATTACATTACAGTCATGTTTGATGCGAAAAACTGAATTAGTAATTTTTGAGTTTTACGTTAATTATATTTAGGGGTTGTTTGGGATGACCTAAATAAGTGCACTTTTTGTCTTTTTACAAAAAGATGTGCAGAAAAGTAGAGAAGTGATGTGATGGAAAAAAGAGGTGAGTTGGATTATTAGTAAAAAGATTATGAGATTGTTGTAAAAAAAAAAATTAATCTCATCAGTAAAAAAAATTATGAGATTAGTAGTGTTGTAGGATTAAAAATCCTTTCAATAGTGAAATTAACGTTCTCATAAAAGAGGTGAGTTGTTAATTCGATGCCATGGAATTGGACTTTATTAATCTCATTTTACAAAAATAACAAACTCGCATTTTATATAATAAAAAGATGTTATGAAATTTTTATATATTTAATCTCAATTAGCTAATATTACCACACTGGTGCACTCAATTTCGAGAAAGAAAATCAATATAAACATATAAGATTTTTTAAAAGTAGACCACGTTAACAAACTTTGTAAAAATTTGTTCATTCATGTGTATTTTATTCGATTCTATGATTGGTTTTTGTGTTTCTGAATGTGACAACACAACGACCAATCAATTAAAATTAGTGGTGTCAAATGAATATACTGATATAATGGATGAAGGCATGGTAAACAGGGCAATTTTTTTGGTACATCGAATTTGCTGACCTAAGGAGAGGGAGTCTTGCCTATCATATGTAATAATCCTATTTTATTGTGGAACAATAATTCAAAAATAATCTTTGAAAGGGGTAGGTCTTCTATGAAGACAAAAACCGATCACAGAACTTAACACAACCATCTCACCATTGGTTCCTTGATAAATTTCTGATGTGTGAAAAATTCTTTGATCGGTTTTTGTGTTGTTAGATTTTTTGTTAAAAGGACAGATAGATAATCCTGCTTACCATTCCCCAAACAATGAAGGGAAGTCCTCCCATTGCATAAGCGAAGCTGCAAGTGCAATTGGATGTACAACATAAGTCCTCTGTAGAAACCTATAGAATGGTCTTCTCTAAATCCCCAACATTGTTGGGCATTCCTACACCAAATACCCATTACATTGATCGGCAAAAACATGCACGCCATGTGTTTGTATGCGAAATGAAAAAGAAAAAAGAAAGCAGAGAGTCAAATTCATACCCTTTCAATGACAGTATCAGTAGCAAAGAGCCAACTAATGTGACTAAACCAAAACCATTCAACAGGGCTATGTGGGTCTCTCTCAGAATCACAAAACTGGTGATGAGCATTATTTTAACTTCATTGCTTTTTAATGGCTTAATATTATTTTCATTCCTTTAAATATGTGATCAGCATTTCAATTCATCCAAATGCATGTTTTTTGACAACTAAAGTGAGCCGACCATGTATTGCAGGATCTAAACCTAACGGTGCTAAGCCAAACAAGAGAAAGAGTGTTATAATCTTAAGAATCGAAATGAGATGGACTTCAAGAGTGTTATAATCACTCAAGATGAGCATAACATTTCAAAACTGTCGCCAGGTCCAGTGATAATTGTTTCCAATGCAAAATCTAAAGAACCGAAAAAAAAGGGGAGTCTTCAAAATTTGGAGAATCGGTTCACATTTGAAATAACTCTTGCTCCAATGCAAATTGATTCCAAATGCAAGTTAAAAGAAACAAAAGAAGAGGAGAATAGCATCATCGACATTTCAGAATCTTCTTCATATATAATACACACAAATACATACATATTGGCTTGAGAGAGAGAGAGAGAGAGAGTAAATTTGGTGCAATGGGGGCTGACGATTTGACTTGGAGTGCAGTTACAGCGGTGAGGACTTCCTTTTCGACTCCCATCTCTAAATCTCTGATCTCTTTTATTCCGGCATTGAGGACTCCCTTTCCACGTAGTCGTTAATCTGAGTAAAATAACAAAACACACACATAGTCGTTAATCAATCAAACAAACAAAAGCCCTAAAATTTCCAAAATCCCAAATGCCTAAAGCTGCTGATAAACACATACATACATATATATATATACATATATATATATGTATATAGAAATTGACAATGAATAAGAGGTACCTGAAAGACGGCAAGAGCGACGAACTGTTCGAGGTTGAGAGTGAGCTGGTGCAATAGCTTCATTTGCAGATCGGAGAGGGTATTGTCCCTTTCGCCGAGCTCTAGGTGGGTATTGCGAAGGGAATCCAGGTATTGCAGAGCCGCCGTTGCTGATGAACCCCAAAATGAGAGAGAGGGAGAGAATTTGAAACCAGTTTTGGATAAAATAACTGTGTTTGTGGCTCCATCCGATGGAGAGAGAGAGAGAGTTCAAAATTTGAAAACAGAAAGAGATGAGAGGAGTAAGAGAGAGAGAAGGTG
The DNA here is from genome assembly GCA_025200525.1 of Camellia lanceoleosa. Lineage (NCBI taxonomy): Eukaryota > Viridiplantae > Streptophyta > Magnoliopsida > Ericales > Theaceae > Camellia > Camellia lanceoleosa. The sequence goes on from CM045767.1 coordinate 22,624,079, forward strand.
TGTGTTAAGAGACGGTGTGTGTTAAAAGAGATGTGAGTGAGATGCTTTCAGCCCTTAGATTGAATTAATCTAATGGTTTAAATTTTGACAAATGGACAAAAGTCCCATCAAGAGTAAAAGTGTGAGCTTCCTTGTTATATAGATATACCTCAGTACCATCACCAACAATATTAACTAACTCAGCCTCAGTCTAAAAATGAATATTTTCATCACTTACCTCAACTCCAATAATGCCTGCCAAAGTAGGAACATCAAACTATATACCCTTTCCTTTCACATATGACAAAAGAGTAAAATTTCCATCTTGTTCCTGAGTAACTCTTAGGTGAACATAAAAAAGGGATACCAGCCGTGGATATATCTTTTGGGGTAAATTAATTAAATTTAGCCATCCCATTGCTTCAAGTTTACTAACTAGTAGTGCATCAATATTGAGGTGACAGATTTACCCTCCTCTCTGTTACAATAGTTCGGCTTGAGAAGTTTGGAAAGGCTAGTGCTTGACTTTCGCTGAGAAAATCATCAGTAGGATATGACTGATTTTGAGGCTTCTCTTGTTCGCGTCGTCGAGGGTTAGAACTTTCATCAGCTTCTGATCGCACTCTTTTAGTTCTAGGTATGATGTGAATATCTGTTGAATTTTAATGAAAATGTGCTACTAATGAAGTAATTAACATAAACACTATTTGAAAATGCTTAATGAAAACATGAACTTAGAATTAAAATGTAGAGATGCATTTTTAATGAAGCATGCCCACTGAAAATTTAAGAACATACTAATGTAGTATAAAGAATGCAGACTCTCTATTCAGTACATATCAAATGAATGTAGCTCATGTTTTAATAAAACATGCACACTGAAAATTCAGTATTGTAGTTGAGGTTTTAATGAAATTCTTCATTTTAAAAACATTAAAGGAACATGAAGTCAAAATCAAAATCTTATTCTGTAGTAAAAAAACATTAAAGTAAACTATTGTTCTTTAGTTGAGCTTTTGTTCTGTAGTTGAGGTTTTAATAAATTACATGCATTTTCAAAACAAAAAAGTAACATCAAGTAAAACTTAAAATTCAGTTCTGTAGTGCAGGTTTTAATAAACAAAGTTGAACAAAGTTGAAATCATGTTCTGTAGTGAAATTCAGTTCTGTAGTGAAATCATGTTCCTGTGTTCTGTAAACAACAAAGTTGAGCTAAATTCAATTCTGTAGTGAAGAAAGTTGAGCTAAATTCAGTTCTATAGTGAAATCATGTTCCTGTGTTCTGTAAACAAAGATGAACAAATATGTGGCATGCACACTGGAAGGAAAGAAAAAAAAAAAAAAAAAAAGAATGGGCCGGTTGACCAACCGGTTGCCCCGTGCATGACCTTGTGGCTTCTTCTTCTGTTTTGATGATGCTGCCTTCTGTTTTGATGATGCTGCCTTGTTGTTCTGTGTTGATCCTGCCTTGTTCCTCTATTCCTACTGATGCTGCCTTGGTGATGATGTGGATTCAAACTTCAAAGTTGCAGTGTTTTGATCCTGTTATTATGCACTGTTTTGATCCTGCCTTGTTCCTACTGATGCTGCCTTGGTGATCATGTGGATTCACACTTGAATATGCAGAGTCTGTGGATGCTGCCTTGGTGATGATGTGGATTCACACTTGAAAATGTAGAGTCTGTGGGTAGAGGTCTTCAGTGAAAACATGTGAATATGGTGATGGCAATGTTGAGCTGATATAGAGGATGGTAGGTGGTTGAATTGATAGGTGGTTGATATAATGAATGGTAGGTGGTGTGATCTTCTGAATGGTAGGTGGTTGAATTGAATCGTATGCCACATGAATGTAGATTAAATGCCTTTTTTGTGGCACAAATGTAGGTTGAATGTTCAATGCATCAACATCAATAATTGACTGAATGGCACAAATAATTGATGGCACAAATAATGCACAAATAATGTATGGCACAAATAAGAGGTTAGAAATGAATGAATGGCACAAATAATGCATACATTTATATACATACTGAAATGCATTGAATTTAAAACAAATATACATATGAATACATTGAATATACATACTGAAATGCATACAAAATAAATTATGAATATTGAAGATAAATCCTTACAAAAACAATTATTCGAATCATCAAAATGGAATTCATGATGAATCCCACAAGCCAGACCCTTAATTAAATGCTTGATTTGATGAAAAAATTGAATGCTCCAATCCTCACTTCTTAAAAATGGCAACCCTTAATCATCAAATATTTTTAAAAATTCCAAACCTAGTTCCAAAATTGTATTTCATCAAATTTGGTAAAAAGCTTATTTTTGCCTTGAGATGAATCCAAAATTGTAAAATTTTGATTTAACACAAGTTTGATGTAGATTGGAGGTGATTTTTACCAAATTTGTCATCAAATTTTAATTTGATAAAAGAGTTGATAAAAGATTGAAGATTCTTACGAAATGTGTGGTTCACTTTTTAAGGATGGAAGGGAATGAATGAGTAATGGTAGGAATATAAATACAAAACACAAAATGAGACACATATGTCTCATATGAAATGTGATCTACATGATATGAGATCCACATATAAGACTCATTTCATGTAAAACATATATGTCATATTCTAATGTATTCAGCAAAAGCTCACAACATGATCAAAACCATGTTGTAAAGGAGAGAAAAGGCATAGGCTTTTAAAAGCAATACCTCCATTGACCCCCTCTTACCTTTATTACAACCAATACAAACCAAACCATACCCACCTTCCTCAGACCCCCCTCATCATCTCAAACTCCATACTATACATCTATGAAAGGGGTCAGAAAGAGCTGTCCATATCAAGGTAAGTTGTTCTTTGTCTCTCAATGTGATTGTCATACTGAAATAATTTATTTTGATGATTCTCATAAATTGAACAGAGAACAATTATGAATATTGAAGATTAGATCACCACAATAGCACATCTAATCACATAACTTCTGTGTTACTTGGTTAATATAGTGCATGATAATAAAGATTACAAACAAGACAACCTTCCATTCCAAAACTATAAACAAAATTACAAAATATATCCATGGTGAATCTAGTTTTCACTGCGAAGATGCCACATATGTTCTATTAAATCATTACAGAGGGCATGATATGCATTTTTATCCCTAATACCTAAATGACGAGACAAAAATGATTCAAAGTCATTGGTAGGAGTAGAGGAAAGTTGCACTGGTGTGTTGGTTGATGAAATTTCATAATCAAAATCAAGGTGCTCCTCCCTCTCATCTTCAACAATCATATTGTGTAATATAATGCAAGTCTTCATTATGTTGTAAGCATTTTCGGATCCCAAAAACGTACAACACCACCTATAATTGCGAATCGAGATTGAAGGACTCCGAATGCCCGCTCTACATCTTTCCTGGCAGACTCTTGCATGATTGCAAAATGTTGTCTCTTTGCTCCTTAGGGAGAAGAAATTGTTTGAATTAGTGTTGCCCATTGCGGGTATATACCATCAGCAAGGTAATAACCCATATCGTAACTATGACCATTAACAGTGTAGTGGACAGGGGGAGCCTTACCTTGGGCAAGATCAGAAAACAAAGGTGACCGATCCAATACATTCAAGTCATTGTGTGACCCAGGCATTCCAAAAAATGCATACCAAATCCATAAGTCATAAGAAGCTACTGCCTCAAGAATAATGGTTGGCTTTTTTTGATGGCCTACGTATTGACCTTGCCATGCTTTTGGACAATTTTTCCACTCCCAATGCATGCAATCTAAACTTCCCAACATACCCGGAAACCCCCGAACCTCGCCAATAGCAAGTAATCTAGCAATGACAGTTGGTGTCGGAGATCTCAGATATTCTACTCCAAAGATTTCAATCACTGAATTACAAAATTGTTGTAAACTTTGAATTACAGTGCTTTCCCCAATACGTATGTAATCATCAACTGCATCTGCTGTGACACCGTATGATAATATTCTCATCGCTGAAGTCATTTTTTATAGGTCAGATAATCCAACTACATGAGCTGCATCTTGTTTTTGAATGAAATATGAATTGTGTGCTTGGATTGCATTCAAAATTCGCAGATATAAAGGATGACGCATTCGAAAACGTCTCCGAAATATTGTAGCCGAATACACTGGATTTACAGCAAAATAATCTGCAAACAATCTGTCATGACCTTGCCTTCTATCTCTGCGTATATACTTGTGACCTACAACAGAACCCCCTATTTTCTTTGAGCTATCACTTGACTTAAGAATCTGAAGCATACTACTGGTATTCTGCTCATAAGCCCCTAAAAGTGTGACCATATATTCATCATCAGACTCGTCATCAGAGGAGAAGGAAGAAGAAGAGGATGAAAATGAAGTAAATATCATGGATTTCAAAGTATCCATTATGCTCTGTTTTGTTTAACCTATGATCCTTGTGTTGAAGCTATGATCCTTGTGGAGTTGTCTAGCATATAAATAGTAATGTGTTTATACAAAACCCCATTAATGGAGGGAAAAACAAATAGGAAAAGAATTAGGATCAGAAATGGAGGGGGGAAAAAAAAAAAATTAAGCTTACCGGTCGACCGGCCAATTGACCGGCAGGTCAACCAACTGGTCGCCCCTCTACCAGTTCACATCGGTCAGTTCACGTTGGAGTTCACGTTGATTGGTTCAAACAGTTCAGAAAGGTTAAAAAAAAAAATTCCCACTAACCGATCGACCAACCGGTTGTCCTGCGTGAGATTTGATGAAGCTTAACCGTTGGAGCATGCAGTATCAAATTGAGGAAATGGCCATTTTTTTACTCAAATTTGGTGAAAAATCAGGTGAACCGTTGGAGATGCTCTTAGCCGGCAGCTAGGTTCCACTTTAATTTCGTATTAAAGTCATCGAAAAATCATTGTTTTTTAATAAAAAAATACTCTATAATTTAGAAACCATAAAAACTATAGAAAAATTTTATATTACATTTTTTTATAAAATGTATTATATGACATTATTTTTTTTTAATACCACTTTATCTCATAACCAAATAACTTCATGTCATAACCAAAGTATCACAATCCACCATAATTAAATAATATTAGAGACATAGCCAAAGACCATCATATTCAAAGCATCAATTACAATATGTCATTACTAACTCCATAATGGGCTATTAATAAATAAATAATTAAGCCCCATGACCACAATGACTCATAATATCTACCACTTAACTCACAACCGAAAATTACAAAAACTTATAATTGGACATATGATATACCCCAAAAAGAGTGTATTATAAAAATTTCCAATTGTTAGCATGCTTAAAACAAATTTGCATTCTCTTATAAAATAGATTGGTCGAGGAATGTAAAATTTGTAATGTTTTCGCTAATTAATGTTTTTAGAATACTCATCCACAAGATAAATTATACAAACTAACAAAATTACTAAAAAAAGAAAAAGAAAAAGAAGTTTACTCACAAGTATAACAAATAATCATGAAATTTCAATACTATACAATTATTCAAATGAATATTGATATATACAACTTTATCTCGGTCATACAATGAATTTTCTCATTAGCATGGTTTTAAATATGAGTCAAAATGTTTTGTATTGGTCGACACATATTGAATTTTGGCTCTTTTGATGTTCATACATCACAATAAATAAGTGGAAAAAAATCACATGCGTATCGGCCAATTCTCAATACATATCAATATTGGTTCACAATATCAATATTGGTTCACAAGTGATACAGTTGCACAACTCTTTTTAGCAACTAATGTCTTTTAAAAATTCACAATTACATCAGTTAATTTTTTATATATATCGCTCAATACTTCAAAATATCACTAGACCACAACTAATATCGATTTATCTCTTAATACTCTTATTTAAATCCTTGCTCATTAGGATTAGTTATTTGGAACAATTGATATACTTTGAAGCAATTGTAAAAACTCAAATTTATTGACATAATCCAGTGCATCCATTTGATTGTAAATGGAATGACATAGCCACCAACCTCGCTCAATCCTCAATTTAGGGTTGAAACAAACACTTCCACAAAAGCAGTTTTTTTTTTTTTTTTTTTTAATCAACAAAAAAGGAACCTTTATTGATAATAAAACCATACATCAAATGAGATTACATCAAATAAAAGAGTAGAAAAGCAGAAAGTATCACAGCAAACTAACAATCCCAACTAGGTTAGCACTGAGAAGAGAGTCCAATCATCTGTAAGCTCAATCACAAAGGATTTGTGAGAGACCAAACCCCGCAAGGGAAAAACCCATAAGTAACACTAAACCCAAGTATCACAAACAAACAGATCACAGCAGCCACAATCAAACCCAATAACCCAATCCCAAACGACCACAAAACACACAGCAGACAGATCACACACCATTACATAATCAAACCCAATAACCCAATCCGTAAAAGTGGTTGCCATACAATCTGTTGGGCGAACTTGGAGCGTTCAGCATAGTTCGGTTTAATTTGGTCTGGGAAAAAATTAAAGATCTAACTATTATTTATGGTTTTATAAAATTTTAAACTAAATTTAACTACAAAATCTGTGGAACTAAACTGAATTGAACCAGGTTAAGTTAGATTTGGAACTTCAATTTCTAGAAACTCACTTCCATTCACAACACACTCACAAAATTTTACTCACAATTTACTCAAAAATCAAGCATTATATCATCATCTTTCAAATAAAAATTCTTGAGATGATTGTTTAAAACTAAGGCCAAGTTTGGCATGTGCCCAAAAAGTCAAAAAGTTAAAAAGTTGATCAAAAAATTATATAGTTATCACTATTCACCAAAAGTCAAAAAGTACGGCTGCACAACTACCAATCCTAATTTTCCCCTACACACTAATTTATACAATTTTTTAATACACATTTTTTTCATAAAAAGTAAAAAAGTTAACCCGAACAATCATATTTTTTTCCTCAACTTTTTAGTCTAAAAAATTAAAAAGTACACTTATTTAGGATATCCCAAATAACCCCTTCTATTACTACACACTCACATCTACTTTCTTCAATTTAAATACTTGAATGATTTCGAAATTGAAGTTGCACAAAGTTTTTTATAACAAAAATTATTTGTTATTGATCTACGGTCTACACTTTGGTAACCTAGGAGAGAAAAGAAAAGATTATGATTTATTTTCCTTTTGTTTGGGTAAATAGGTGAAAAAATAAAAGAAAATATATTGATTTCTCTCATATTTTATTTGGTTAAACTATATAAAATTTTCACTGAGGTTGACTTATTTCATCGAAAACTGTTTCATTTTCAAAATTGGACCATGTTTGGACCCCAAAGGGAGAATTTTCAATGCTCACAGCCTGATTCACATGATTTTCAAATCAAAAATCGAATAAGTGTGTTAATCCAACTCTCATTTTTGATCAAAACTGTTTTAGGAAGAAAACAAAAAAAATGGTCAAAGTGACGAACTAGGGGCACAATTGAGTTAGGTCTTCTGTCTTTCCCCGCTAACATGCTTGCCAAGAGGGCACCCTATTCACCAGAAGAAATAGCCGTGAGCTAACAGTGTTGGGCGTGAACCCACAACCTCTCGTTTACCTATCAACCATACCTGGAGAGGGATTGAAAAATGAGAGATTAAAGAATAGAGAGGTGTAAGTTGAGAGAAAAGTAAGAAAAGGGTTTAAGAGAAAAACCGAGCCTGAGGGCCGAAGGATGTAAGTATCACAAATCAGAAAGGGTGGGAATAATACCCGGAGGAATTGGCTCCTCGAGATTTGAGGTCTTTTTGTGAACATGTCCGTGTGTCGTGTCCTTTTGATTTGTCGGTCTCGATTTTAGCTTTAAGTCTTTTTCAAGCATGTCTCGTTCTTTTAGGTTGTGTGCCTTTTGTTTCTTTGTTTAAGTCTGTCTCGCTGTGGTAGGCTCGATACCCTGGTTGAAAACCCTTTCTTACTTCAAAAAAATCGTTGTGCTCAGAATGCTGTGCCATTCTCTACATTTATACGAGACAAGAGAAGAAAAGGAAATTTGGGACATCCGAGTGTGTTTCAATCTCAACCGTTTCAGTTGTGTAGTCTGTCTTGTCAAATTCAGGTTATTTGTTCAGGGTTTGCTGTGTGCAGAATGAACTGAATGCTGTGTTATGGGCTATAGGCAGATCAATCCCCAGTAGAGTGTGGGCTGTATTATCCAGTTTGAGTAGTGGTTTGTATGAGTTGTTTGCTGTTAGTTAGTTGGTTATCCGATTATCATAATGCAAGTGCTCAATTTTCAGACAACAGATCAATATCATTTGAGGTGTAATATGAGGCAATACAGTGCAAGGTATGAAATATACACAAATGTGAACACTTTTTCAGACAAAAAGTTCGTTTCATTTCAGTATCAACTTTTCAAGTACATAAGTTTTGAGAAACAAAATCTGCCTGCGGCAGTACAAAAGTACCCTAACTGCTAACCAAAAGGGAAAAATGCAAAAAGAAAAAGAAAACAGTAAAATCTGTATCACATGTCAAAAACCGGCTCCGGGGCCATCAAGCTATCCTAGTCCTCTTCCTGGACGAGGGTCCAGGAGCGTCATCACCAGGGGCACCACCAGGGGCATCGCCGCCTGAGCTCGAGTCCGAGCCATCACCGGTCTCATCCGCCTCTGTCCCTGCCTCAGACTCGTCGTCGGGCTGGAGCCATGTTGCTCCGACATGGTACGCCCTTCGTGCGAGGAAACACTCTGCCATCCTGGGTAGAAATGGGAGGTCCAGTCGGAGCGCCACCCACCGGAGGAATCGGGAAGGGAGGCTGAAAAGCAAGAAAGACAAATGCATCGTATCATCGCAAGCGGTGAATCGGTCGAGAATGCAATGTATGAATACTGATATGTGAATGCCGTGGCAAATGAATCGATGCAAAATGCAATGTATGAATCTGATCTGTGAATGCCGTGGCGAGGAATCGCTGCAAAATCACGGTGTGTGGCCTTGATCTGTGAATGCGTGGCGATGAATCGGTCACGAATCTGATGTGAGTGCACGTGTATCGATGCCGAGTCAGTCATCAGATGTTGTGTTATGCATCGTAATATATAAAGCAACAGATATGGTTTGAAGCGGTGGTCAGGAAGAACATACCGGAATGCTGTAGAGGGCTAGGAGGTCAAGTGTCCGCTGTAGCATCCCCATCATGGAGGCATTCATCTCCAATGACTGCCGGGTGTACTCGAAAGACGCCTGCAAAAGTATCAGATACATCACTATTCTGTGGAATATCAGATAAACTGAAATGAAATGACTATATAGAAATGCAGTAATACATACCGGAGGCAAGTCAGGGACACCGACAAGCTCATGGTCAGCCGGTGGAGGAGCAAAGGGGATCTGGCAGGTCGCCCCATCCTGCCCTCAGAAAGTCAATGAAGTGGGCGAAACGAATAACGGACCCTACTTCCCGGACCCCACCTCTGCCACGGACTCGAGCCCTCCTCGGCGTTCCTCCTCCCGCTCCTGCTCCAGCCGCTGGCGCCGCAGGTCTCTCTCTCTCTGCTCGGTGGCCGCCGCTCAGGGGGCGCATGATGAAGGTCCGGACGTACTCTGAGTAGTCGCCCTCGCCTCGGAAATCGTCAGCCTCCTAGCCGATGGTGTAGTCCGCCATCACCTCGGCAGTGAACCTCTCCGTGTCCCGCATGTGCTCAGGAGGATGCACCGGGACTATCTGCTCGGGTAAGCCTAGGGTCTGACGCAAGAAGCGCTCGCCCAGGTACCAAGCCCGACAGACCGGGCTCTCGAGAAAAATCCGGTAACGTGAGGTCTCGTCAGCACCGGCGAACCGATCCCTCATCACTGCAGGCAGTGGAGCCCACGGTTGCCAGGTGATCTGAAAATGAAATACAGTGTGTTACCTACTGATATTGCAAATATACAGTGGAAAGGCGAGACCTAAATGAACTGCAAGTAAAACGTACCTCGGCAGGAGTGATGGTGTCGAAGTAGCGGCGGAAGAAGCTAAAAGTCTCCCGCGGCCTCCGGGCGCATCTCCCGTCAAAGCGGCGTGAGAAGAGGACGACCGGAGGGGTCTCTGCATCGGGTACAGGAGTGAGCCTAGGAAAGTAGGCGTAAACCCACAGTTGCAAGATAAATACCAATACATTTATCAGATAAAGCAGAATATAGAATAAAAAACAGAAATAGCAGAGCCGTGTGTTGTGCAGTGTGTTGTGCAGAGTGTCTGATGTGGCGGTGTCTGGTCGATTGTAAGCGAGGTATGTGTGTGCGTGTGTACAAGATACAACAAGTGTAAAGCAGACTACGATTGTGCGATGTGCAGAGTACAGAAAATAAAGAACGGAAATGAAAGGCAGAAAAAGAAATATACCTCCCAAGCACACCAGTAACCCCCGAGCAACTGTCCGCTGCCGCAGGAGGCTGAGCTCATATATCCATAAAGGGTGGCTAGAGCGGCGCCACCCCAATCAAAATACAGAATGTCTCTGACATCCACTAGTGCGCTGAGGAGACAGAGAGGCACTGTGTTCGCCCGGTCAGCGAAGATGGTCGTCCCGAAAAGGAACATGAGGAAGCCTCGGGCATATCTCTCCACGGCCTCTGGGGTCATCGGAGCTGCATCAACGAGGAGGGGCTGGACCCGGAATTGCACCTCCAACCAGGAGTACCGGACGAAGCTGGGACGAGCGAGAGGCGGTGCCGCGCCAAGCAAGTAGACCTGAGCTGCGGTCCACTCATCCATGTCAGTGTCAAAGGGGATCGGATCACCCCCTACCCTGATGCCGGTGAGCATCGAGAAATCATAAGGGGTCATCGTCATGTCCCCGGTCGCCGACAAATGAAATGAATCGGTGGTGTCCCACCACCTCTCCACCAGGGCGGCAAGAAGAGGTCTGCATATCGTGGTGGAAGAGTCCCTGAGAATCTGCTGCCGGCTGGTCTCGATGCGGCGGACTCGTCGAAGCTCAGTACCACTTTCGCGGCGGTATTTCCATACCCGCAGATGGTATGGGAATCTCCCTGTTTTCAAACAAATAGTTATGAAGCAATATAAAATGTACAGTTTTGAAGAAACAGTCAAAATCAGTGCAAATTTGGCATGCGTGCAAGTTTATCAGATTCAAACAGATACCGGATGCCGGTGTGCTTATAGTGAACTACAACGTGTGATGTGTCAGCGTGTTTGAGTGGTTCGGTGCAAATGTGGCATGCGTGCATATTTTCAGATTCAAACGATTATCGGGTGTTGGTGTTTGCAGTGAAATGCGATGTGTGCCGTGGTTTGAGTGGTTCAAGGCTAAGTGCAGTGTGTGCGCGTATGAGTCTTAAACAGATGATCAGTTGCAAACGCGTTTGTAATCAACTACAATATACAGTATGTCAGTGTGTCTAAGCTAAGTAGTTGAAGAATGTAATCAGCTATGGCAGTTGACAGTTAAAACATTCTACATTTCAGAAAATAAAACAAGAAAGAAAGTTACCTCGGAAGCGCCGGAGGATAGGTGGGAGACAGGCTCACGTAGCAGCAGCTCAGGATCCAATGCCATGTCGAAGCTCCTGAACTGGCCCAGTCCGTCGGGTGGTAAAACGTGAATCGCCGGTCGGTAGGTCGCCGGGTCGAAAGGGCGCTCGCTCAACGGGAGGAGCTCGACCTCGGGATCCATCTCGTGATCCGAGGGAGTCCTGCCACGTGGAACGTCGTCGGCCATGTCGAGAATGACGGGAAAATGGTCGAAGAATGAAAATCGGCTCGAAATGCGAAGAGTCAACTCGAAAGTCAACCCCCGGGAGGGTGGAAAATGGCCGGAAAGGTCGGGACGAAAAAAGGTATGGAAATGAAGAGGAAACCGAGGGGAACAAGTCCCAAAAAGGCGGAAATAGCAAAAAGAGTGCCGAAATGAAATTTCAATCGTTCGAAAATGTCCGAAACGCGATGAACTTTGCGAATCGAACGACGAAAATGGCGCGAAAACACAAAGAAATGAGCGAATGAGGAGAAAAAGAGGCTCTAGAGAGAGAGGGAGATGGTTTTCGGCGCAAGGGAAATAAGAAAATAGGGTTTAGAAACCCTATTTTAAAAGACCCGAGGTGAAAAGTCGAATCTGCCCCGACTCAGCAACTTTTTGCCGGTCGGCAACATTTTGTGCCGGCCGGCAGAATATTGTGCCGATGGAATTTATTTTCAGCCGATGGACAGCCGGTGGCCTCCTAGCCCGGCCGGTGATGTTCCCACAGCCTTGTTTAGGCCATGTGAGTGGTTTCTGGTCTTCATAGCTCAAGAAAGTGCAAAAAAGTGTATCTCCGACGCTCAACCGGCCTCCGTTTTGACCTCGGACCGTGTCTTCTGTGTGTGGCACTCAAATTCATGCAATGTTGTATCCTTTCGTATCCTTTTGTCTTTTATAAGATTCAAAAGTTGCCCTGTGTGCGTTGCACGCCTTCATCGCACTACTTTGGTGCATTACATCGCGCCGTCATGCGCCTCACAGTGGCATTGTTATGCACCTTTAACACGTGTTGTAACACGCACTCCCTTTGCATTGTCATGCACCTCAATACATACCGAGGCATGCGTGTCTCGTTTGCATCGTCTTACATTTGCATTGGCATGCATGTCTCACTTGCGTTGTGCATCGTTTCACATCCCGGTCTAGGAGACCTTAAATCCTTGGAGGGTGCGAAACCTTTACCATTTTTGCACGGTCTAGGAGACCTTAAATCCTCGAGAGGTGCAAGACCTTCGGTGCATTAAGGTGCGCACCTCATCGCATTTGGCATGCATCGCATTGCACTTTCTTGTGTATTCGCGTTGTCTAACGCATCGCACTATTTTGCGCATCTCGTGGCATTTTGCATGCATTCAATCGCGCTATTTTGCGCATCATACCGTCATGTACATCACGGTCTAGGAGACCTTAAATCCTCGGAAGGTGCAAGACCTTCGTTGCTTCGGCACACACAATTCATGCATTGTCGTGCATTACGAAGGCCGTTGGCGGCGCATTTCAAACATCATGCATCATCTGCATTCAAAAAACAAAAAAACATGCATTGTCATGCATACATTTTGCATCGGTCTAGGAGACCTTAAATCCTCTAAAGGTGCAATTCCTTGATCGTTGTGCCCAAATGACTTTCGGTGGTGCGGTAAAGCCACCGCACTGTGTTCTTGGTGAGTTCCTAGAAGACCAACTGGGACGGTGAAAACTAGAGTTCAAATGGCTTATGCCTAGAACGTAAAGGTTCGGGATTTCCGAGACTAAAGTCTGGTTTAAATACCCAGGGGGTGTACCCTCGACTTGAAATCTGTATGGAAGCCCCATAGGTTAAGGCAGCATGTTTGCGCCTCAGTTCTGGATACTGAACCAACCTAGTATATCGCCCTGTTGGTAAGATAGGGAAAGCTGCAATCATAGCCATTGCATCATATTGCATTATCATGCATCATTGTAAATATCGCATATGTCATGCATTACATTGTAAATACTGCATATGTCATGCATCATTGTAAACACATGCATTATCATGCATCATTGTGAATACTGCATATGTCATGCATTTCAAAAAATCCAAAACCATGCATATGTCATGCATTTCATTGTAATATAGTGCATATGTCATGCATCCTTTGTAAATATCCATTCCATTGCATATTGTATATATTGCATTTTAGTTGCATGCATCCACTGCATCATCTTCCATCTATGGCTTGCACCTTTCCTTGTTGAGCTTGGTCTGGTATGTGCTCATACTTTTCACGTTGAAGCACAGTTCTGCATGTGTACGCGCCTATTCCTTGATGAACTTGGTTTGAGGGTGGCGGCACCTTTTCTGTGTTAGACATGGCTTGTACGTGTACATGCCTTTCCTAGGCAAAATACGGTTTTGGCTACACGCCATATCCATTTCTATTACATTGTAGTGTAATTATTGCATCCAGCATTAGGATCATTATTCTTTCCTCAGCGAGTTGTCACCCCACTTATGTTATTCCACCCAATACTTGTTCTTGTGTTCGTCTACATCACTCATAGTTCAGACATCGTTCTATGGTAGACGGACTTGTTACTTCCATCAATCTATTTGACATATGTGTAGTTTCGAACCGCTCATGATTGAATCATGATTCAATTGCTCTGCATTTAGTTTGCATAGTTTCAATTGCATTGCATTATCATTTGCATTGTTTACACTTAGTTTTGTATATAGTGCATATCATTTTGCATTCATCATTGCATTGTCATGCATATTGCTAACAATATTGTACCTGTTAAGTTTGTTTTCTTTTCAGGCACGATATTGTATGTATGGCCCATTTGAGGCCGGTATAACCGGACGAGCCGCACAGGTATCGTATTCTCCGAGTGAGACGTATTGAGAATTGCATAATTCTCTTACATCCTCTCTGCATTGTAGTGTAGTTTGGTATATGCTAGCTTAAAACTGTTGCATGCGTGCTTCGTTACAGCTTTCTTTACATGATCATAAGTTATGCTCGGCTCCTTGCATTGTCTTGCATTTTGCCCCTGCCTTCGGGCACATACCTTGTTTGTCTTGCATGTTTGTCCAAGTCTTCGGCCTTGTCAAAAATGGGTCGTCTCTGGGCTTTGACATTCACTCCCGTCATTGTTATGACTTTCGAGTTCTGTCAAAGAGGGGCAACTGTAGACACCCCATTTTTGACCGTCCTCAAGACTTGGACGTCGCCGTTTGAACACTCAGTGATTATCCATGTTTGTGTTTGTTTGGAGTTCCTGGAGTTCTCGGCTACGCGCCTTGCCTCAAGATCTCCGAACTCGACTGTTTTGTGTCTGGTTTTGCACCAAACACTTGTGTTTTGCCTTGGAAGAGCAGAGAATGCCTTGTGAGGCATCCCTACACACCACCGGCACTAGCTAGAGGCCACCGGTTGGTTTTTCTTGCCACCGGCAATGTTCATTGCCGGTCGGCACTCTTTGTTGCCGGCCGACAGTCATTTTTGTCAAAATGACATTTTTGCCCAGCCGACTACTGTTCAGCTGCTTTTTCAGATATTTTATTACAGCTGTCTGGCTTTGACTTCCCCTCCATACACGTGTATGGAGGGATGCACTTCTTGTCTTGCTTAATGCCTAAGCTTACAAGATTGCCTCCTCTATAAGAGGAGGCCTTTCCCCTTGGCTTTAGGGTTGGCTTTTTGGAGAGAAAACAACTCAGAGAGAGCTCTGGTTTTAGGTCTAGGATTGATACATATCATATCTCTATACCTTTCTCTCTTAAGTGTTCTAGGTGCATTTGTTCATACTATTGCACATCAACACCTAGTGTTTCACCTTTTCTTGGTTTCTAAGGTTCCAAGAGGTTTTTCTTGGTGTTCTTGGCTGGATTTGAGCCCAAGGAAGCAACAACATCAACACTTTTGAAGAAGGTCAACAAGGGTGAGAAACTTGCCTTTTATTCCCCATTTTTGCATCCTATTTCTACCTATCTTAGAGCTGTTTTTGTGTTTAGTGTATAACATAAAAAAGTTCTGTTTTTAAGCCCTCTTAATTGTTTGTTAAGGGTGTTTTGTGGTTTGGGTGTGTTTGGTCACCCTTAGGCCTTGAAAGGCCTCATTTTGTGCCATTTTGTGCAAGTTTCGAGACTTTGGTGTTTGGGCCTCTTCACCACTGAAATCTTGAGGGATTTCAGTGGTGGAGATGGTGCCTTGAAGTCTCCAAAAGGGGAGGGCCACCCCCTCTCCTTGTTGTCCTTGAAAGGGACCATTTTTGGTCTCTTAAGGAGCCTTATGTTCAAGTGTGTGTTGATCATGTCTAGGCTGCATTTCATGCTTATTATGCCATAATATAATCATGTTGTGTGTTGGTTTTGGTGCTCCATTCATGTTTAGTGTAGTTGCCATGTAATGCCTTGTAATTCCCTTAACATGTCTTAGGTTGTTAGCCTTTGTTCGAGTGTGATTTAGGCTTAGACTTATGAATGTTTTGCGCTTATTTTGCCATGCTTTAGGTCTGTCCATAGTTGTTTGGGTCGATTTTGGCATGTTTAGCATAGCTCCTTTGCATTTGTGGCTTGCCGGACTTGTATGCCTCAAGTATGTGAATGTGTAGCATGTGTTGCTTGCATCATTTTGGTGGTTTGGAACCACCCAACATGTAATTTCAGTCCCTTTGGCATGCCCATATGCTTGCCTTAGTCGCCTCTTTATTGCTTTGAGAGCATGTGTTGTATGCCCTATGTTTTGACCATTGTGCATGCCTTTGGATTCATGTCATTTAGATGCCATCTAGGTGGCCTTTTGGGCTTAGTTTTATGTGCTAAAACTCTGATTTTAGTTGCTTAAGTATTGCCATGTGTGGTTGTGCTAAGTATGGTTCAAGCCTTCATGACTTGCCTCAAGTATTTGGACTATGTTTGCATGCTTATGTTTGCTTCATTTGGCTTGGTTTGGCACCACATTCTAACATGAATTTCAGAGCTTATATTGCTTGCTAGTTGCCCACGATATCCCCTTTCAAGTGTGCTTGGAAGTTGCTTGTTTAGTGCCTAAGTATTGGACCATGAATGCTTGCATGTATGTGTGCATTTTAGCCCTCTTTTTTTGGGCATTTTGGCTACTGATTTTAGGCTTAATTGGAGTTGCCTAAGTCATGTTTAAGTCCCTCTTTTGCTTGGTTTGCATGCTTGCCTTGCATGTTTGCTTGTATGTTTGTATAAGTGCCTTGCATTGTCCATACCACATGATAGCCAACATGTCTAGGATAGCATTGCATTGTGCATGCTTGGCCTCTTGAAGTGAGTGTGATAGAGGTTAGGACCCTTTGGTTTGTTGTTTGCATTGCATTTCATTTGACATGAAAAGTGCACACTTGATTCTTTGGGCCATCATGCATGAAAATGTGTGATTGGTGGCCCGAGGATCGAAGCACATCCTCCTTTGAGTCACAAACATGATAAGGAATGTGTTGGGTGCATATATTGCTTGAATAACATTGCCATGCAAGATTTTGCCCTCTGCTGCTGTGAGTTGCAGGTTCTGCAGGAATTTATTGCCAGCCGGCAATGTTTAGTGCCGACCGACAATCAATTATCAGCCGATGGATGAATTCTGTGCCGATGGCCACATATAGCAGCCGGTGGCTATTCTGTTTAGCCGGTGGTGATCCCCAGTATCCAAGGAAGTAGTTCTGAGACTTTGGCGGTTCTCGAGAAAAAGCGAGGAAAACAAAAGCGATCTAGGCATGGCGAAGGCAATTCGGCGGAATCCGGCTGCGTGCATTGAGCTCTCGCCCCGAGGCGATTTACTGTTTTTCCTTAGATTAATTAATTTGTTAATTTAATTAATTTGTAATATTTAATTAGCTTGCGTAGTTAATTATCTGTATTATTCTTTTGATCCCTCCGAGCGAGGGCAAATCTGTCATAAGTGTGGGTGAGTGGTGTGCATGTCTTCCAACCCCCACTTCTTTCTTCCCTTTTATTTACCCGCTTATGATGGTAGATTAGGGCACGTTTATTTTAGCATACCTTATGCTATGCATGCGTGCATCCATACATTTGTTTACATGCACCGGGCTCGGTACACCATACAAACTGCATTGTATTTTCGATTCCAAGTTGAATACGTGTATCGAATGACTACATTTCACATGCCATTTTAGGGTTAGCTGAGCCTACTCTAAATTGCATCCTTGCCTGCGTTGCATTAGCCACTTAACATGAACTAGGACATGCATGTTTGCTAACTAGTTTATTGTTTTGGCACGGAGTACGATGTGAGTATTTACGCTTTAGCATCTCGCATTCGTGTGAATGTTAACATGACAGTAGGCTTACCATGTGGCTAAATGCTTATATGAGATAAACTGTTTGAATGCCTGTGGGTGGAGGTTGGATTGCTTGAGTTGGAATAACTCGTTGAAATCCGCATTTTAGCCTACTTGCGAGTAGCAAAACCCGAAACGTTTTCAAAACAAACGGATATGCAATGATTATTTCCAAATTAGACAATCTAGTCTATACTTGTTTGCTGCGCGCATAATATAGTAATTCTAGGCTAATAATTGGAATAAGAACACATAATGTTTTCGAAAACGGATATCACGGTTAGTAGAGGCCGATCTTCGGACCGGGCGAGAGGGAGTGCTCATAGCTGACCTTCCCCAATCGTACCCAAGCTCCCGAGCCGAGGCAACTTTGGTGATGACGGACATGTGGCCTTTGGCACCGAGTCAGGGTTTCCTAAATTTCCCATTTTAAAATATTTAGATTGCGACTCTGTATCTGGCAAAGCAGTCCATGTTTGGCACTACTTTTCAAAAATCTGTTTTCTCAAACGATTTGCCAGAGTTGGACTCTTTGGTTCAGATTAAGAACCGCAACAAAACAAAACAGGGGAGTCCGAACTGTAGAGTGAGGCCCAAAGGGCGCGTCTACAAGGAGTAGTCAAAGATCAGGTATGGAGTTTGAGAGAATGGTTGAGTGGTTGTGGTTGCAAAAATCAAGACTCAATTGGAATTTAAAAGGTGATAGAAATACTAGATTTTTCCATGTGATGGCTAAGGACAGACAAAGTAGAAATGAGATTTCTTCTATAACTGTTGGTACTGTTGTGTATAAAGAACCTGCTAAAGTTAGGAAAGAGGTCTATGATCATTTTAAAAATTAGTTTACCGAGGAATAAAGAGTAAGACCTAAGTTAGGTGGTCAGTTTAAATAAGTCCATGATTGTCCTGGCTTTAAAAGGTTGGAAGCAGAATTCTCAGAGGAAGAAATCTGTACTGCAATGAGCGATTGTGATAGAAACAAGGCTCTAGGGCCAGATGGTTTTAACATGGCCTATTTTCAAAAATTCTGGAAGATGATAAAAGGTGATTTACTGAAGTTCTTCAAGGAGTTTCATAGGAATGGCAGGTTGGTTATGGGAATTAATAGCTCCTTTATTTCACTAATACTAAAGATTGAAAATCCAATGGGGCTTGGGGACTATAGACCAATAAGCCTAGTTGGATCATTATATAAAGTATTAGCAGAAGTATTGTCTAGTAAACTAAAAGTAGTGTTGTCATGACCCAAACCTGCCCCTATAGATTTAACGTCGCAACCGGCTAGTAATCTGTGATTACTGAAGGCCTGTTTAACAATAATGACAATAATACAATATAAAAGGGCTGGAGGAAGCCAATCAATAATTATGTACAACGTTCAATGAGCTGTGAGGACCTAAATGAACAACAACTTTTATATATATTTACCGATACACACATAAGTCCAAGACCATAACCAAACATATGTATAAAAGCTTAAGTCCAAACACATCCAAGTACAAACAAAAGACATGTTAGGGAATTAAATCTCAAAGCAAAAACAAATTATAAAACATTCTCTTAACTCCAAATAACATTCCAAAAAGGGTGGATTTAAAGCACCCAAACTGCCTTGACATTAACAATTCGGAACCTCGTGGTGAGGCACTTTAGGTTGGCTTGACAAAACAGATTCAGGTTGACGCCGCTAACTTTGCTCCAGTACCTGGCCACCTACATATATATAATAAATTGTGAGCTAAAACCCAGTGAATAACAAATGCGTAAAAGGTTTATGAATGATGTCCTTATAACAATTGAAACAGTCAATTTCAGTAACAAATCAGTTCAATAAGCAGTATTCATATATTTCAGTGTCATATGAAATCATTACTGTCATACGTGGTATATCCCATAGCAGAACAGTACAGTAGGTCTTAAAGATCGAACAGTCAGTTGATGGCTATCAATACAGTAACATTAGTTCCAAAGATTGGAACTGACAGAGATCTCTGTAACAGTAGCAGTAACAGTTAGTTGCTATGGAAGCCACGAATATAGTTTATAAAATAGGACAACATTCATTCAGTAAACAATATCATTTTAGAAAGCAATACAATTAATCATTCAGAAATTAATTATAATTGAACATAGCTTTACAATATTTTTACTCACAGTGACTCTTTGAAACATGTGCTAAAAAGCACTAAAAAAGCGGCGTCCGGCCTAAACAAACAATTTCAAGCACAACTACTCAATACACAATTCATACATTCATTCGGTTCTATTCAGTTCAATGTTTACTTGATCGGTTTCTATTTGTTGTTCAATTGTTCAGTTCTAACTTTCATTCTTTATTCATTGGTGTTCATGAGATGCAAATGTACATGAAAACACTTTAAAACCATGCAAACGGAGGCCTGGAAGGTAGCAAAGAGGAGCAAAAACAAAATCGAGACCAACCTAACTGCCGCATGCACGGGGGTCCTTGCCGCATGTGTGGGACCATCTCCACACGTTCCGCACCTACAATTTAAGCAGACTACTCCTCAAATCTGCCATGTTTTCTGCACGTGCAGCGCTAGGTGTTTGGAAGTCCAAAAATCTGCCAAGTTTTGGAACCTCAATTAATGCATATTCTCATTTCAATTCCATGCATTTTAAGCCAAAAAATCATACTTTCATGGAGGATTAACCCTTATACCATTAACACAACAACCATGACTAAAGAATTATCATGAAGAAAGTAAACTTCCAATCTAATATGTAATTGTAATGAACATGCAAGTATGAGCTTTACTCTTGAAAATTCATAGAATTTCCTTCACATTTGGATAACCATACATGAATTTAAGTGTGTGAAAACAATTCCTTTCAAATCATGCCATGCATGTTAAGGTTTCAGAATCAACTCATCCAATCCTTCATTTATATGATCGTATATTCTTAACTTCAATTTCACTTCAAATGTTGAAATGTGAAATCATGAAATTTGCAACTTTTGAGCCAAAACTCTCAACTCCGATGGAGTTTCTCTTCAAATTGAAAATTAGATGTAAGAAATTGAATGTATGATCATGATTGTTCAAGAATTATGCAATGCATGTGAATATATTACACCATCTCCTTCAATTCTCCACTTATGAGCATATATGGATTCTCAACTTAATTTCTTCTCCAACAATTCTTAATTACTCAAAAATCCTTCCTATTTGAACTTAGATGCTAAGGAATTAGGAGTGTATCATTTCAATTTCATGAATTTTGAGATGAAATTTACCTTAATTTGGTGATTTGTTGAAAAAAAGCTCAAGCTCCTACCTTTCTTCTTTCTTCTTGAACTCTTGGACTCAACTCTCAAGAACTCTCTCTCTCTTTCTCTCTCTACGTGAATCACATTAGACTTCACCAAAGTCCATTACTCCCTTTTGTTTCCTAGTAGATAGTTGAATAGAAAAACTCTAATTTAATAATAATTCATTTCCTATTTTAAATTGTATTCAATTAACTCAAATTAAATTAATCTCATAATCTTAATTACACTAAATTAAATTATCCTAAGGTGAATAAGGTTCTAATTCCTATCCAATTTCTTAATTCAAACTTGTTAAAAGTAATAAATCAGGTAGGTCTCATTCATACCTATATGTATCTGTCCACAATAACACATGGCACAAATCAATACAATGCATATAATACATGGCACATAATTCACAATTAGCACATAAACACATGATCAACATGAATCACATAATTAACTTAATTAATTTACTTAATTAAGGAGGCGGTTTTCATAAGTGCTTCCCCACATCATCAATGACACTCAATCAGCTTTCTTAGGAGGAAAAAACAAACTAGATGGTGTGCTTATTGCTAATGAGGTTGTGGATGGATGGAGAAAAGCTAAGAATAAGGAAGTGATTATCAAGCTTGATTTTGAAAAGGCTTTTGATTATGTGAATTGGTGCTTCTTGTCATCTATACTTTCAAATTTTGTGTTTGGAGTAAAATGGATTAGTTGGATAAAAGAATGTGTTACCACTGCAAAACTCTCAATGTTGGTTAATGATTCACCAACTGAGGAGTTTTGCCCATAAAGGGTCTTAGACAAGGTGATCCTTTGTCCCATCTTTTGTTCAACTTATTAGTTGAGGGCCTTAATATTCTTATGTCAAGAGAACAACAGATAGACCTGATTAAATGGGTGAAGATTGGTGCTAGTGGTGTGATGTTATCTCATCTACAATTGCAGATGATACTATATTATTCCGTGAAGCAAAGGAGGAGGAAGTGTGTAATATTAAGAAAGTTTTAAGATGCTTCAAATTGATCTCTGGGATGAAAATAAATTACCATAAAAGTTAGGTGTGTGGAGCAGATGTACCTGAGGAGTCTCTCTTTATTTTTACCTCAAAGCTAAATTGCAAATCCAAGACATTACTTGTGAAGTATTTGGGGCTGCCTTTGGGGGCTAATCCAAATAAAAAGGCAACTTGGAAGCCAGTTCTTGACAAAGTTAGAAGCAGATTAGCAGGGTGGAAAAGGAAACTGTTATCATTTGCAGGAAGGCTCACTTTGTTAAAGTCTGTAACTTATGCCTTGCCAATGTACTATTTATCTCTATTTAGAATACCAGAAGGGGTAGTAAAAGAACTAGAAAAGTTGCAGGCTGCTTTTCTTTGGGGTGGGTCTAAGACAAGAAGATCAATTCACCTAGTTAAATGGGATGAACTAACAAAGAGTGTAAAGCAAGGGGGTTAGGCATAAGGAGAGTAAGGCTAGTAAATGATTGTATGTTATTAAAATGGTGGTGAAGGTTTGGCAAGGAGAAATATGCTTTGTGGAGAAAGATCATTTGCAATAAATACAATTTGGATGTAAAAAATTGGTGCCTCCCTTTTAGATCAAGCAATAGGTACTCTTGTGTGTAGAAAGGAATCATTTCCATAGCTGAGAGAAGAAATAACTTGATGGTGTTCTATCTTAATATTTTTCATGTTAAGATAGGAGATGGTGAAAGAACTAAATTTTGGAAGGACAAATGGTGCTTCAATTTTTGTTTGAAAGATGAATTTCCTATCCTTTATAGATTGGTGATGGAAAATAAGGAATCCCTGAGATTGTTGCATGAGAGGATGGTTGTTTCAGGGGACTAGAACTTTCACTTTAGAAAAAGATTGTATGAGTGGGAAAAGAGGGAAGTAATTAGACTCAAAGAGCTTTTAGTGTCTGGCCCTGGTATGTGTGATGGTCTAGATGATAGACCAGCTTGGTTTGTTACATGCTCTAAACTATTCTCTGTGTCTTCTATCTATAGAAGTGAAGATGTATCCCTTGGTCCCTCCCTCAGAACTAGTAAGTTAGTGTGGAATAAATTTGCACCTCCAAAGGTTCAATTTTTCTGTTAGTTAGCTTGGAAAAATAAAGTCAAGGTAGTTGATTTTCTCCAGAAAATTGGTGTTATTCAAGCTAATGCATCAACTCTTTCTGTTTTCTGTAAAGCTAAAAATGAATCAATTTGCCATGCTTAGTTACATTATCATTTTGCTTGGAAGGTATGGGTTGCAATGCTAAATTGGTGAGAGGTGCAAGGGGCTCTGTTAAGAATACTACAACTTTCACAGTTGTGAATACCATAGCTTCTAAGCTCAGCTCAGAAGCTTCAGTTTCCAAACTCAGTTCAAAAGCTCAGTTAATGGCTAAGCCACTCCCCTTAGTAGATATTGTAGCCGCAGCCACATCAACTCAGTTGGTTATAAAGTCAGTTAGCTTAGGAGTTGGTTAGTGTGTATGTAACTAGTGTATCAGTAGTTTGTTATAACATACTCCCAACTGATTTGTATAATTGTAATATGAAAAAGTATATTCATTGAATAAGAATTCTTTCTTGAAATCTCAGTTCTACGAGCACAAATCCTACAAGCACAGATCTATGGCCAATCTATCTTTTTTTTCTTCTTCAATTCTGTCACGACCCAAACCCGACCCTATAGGTTTAGCATCAGAATCGCCAAGAATCTGAGATTACCAAAGGCACCTTAACATGAGTACAAGAAAAAGCAGTACAGGCCTAGCGGAAGCCAATACAGTAGATAAACAATGTCCAATGAGCTGTGACAGTCTGTATGCCAAAAAGATTTTTCATACATTATACAGGACAGTACAAAACAGTATACATATAATATACAACCAGTCAGAATAGGGACTTAATCCCTGATAAACAAGACAAAGGCAAAACGTTGATCGATCTATACAAAGAAACAAAACAAGATGTAAGGAAGACTAAAACACCCATAAGCCTTAGCTTGGCAGGCTCGGAACCTCGCAGTGAGGCTCAGTGGTTGGCTTGACAAAACTGGAGTTACCCCGACGCTCCTAGCTGCGGTCTGGTGCCTGTACACCTACATATATATATGAGCAGTGAGCTAAAGCCCAGTGAATAACATAATGCGTAAAGGGGTTTAGAATGAATGTCCTTACGGTAATGAAAACAGTTCATTAAATCAGTATTTCAGTCTTTCAGTCAATCAGTCATATGTGGTACATCCATTAGCATAACAGTACAGTAAGCAGTAGGTCTTAAAGACCGAACAGTAATGATGGCCATCAAACAGTAACCAGTAGTGGTTCCACGAGAGAACCGACAGAGATCTCTGTAACAGTAACAGTAAACAGTAGCTGCTAAGGATGCCACAGTACAGTTCAGAATATAGGACATACATTCATTTAGTAACAATATCAGTTCAGTAAACGGTTCAGTTCAGTATTCAGAAGATAATCATTTTGAACATATCTTTACACAATTGTTACTCACAGAGTTCTGGGCTACGGTAAGCTAGAGCGCATCTCCCTGGAATGCCAACCCTAAACAGTACAGAGTGAACACACACTAAGCTACACAATTGGGAAAGACAATAATTTAATCCCTAATTTGTCTTGGTGTGTTCTACATCTATATCCTCGTTAAAATGCCTTAAACTAGGCCTAAGAATGCCTAGGATGGGATGAGGATGCAAAGATGCATTTTTAAATACTTTACAAAATTTGCTGAAAACAGGGGTCTCGCTCGAGCGTGGCTTTCTACGCTCGAGCAGACATGCAGACAAAAGAGCTACGCTCAAGCGTGACTTCCGTCGCTCGAGCGGACTGCATGCTACAGTAAAAATACTGGATGCTCAAAATTCATGCTCGACGGGTGCTCGATCCTCGCTCGAGCGTGAGACACAAGTCCTCGCTCGAGCGTGGATTCTCTCGCTCGAGCGGACTGTGAACACATGCAAAGTACTGGATGCACGCATTTCACACTCGAGCACCACTTCTCTCGCTCGAGCAGAAGGCATGATCACAGAGTGTACGCTCAAGCGTGGACTTCCTCTCTCGAGCGTGGATCCAAAATCTGGAAAACCCAGATTTGAGTCCCAAGCTCAAAATCAACATCTAATGCTTCAAAACCAATCCTCTTGGGCTGAAAACTTGGAAAACACTTGTAAACACCTAATATTACATGTTTCAAAGATCAATTTGACAAATCAATGCCCAAGGGTGTTTCAATTAAATTCATCTTCAAACCTATTTTCATGAACAACAAGAACATACAAACATGCATGAATTCAAATCATTCCAAAGCTTCAATTTGATGCTCTTAGGAGCCAATTGTTCCAAAACAAGATAAAAACATGGTCTATTCTCAAAACATGTACATGCATGTGGCAATTTATGAAGAACAAGCTCAAAAATACAAGAGTATGCCATGCATGCAAAGATTAGGCCTCTAATGCAACAAATTAAACCCCTTCTAGGCCCAATTCTTCAAATTAGCATGAAACATGCAAGGACTAACTTAAATTCAAAATCAAAAGGTTGAATTCCTTACCTAGAGCTTCAATTACAAGACTAGGAGCTCAAATGGCAAACTATACTTCAATTTCCAAGCAAATCACAAGTTGAATTCAACTCCCTCACTTCCTCTCTCTCTTTGGTCGATTGAGCTTCTCAAATATGGCTGATCAAATGTTTTAGTTGAGTGTATACAAGTCTCAGAATGTGTAAGGTAGTGGCCACTAGGTGGTCTAATTGTAAATAAGTCCAATTCATACAATTTGGTACCATTCAATCTAATTTAATCATACCAAATCAAATTTCAGATAAATATACCATAAAATCACATAAATTAAGATGATCGTTAAACACTAGTTGGTTTTGAATTCGGCCGCCGATAAGGCCTTCGATTAACAGTCTAAACATAAAAAAAAACTGAACAGATAATTAAACAGGCAAACAGATAAAAATGCAATTCAAACAGATACGGTCAATCAATCAGTTCCAGATTTCAATCAGTCAGTGCAGTATTTCGATCAATTCAATTATCAGTCATAATCAGTCTTAGTTTAGCAGTAATTGGTAATTAATCAGTGATTTATCGGTAATCAGTGTGAAGGTTATTATAGATTCCATTTAATCTCACAATGTTAATCTCACATCTTTTTTCATTCATTACTGTGAAACTTGATTCTAGTAACTTTGTGGTTTGGAAAAGCTAACTTTAGAATATTCTCAAAGCTACAAATCTGCTTGGATATGTTGATGGCACAATCTTATGTCCACTTACTATGATCATAGATTCAACTGGAACAGAGGTCTCCAATTCTGATCAAATTCAGTGGAGTCTTATTGATGCTCACCTCTTAAGTTGTATTTCTGCAACTCTATCTCCTTCAATCTACTCAACTGTGTTGTAATGTCAACATTCATCTGATATCTGGTTTGCTTTGCCCAAACGTTTTACTACACTTTCCAGATCACACATTAAACACTATTACCAAGCAGATAGATTCAATGGAAGCATATTTGTTCAAAGTCAAAAAGATTGTGAACCAGCTAGCTCTTGCTTCAGTCATCATTAATGATGAAGATCTTGTTTTACTCACATTGAATAGTCTTCCTAATGAATTTGATGCTTTTGCCACCTCTATTCGATCTCGATCTAAACAATCACCATGGATGAGTTGTCCTATTTACTTTGTTCTGAAGCTATTCATATGGAGTCCAAAACTAAAAAGAATATCTAAGAACCTATAGTAGCTTTTTCAATTGTTAAAGGTTCCTATCCCTTCATCCAACTTTCAGTCTCGAGGACAACATAACGGTTTCAGAGGCAAAAATTCTTATAAAGGAAATAGAGGTCGATCTCATGGTTACAGAGGTGGTGGTGGTTCTGGTAGATTCACAGATGGTTCTATTAGAGGCAAAGGTCAAAATTCCCATACTTCACAACTATGTCAAATATGTGGTGGATTTAGCTAGGCTGCTCTTGAGTGTTAGTATAAGATGGATACTCAATATCAATCACATCAATCTTTTTCTAACTCTGCTCCTTCACATTCTAGAGCTTTTGTTGCTTTATTTGGTTCTCCTCCTGTTGTTTTTTCTCAAGTTCCCTGGTATATTGACTCTGCAGCAACATATCATATCACCAATGACATAACCAATCTGACTTCTTATCAGCCTTATTAAGGGACAGATCACATCGCCATTGGTAATGGTAATTTTGTACCCATTTAGCATACTGGTAAAGGCATTTTACCTACACCTCATCATTCTTTCAAACTTAATCATATTCTTCATGCTTCTTCAATTTCTTCTAATCTTGTTTTTGTTCAGAAATTAGCAAAGGATAATAACTATTTTATCACATTTGATGATGCTAATTTTGTGATCTAGGACAAGCTTTCGAAGAAAATGCTTCACAATGGTTCTAATATCAATGGTCTTTATCATTTCTTGCCATCTGCTACTGCCCTTAGTTCATTCTCTACTCCATAGCATCCATTGCATCTTTACCTATTAGTGCAAGTACTTGGCATAATAGACTAGGCCATCCCTCTCCCTTAAAGTTTCAGCGTTTACATAAACTTTTACATTGTACTGCTAATAAGCAAACATCACTGTCATGTATTGATTGTTGTGTTGCCAATAGCCACAGGCTTCCTTTTCAATTGTCAAACTCTATTTCTGATCAGCCACTTTCTCTTATTCATAGTGATGTGTGGGGTCTATATACCTCTAATTCTGGCTACAAGTACTATGTTCTTTTTGTGGATGACTTTACTAAGTTTACATGGTTATATCCATTGGCCTGTAAAAGTAAAGCCTATACTAAATTTGTAGAGTTTAAGACCTATGTAGAGAAACAATTTCACATATCCTTACACATTTTGAGAACTGATGGGGGTATTAAGTATCTTAACAATAAAATGAAGAATTTTCTTTCTACTCAGGGTATTATTCATCAACATTCTTGTCCTTACACTCCTCCACAAAATAGAGTGGCAGAGAAGAAACATAGATACATTATTAACACAGTTGTTGCTCTCCTGCATCATGTTGTGATGCCTTTGAAATTATGGTTTGATACTGTGGATGTTGCCACATTTCTTATTAATCGATTACCTTCTTCTAAATTGAGTAATAAGTCTCCGTTTGAAATGCTATTTCATGCTTTACCAAATTATTCTCAATTCAGAGTTTTTGGTTGCCAATGCTTCTCTTAGCTCAAACCATATGTCTCTCATAAACTGTAGCCCAATTCCATTTCTTGTGTGTTTCTTGGTTACCATCTATTTGCCAAAGGCTATTGCTGTCTTGATCCTCTTAAAGGTAAAATTTATTTGTCTCGTCATGTGGTTTTTAATGAGTCTAACTCTCATTATGTTTCTCTTCCCTCTTTCTTTACTTCTTTATCTATTTCTTTACCTTAGTTACAAAAATTTTTCTGGTCTTCTTCTTTTTATTTACCTTCATCTCTGGTTCACCCTAGTGCTTCTCCTTCTTCTACTCCTTCTCGAGTGGCTCTATCTTCCTCTTCTTCTCACTCTAGTGCTTCTGCTACACCACACTCTATTCCTGAACCTCCTCACTCTATTCCTATTTAGTCAATTTCTATTCAGCTTCCTCTTTTCTTGTCTCCTCCTTCTACAAATACTCATCTTATGCTCACCAAATCTAAAACAATCCCTACTTGTCTGTGTACTCAACATTCCTCTTCTTCTTCTCTCTATACTAATTTTAAGCCTCCCTCTCATAAAGAAGCCATTCTCTCTCTTATTTGGTATACTGCTATGTCTAAGGAATATGCTGCTTTACAACACCAGAAAACCTGGACTCTTGTTTCTTTGCCACCTCACAAGCATGTCATCAGTTGTAAATGGGGTTTTAAAGTGAAAAGGAATTATGATGGTACTATCGCTCGGCATAAGGCATGTCTAATAGCTAAGGGCTCTCTTTAACAAGAAGGCATTGATTTTCAGGAGACCTTTAGCCCAGGTGCCAAAACAGCCCACCATTTGCATTTTATTTTGTCTTGTCCTTCATCATCATTGGCCGATTCGACAACTTGATATTTCTAATGCTTTTCTATATGGGGTCCTTGAGGAAAAGATTTACATGTTACAACTACTTGGTTTTGAGCAGTATTATTCTCCTCTCTAAGTGTGCAAACTTCACAAAGCTTTGTATGGCTTAAAGCAGGCTCCCCGTGCTTGGTATTCCACATTTTCAACATTTCTTCTCTCCCAAGGCTTTCGTAATAGCAAATGTGATACATCTCTCTTCATTCAGCAAACTGCCACCTCCTTTACTATCTTGTTAATCTATGTAGATGATATTTTGCTTACAGGCAACAATTCATCTCATATTCAGTCCCTTATTACTCAGATGCATCATGCATTCTCTATGAAGGAATTATGGAACATTGCCTACTTTCTTGGCATTTCAGTCCAATCCCTTGGTGATTCTGACTGCTTTGTTTCCAAACATCAGTATGGTCAAGATATTCTTACCAAAGCTGGCATGGCTGATTGCAAGCCTTGTGCCTCTCATATTGCTGTCAAAGCCTCTCTTTCTCCCAATGTTGATTTGTCATTTCATAATCTTTCTTTATATCGCAGTATTGTCGAAGCTTTGCAATACCTTACCATCACTCGACCAGATCTTTCTTTGGCTATAAATCAGTCTTGTCAACACATGCATACTCCCACTTTTGGACATTTTTCAACTGTTAAAAGATTACTACGGTATGTTCAGGGCACCATTGCTCATGGTTTGACATATCAACCTAGTACTTTTGATCTTCATGCTTTTTTCGACTCCAATTGGGCAGGGGATATGATTAACAGGAAGTCCACCTCTGGATATTGCATATTTTTGGGTTCCAATCTTATCTCTTGGTCTCCTAAAAAGCAGGCCACTGTGTCTCGCTCCTCTATCGAAGTAGAGTATCGAGCACTGGCTCATGTTATTGCCGAATTGACTTGGGTTAAAATGTTTCTTCAGGATTTGGCTATTTCATCCCCTACTCTACTTATTTTGTGGTGTGACAATGTCTCCTCCATTGCTCTTGCTTCTAATCCCGTGTTTCATTCTTGTTCCAAACATATTGAGGTGGACTGTCACTTTGTCAGAGATAAAGTACTTGCTAAACAATTGACTTTGCAATATATTCCTACTCAAGATCAGTTGGCTGATATATTTACAAAACCTTTATCTGTGGCTTGTTTTTTGTATCTTAAGTCCAAGTTAATGGAGTTCACGCACCCCATCAGCTTGTGGGGGCATGTTGAGAATACTACAGCTTCCATAGTTGAGAATACTACAATTTCCAAACTCAGCTCAGAAGTTACAGCTTCCAAACTCAACTCAGAAGCTCAGTCAATGGCTCAGCCAGTCCCCTTAACAGATATTGCAGTCGTATCCACATCATCTCAGTTGGTTACAAAGTCAGTTAACTTAGGAGTTGGCTAGTGTGTATGTAACTAGTGTATCAGTAGTTTGTTATAACAAACTCCCAACTGATATATATGTATATGTATATATATATATATAACTGTAATCTGAAAAAGTATATTCATTGAATAAGAATTCTTTCTTGAAATCTCAATTTCGTCAGGCTCTACCATGTTTTATTGAAGTTGTACTACAATGGTAGGAATGAGAAAGACTTAATAGAAAAGAAAAAATGTTATGGAAAGTCATACCTCTAGCTGTCTTTTGGTCATTGTGAAAACTTAGAAATGAATGTGTTTTTCAAGCAGCTACACCTAAGTTGGAGGATTTGCGTGTCCTGATTACGATAAGAGTTTATTTGTGGTTGAATCAAAGCTACAAGGAGTTTCACTTCACAATGTAGGATTTCTTGAGCAATTTGAGGCAAATCAGATGCTGTTTTGGGAGTAGAATTGTCCTGGGTTGATATAGTACTCATTGTTGCTATGTGCATTTCTCTTGTATTTGTTATGTCTATGTTGTGCTCATTTGCTGGTGTAAATTTTGGTTTTTGGGTTGGTGTCTTACCAACTGTAGGTGGTGCTAGCAAATGAATGGGCAGGCTTCTCAATGCCAACATAGTTGGAATCAAGTCGTTTTGTTATGATATTTTTTGCACCCTCACTCGTGATTGATAATTGTCATTGTATTATTGTTTGATCATTATCATTAAAGTGTCTTTTTGACTATTTTAAAAAAACAAAAAAAAGAAGAAGGTAGTTTTAGTATTAAAGCAAAATAATAGTTATTTAGTTTTTTTGCACTCCCAATCTCTCCACTTTTGTAGAGATTTAAAATAGGACTATGAGATAAATTAGTTTCTCTAAATTTCTTTTCATTTCACTCTATTTCTCTCTTTTTTGGCTTATCCAAACGAGTAATATGAATTAAGAGAAATGCAATTTTTCTATTTTCTTCCCAAATCACTCAATCTAAACAGGGGAGAGATTTTGAAGATTGGAATGAGATGAGGGAGTAACAAAATATGAGATGTAAGGGTTAACAATTTATGTACACATATGGGGCATTAATGAAGTATTTGAATGTTTATAAGTAGCAAATTACACATATATCTAAACGGTGTGGTTCGATTGTAAATTGAAATTATAACTATAAAATGATAGGCCGAAACATGATGTAGAATTCACCCATTCTAAAAATTAAGACCAAACTGTTCATATGCATTGAGAATACCAATCATATCATATGATTTAATATGGATGAGGTTGGTCACTAGGATCTAGTAGACAACGCACGACCAAAATCTAACATACTTTTATGCCGCAACATTCCTGGCAATCAAGACATGCAGAGATATGAAATGGACTCATTCAACGAATCCGAATGATGGTATAGATTAAGCTAGCCCTTAAACTACTCAGTTCGACTAGTAAGACATATCCAATAAACAAACAAAAACTAGCAAAGAGTTTATATCTATACGTAGTATTTATTTATTTATTATTATTATTATTATTACTTTTTGGATCTGGCAAAGAGAATTATATTGATGAAAAAACCTATGAGTAAAAAGATGGATACATCACAGATAAATCAATACCAAACCTAAAAGAAATGCTGCTAATCTCTTCCAAACTAAACTGATAAGAGCACCCATTAAAGCGATGGTGATTATTGAGTACTCATGAGGACGATCATGTGGTATTTCATAATATTATAATTGGTGAAGAAGACGGGATATTATGATTTTATTTTAAGTGATTAGGAAACATGACAGGACATAGTGTCTAATGATTGGTGAATGAGTATAAACACGTGATATGCTTCGAAAGTACTTAATATTTTATTTTATTTTTTTTAAATGAAAGCAATCAAAACTTTATCATCATGATCAAATCTTACAATATATCCAATACAAAACATCAATTAAAAGATGAAAAATTTTCGTGATATATTTCATGATATTTTTTTCATAATCCTTAGTATTATTCATACAAAAGTGGGAACATCAAACAAACTCAAAAAATACAAACAAAACTAAATCCAAAACGAAATTGAAACAAACTTGAACAGCACTCTCATTTCGGTATTAGGGTGTTGTAACGGGTAGACAACAACGAATTGATAGTCCCACACATAAGATGCAACAGATCAAGGGAAACCAAACAGCGGACGACGGAAGATTGGATGCAACCAATATGAAAAAGGACGTGTTAATAAGTGCAATCCCCACTTGGTCAATTACATTTGCCTTCCAAGGATCCGCCACACGAAGCGAGATTCCGAATAGCAGAGCAACCAGGGAAGCAGAAAGTAAGCACAAGATCAAATCCAAAACTAGGGGGGAGACCTGTTTGCCGTGTAGTCCCAAGAGCATTGCGGCCATAGGCCATATGAAAGTGATAAACGATTTCGCCATCTCTAGATCACGAAAAGGTTGGGCTATAGAGTTAGGTAAATAGGCTCGAATTTGGGTTTGTGAAGAAGTTGTTGAGACCGTTGGTAGTGAGCTAGGCAAAGGATCATTTGCTGAAGATTCAACAGCTTCAGCATTTTCAGACTCTACCTTGAAGAAAGATAGAAAGGCAAGGATACAGTTTTTGATGGCCGGTAGCAACCGAGCCATTATTCCACTGAGCATCTCAACTTCGAAGGTTTGTATATTTGAGCACGGAACTAAGAAAGGGGGGGGAGTGCTGGGACAAATGGTGAGGGAGGTTGGTGGATAAAAAGGGGGGGGGGGGGGGGGGGGGGGGGAAATATGGACGCTGGGGAGTTTTGGAAATTGGGATCCTCCCTTTCATCTCTCTCCTTTATTCTCTCTTTGCAAGATTTTCGAGTTCACTTTGAGGCCCGATTTTGATAATCCGAATCGTTTATATTTTAAAATTTATTTAGTATATCATACTTGTAAAAAATCAAGTTGATCGGATATCAGAAAGTATGTGTTCAGAAAACTGTTTATTAAAACAAAGTTTGTAGTCCCAATTTTCTGAACGCATACTTTTTGATACCCGATCAATTTGATTTTTTACAGGTATGATATACTGAATAAATATTAAAATATGAGCGGTTCGAATTATCAAAATTGGTCCTCAAAGTAGACCCGAAGGTCTCTGCAAGAAGGAAATGAAGGAGAGAGATGAAGGAAAGGATCCTTGCTCAAGTTTTGGTACCCATATTTTCTACATTCCGCATTCTCACCTCTCTCTCTCTATCTCTCTTCCTCTCTCTCCCCTAATAAAAAATTTAAAAAACTATTTTAATCTTTTTAATTTTATTTTCATAATATATATAATTTTTAATATAAAATTAATATCATTAAAAATATACCTTTAAAATGAGACTAATATTAAATATATTTAATAAAAAAATAAAATTAATAAAAAATAATTACTATGTTTAGTTATGTTTTGAAATTATTATTTTTTGAATTTGTAGTCCCAATTTTCTGAACGCATACTTTTTGATACCCGATCAATTTGATTTTTTACAGGTATGATATACTGAATAAATATTAAAATATGAGCGGTTCGAATTATCAAAATTGGGCCTCAAAGTAGACCCGAAGGTCTCTGCAAGAAGGAAATGAAGGAGAGAGATGAAGGAGAGGATCCTTGCTCAAGTTTTGGTACTCATATTTTCTGCATTCGCATTCTCACCTCTCTCTCTCTCTCTCTTCCTCTCTCTCCCCTAATAAAAAATTTAAAAAACTATTTTAATCTTTTTAATTTTATTTTCATAATATATATAATTTTTAATATAAAATTAATATCATTAAAAATATACCTTTAAAATGAGACTAATATTAAATATATTTAATAAAAAATTAAAATTAATAAAAAGTAATTACTATGTTTAGTTATGTTTTGAAATTATTATTTTTTGAATATAAAAATTAATTTGATGAAATAAACACACAAAAATCATATATTTTTGAAATTCTCAAAAATAATCTTCATTCATGAAAATAAAAAAATTTATTTATGAAAATAAAAAAAATCATATGAAAATAAATGTATGGATGCTGGGGAGTTTTGGGAATTGGGATCCTCCCCTTCAACTCTCTCCTTTATTCCCTCATTGCAAGGTTTTCGGGCCCACTTTGAGGCCCGATTTTGATAATCCGAACCGTTTATATTTTAAGATTTATTCAGTATATCATACCTGTAAAAAATCAAGTTGATCGGATATCAGAAAGTATGTGTTCGGAAAACTGTTTATTAAAAAATAGTTTTTAGTCCCAATTTTCTGAACGCATACTTTTTGATATCCGATCAATTTGATTTTTTACAGGTATGATATACTGAATAAATACTAAATATGAACGGTTTGAATTATCAAAATGAGGCCTCAAAGTGGACCCGAAGGTCTTGCAAGAAGGAGATGAAGGAGAGGATCCTTCCTCAAGTTTTGGTACCCATATTTATTCCGCATTCTCACCCCTCTCTCTCTCTCTCTTCCTCTCTCTTCCCTAATAAAAAATTTAAAAAACTATTTTAATCTTTTTAATTTTATTTTCATAATATATATAATTTTTAATATAAAATTTTAATTTTATAAAATTAATATCATTAAAAATATACCTTTAAAATGAGACTAATATTAAATATATTTAATAAAAAATTAAAATTAATAAAAAGTAATTACTATGTTTAGTTATGTTTTGAAATTATTATTTTTTGAATATAAAAATTAATTTGATGAAATAAACGCACAAAAATCATATATTTTTGAAAATCTCAAAAATAATCTTCATTCATGAAAATTAAAAAATTTATTTATGAAAATAAAAAAATCATATGAAAATAAATGTATGGAAGCTGGGGAGTTTTGGGAAGGATATGGATGCTGGGGAGTTTTGGGAATTGGGATCCTCCCCTTCATATCTCTCCTTTATTCCCTCCTTGCAGGGTTTTCGGGCCCACTTTGAGGCCCGATTTTGATAATCCGAACCGCTTATATTTTAATATTTATTCAGTGTATCATACCTGTAAAAAATTAAATTGATCGGATATCAGAAAGTATGTGTTCGGAAAACTATTTATTAAAAAATAGTTTGTAGTCCCAATTTTCTGAACGCATACTTTTTGATATCCGATCAATTTGATTTTTTACAGATATGATATACTGAATAAATATTAAAATATGAACGGTTCAAATTATCCAAATGGGGCCTCAAAGTGAACCCGAAGGTCTCTGCAAGAAGGAAATGAAGGAGAGAGATGAAGGAGACGATCCTTCCTCAAGTTTTGGTACCTATATTTTTTGCATTCCGCATTCTCACCTCTCTCTCTCTCTCTCTCTTCCTCTCTCTCCCGTAATAAAAAATTTAAAAAACTATTTTAATCTTTTTAATTTTATTTTCATAATATATATAATTTTTAATATAAAATTAATATCATTAAAAATATACCTTTAAAATGAGACTAATATTAAATATATTTAATAAAAAATTAAAATAAATAAAAAGTAATTACTATGTTTAGTTATGTTTTGAAATTATTATTTTTTGAATATAAAAATTAATTTGATGAAATAAACACACAAAAATCATATATTTTTGAAATTCTCAAAAATAATCTTCATTCATGAAAATAAAAAAATTTATTTATGAAAATAAAAAAAATCATATGAAAATAAATGTATGGATGCTGGGGAGTTTTGGAAAAGATATGGATGCTGGGGAGTTTTGGGAATTGGGATCCTCCCCTTCATCTCTCTCCTTTATTCCCTCCTTGCAGGGTTTTCGGGCCCACTTTGAGGCCCGATTTTGATAATCCGAATCGTTATATTTTAAGATTTATTCAGTATATCATACCTGTAAAAAATCAAATTGATCGGATATCAGAAAGTATGTGTTTGGAAAACTATTCATTAAAAAATATTTTGTAGTCCTAATTTTCTGAACGCATACTTTTTGATACCCGATCAATTTGATTTTTTACAAGTATAATATATTGAATAAATATTAAAATATGAACGGTTCGAATTATCCAAATGGGGCCTCAAAGTGAACCCAAAGGTCTCTGCAAGAAGGAAATGAACGAGAGAGATGAAAGAGACGAGCCTTCCTCAAGTTTTGGTACCCATATTTTCTGCATTCCGCATTCTCACCTCTCTCTCTCTCTCTCTTCCTCTCTCTCCCCTAATAAAAAATTTAAAAAACTATTTTAATCTTTTTAATTTTATTTTCATAATATATATAATTTTTAATATAAAATTTTAATTTTATAAAATTAATATCATTAAAAATATACCTTTAAAATGAGACTAATATTAAATATATTTAATAAAAAATTAAAATAAATAAAAAGTAATTACTATGTTTAGTTATGTTTTGAAATTATTATTTTTTGAATATAAAAATTAATTTGATGAAATAAACACACAAAAATCATATATTTTTAAAATTCTCAAAAATAATCTTCATTCATGAAACTAAAAAAAATTATTTATGAAAATAAAAAAAAATCATATGAAAATAAATGTATGGATGCTGGGGAGTTTTGGGAAGGATATGGATGTTGGGGAGTTTTGGGAATTGGGATCCTCCCCTTCATCTCTCTCCTTTATTCCCTCATTGTAAGGTTTTCGGGCCCACTTTGAGGCCCGATTTTGATAATTCGAACCGTTTATATTTTAAGATTTATTCATTATATCATACCTATAAAAAATCAAGTTGATCGGATATCAGAAAGTATGTGTTCGGAAAACTGTTTATTAAAAAATAGTTTGTAGTCCCAATTTTCTGAACGCATACTTTTTGATATCCGATCAATTTGATTTTTTACAGATATGATATACTGAATAAATATTAAAATATGAACGGTTCGAATTATCAAAATTGGGCCTCAAAGTAGACCCGAAGGTCTCCGCAAGAAGAAAATGAAGGAGAGAGATGAAGGAGAGGATCCTTGCTCAAGTTTTGGTACCCATATTTTTTGCATTCCGCATTCTCACCTCTCTCTCTCTCTCTCTCTTCCTCTCTCTCCCCTAATAAAAAATTTAAAAAACTATCTTAATCTTTTTAATTTTATTTTCATAATATATATAATTTTTAATATAAAATTTTAATTTTATAAAATTAATATCATTAAAAATATACCTTTAAAATGAGACTAATATTAAATATATTTAATAAAAAATTAAAATAAATAAAAAGTAATTACTATGTTTAGTTATGTTTTGAAATTATTATTTTTTGAAAATAAAAATTAATTTGATGAAATAAACACACAAAAATCATATATTTTTGAAATTCTCAAAAATAATCTTCATTCATGAAAATAAAAAAATTTATTTATGAAAATAAAAAAAATCATATGAAAATAAATGTATGGATGCTGGGGAGTTTTGGGAAGGATATGGATGCTGGGGAGTTTTGGGAATTGGGATCCTCCCCTTCATCTCTCTCCTTTATTCCCTCCTTGCAGGGTTTTCGGGCCCACTTTGAGGCCTGATTTTGATAATCCGAACCGTTATATTTTAAGATTTATTCAGTGTATCATACCTGTAAAAAATCAAATTGATCGGATATCAGAAAATATGTGTTCGGAAAACTATTTATTAAAAAATAGTTTGTAGTCCCAATTTTCTGAACGCATATTTTTTGATACCCGATCAATTTGATTTTTTTCAAGTATGATATATTGAATAAATATTAAAATATGAACGGTTCGAATTATCCAAATGGGGCCTCAAAGTGAACCCAAAGGTCTCTGCAAGAAGGAAATGAAGGAGAGAGATGAAAGAGACGATCCTTCCTCAAGTTTTGGTACCCATATTTTCTGCATTCCGCATTCTCACCTCTCTCTCTCTCTCTCTCTTCCTCTCTCTCCCCTAATAAAAAATTTAAAAAACTATTTTAATCTTTTTAATTTTATTTTCATAATATATATAATTTTTAATATAAAATTTTAATTTTATAAAATTAATATCATTAAAAATATACCTTTAAAATGAGACTAATATTAAATATATTTAATAAAAAATTAAAATAAATAAAAAGTAATTACTATGTTTAGTTATGTTTTGAAATTATTATTTTTTGAATATAAAAATTAATTTGATGAAATAAACACACAAAAATCATATATTTTTAAAATTCTCAAAAATAATCTTCATTCATGAAACTAAAAAAATTTATTTATGAAAATAAAAAAAATCATATGAAAATAAATGTATGGATGCTGGGGAGTTTTGGGAAGGATATGGATGCTGGGGAGTTTTGGGAATTGGGATCCTCCCCTTCATCTCTCTCCTTTATTCCCTCATTGTAAGGTTTTCGGGCCCACTTTGAGGCCCGATTTTGATAATTCGAACCGTTTGTATTTTAAGATTTATTCATTATTTCATACCTGTAAAAAATCAAGTTGATCGGATATCAGAAAGTATGTGTTCGGAAAACTGTTTATTAAAAAATAGTTTGTAGTCCCAATTTTCTGAACGCATACTTTTTGATATCCGATCAATTTGATTTTTTACAGGTATGATATACTGAATAAATATTAAAATATCAACGGTTCGAATTATCTAAATTGGGCCTCAAAGTAGACCCGAAGGTCTCTGCAAGGAGGAAATGAAGGAGAGAGATGAAGGAGAGGATCCTTGCTCAAGTTTTGGTACCCATATTTTTTGCATTCCGCATTCTCACCTCTCTCTCTCTCTCCCTTCCTCTCTCTCCCCTAATAAAAAATTTAAAAAACTATTTTAATCTTTTTAATTTTATTTTCATAATATATATAATTTTTAATATAAAATTTTAATTTTATAAAATTAATATCATTAAAAATATACCTTTAAAATGAGACTAATATTAAATATATTTAATAAAAAATTAAAATAAATAAAAAGTAATTACTATGTTTAGTTATGTTTTGAAATTATTATTTTTTGAATATAAAAATTAATTTGATGAAATAAACACACAAAAATCATATATTTTTGAAATTCTCAAAAATAATCTTCATTCATGAAAATAAAAAAATTTATTTATGAAAATAAAAAAAATCATATGAAAATAAATGTATGGTTTAAAAAAATCATATGAAAATATTTTTTTTAAAAAAATCATACAAAAATTAATTTGATTAAATAAACACACAAATGAATTTTATATTAAAAATTCATATTTTTTTTTATTGAAATGAAGATTATTTTTGAGAATTTCAAAAATATATAATTTTTGTGTGTGTATTTCATCAAATTAATTTTTATATTTAAAAAATAATAATTTAATATATTAGTCTCATTTTAAAGGTATATATTCAATGATATTCATTTTATATTAAAAATTATATATATTATGAAAATAAAATTAAAAAGATTAAAATATTTTTTTTAATTTTTTATTAGGAGAGAGAGCGAAACAGTGGCGCGTGTGACGCGGGCGGTGCGTGGTGTTGAATGAAATGTGTGTCGTTGACTGCAATTTCACCTTCTTTTTTTTTGGTTTTTTTTCTTTAGAAAAATGCTAGAGAGCTTTAAATTTAGAGTTCTAATTTGAGCTCTAGTGTTGTGTCAAAGCAAAAAAAAAGAAAAAAAAAAAAGCAAGGCATAAACATCACATAGAGTGGGTCCCACCTTCCCATTAAAACTATTAGAGCTCCTATATTAGAGCTCTAAAGTATTTTTGTTTTTCTTTAAGTTAATCTGAGTCATAAGTTGTGCTGATGACGTGGCCGAATCTTGTCAACGGAGGAAGAGCTGGAGAGAAAAGTTGGAAAGGATCCGGACTCCCCATGGGGCCTGGGAGATATGAAAATTAGGTGGTCAAATAATCATTTTGACTTTTTACTATTTAATTATATTAGTAATAATTCGTGCTACGCACGGTATATAAAAAAATTAATAATATATTTTTATATAAAATAATATAAACAGTTTTGTATGTAAATTATGAAAATAAAAAAAGATTAAAATTTACAATTTAAATTTCATAATTTTATCACAATTTATTTATTATTTTTTAATTTGTCACAAATTTAATCATGTAATTTTCAAATTTCTTATCTGGAATTATAAACTTAGGTAAGTTCAATCCAAATAACTTGAGTCGAGCTTAAAATTTTTTAAAGATTGAACTATATAATTTTCAATTAAGTGAGGACCTATGTAGAAATTTAAAAATTCAAATTAAATTTGAATAGACTTGGGCAGAAACACCAAATAACCTGAGCAACCAAAACAAAATTATATATATAAATATATAAATTATTTGCTAATTGATTTTTAAAAATAATAAATAAAATTAATTAAAAATTTAATATTAATGAATAAAAGAAAAAGCAATAGATTTCCAATAGAATTTTTCTTGAAAATATTTTAAATAATACACATTTTAAAAAGGGATCATCAAATAAAGGGCTGTTTGGGAAGTGCCATATTAGCTCACTTTTTATTTATTTTTATTTTATTTTTTTATCTTTTTTAAATCGCATCATATCTTTACTTTTCTATACATTTTTTCAGAAAAAGTAAAAAAATATACTTAATTATCTTTTTTGAGTCACATCACATCTCTATTTATTTATACATATTTTTGTAAAAAATAAAAAAGTATACTATTTAGCACTTCCCAAACTACCACTAAGTTGATATTAAAAAAATTAACTTTTTATAATGACATAAATAATTTAAATATTTTTTTTGAAATTCTTTTTAATTTAAAAATTACAATAAAATATTAAATATAATAAAAACAAATTTCTTACAAAATAAAGGCATTTGAATAAAAAAAGGTAAGAAGAACATTTAATATGGTATTTTCATTTAATCTGAAAATAATTCTAGACGAATAATAAATTATCACCTATAATCCTCTTACTTTTTATTTTTTTTAATAAATAAAACAGTTTAACGAACTATCACTTTTAATAAAAAAAAATTATCATTTCTTTCTAATTTATTTTAGCAAAACTAACTTTTTATCAATTTGAACCAAAAATATCTTTGTTCTTTATTTTAATTTCTTTAATTGACAATTGAAATTAAAAAAAAAAAAACAAACAAACAAAATTCACAATGTTTGGTAAGTACTAAAAAAGTTATGTTTTGTTCTTTTGTTAAAAAAAAATTATATTAAAAATATCATTATTCAAGTCATTATAGTTTAGAAGGATGTAATTTGAACACATATATTTAAAATAAATTATATTTTGACCAATAATATTATGACACATGTGAATATTGATCTCATTCTAATTGTAGTAATATAATTTGAAGAAGAATTTAAATTTGAAATTTTATTTTATAATTTAATAAAGGATGCAAAATTTAAGGAATGAATATTGATCTCATTCCAATTATAGTAACATAATTCAAGTAAGAATCCAAATTTGAAATTTTATTTTAAGAATATAAAATTAATTTATAGACCAATCATATTGTAACACGCATTAACAAAAAATTAAACAAAATAAAAAAAAAATGAGAAAAAAGAATTACAACTTTCAACCTTAATGAAATGACAATATTTTACAATTATAATAGTATATAGATATATAGATAAATCATGGAATAGATCATTATTTAAAACTTATATATTATGGGATAAATCATTATAATTTTGTGTGGTTTCTATTCGGGTATTTTTTTTTTTCAACTTATTTAAGATGGAGTTGTGGGTATCTATATATTTTTTTAATATTTGTTTTTAATTATTATTATTTAGGTAAGTTATGATGTGAGTTAGATATGTGATAGACATGTGAGTTTTATTGATTTAAAGTTTATTTAGATAAACTTTAAAGATTTTTTTTTTAGTTTTTTTTTTTTTTGGTTATGTTATAATATAATATATAAGATATAAATAGATATCTACAACTTTAATATTTTTTTTTTTTTGAAAGGAATGCAAGTTTTATTTTTATTTTTTTGGAAATTGGTGAGAGAGATTAGGAAGGAGAGATTATGAAATATTTTCGTTATTAAATAAATTAATCAATCAATAGTTTTTTTTAATCTATTTTGTAAATTAAAAAATCAATAATTTTAGAAAATTTATTAATTTGTCCCATTAAGTGATTTAAAATTTTGATAGATATACATAAAAAAAAATACATAAAGATATTACTAAATTTAGATGTTGTTATATCTTTTTGAGATCAATAGCTAAACTCTTATCTTCTTTATTTTTTTGTATATCCATAGTGTATGAAAGAAATTGAAAAAGGTGCTGCAGTAATTATGAGAGAAGTCAAAAGGGTTTGTGGGTTTAGAGAAATCAATAAATGCTGAGATTGGGTTGGGAGAAGTCAATAAATGTTGAGTTTTTTTTTTTTAAAGCAAAAAATTAAGAAATTATGATTGAAAGATTGGAGCTCCCACAGGCCTTGAGGGTTAAAAACCCCATTTTGCTTAATATATAGTATAGATATTATATTATATTTGCTAAAATTTAATAAAATTTAAATGTCTCAATTTTAAAATAAAATAATTTTATTTAATTTTATTGATATTTTATTTATTTTTTTAAAAAAATAATTTTTTATAGATATTTTATTGATATTTTATTTTAAAATTTTTTTTATATTTTATTTAATTATTATTACTTTTTAAAATAAATTTATTTAAAATTTTAATTAAAAAAATAATATATATTTTTATTGATATTTTATTTATTTAATTTTGTAAAAAATAAAATAAAAAAATTATTTAATCTAGCTAAAAATAATTAAAATATTAAAGATATGCTTAATATTGTTATTACTTAATAAATAATTAAAAATGGTAAAATAGTCATTTGAACATTTATCATTCTCCATAATATTTCAAACAAACATAGGATTCATATTCTATCTAACTAAATAGTCATTTCCTGACGTCTAATCTCATAATTAAATAAATATGGGATATAAATCCAGTTCAACCAAATAGTCCAAGGATAATGTATCCCAGGACTAACAATCCGGTGGATTTCAATCCCCCATTTTCCAGTCCGTCCAAACAAACACACTCTTAGGTCATGTTTGTTTGGGCAGACATGTGCTTGGGATTGGACTAATAGTCTAACAAAATTATTAATCCAATGTTTGGTTAAAAAATTGAAATACGAATTAACAATCTATCCGGATTTGGTATCCAAAATATAATGGACTATTTAATCTCACATAGAATGCGGGATATAAATTAGGGACTAAGTCAAAATCTAGACTAACTTATCAAATGACCATAATAGAGGTATTATAGTCAACATATTGGATGTTCTATGTTCTATCATGTCCTATTCATTCCAATCTCCTTAAACAAA
Organism: Camellia lanceoleosa; assembly: GCA_025200525.1. Lineage (NCBI taxonomy): Eukaryota > Viridiplantae > Streptophyta > Magnoliopsida > Ericales > Theaceae > Camellia > Camellia lanceoleosa. The sequence goes on from CM045767.1 coordinate 22,667,889, forward strand.
CATCGAATTGGATAACATTTTATTAATCCCTCATTATAATCTTAACTCAATCCAAACATAGGATAAGATATGCAATTCAAATGATCTATAGTCCTAGGATTATTAGTCATGGAAATGATAATCCAACATAATTTATATCCGTTCAAACAAACATGGCCTTAGAGTTTAGGGTTGTAAGAGGAGCTAATTTAAGCCCACTAAATTAATTAGGTCCAATAGTCCAAGATTGATAGGCCCGAATTTATCTCAAGTCCATGATTGGTGGGCCCGGATTTATCGCCATCAAACGGAATGAATCGCTCTAAGCCTCGAAGGGGTTCGGATCCACGAACTTAGAGACTTACTCAGGCCGGGACTCGAAAAGGTATTGAGCAAGCTTACAGATCCGAGGCACTCGGACTCGAAAGGGTTCGGATCTATGGACCTAGAGATCCGAAGCACTTGGCTTCGAACGGATTCAGACGCAATTTAGAAGCCGCTCCATTAATGAGTCCCAGAACACTTGCGGGCTCGGAGCTTTCCGGGATCTACGTACCAGAACCATGGGCGTAATGGAGTTCAAACAAAGGACCCGATCCCGAGGACGATGAGCGGAGATAAATTCACTCTTCGGTTAAACAAGCCTATACCCGGGTCGAGGTGGCACGATCTAGGGGGTCCCTGAGACTCGGCAATATTTGCGGCAGGGCGTTCTCTTGAACTACCCCTGACCCTTATGCGGCAGGACGTCCTCTAGGACTATCCCTACCCTTTGGGATGATTGGGGATCATTGGTTAGGTGTGGCTAAGAAGAAGGGTTCGCCGAGAGGTTGATCTCCTCTTCGGGATTTTCCTCATCCTCGAAGAGGTCACCTCCTCGGACAAAGTTGTTAGAGAGAATATTTCCCATGTGCCTTGCACATGGGCTCCATTCTACATCATGAGGTGCCTATAAATAGCACTCACCCATAGCTTTACAAGGGATGGATTTTGGAGAGAAAACTCTTGGGAAAGAACTAATTTTCCTTCTCCATTATCAACCTTGAGAGTGAAAGTGGGAGATTCATGTGAGAGACTTGCCATTATTCTCTCTCTAGCTATTTTGCCTTCTTCTTCACCCAATCTCTTATCTCCATCATCTCCTTTACTCTTGTGTTCTTAAGTTGAGACTATTGAAGAATCTAAGCCTCTCATCATCTTCTAGAGAATTCGAAATTGTTCTTCAAAGATCTTCAAAGATCTTCGAATTTTCCAACGACGTTCTTGAACCCTCTCATACAAGGGTTGCCGGGGAATACAAAAAGAATCCAATTTTCCCTAACAACTAAGAAATAAAAATGACGTCTGACGAAAACAAAATGAAAAACTCATATCCGGTTCTAATCCACAAATTATACGAGTTAATTTGAGCAATCCAATTACAACACGATCAATTATTTTTTTTTATCAGTAAAATTAAAAATTTTATTGATGAACATGGTAAAATACAAATGAAATTTACATTAATAAAGTAGAGAAGTGCTTTATTTGATAATCCAAACCCATCTATTTAATAAATGAGCTTGAACGGGTAGGCCCCGTTTGGGAACAAGCTAATTTAGTAACTTTTTGGCTAATTGGCTAAAAATGTTGGTAAGAAAAACCTATATGTTTGGGCCAACTTTTTGGCTAATTACGAAACGACGTGCAAAAAGTAGAGAGAAAAGGGAATCTTTGACTTTTTGGTATGGGTTGTTGGCTTTTTGGCTGAAAAGGTAACTTTTTGGCTTTTTGGCTAAAAAAGATTGTCCCCAAACGGGGCCTGAATACAGGATTGTACAAATAAACCCAACCAGCTCATTTATTTACTTCATTTGTTTTATAATTAAAATTAAAATAATATTTTTTAAAAAAAATTATTATTTATTATTTATTTTTTTTATGATGACAATGGTGATGGTTGAGCGGTGGTGGTGGAGTAGTGGTGGTGGAGGAAGAGGTGATGTTGGAATTTATTTCCCTCATTATACATAACTAGGGGTGTGTTTGAAAAACTTTAAAATGTCACATTTTTTTTTCAATTTTTCTTATCATTAGTTACCTTTTGTTAAATTATATCATTGTTTTTTAATTTCTTCACTACGTTATATGTAAACAAATCTAAAAAGTTAAAAAAATAAAAATAAAATAAAAATTTATCCATAAATTCCATCTTGAAAAATGGTAATCCATTTAGTCTTAAAGTTTTTTTTCCCAATTAGTCCTATTAATTTAGAAATATAGATTTAATATATACTTTAAAAAATGGGTTTACAGTTATACAATTATTTTCATTTTTTTTTTTTTTTTTTGCAGAAAATGTAAGATGCACAATCTATTATTTTGTGAAACTCAGTTGAGTGAATCTAGTGGCACATATCCACATTAATTTTCATTGACCATAAGAACTTCTAATATGAGAATCTTTTTTAGGTGGGGTGTGGGTATTCAAATTTAGGGTGGATTTTGATATGGGAATTTTTTTGATTTAGAATGTCTGAAATGTAGAATTTTTCAAATATTTTAAAAGAAGTACCAAAATTTCTTAGTAAATTTAGGTAGATCTATAATTTCAAACTGTGTAATTTTAATTTAAAATGACTTGAAATGTGAGATTTTTCAAACATTCCGAAATGAGTACAAAAATTTCTTAGTAAATTTTGAGCAAATGTGTAATTTCAAACTATAAAGTTTTGATTTGGAATGACTTAAAATGTGAAAATTTTCAAAAATTTCAAAAGAAGTACAAAAACCCATTTTTAAACAAATATATAATTTTCAAACTGTGGCGATTTTTGTCCTTTCTCGGCTTATTTCCAAATTTTTTTTAATTTTTTTTTTTGGCTTTTCCAGTACTTCTAGTCCAGTAGAACTATAAAAACCTAAAATTTTTTGAAAATTTTAAAACATGTTGACTAAAGATGAAAAAAAAAAAAAAAAAAAAAATTCAACCAAAAAATAAAACCCAAATGCGGACTAACATATATAACAAATTTGAATGTTAAATCTAATAGTTGTATAATTATGTTTATAATGTAAAATCAAAATATATCTATAACAATTTATTCATGAAATTGTATTTGTAAAAATTCAAGTTGAAATTTATATATTTATATACATATTATATATAGTAATGGACCCGTGTGCTGTGCATAATATTAAAAAAAAAAAATTCCTTCAAATTTATTTTTCATCAAATTTAATTAAATTCTTCATATGTATATTATATGCGTATACAATATAAAATTATTTTAAAAGGTACATACAGGATTATAATTTTAAAATTATCGTGTTATAAAAATATAATATATATATATATATATATGTGTGTGTGTGTGTGTGAGAGAGATTATTGTAGTTAATTATTTATTTATATGTATATGTATACATAGATAAAATTATTTTTAAAAATATATTATAAAATATGTAATTTAGTTTTAGTCCAATCGTACTATAAAAGTGTAACTTAAATAAATTTATGTCATATTAAATTATAAAATAAGTAAAATTAGTGATTAAAATAGATGGAGAAATAGAATTAGTAATTTAAAATTAAAGATTGTTTTTAATTACTTAATTTTCTTTTTTTAATCTTTTGCAATTAAATGTACATTGAAACTGAAGTTGACAAATAAAAATATTTTTAAAAAATTGAATAGAAAGTACGTTATTATGGGTGTGAGAATTAAAAATTAAAATTTAATTTTTTAAACAATTTTAATTTGATAAATGGTTGGATTTGTTTCATGTACATTTATATATATATATATATATATAGTATTAGAATTTATATGAATAATGAATTTGATTGAATAACAAATAAATAAAAAAACTACGCCATCTTTAATATACTTAAAACGTGACATTTAAAATATAAGGTGACTGAAAGTCCCACATAGGTGTCATATAAGAGAGGTAAAAGTTAAAATAAATAATACTTTTACAATCGCGATTGGGACCTCGAATCCGAGGTCCCTGATTCGAAACCATGAAACGATGGTTAGCGTTTTTTTTTTTTTTTTTTTCACAGACGGAGACGAAGACGGGAGGGGAGGAAGACGGGAGGGAGGAGGGAGGAAGAGAAGGAGGGAGAGGGGAGGGGAGGGGGCCAATAAACTCGGGGATGAGGTCATGAGGCGGGCGGGCGAGGCAGAGGCGAGTCAAACGAGGCAATGGAGTCAAGCGATTTAACGGAAATGAGCTGACGAAGGCCGGCGAAGTCAGGATTTAGGCGCCGAGCTCCCTCTCTCTCTCTCTCTCTCCCTCCCTCTTCCTCTTCTTCCTCTGCGTCAAAAATGGCAGAAAAGAAGAAAAAAAAAAAAAAAAAGCCTAAGCCCAAAACGACGTCGTTTTGGGCTTAGGGGGATTCGGGGGATCCCAAATTCGAGGTCCAAAACATTTTTCATACTTTTAATACTATACTAAGTAGATGTTTTGGATAACTCATAAAAGTTAAAAAATCAAAAAATTGTTAAAAAATCAAAAAGTTCATACTATTTTGAATTCAAATATTCAAAAGTCAAAAAGTCAACAAAGATAGAATGGTCATTTTGATTTTACTATAATATTTTATTACACATCTTTTCGTAAAAAGTCAAAAAATTATCTTAAATATACATCTTTTTTTCTTTACTTTTTTCGCTAAAAAATCAAAAAGTGCACTTAGAGCATCCCCAACAATTTGCTTAAATTTTATTCTAAAATATTATTAAAAAATTCATTCCCTATTTTAAGAATTACTTTTTCATTTACTTCCCCTAACAAATTCCCTATTCTTTTTCTAAAATATTATTGAAATATTATTTCCCTATTCTTTCGCTTTTTTATATTCTTCTTGGCTTTCCATTTCTATTTTTCTTTTGAGACAGTCTTGTAATGAGAAAAAACAGACATTTATGGAATTTACCAAACAAGTGCGAGATGATAATGGATGTAACAATCATCACAATGATATTAATTGTTCTCTTGTTCACACTTACTCTGGATAGAATTATCAAGTCTTTGACAAATTGATATATATATATATACCTAGGCTCTCTCTCTCTCTCCCCCTCTATCTCTGCTTGTGTATATCTATACAATACATGTTATATATAAGCTTCAATTATCTGGCTTATTAGAGCTTGGGGGTTGTTTATGGAGATTTAAGCACTTCACCTTTGTATGTATACAATTATTTTTTGCAGAAGACATTCAAGGTTTGAGAATAGATAGAGCAAAGCAGTGACTAAGGAGGCGGTCGACCGGCCAGTCAACTGGCCGGATGTCCGGGAGGTCGACCGATCGGACGTCTGGGTGGACAACTGGTGAAGCAAGTTTTGGCTAGATCACTCATCTAGGACATCCGAGTGAACGACCACTGTCAAATATGATGGAGCTACAGTGATTCCCTACAAATAGGGAGTCACTGTAGCAAATATTAGTTTAAGGTGACGTATAAGGGAGCTGATATGGGGGTATAAGGGAGCTTCAACCCCCTGAAATAGGTAAGGACATGATTTAGGAGCTCTACTAAGGATGCTCTTTTATATAGATCATCCCAAATAACTCCTAAAATTATGCTATGTTTGGGATACTACTTTGGGCTAAAATAGTTATATAAGACAAAATTGACTATTTTAGTCAAATAGGACAAATGTTACATCTAACCTATAATCATTTCATTTTTTCTCTCACAAAAGTAAAAGAAAAAATCAAAAAATTCATCCCAAACGAAACTTTTTAGTTCCAAGTTAAAATAGTCAAAAAATTAAAAAGGTAACTCATATCATAAACGAAGACTTAGACATATGAGCACTTTTGCTTTAAAAGTATTTTAACTACAAACATTTTTGCACTCCCTCTCCTGTGCACATTCTTTAATTATTAATAAATATGATTTGCGATTGTGATGATTTAATGTAATTAATTATGATAACATGTACTTTAACTAGGCCTTTGGACTTGGCGGTGGTTATGTAGGTTAAGGGTTCAATTCTTATGGACAAAAATTTTAAATTTTTGTGATTATTTATCTTCCCATTATAAGGTTGCATGTAATTGCTTGTTTCTTTTCAACTTTGGACTAGTGGTGGTGTTGGTGGTGGTGTTACTGATGATGATGGTAGTTGTGGTTGTTGGGTTTGATGACTGTTGTTTAGTTTGTGTAATATTTCTCAAATTTGTAATTATTCAAATAATAATAATAATAATAATATAACATTAAATTTTATGTGATCTGATTAACTTCGAGAGGTTCCAGTTTATGAATTTGAACTTTCCTCCATAATTTTTCCATTAATATTTTTCCTCTAAAAAATTAGGAGAGATCCCTCTAGATGTTTATGTAAAAGTTTAAATGCATTAGAAGTTTGGCTGCTAGGTAAAGTCCCTAAATTTTCAAATTCTAGAAGAATAAGAAAAAGTTTTGAGATAAATTGTCAAAAACCCTAATTCTCATATGATATTTTTTTACATCTGAGAAATGATCTTACAAATTATAACCCTATTGTTCGTACGATGTTTTTTTACAGCTTATAACCCTTATTTTCATAAGGAAAAGTTTTTATAACCCCTTCTTTGTTCGATATTATTCTTCTACTTGAATTTCGTATTTTGTATTATTGTTTAATAGACATTATTGTTTTATCCCTCTTTTCATTAAGATTTTTGTTTAAGTTCAAATGAAATTAGTTGGTAAATTTTTTTTTGACTTTCTGCAATTTCAATAGATTTGGCCAAAGAAATATCACTAATTAAATTTTTTGAAATTGCAAAAAATTAGAAAAATTTCACTATCATAGCAAAATTTTCTTGCAACAATTACAGTTTCGAGTGACTTTTTGAAGAAATGAAATTTGATTGTGCCAAGTCAGTGAAATTTCACATCGTAAGTGTTCACCACCAACAATCGGTGGTCGTCGTTGGAAAATTGTCTATCGGTTGCTAGCGGTAACAGAGATGTTCAAAAGTTGGTGGGATAATGAAAGTTTTGTCCAAAAAAAGTGTCCTTAAACTAACAAACATATTTTAATTATCCTTAAACTAATACACAATCTTTTCCAAGGCATATAATAAAAAAAATCCCAAAAAAAATTAATATCTTCTTGGACAATTTCCTCAATAATTTTTCTTACTTTTCTTTCAATTTTTTACTAATCTTCTTCTGGATTGAAAACAATCCAATCAAATATATATATACTAAATAAGTAAAAATAAAATAATATATGTTGTATTTTACTTAAGTGGTAGGAGTCTTTTGAATTAGGCCTAAAGTCCATAGTTCGAGCCTCACTCCTCACAATTATATATTTTTTTTATGCGATGTATGTGTAATTCAAAAAAGTTGAAGTAAAACAAAATACTTAATATGTCGAGTGGTAAAAATTTCCTTCATTAGAGTCAAGTTCAAGTCCCATCTTTTAACTTTTTGTTTTAAATAAAAAAAATAAACACTTGGCAGCATAACGAGAAAATGCTTCATAACACTATCAAAACTGTTCACTTTATAATGGTATACATAAATAGATATATGAGAATTTTTTCATTGAAATATTTTTATTTCATAGTTCTTGTCAATTCATATATAGAACTCTATTTATCTTTAAGAAAAAGGTTCTAGTTAAAAAAATCTCATTTGGACAACTTATGTCACATTTAATCTTTATGAAAATTCTTATAACTCATCAAATCTTATGTAATACAAAATGACTTTGTTGTCACTAGTTACATAGATATATATATATATATATATATAATTAAAAATAAAAAAAAAAAGGTAAAGAATGCATTAATTTAGGGACATAGAATCAATTTGGATAGAAATGCACTAATTTGAAAATTTGAAAACATTATTCAAATAAGTGTCAAGAAAAACAAAAACTTATGTGGTTTGGCCAAATTGCAGTTTATAAAGTAAAGGCTGCACTTGGTATTTAAAATAAAAAATTAAATAGAGAAGCGGATGAGATTCGAACCCAAATTGTAAACAAACATCTTATCACTTAGGCTCCGTTTGTTTTACTGGATATAAAATGGAGGATATAATATGACGTGGGATTTAGTCAGGATATATAATGAATAGGATATAGGAATTGGATAGTATATCCCTCAAGTCCTGTTTGTTTCACTGGATATAAAATGGAGGATATAATATGCATGTTTGTTTTACAAAATATATTGTGGGATATAACAAGTAATTTCCAAAATTGCCCTAATAATATTATATTATATTAAATTCAAAATTTATATTAAATTATATTATATTAAATTCAATTCAATAATATTATATTAAATTATATTAAATTAAATAATATTATATTAAATTAAATTCGAAATTTGTATTAAATTATATTATATAAAATTAAATTAAATTACATAATATTATATTATATTAAATTCAATTCAATAATATTAAATTAAATTATATTATATTAAATTCAAAATTTGTATTAAATTAAATTCAATAATATTTATATTAAATTAAATTTAATAATATTATATTATATTAAATTCAAAATTTGTATTAAATTATATTAAATTAAATTAAATTCAATAATATTTATATTATATTAAATTCAATAATATTAAATTAAATTCAAAAAATATATTAAATTATATTATGTTAGATAAACAAAAGGGTAAATTGGACTTTTTACATCATATCCCAACCTAGGGGATATGATATAATGGGGGGGTGTGGTATTGTATATCCTCCACTTTTGGGGGATATACAATCCCACCGGATATTATATCCCCTTCAAAAAAAAATTGCAAACATGGGATATATGAACCCCGCCGGATATAATATCCAATCCCACACTTCATATCCCCCAATCAAACAGGGCCTTAAGTAATATGTATATTATAATAATGAGAAATATTCATTTTAACTCATTGTGGTGTAACCCAATTATACTTTACCACCCTATCTTTTAAAAGGAAAATGTTTGGTGATCCAAATTTTTGTGTTTCGAATAGTTCGAATGTGTTAAAACGACGTCGTTTTACATCTAAAACGACGTCGTTTTGTCGTTTTAGGCGTTTTGAGTCATTCGAACCATAATTTTTCGGACCACCTATCATTGTTGCTTTTAAAAATAGCCTCATAACCTTCATGTGATTTTGAACTACATAGCAATACTAACTCCGTTAAATTTAGTACTCCTTCCGTCCCAAAATATTAGTCCCTTATTTCATTTTTCATTGTTCCAAAATATTAGTCCCTCTTCAAAAATCAAGTACAAAAATAATATAAATTTCCTAATTTACCCTTCTTTTAAATTCATAAATAATATAAAAAGTACAATTATGACATTGATATTTCCAAAAAAATGTACTATCAAAGGGTAATTTTGGAAAATCAATTTTTTTTAAAGTGCAATAATTGTACTACTAAAAAAAGTTAGTTTCCCCAAAAAGGATCATTATTTTGGGACGAAGGGAGTAATAAAAATAGTAATAAAAAGATAATTATACCATTTCTATTCTTTCTCTATGTGTTTATAAAAGATTAAGCTAAAAAAAATTAAATCAAATACTGCCAGTTAAGAATTTTTAATTTTTTTCCCCCTAATTTTTAAAATTTTAATTTACTTACTAATTTAATCACATATTAAATTATAAATTATTCACATACATATACAATTATATATGAACTAGATAGCATATTTACATACATATATATATATACTTGTGCATGTATTAAAAATAAATGGTGGATTTAATTATCGTTTGTAATTTCTAACCTTTAAATCTAATTATATTTTAGATCAAAATTAATTAAGTTGGTCTTACATGATATGATCACGTTGTCAAGAGCGCCTTGAACGCCTTGAACGCGGCGGACCGGCGACCGACGAGGAAGGCGGCGGCGAGCGGAGTTACTTGCTGGAGATCTTATCCAGGGTGCGAAGACCACTGCTTCATTTGGCGACAAACTCTCTTTATCTCTCTTCGTTCGATTGGATCGATTTGCTTTCACTCTCGATTTCGTTCGATCCAGAGCAGGCCGACACAGATCTGTTCCGTCTGATCTGTTCTCTGGCGGCAAACAAGGGGCAGAAGAGATCTAGATCTGCGTGGTGAGTCCACAGGTCAGATCCGCGCCGTGTGAACTTCGATCTTCGGCGACGGATCTTGCAAGGTGAGGTATCATCCTTGTGAACTCAAGTTATATTACCTTCGGTCTCTCTGCTTGTGTTTGGACTTGTTTGTGAACTGTAGTGTCTCTGTTTGTGAACTCTGGTATCCCTTTAATTACACTATTGGGTTTGGACTTGTTTGTGTCAATATTGGGGTTGGTCTTGTTCTTGGTTTATGATTTGGAGAAGTCAAGAACAGGGGGATATACAGAGCAACTTCGCCTATGGGATGGAGGAAAGAGTAGTGTCATATGGGCTGGAAAAAAGATTCCGAGAGGGTAGAGTTAGTGAAGGTTGGAACCCAGTTCGGAGAAGAAAAGAGGGTAGCAATATTGGTGTACAAAATGATGGATTGTTCACTATTTTTGTGGATAACATTCCTGAATCAATGGATCCAAAGAGCTTGTACATCATGTTCAACAAATTTGGGACAGTGAAGGATGTGTTCATCCGGCGAAGAGGAGGATAGTAACATGTAACAACCGCCTCCTTCATTAATTGCTCAATTTGGAACAGTGAAGGATGTGTTAATTGGCATTTGTTAGTCTTGTGATTATATGAACAGATACATTGAGAATAGGAAATAAAATTGTCTGAATTAGTAAATCATAAGAGTAAAATTAAATATTTGGAATAGGCAACTAGAGCTTGATTGACAATGTGTTTTGAAGTAGTACAAAATGAGAAGGGAATTAATTAAGTGACTTTGAGTCATTAATCTAAACTTAGGATTAATGAGTTTATTAGTGCCTAAACCATTCTTTAGCCCAAGTCAACAAATAAGAGGAGGAATTATAGAGTTAGATATTTTGTAGAGAGACTTGAGAGAGTTCTAGAGCTTAAGGAAGAGAAAGGGAGAGAACTCTAGGGTTCAAGGAGAAGAAAGGGGAAATCGAGCAATCTTCACCAAATCACCCATCTAAGATAAGAATCTTGCCTCTAAATTCATGAATCCAAGTTATTACCTGTGAAATCATAGAAATTGAGATGAGATAAGAAGTTGAGAGGTGTAATTTGATTGTAAGAACCCTAAAGAGAAGGATTGGAAGGAATAGCTTAGGTTCTGTTTGGTTTGGGTCTCAAATTATGATTCAACTCTCATATTCTAACCCTCGATTTGATTACAGTTTTCAAAACATGATTTCAAATCACATTTCAAAACACATTAGAAAATATGTTTGGTAAATCAGAGAGTTTTTAATTTTTGGGTCCTCCCAAACGTCTAGCCGGTTAATCGGAACAATATTTTTATTTTTATTTTTGCAATTGTCACCCTTTATTTGAGAAAAAAAAATTTATATTTGTTTTCGATTTTTTTAAAATATAAAAATTATTTTTTTGAATTAAATTTTAAAAAGAGTTTGGTTATAAGCTTTAAATATTATTTTTAATAGTGTTTTGAATTGTGTGTTTGATTATAAGTTATAAGTTTTTTGAATTAAGTTTCGAAAACTCTTTTCAAAACTCATAACCAAACAACTTTTCTCATTTTAAAAATTCAAAATTCAATTCAAAACTCTTTTCAAAACTTATAACTAAATAGTTTTTCTCTTTTCAAATCATGATTCAACAACTCACAAACTCAAAATATAACTCTATTATCAAATCATGATTCTAAAACTAAACCAAATGCTACCTTAATATCTTAGCAAATATGACACTCTTCATGTCTAAACACTTGATTCCTTGCATGATTTGTGAGAGTAAGAGGAAACTATATGAAATTTGAAGGATTGGAACGCAAACCCTCATGTTCTATGACTTTACATTTCTATATTTGCATTTGATCTTTCCTTTAACAACTTGAGTTTTAATTGGAATTATGTTTTCTATTTGAAGTTGTTTTTATGTGTTTTGGTCATTGATTTTCATGAAATTGAAGTTCGATTTGAAAAAGGGAAGAGCTTCACTTTCAACAAATTTTCGAACTGGTTTTTCATCCAGGCTGCTCGAGTAGCCTGGGCCACCGCACGAGCGGCCAAGCTTCAATCGGCCAAAATTGCATTTTGCTTAACCACCGCACGTACGGCCAATAAGACAAGTTCAGTCTATTTTTTTTTTTTTGGGTCTATTTTTCTGATTTTCAAGCCTTCGTTTACATGATTTTCAAGTGATTTTCATGTGTATTCACATTTCGTAACTATGATGGAAATTAAGGAACAAAAATGAGAGATTTAGTGAAGAAGTAACGAGTAAACTGAACCATTGAGACTATATGTTGAACCATTATACTTGTATGTGTTTATGTAGGTCAAACGCTACGTCCTAGTGTCACGGACTTAGACTTCGCAAGCCTACCGTGCGGCCTTAGATGCTTTCAACCCTCTTGGTTGCACCTAAGTCAGCCTTACCCACTCAACCACACTAACAGACACAAGGTTTAGGTGGAAGAATGCCTTCACTATACAAGTTAACTTTACAAGTATAGTCGTGTACAAAGCTTTACAAGGCTCTCACACTCACACTCACACTCACAAGTGCTTTACTCTTAGAGCTCTCTTGGATCTCCATGTCTCTAGGTGCCTAGCAAATGAGACCCCTCACCCTTATATAGCCATCCTCCTCCTCAATGGACGACTAGGATCATTTTGATCCAAGGGCTACAAACTCTCATCTAGAACTCTCCATAGAACTATCTAGGACAACTACCCTATCTACTACAATCTAGAACTCTCTTACACTAGTGTAGTATATGGTAGGCTTCTCCAGGATAATCTAGGATGTTCCAGACCCATCCAGACTCTGCTGGACTCTTCCACCACATTCCGGAATCTTATAGGCCACTCCAGACCCTTCCACCAACTTCTAGAGTCTTCCAGTGTACTCTAGGTTGGTCTCCCTCCTTCCGGAACCTTCCAGTGCCTTCAGCATACCGCCCACGCTGCTCCTTGTGTCACATAAATTCTCGGGGTGTGACATTCTCCCCCACCCGATCCCGTGACGTCCTCGTCACGCAGAAGCATACCGAGCCACCAGGTCTCGATATGATCTATTTCCGCTACTGCTGGTGCTTGCCTCCTCTTTGCCCTTGCCATGCGGCCCACTCTGCTGCATCCCTGCAAGTGCTTTCTCCTTGTCCTTGCCATGTAGCCCACTCTGCTGCATCCCTGCAAGTGCTTTCTTCTTGTCCTTGCCATGCAGCCCACTCTGCTGCATCCCTGTAAGTGCCTTCCTCTTCGGGTAGTCCCTCATCATGTGCGGTCCGTTGCACAGGAAACACTCAAGCCGTCCTTTCCTCTTCAAGCCCAGCCTCTTAGCCTCGTTGGTGCACTCAAAGCTTAGAGTGGCACCTCTCTTCTCCTGCGTATGTGAAGTTTTCCCCTTAGCCTTCACCTCCGCGCACCGCTCATCCTTCTTTTGGATGTTTCTCGACTCTGGCATCTCCACACTCTTCTGGGATATCGACCCAAGAAGTTGGATGCTCTCCAGCTGTGCCTCCTTCTCTGAAGGGTCTTCACTCTCGAAGTCCCTCGCCTCATTCTTTCCCTTCTTCTCCATGGCACTCAACTGTTTCTTCTTCTTCGGGTAGTTTCTCACCATGTGCAGTCCGTTGCATAGGAAACACTCAAGCTGCCCTCTCTTCCTCGGAGATCTGGTGCGTTGCCCCTTCCCTCGGCGTTTCCGTCTTTTCTGGGCCTCGCCATCATCAGCTCATTCTCGGTCTCGAGGAGATCGCCCTACCTTTGGCATGGCTCTCTCGGGCACCCCTCGCACCATCATAGCTCTTAGGTTCCGGCGCACGAACCCTCCTCTTCGGTGGAGCCAAACCTCCGCCATTGCCAGCGACGATAGCCTTCTTGCACAACTCCAACTCTAACTCCAAGCTAGCTACTCTTGCTTCCAGGGCCTTCTGCTGGGTTGGACTGTCTCTAGCTACCTCGAAGCGAGACGAATTCACCCTTCCCTCGAAGGAGTCCACCTTCTCTTCCAGCTCTTCCACCCTAGCAACCAAACTAGCAAAATAGGAGAAAAAGTCACTGATATGAGATGTGGGCTTACCAGGGCCAACTAGCGCTTCCTCAAACCTAGTGAACCGCTCTTGCACACTCTCCGTCATCCCCTCGAGTCGTGCCTCCAATGCCGCCATCGAGTCCTTCGTTGAGAGCTTCCTTACCCTGAGGACGTTAGCACCTTCGTCGCCAGACGTAGCCATGTACACCTCCCTCAGTTACTTTCTCACGTAACCAAGCTCTGATACCAACTGTCACGGACTTAGACTTCGCAAGCCTACCGTGCGGCCTTAGATGCTTTCAACTCTCTTGGTTGCACCTAAGTCAGCCTTACCCACTCAACCACACTAACACACACAAGGTTTAGGTGGAAGAATGCCTTCACTATACAAGTTAACTTTACAAGTATAGTTGTGTACAAAGCTTTACAAGGCTCTCACACTCACACTCACACTCACACTCACAAGTGCTTTACTCTTAGAGCTCTCTTGGATCTCCAGGTCTCTAGGTGCCTAGCAAATGAGACCCCTTACCCTTATATAGCCATCCTCCTCCTTAATGGACGGCTAGGATCATTTTGATCCAAGGGCTACAAACTCTCATCTAGAACTCTCCATAGAATTATCTAGGACAACTACCCTATCTACTACAATCTAGACTCTCTTACACTAGTGTAGTACATGGTAGGCTTCTCCAGGATAATCTAGGATGTTCCAGACCCATCCAGACTCTGCTAGACTCTTCCACCACATTTCGGAATCTTCTAGGCCACTCCAGACCCTTCCACCAGCTTCTAGATCTTCCAGCATACTCTAGGTTGGTCTCCCTCCTTCCGGAACCTTCCAGCGCCTTCAGCATACCGCCCACGCTACTCCTTGTGTCACATAAATTCTCGGGGTGTGACACTAGCCACATGTTACACAGAGCCAACTGTGAGTAACAATGTTGTATTCAGTTATATTTCTTTTCTGCTTGATAAGATGTTTTGTTTCTGATGTGATACTTGTTACTGAATGGATGATTGTCCTATTTACTAAGATGTATTCGTGGCATCCTAAGTTCACGTGACCTTTACCCGGAGGTAACAATACCGTGGTCGATGTTCACGTGGCCCTTACCCGGGAGTAACAATACCATGGTCTATGTTCAAGTGGCCCTCGCCCGAGGGTAATGATACCGCAACATATGTTCATGTGGCCTTCGCCTGGGGGTAACAATACCATGGCTATATGTGTACAAAGATGTTGATTTATATGGTCGTCAATATTGATTATGGTCTTAATGACCACTTCATGTGCACATGAGTCTTAATGATCAATCGGATTAATAGCTAATGGAAGTACCACGTGTGACTGCTATGAATGTATTATCTGTATATATTAACTGTGTGAACTCTGTTTTGTGAAATGATTCACTCTTGAAACTAACTAATTTAAATGACTAGAGAGACATCATTCATAACCTCTTTACACATTTGTTATTCACTAGGTTTTAACTCGCTGTTATATATATATATATGTAGGTGATCAAGCTCGAGAAAGGACATAAGGGCTTCAACCTACCTTCGTTTTTGTGAAGCCATCGATCATGCCTCACCGCGAGGTTTCTTTTGGTCTAACTCCAAGGCTTCTGGGTGATTACGAGTTCACCCTTTTAACTGTGATCAATGCAATGGGTTTGAATTAAGATCTTTTGTTTTGTGAACTTTTGTTATTGGGGATCAATTCCCTAGATGATGTAAATGTTTTGTACATGGATATGAGATAGACTATGTGTATATATGTATAAATTAAATGAAGGTGTTTTGTTTCATGTATGTGACACAACTCATTGAACAATTTTACTTTATTATTAATGGCTTCTGCTAGCCCCTATTACTGTTTACTGTTAAGCAAGCCTTTGGTAATCTCGAATTACTGGCCGGTTACAACCTTAATCCCGAGGGGCGAGGATTGGGTGACATAACAGGTACAAGATTCGACTTCATGATTGCTCGGTAGCAAAAAAAATTGGCTGTTCAAGAGGCAAATGGTTTGTAGGTTGAGGATAAGGAGCTAAAAGTTAAAAATGCAGTGTTTACCAAGCCTCAATTAAAGCAGCACAGGCCGGAATCAAGTAAACCTTTGAAGATAGATTTACAAAGGCGATCTAAGCAAATTTTAACAGTGGTTGGAGGTCAGAAATCTTATGCTGAAGCAGTAAAAAGTGGAGCTACTGATAGGAAGAATTATTTAGCAGCAAAAGCTTTTGAGTTAGATAATGAATGGCTGTTTGTGAGTTTGATAGTGAAGCTCAAAAACTTCTTCTCTTTTTCGGCATTTAGAGACGAATTATGCAAGAAAGGTTTGGGTGAGATATTCGTCAAAAGATGGGGAGGTAGAGGTGCAGTCCTAATCTTCAACTCATCATAAGCTATGAAGGAGGGGTATGACAAACTGAAGGGATGGATCTATGATTGGTGTGTTTCAGTAACAGAATATAGAAAATGAGTAAATCACAATCAGGAGAGATGTGTTTGGCTATTTTGTTATGGAGTTCCATTTAACTTATGGAATGCTAACACATTCAAAAGCATTGGTAGCTTATGAGGTGAGGTAATCCAGTTTGTTGAAGTTAACAATATAGATTCTCTTGAGTATGGCAAGGTCAGATTGATAACAAATAGCATGAAGCCTATAAATACGGTGATAAGTTTGGAGCACAAAGGAAACATATATCCTGGATATGTGAAACCTTTGATTTTCATGAAGATGTAGCACTCAAATTTAGTGCAAGGAAAGATCAAATCTCCATCAACGGGGAAAAAATAGTTTGGAGACAAAAAAGTGGTGCTTTCTTCAAATTCAAACAAATCAAATGAGTCATCATCGACTAGCAATCAATTTGTGAAAAGAAATGGTTTTTATGGAGAATCTATGCTAAACTTGGTGCAAATGAAACCTCTTAATTTAAGGAGTGTGCTTGGCCCACAACATAAATATGGGCGTGTTCATTCATTATTTTGGAGGCCCAAATCCATTGCTGTAGATCTTGGAGTTCCTATTGGAAAAAATAAGATTGTGCAAGTATCCTATGAGCCAAGTTCACTTTTCTCTCTTGGGCCAAAAAGAGTAGTGGAAGGGGTTGACATTGTTGAAAAGTCTTCTATTCTGATAGTGAGTAGCAATTCGGTCAAGATTTAGAAATCTTCTAAGAGGCATGAGGGTGAAGGTGTTCATAAGGCCTCATATCCCAACAATACGAGTCGAAGGAATAAAGAAAGGAAAAAGAAATTACTAAAAGCATCAATGGTAAAAATTCAAGAGATGGGGTATTGGTTTGAAGTGATTGTTTGTTATAAGGGTCTAAATTGAAATGAGGTTTTGTTTGGTATGAGGTGTAGATGGATTGTTAAGATCGGTGTTTTGGGTGCTAGGAGTGGTTATTATTTCCTTTTCTTTTTGTTTGTTCGGTTGGTTTCTCTCCTGCCATGGTGTAGTACTAATAGATGATTGGCTTACTTTTCAATCCCAACCTAGTTGGAATCATCTAGTTTGCTTTGATGCTTTGGCACTTGTCTCTCTTTATTGATGTTCATTTTTGTATTCTATACATCTAATTTTCATCAATAAATTTTCTTTTGCTAATAAAAAAAATATATATATATATATATATAAATTAATTATAAATATTTAAGTATTTATTGTAATTCCTAACATTTCAATCTTATTTTAATCTAATTATATTTTAAATTAATCTTTAATTATTATTTATTTTATATTTCAATTTAATTATTTTTAAATTAATTCTTAATTATATTTTATTTGTTAAATCAATTCTTAATTATATTTTAAATCAATCCTTAATTATATTTTCATTTTATTTTAATTAACATCTTAACAATTTTCATCATATAGAAACATATAGGGTCATATATGTCTTTTCATGTGGTTAGTTTTGGAGGGAAACAATGATTTTCTCGCCTGCACGTCAAAATTTGTCAAGTTAGATGGAATAGCTAACAGTAGCAGTTTAGTCCAAAATTACAAGAGGGGTAAGTGGCTATTTCCAAACGATAGGGAAGTAAAATGCAACCGACCTAAACCGTAGGGGGTAAAGAGGATTTTTCTCTATAATAATTTTTTCTATTTTTACTTACTTGAATTGCACACGCATCGCGTGTCCCAACCGCTAATGTGTGTGTGTGTGTGTGTGTGAGAGAGAGAGAGAGAGAGGGTAATTTCTGCCAAATAGATGGACCAATCTACTAGGTCGAGGTAACTTCAACTTGGGCCTAGGGTTGCAAACAAAGATGGGCCAAGTCTAGCAATGTCACGCCCCTAAAATAAACCAACACAAAACAACCACATCAACTAATAACCTCTAAATAAAGACAATAAATCTTCTATCTTTACATGATTAATGAACGAGCTTATACAAAAGTTCAAATGCGGTTATACATTCAAGGGTATTAAAAACACATGAATCTATAGCATGTGAAGTGTCTAGTCTCAAAAAAGATAAATTGCCCTCAAGGGCTAAGCCTGGTTACACAAAAGTGGCATCTCGGACCCATACAAAAATAGTCCTTGGCTAGCAATTAAATTACAACAAAATAGAGCTATATAACTCTTCACAAATTATATCCACGCCTTCAACTCGGTGGGATCACCACATCTTTACCTGCACCAAATCACATAGGGGTGAGCACAAAACTCAACAGAGAAATCCTTAACAAAGTATATACGTTTATGTAAGATATCCAATATTAAATGCAGATGCAAGTGCAATGCAATGTCATTTCAAAATATTCACATGCCATACCATTCTTTGAAAATCACCATGTCTTTCAATAACATTCTTACAATCTCATCAATTCCCAAACATCCAATTTTAATCATCAGGGGCAGTAAATACGACTCAGGTAATCCCTAGGTTGGTATTTGCAAGTAGGCTCAACAAGCACTACCAATAACCCCACTTTACTGGTTGCTAACCGGAAGGGAAGTGGTACTTCTTCCGCGCGTGTTTTCGGTCTTTCATCCCGAACACTCATGCCAACTTATCAATTTCATCTACACCTCCTAACCGGACTTACCAACGTATTTACCCCAAATTAATTTCCATATTTCTTATTTCTAAAATATTCCTTTCTCAATGTAATCATTTATCCAAGACTCAATGCAGAAAACATTATAATCAATCGCATGAATGCATAATGCAATAATGGTCAACATTTCAAAACCTCCATCCGTTTTGAAGTATCCCAACAATATTGCAATGGTGAACACATACCGCATTTCCTTCCTTTATCATAAACCAACACATACCACAAGTTCAACAAAATGTAATAACTATCAATTGAAATGTGCATATTACCAATTCTCACGTCTTTCCCAACTATATTCACAAGATGACTATGGGTCCGTTTAGACTCATCAAGAATAACCACATTTTAACATTTATAAGCAACAATAACTATTCCACAATTTTTTATTTTATTTTATTTTATTTTTACTATTTCTCCCTCATCAACATGGTTAAGAAGCCCCATTTTCTTCATTGCATTTATCACACAAAACTAACATTGGAATTAAATAAAATTTATTTATAAAATTCCCATCATGTTTTCCCCAACCCCACATTTCTAGGGTTTTTCTTCCAAAACAAACATTTCCCCATCTTTTGAAAAGGTTTTTCCTTCAAAACATCACCTCTCCTATCATGTGAGTTAAAACCCTTAAGAATGTAGTTTAGGAAGAGAGAGGAATCAAACTCACTTTTAAAACCCTTAGCATTTATGAGATAAAAACCAAGCTTTCAATATCATTAATTAAAACTTTTAAATCAACCAAATCTAACATAAATATATATATAACTCAAAGAAATTTCCCTACCTAAATGTTTGATGAAGGAATGGAGATAAAACCCTAACTTCAAGGATGAGAGAGAGCTTTGATTTCTACCACACCAAGTGAAGCTCTTGCCCTAGATCTTCAAGATTGTGAGAGATGGTGGTGATCTAAACCCAAGGATTACAAGAATCAAAGTGTTTTAGTGTTTTGGTGAAGGTTTCTAGAGAGAAGGAGGAGAGAAATAAGATTTAAAATGAGAGAAAGAAGCCCCAAAATGAGATACAATTCGGCCAAAAAAAGAAATAAAAATAGAGGTTTAGGCTGCCCAGACGTCCCGTGACGTCTTGGCTTCCATCTCCGCGTCGCGTCCTCCCCCTCAAGACGCACCTTGCTCCGCACCTGCATATATTGCAATGTGCTGCCCCAGCTTTCCCCTGAAATCGGCACGTGCGGCCTCACACCCCGCACGTGCAGCCCTCTCCCGCACGTGCAGCCCTAGGCCCCTGCACGTGCAGCTAGCCAAACAGCCCAGAAAAATGTTGGTTCGACCCCCGCCACTCCGGTCCTGACCTCACGCTCTTCAGAACAAGTGAGAATCGATCACAGAAGAAACAAGAATGAGAATTTATTTGAGAGGGGCTCCCGGACACCACAACCCAAATGATTAACAAGATTCCAAGCCAACTCGACGCCTCGACAAGATCACTCGAGGACAACTAAGGAGAAAAGAAATTAGTGCTACACCCAGTCATCACAAGCAAGGCTATAAGGATTGGGCCGGACTGAGGAGTAAGGTCAGAAAATGACGGACAGTGAATGTTTGACCGGGAAAATAGCCGGATATAGGCATTGACCGAGCCGAATGGAACCTATGTTCTTAGCCGGACAAAAGTACTTTGATAGGCCCGGTAGGGACTTTGACCGATCTAACAAAGTGTTTGACCAGCTTAGCTAGGTCTTTGACTGGTCGTGAAGACCTAGCATTGGCGAAAATCGAACAGAAGTAGTGTAACCTTAGTGATCGGTTCTGCTCGGCTGGCTTAGCCTGAAATCTGGACTTGGTCAGTGGTTACACAAATTGCAAGCAATCAGGGAGATGGATTGTTTGGCCCAGTTGCCGATCTAGAAGTTGGAATGCTTCACTTGGACTCGAGTAGTCAAGGTGTTAAAGGATGGACATTATCCTTTAGGAAGTTAACTCCTAGTGGGATTCTAAGAAGATGAATTAGAGTTCTATTAGGATTCTACCATATGAAAACACATAAAAACTTGGAGGTTAACCTAATCGAGGTAATGCAATTTTATTCACATAATTCATAGAGGGCTTTTCCTCATATTGATCTTGAGTACTGACTTAAGCATGCGAAGGGTTTTCCGACGCACACCCACTGGTAAGTTCATCGGAGTTGTGATTGAAACAAAATTCATAGAGAGCTTTTCCTCATATTGATCTTGAGTACTGACTTAAGCATGCGAGGGGTTTTTCGGCACACACCCACTGATAAGTTCATCAGAGTTGTGATTGTAAGTCATTCCTAAGAATCCTAATTCTATACAATTAGATAACTAAAATTTACACATATCGAGTTTCGAATAGTTTTTGAACTCTACTATCATAACTCAAACACATGCGTAAATCGAATAAATAATTGTATGAGACCCACATATGTATCACATGAATAGACTAATCCTAAAACTATTGAATGCATGTAGCTTTCTACAAACCTACAAAACCACCCCATCGTTGGAGTAGATATGATTTCCAAACCTCATTCATTATTAGACTGGTTGTTCAATAGGCATGCAAAGTTATTCAGTAGCCCAACAGCTTCACTTGGCCCAAATTCTCTCATTGTTCAATGTTCAACATGGGTGTCCATCAAATTCAAATTCTGATACACAACTACACCAACATTGCTATTAATACCTCTTTGCCATTGATCTCCTTCTTCGGCTCTTTCTAAATCACAAGAAATAATAGGGATAGACAATTTTTCCCCGTCCTATCCCACTTCGCCTCGTATCCTTTACTCAGCCCGCATGGGTTTTATGCGCGTTGATGTGGAAATGGGACAAGGACGACGGGAATGGGTTTTGCTCCATTACTCTGATTATATTTATTAAATATATTTATATATATGATATATAATTTGAAATTTTATTATAATAAGTAGGAGAGTAAAAGGTTTGATTCGGTTAGGGTTAAGGAAAACTTTAGTATCAAATTGAACATTTCGATTTTATTGATTGAGGAACCGAAACAAAGCATATACTATAATTCGATTTTATTGATTTTATTGATCTGGTAGAGAGAAGGGATTCACATGATATGAAAAAGGATGTCATAAAAACTTTATATAATTTTAAATTGGGAAAACTTCTTTCCAAACTTATATAAAGGAAAACTTTAGTATCAAATTGAATATTATAATGGTAAAAAGTTGCTCTGTAAATCCCCTCTTTCCTAACTTTTAATACAAAATGGGTGTTATTAATTACTTATCTTTTAATATTCAAAGAATTAAAAGGGCTAAGTATTTAAATATAAGATTTTGGTCAATTTGATTTGTTTCGGTGTAAAAATTTTCAACATCGAACCATACCATATATTATAAATAAATAAATAAAAACAGACTGATAACTGGAATTTTAGTCGATCTTGAGCGATCAGTTTGGTTTTATAGATTTTTCTTACATCCCTAATAATAAGATTAAAAAATAAAACACTTGGCATTCATTTTCAGTCATTTATTTCTCATTTCATATATTTTAACCTTTCATTAATTATAGATCATTATTCATAATATACCATATTATTTCTAAATTTTATTAGTATTCCAATTCTTGAACTTAGAGGATGTTTGGGATGATTTAAATAAATATACTTTTTGATTTTTTACGAAAAGATGTATGAAAAAATATAGAGGTAATGTAATATAAAAACGATAAAAAGACAGAAAAAAAAAAGTATGATAATATAAGAGATGTCAAATAGTGTCTTACAAAATCAATCTGCTCCTGCTCTGCTCCAATTTGTCCCTTCCCCAATATGATACAGGAAAAGAGCAAAACATTACGAAATTGCTCCAAACCCACCCTGTTGCCATCTTTAAGAAATAGTTGTGCCCAAGATTGTTGAGTTTGGACCGTTTGGGCCCATTCTTATATCAAAAGCCGAACATTGCCTTGTTTGTTTTGAATTTTGAGATATTATTTCAAAAATAATTTTTTAAAGAGAGTTTAGAAAATTTAAAATTTTGTTTGGTTGTATATTTTGAAAATAGAATTAGAGTTTTGGATTATTTGATATTTTTTTGTAGTTAAATAAATAGATGTAAGAGAAAAAGTGATTGAAAATGAGAAAAGAAAGAGAAAAAAACAATTGATTAATGTGTAATAGAAAGAAAAATAATTTTGAAATCTTTTTTAAAACAAATTTCAACCAAACATATTTTTAAAAAAATTTCTCTAAAAATATATTTTGAAATACCTCTGTGTTGAGTTCAAACTGGGCTGGCCATAGTTTCTTTGTATAACCTGGCTTTACTGGAAACCAATAAAAATGACACAACAACATGGTCCAATTCCTTTGGTTGGGAAGCGCAGCTATGGGTGGACACCAGCCAGCTCAGTTAGACATTGTCAAGCTGTCATTCTATTTGCAACTAAATACTAACTTGTACATTCAACTAAAATTTTAAAATTTAGTTTTTATTATGGGGAAATTTTTTTAAGCTCCCTAATAATAATAATTTACAGGATAAAGGACATAAAAAAAAATAGTTATGCATCAGGTCCCTGAACAACTTGGCGCGCGTTTTTAATTATTTTGTGGACCAAAATACCCTTCCAATAATCAACACAAAAACGAAACTCATTCCGACGTCTGAGTTCCATTCCAAGCATCTAGCATCTTCACGAACAAGAGAACATCAGAATTAGGGTTTCAATATCATCTTCATCATCGACATTAGAGCTTCGTTATCTTCTGCAAAAATCATTTCAATTCCTTCCTCACAAATTTCTCTGACCCCGTTCATCTTCAAGTTTTATCTCAGTTCATCTTCGTCATCTCAGTTCATCTTTGTCACGTCGCATCTTCATCTCAGGCCATATCAGCTCGTTATTCAAATTTCATCCTAACTCTGGTAAGTTTTTTTTACAATACAACTAGATTTTCTCTGAAAACACAGTTAATTGCATTTTATATTGACCTTCCATAAATTAGGATTTCAATTTCGTAATTAAAAGCTACTTGAATTTGGAAAAAGTTATTTCTGTGTATTTTGAATTTATTCTTGAGCATGTTTGTGTGATTTTATCTGTAAATTTCTCTGGCATTTGAATTTCTTTAGTTTTTGCTTGATGTATGTTTTTTCTTTTAATTTTCTCTGGCATGTTTATTTTGAAAAAAGCAATTCTCTGTGTTTTGAACTTATTCTTGAACATGTTTGTGTGATTTTATCTGTAAATTTCTCTGGCATTTAAATTTTTCTAGTTTTTGGTTGATGTATGTTTCTTCTTTCAATTTTCTCTGGCATGTTTATTTTGAAAAAAGCAATTCTCTGTGTTTTTATCTTATTCTTGAGCATGTTTGTGTGATTTTATCTGTAAATTTCTCTGGTATTTGAATTTCTCTAGTTTTGCTTGATGTATGTTTCTTCTTTCAATTTTCTCTGTCATGTTTATTTTGAAAAAAGCAATTCTCTGTGTTTTGAACTTATTTTTAAGCATATTTGTGTGATTTTATCTGTAAATTTCTCTAGCATTTGAATTTCTCTGGTTTTTGCTTGATATATGTTTCTTCTTTTAATTTTCTCTGGCATGTTTATTTTGAAAAAAACATTTCTCTGTGTTTTCATCTTATTCTTGAGCATGTTTGTGTGATTTTATCTGTAAATTTCTCTGACATTTGAATTTCTCTGATTTTTGCTTGATGTATGTTTCTTCTTTCAATTTTTTCTAGCATGTTTATTTTGAAAAAAGCAATTCTCTATGTTTTCATCTTTTTCTTGAACATGTTTCTGTGATTTTGTCTATAAATCTTCCTGCTTTGTAAATTTCTCTGTAATATGTATTTTTAATTGGAATGTCTATCTTTCTCTGGAATGTCTATCACTCTCTTGTCTGTGTCTAAGTTTCTCTGGTATTTATAATTTTCTCTGACCATATCACATCACTTTCCTCCCTTGTGTGTCTCTATCCTGTTTAATTTTCTCTGGCATTTTAATATTATGGACTGGAATGAATATTTCTTTTTTGAATTTTCTCTGACATGTGTATTTTGAAAAAAAGTTATTTCTTTATGTTTTAATCTTATTCTTGAACATGTTTCTGTGATTTTGTCTATAAATTTCTCTGCTTTGTAAATTTCTCTGGAATATGTATTTTTCTCTGAAATGTCTATTACTCTCTTGCCTCTGTCTAAGTTTCTCTGGTATTTATAATTTTCTCTGACAACATCACATCACTTTCCTCCCTTGTGTGTCTCTATCATGGTTAATTTTCTCTGGTTGTGTATGTAAATTTTTCTGACATTTTAATATTATGAATTAAAATTTTCTTTGAAATGGAAATTTCCTCAAGAATGTGTAATTTCCTCCGGAATGTGTATTTTTCTCTGGTATGTTTATTTTGTTCAATTCTTGGTTTCAATGTGGTGTAATTTTCATTGGCATGTTTACATTACTTTGTTTATTTTATCTTGCTAATTGTGGAATGGAAATTTTCTTTGGCTTGCTATGTTTACTTTTCTCTATCATTCATTTTCTCTGGTATGTTTACTTCTATATATAATTTTAACAATTATTGAAAATTTCTCTCCCATGTTTATGACGCATTGTTGATTTTCTCTGACATTTAATTTTTAATGTCCAATTTTCTCTGGCATGTCCAATTTTCTGTAATTTTTCCTTATCTGTAATTTTCTCTAATGTCTCCAATTTTCTCTTATCTGTAATTTTCTCCCTTATCTATAATTTTCTTTGACATGTTCAATTTTCTCTGGGATTTAATGTTGACATCTTTAAGTTTTAATCATTGTCTAGAAATAGCAAAACGTAAAAGCAGCGAAACACCGGAAACACCAACCAAGAAACAGAAACTCTCTCAGTCTTCTTATGAGCTAAGATAAAAAACCAGCAACAAAACACTAGAAACACCAAGAAAGAAAAAACAATTCTCTCAGTCTTCTTATGATCTAAGATCAAAAACCAGCAGCAAAACACCACAAACTCCTCGCCAAAACACACAAGTCCAAGGTGATGAAACAACTAGCATCCAGATGAGTACCCCAACTTCAAAAGACTCAAGCTCAAGGGGGAAAAAACCTGTTAAACTCCACAGAAAGAGAGCTCACTACAACATTCAATTCCAATCCAACCTCTCATTTGTTGTCTCATTTTTTCAAACACTTAAATTCAATTCAAAACAACTTATAGAGCTTCAAAAGACCCCATTCTGGTATTTGATCCAAGCTCTAACCACTGGAAGGATAGATCCAAAGAAATCTAGGAAATCTGATGATGATGTAGTTGCCATAATCCAATGTTACAATGAAACAACAAAATCATTCACAGTTGGTAAAAAGAACTTGACCTTTACAACAAATGACATGACCTTGATTTTTGGTTTGGAAGGAGGTAAAGGAGCCATGTCATTAAGATACTCTAAAAAGTCAAAATTTGCATTCCTAAGGAGAAGATTGCAAAAGGACACAAGATGCCTTAAAAATGCCTTGGTTAAAGCAATGAAAGGCAAGCAACCAACTGACTTCAAAGATGTAGCAATCATTGTTATATTGTACTTGTGTCTCATCCTATTTTTTGCAACAAGTGGGAATTCAATAGGGTGGGTTTTTATAAAGTATGTGGAACCTCTTGAATCAATGAAATAGTATGATTGGCCAGAAACAATCACATCAATATTGATTGATTCTATCATAGCATTGCACAAAACTCCAGAAAAAGTTACGCGGTGTGTCATTGCATTGCTGGTAAGTATAATATCCATTCAAATTTGCAGTTATCATACTTACAAATTTGTGCGTTTAGAAAATTTTAATTACTTTAATTTTCATCATAGTATTGGCTATGTGAACATGCAAATATCATTGACTCGGAAGACAGTAACACAACTGACTTCCCAAGAGGTGCCAAGTGGAACCTGCAAACCTTAACGAAACAGTTGTAGAAGACATTAGTTCACTCTCTTGCACCTCGACAGGTTAGATTTCTATCGCTACTGAAATCTCAGTGAAAGTCCAAAATTTCTCTAACCACTGCTTTGTTTCCCTCATTGTGCATTGATTGATTAAGATCAATTTTCTCTGAACTATCAATTTATGTTTTCTTCTTTGGTACCAACTAGTTTATTTCTGCCATTGTAATCAATTTTCTCTACAATCCAAATTTCTATGCAATCCAATTTTCTCTGACCACAATTGTAATACATTAACTTATATGCCCTGATTGATTTTCTCTAATATCTGAATTATGTTGATTATTTCATAATTTTCTCTAGCCCATAAATTGTTTCTCCTTGTGTGTAATTTTCTCTAGCCCATAACTTATGCGCCTTGTATCTTTGATAAACACTGTTTATTTCTACCCTTCTAATGAATTTTCTCTGGAATCTAAATTTCTCTAACACAAATATAGTCAAACATTAACTTATATGCCTTGATTGATTTTCTCTGATATCTAAATTATGTTGCTTGTTTCATAATTTTTTCTGCCTCATAAAATTAACTCCTTGTTTGTAATTTTGTTTGGCCCATACAATTTTCTCTGAAGTTTGTTTCTCATTAGTATCATTTAGATGAATTTTATTTTCCTTATTTGAATTTTTTCTCTTAGTGAATTTTGTAACATTTCTCTAATAAAATACAAATAGATAACAAGGAGCTAGTCAAAAACCCATCAGAGGAGTTCTGTCTTGGTAAAAAGACGAAGAAAGAATCAAAAAAGGCAATTGTCAAATTCAAGGAGACATTACAAGATTCATCTGAACATCAAGCAATTGTCAAATTCAATGAAGAAGCAGAAGGCAACATAGAAGAATATGAAGCCAGCAATGGACAAGAAGATCAAGCAAGCAGTGGAGAAGAAGAAGCCAGAGAAGAAAGTGAAGAAATAGAAGCAGAAGACAAAGAACAAAATAAACAGAAAGAAGAAGATAGTGAAGAAGAAGATGAAGAAGAAGATGAACAGTAAGAAGAAAACAAGGAGGAAAGTGATGAAGAAGAACGTAATGAGCCGATGGACCAACAACATGATAGCATTTGCGGCTCAACAATGCATCAGCCTCAAAAATGTGAGGAATCAAAGGATGTCCAAATTGCTAATCTACGTCAAAGACTAAAGGCATTTTCTCAATCTAAAAAAGAAGAAGAGAGAAATTGGATTGAATTACTTGTTGAAAAGGATATTGCAATAAGAACCTTCATATCACTTAACTCAGAACTTCAAGAAAGAGATAGCACAATCCAAATGAAACTAAGGATGTTGAAGGTTCAAAAAGAAGACGATACAAAAACAATTCAACAGTTAAGGTATTCAATTTTGGAGCTTGAAACTGAAAATGCTAAATTGCATGAACAAGTTCAAGAACTATCCGTCCAACTAGCAACACAACCATACCGAACACCAACACAACTTCAACCACGAGGTCAGTGAAAATCTTGAGCCACAAAAAGTTATGTCCTTGTGACAACATAACTTAGAGAAATTTCTATTTATTATAATTTTCGATGTCATTGGTAATTTTCTCTGGAAGTTATATTTCTCTGAACACATTAATTTCTGCCGCTTATTTCTATTGATTTCTACTGCTCATTTGATTTTCTCTGTCTATTTTCTTATTTGATTTTTGGGGCTTGTTTGATTTCCATTGTGTGTAGTTGGAATGCAAGTGGAACAACAACCAACAACCCAACAAGAACAAATGGCACACAAAGAACAACCGAAACAAAAGACAAAAGTATATGGTAACTGGAAAATATTGAATCAAATAAATTTACATATTGAAATATCATCTATTACTTCAGAGAAATTTCACTTTTACTGATATTTTCACTGTCTACAATAAAAAAAAATCTGACATCAATGATAAAAAATTTAAAGGCAAAAGAAAGGAAGGAAAAGCAGCACGATCCAGAATTTCAATATCCCAAAGTTGTGAAAGTGACTAGAGCTTCAAAACAAGCTGCAAAGCAAACTGAGCAAACCACGAAGGACAAAGAAGTACTTGATGCTGATGCGTACGTCTTGCCTCCACCTACAAACATCAGAAAATCTTGGGTCTTTCCACAAACTCTACCGATTTCAAGATTGATAAAAGATCATGTAAAAGACATCTTGCAGCACATATCAAATGTGTCTGGACTTGAGTAAGTACAACAAACAAAATAGAAGATAACAAACAACAAATTACAAACTTATATTGCATTAACAACAATTAAGTCCCTTCTTTGTCATCTTGTAGGGTTTTAATTTGGACGAGTAAGTTGAATCTCATTACCTTCGAAGACATTGGAAACCAAATAAAGCAAAAAGAAATTGCCAACAATGTAAGTCTTTCATCAAAATTTCTCTGCAATGTTCCATCAGCCTTTATAAACCAATATTACAATTATAAATCATATTTTTCAGGTCATTGATGGCTATGGAGAGATCTTTTTTGCTGACCAAATGAGAGAAAGACAACAACCAACTTCTTTTTTTTCCACATCCACGAGCTTAGTATGTTACTACTATTTTATTTGATTTTCTCTGGAATTTACTTACTACTTTCTCTTCTTAAGATACTTCTTGAAGCCAGTTGTGTACTAGTCTAATTTTCTCTAGCTAGTTGTGTCCATTTAAAATTTCTCTGTGTATATTTCTTAAATTCCTGTCATTTCAACTTTCTCATAACATAACCATTTTTTGATTTTCTCTGACCACAGAATTTCATCAAGATGATAGAAAATCAAGCTTTTCGAGTGTCCTTATTTGACAAGCATATTGAAACAGCATGGAGGAACTACAGGTTCCTCTATTTCCTAATAAATACTGGAGGTGATGACAAGTCCACACATGGAAATCACTGGACCTTGTTTGTCCTGGACAAATAAGACAATTTATGGAGGTTCTGCAACTTACTGAGGCCAAGGAGGGATGATGCAGAAGACAAATATGTCAAAGATGCAAAACAATTGGTAACGATTGCAAATTTCTCTGATCCATCATAATGTTTATGTAATGATAATTTTCATAGAATCCCATTGATTTGTCTGTAAATTTTTCTGTTATTTAAAAATTATTTTTTTGCAGCAAGATTATGTGGAAAATTTTTTGAAAGCTTACCTTGAAAGAGAGGCTCAATCACAACCCTCTTTCAAATTGATAAACTCACAAGACACAAGTTACGACTTTGAGTATGTCAACAATGCTCCACAATAAGACAGTGATTCGTAAGTTTCATACAACATCTATAAATAAGATAATCTGATTTGCATGTTTCTTAAAACTAACAATACCTATAATTTTATGCAGTTTGGATTGTGGCCTCTTTGTCTGCTATATAATGAAACAATATAGCAAGTATGAACCTATCAGTTCCAAATTGACCACACAAGAGATAAGTTTGATGAGGGCAGAACTCATAGAGAGATTTGTGACCGAAGTTGGCCGGTCATGGACTGAACCAATTGAAATACCTCCAGAAGAAGAACCAAAAATATAATGGTGAAACTAGTGAAAGGAAGACAATGTACATATCCACACAGAGAAAATTGTCCACATATATGTATATATCCACATAGTATTAACCGTTCAATTTTTTGTTCATACATTGAAGGAATGATGATGCTTGACATATATGTTTTTTTTTTTTTTTTTTTTGACTAATGTAAATTTCATTTTTGTTTTATTTTGACTAATGTAAATTTCATACCTATCAATGGTTAAATATATATATATATATATTATTGTGATTGTCAACACAATCCACACAGAGAAAATTGTCTGTAGAAATCTCTCTGGTATGATATTACCAAAAATTCACAGAGAAATTTAACTCGTATCGTCCCAAGGGAATGCCGATATGATCATGTAATCTATAATGCTTTGTGTTGGTACAAAACAATCATCAAACTCAACAAAACACAAAGCGCACAGTAATTTTCTTTACTACTGGAAAATTTCATTGGATGAATTTGAAGTTTCAAAACACAATGCCTAGATAATTTTGTCTGCTAGTGGAAAATTTCTCTGGATGAAATTGACAGATTTGAATGGTGACAGAAAATGGAATTTCTAAGTTGTGAATTTATCTGGGTTGAGTGATTTGGAGAGGGGGAATTTCTCTAGGTTGGTGAGGAAAATTTCTCTGGCTTTAAGAAAAATTTCTGAGTTAAAGTGATTCTAGATAAATTCTTCTCTGGTCCAGAGAAATTCTCAACTCAGAGAAATTTCAAAAGAGCTGATTTTTGTTTCTTGGTTGTACTCAGTGCAATAATTTTGTTTATGCTCTGTCTGGTGTGCACATTTCTTGAAATGCGCACACTGTTTTACAATGCACATTTCTTAAACTTAGAGAAATTTCAACAAACACAATGCACACTGTTTTTCAATGCTTTTGGCAAATTTCTCTGGATGAATTGCACCTCACAAAACACAATGTACATTTCAACAAACATAATTCCCATAGTAAATTTCTCTTCTACTGGAAAACTTCTATAGATAAATTTGACTAATATAAAGTTACCAGAAATTCATAGAGAAATTTAACTCGTATCGTACCAAAGAAGGTGCATATATGATTATGTAATTTGTAATGCACTGTGTTAGTACAAAACAATTATCAACTTCAAAAAACACAATCCACACAGTACTTTTCTCTGCCATTCTCAAATTTATGTGGATGAATTTGAAGCTTCAAAACACAATACACAGAGAATTTTCTCTGCCATAGGAAAATTTCTCTGGATTAAGTTGACTGGTATTACAAACCCATTGCCTATAGTATATATCAACAAACACAATGCAAACTTTAACTGATATTGGAAAATTGCTCTGGATGAATTTGATTGATATTATTATATACAAAGTCTAAAAAACATTTCACAAAACAAAATACACAAAGTAATCATCAAATGTATTATTCAATCAATAAAATGTATTATCCTCAACTATTTAACAAAGGTTCCTTGCATGTCCTCTTATTATGGCGACCAATACTCTCACAACGACTATACTTAATCACCCTTTTAAACTCTCCAGTAGAAGAAATTCTGTTCTTTTT
The DNA here is from genome assembly GCA_025200525.1 of Camellia lanceoleosa. Lineage (NCBI taxonomy): Eukaryota > Viridiplantae > Streptophyta > Magnoliopsida > Ericales > Theaceae > Camellia > Camellia lanceoleosa. The sequence continues at coordinate 22,700,076 of CM045767.1, forward strand.
TGGCTTCCTAGCTGGTCTCTTACTCAATGGACGTAAAATCATAGCATCATCAATGCTACACACAGGTTTTTCAACAGTTAGAACTGGGCCAATAGAAAACGAGTATGCTTGACGATACATATCAGCATGAAAAAATGGTTCAACAAATAAATTCAAATTCTTTCCACTCCTAAAAATTGCAGCAACAGCATGTTAACATGGATACCCATTTATTTCCCATTTTCGACATGAACAACTTCTCAACCCAAGATCAACCATAACCAAAGAGAAACAATGCACTTCAAATACATTATCAGATGATAAACTCACATTCCATGTCCTCCCATCCAAGAAAGCCTTCTCCAATACACTATCCATACGAGAACAGAGAACTTTATTCCATTTACTAGAGAGCAGCCTCCTATCAGACCTCATATTCATGATTTGCAACCGTATCATGTCGACCAAATTTGTTATTGGCAAGTGCCGAGCATCTCGTATCCATGAATTGAATGACTCAGCAACATTTGAATACATCTCACCATAACGTTTCCCCTCAAAATATGCATCACTCCAATTTTCATATGGTAAACTTCTCAAGAAAACACTCACAATGTCTCCTCCCTCACTTTTTAATTCATTTAACTTGAAATGAAATTATGCCTTTGTTGGCGCACATGCACATTTTGAAAACTTGGACACTATCGTCTCCCTAACCAAATTTGTGTTTCCACATGACAACTTATCCCTCAAATTTCTCTTTAGATGTTCAAGACAAAATCCATGAAAGCAGTTAGGGAAAAACCTAGCAATTCCTTTCACAATACCACAATGTCGATCTGATATGAAACTTATCACCCTTTCTGATCCCAATACTCTACATAAATGTTCAAGAAACCAACACCAATTGTCTTTATTCTCAGCATCAATAACAACAAAAGCTATAGGAAAAAAACCTACAAAACAAATAGGAACAAGCATATTAGATATACACATGCAGAGAAAATTAGAATAATAAACAACCAGAGAAATTTGACACTGCAAATATCCAGAGAAAATTCACTTAGTGCCCAACTCTAGAGAAAATTTAAACATTGGCAACATCCAGAAAAAATTGACTTAGTGACAAACTACAGAGAAAATTCACACAATTAGAATATCCAGAGAAAATTCACTTAGTGAACAACCACAGATACAATTCGCACAATGATAACATCCAGAGAAAATTCACACATTGACCAAAATTCAGTGAAAATTTACACAGTGGCCACAGTCATAAAAAACCCACACAGTGGCCAAAACCAAAGAAAATTCAAAGTGTCAGAGAAAAATCACATTCACTCAATTCCTACATGTATAGAAAACTCACATACTTAGACAAAATAAGATATATTTACAATTGTCTTTATTCCCATCTTTTCCCGCTGTAGCAAGCTATAACATGCCCGGGGGTATCCGCACGCGTTAAACAGTTGGGACCCTCGAGATCTCTTTGATCTAATCTCACGAGTGAAATGTGAAACTTAGATGAGAGTCTAGATTTGGAAACTTTTATTGAAGATCCATTTTATTGCAATTTTGTCAAAAATGGACTACGTCATCAGATCTCAGAGTCGCCACCTAATATTTTGGAAAATTAGGAAACCCATGACTCGTGCCAAGGCCACCGTTCGTCGTAACCAAGGATGCTTGGCTCGGAACCTTAGGTATGAGAGGGGAAGGTCAATAATGAGCACCCCCGCTCACCCGATCAAAAGATCGGCTTCTACTAAACCATGATATGAATTTTATTTTCTTTATATGTTCATTTTCTGATTATTTAGTAAATCCTAAAATTTACTATGTGAAGCATACAAGTATAGACTAGTTTGCTCAAATTGGAACAATTTAATTTCATGTTTGTTTTTCGAAAAGGATTTGAATTTGCCACTTGACAAAGTGGGCTTTAAAGTTTGTGAATTTGCCACTACAAAGTGGGCTTAAAACGTACATTCGTTGAGTCATTCCAATTCAATCAATAAGCCTTCATCTACAGGCATTCAAATAGTTTATCATTTACGCAATTAGCCTCATGGTAGGATGCTAAACATAATAAGAAAATCACACACAAATGGGATGCTAAAACGTAAAAACTCACAGATTTACCGATGTCCCTCGAACAGCTACAAAACAAAGTTAGTAAAATATGCATGATCTTATATACAGAATCCTAATGCAATTCACTCATGAGATGCAACTAGAGATTCGGCTTCTAAGATATGACATATGAATCATCTCAAGAACATGAGGTAGCGCACATAACCACATAGAAATTGATTGAATCTACAAATGCAAACTTAGCCGAATCAAGATGCATGAATCATGGATGCAAAGCATGAATATGATCAAAAATAAATATGATGTTTATGTACAAATAAGGAAAGCGAGTAAAAGAACGGGATAGAAAGAAGCGGGGCGGGGAATTATTACAACACTTGAATAAATTATTACAGACCAAATGAGAGAGAGAGGAGGGAATATTGCAATAAAATACGATAAAACCACACAAAACACTCAAAATAAAAATAAACAAAATAAAAGCTTCATGTTCCTTGGAATTGTTGGCGGAAATTGGTCAACATTGGGAGATTATGCCATCTTATCCGAAAGAAGCTAACCGACCGGCCAAATATGCCGGCCAGCCAATAAGGCCGAGCAAAACCTGTTTTGTTGCAAAACCAATAAAAGGAACAAACAAGAAATATGTAGGTGGCTCAACTAACCACTACCGGTTAGCTTACAACAAGGAAACAAAAATAGAAAGTGCAAAATTATAACAAAACTAACATGAACCTAAATTAAGAAGATAAATATAAGGTAGGACATGTAAGATTAAAACAAAACTAATATGAAACTAATATAAGAGGATAACTTTAACCTAGGAAATGCAAGATTACTACACAACTACTATGAAACTAAAACAAGAAAACAAATATAAAATAGAGCATGCAATATTGTGAAATTAAAATAAGAATAAAAAAAAAAAAAAAAAAAAAAAACACAACTACTACAAAACTAAAACAAGAAAACAAATATAAAATAGAACATATAAGATTGTGAAATTAAAATAAGAACACAAAAAAAACACAAAACTAAAACAAGAGAATAAATATGGGATAGAATATGCAAGATTACAATAACACTAACATGGACCTAAAACAAGAAAACAAATATAAAAATAGAACATGCAAGATTACAACAAAACTAATGTGAAACTAAAATAAAAAAATAAATATAAGATAGAACATAATATGAAATTAACATAAGAAAATAAATATAAGATAAAACATGTAAGAAAAATGAAAGAATTGAAAATTCACCTTGCAAAGAAGGATTGAACTTCTTGATTTTCAAACTTCCTCTTGATCACGTTCAAGGTTGTGAATTATGATCTTAATCCTCAATTCAAAAGCTTGGAATTTGAGCTTAAAATGACGGTTTTGAACAAGTGTATGATCACTCTATTCTTGGAAAGAATACTCTCTCTTTGGCTAAGGCTTTGAGTGATTTTTGACAAGGGGAGATGAGATGTAAGAGGCTATGTAACTTCACTGGTTTGGCAAAACAACTCTCTTGTTTTTAAGACTTCTTTTTTCTCAAATTCTAACACAATTTTAGTATTCTCTCCCTACCCTTCTCTTCTTCAAATCCTCCCCTCAATTCAAGACTACAGCTCTCATTATATAGCCAATGCAAGTGGGCAATGGTGGAAGACAAAGGGGAGTTAATGGGGGACAATGTATAATGGAGGTGAATGATGAATGGTGATGGTGTGGTGTGCTTTAGGAAAATGGATTATCACTTGAGATGGTGGGATGTGATTATGAAAGTAGATGGTGAGTGGGGATGGTGGGATGTAATTATAAAAGTGGATGGTGAGTGGGGATGATGGGATGTGATCATGAAAGTAGATGGTGGAGTGTAATTATGAAAGTGGATGGTGAGTGGAGATGGTGGGATGTGTAGATGATGAGTGGAGATATTAGAGGATGAGTGGGTGCACTTGAATGGATCAAAAAATGGCTCAATGGGGTGTCCCAACCGAATTAAAACCAAGAAAAAGGGGGCTGCTGCTGTTTTGGCCCGAGTCAACAAAATCTGCTATTAAGCCCAACTTCAAACGGGCATATCTCCCCCATATGGGCTTGGTTTTAGGTGGTTCTTGGGTCTAAATTGAAGCCCCAGAAGTCTACTTCCCAATGGTGGTGGTCTCACAATTAACTTCCAAGTGTACAAAGAGATATGCCTAATTTAGTGAAGGCTGTTCATTTCTCTCGGGCCCAGGTCAACAAAATCTGCTCTTAAACCCAACTTCAAATGGGCATATTTCCCTTATTTGGACTTGGTCTAAGGTGGTTCTTGTGTCTAAATTGAAGCCCCAGGAGTCTACTTTCCAATGGTGGTGGCCTCAAAATTAAATTCCAAGTATACAAAGAGAAATACCTAATTTAGTGAAGGCTGCTCATTTCCTTCTTAATGATTTGATACTCATCCTTTTCCTAAACCAGTTTTCTTTCATCCCCTCATATTTCCTTCAACTCCAAACCTATAAAGAAGATGTTTTTAAATATTTTTCAAAAATTTCCCCTCCCTTCCATTTATTTCCACTTTGTCCTTAGTCAGTTTACGGAAAAGTGTAATATTTTAATCGAAATGGGAGCCTCGGAACATCGTAGAAACATTTTTAAAAAATTATTTTGAAAAGAGGGTTTTAAAGTCTAAAATAGTTTGGCCAAAAAATGTGTAAAGGTTGGGATTAAAGCTCAAATTCCATTTTTCTTGTTAAGGATTCTGTGAGAAACACATTTTAATTTGTCATCATCGGGTAATCAACAGAAAATGCCCAAGTCTTAGGGCTGATTAAAATGGGATGTCTACACAAGGATAACTCCTTTGTATCGTCCTTTCAAAAATGTTCCATCAAGAAAAAGCAATGACCGACAATATTTGAAACCAGCAATGCATGCATGAAAAGCCACAAACACTCTTTTGAAACGCTTGTTATCTTCAAAATCTAACTCAAAACAATTACTTGGATTGTTCTTCAATGCCTCATCAAAATACCACCGTAATTGATCGAATGAAAAACAAGAATCCCCATATGTACTGCATTTTCCTTTTTCAACCCCCAACCAACCACAGCTATAACTGTTTGAGACCCCATACTTGTCTTTCATTTCTTTGACCACATCCACTGGACGAGTTAAAGGTTTTGCACTTACCTCTTCAAGTATCAGCCCAGAAACTAAGTTGGAAGTCATCCTAGCATGTTTACCCGTATGAATGCCACACCACACGTATATTCATTGTTCAAAGTCCTTATGTAGAAGAACCCATTTGTTTTTTCAACTAAAGCATATACACGCCACATACATCCCCTTTATTCCTTATATGCACATTCTGTCGTAACCCTCAGCTTGTCATTTTTAACATACATAAACTGAAAACCAACCTCAATAGCATACTTGCATAAAAAAGTACGGAACTCAACCACACCACCCTCAAACTTTTGTCCAACACTCATAATATTATTTCGCCAACCAGTTGACAATAACACCTTTTCTTGGTGAGAACAAAACTTAGAGAGTGAATTCCTTTCAATATCCACTAGCCTATCACATTCACCATCCACAACATCTACCCAATTAGACCCCACTTCATCCTCTTCATCAGAAGTACTACACCTACTAACTGAAACATCAACTATATCAACACCACGTGCACAAACAACCCTCAACATATTCAGAAAATCAATATTATTTTGAACCATACAATTCGGATGGCCCACAATAGAATATGAAATACACATAGTCTCAAGTTTTAAATTCTCCTATGTTTTACACAAAATGCCAACCAATTCATCAAAATTCAATTCACATGAAACATTAATGACAATAGTATCATTCCCATATTTGCACAGCAACAACACTACACTGTCCATCGAAACTAAAAGAAAAAACAAGAAAAATAATTTGTTCAACATAAAAACACTTCACAAGAACAACATAAAAGTCCAGAGAAATTTAAGAACTTTTGCTCAGAGAAACAAAAAATTATATTCATTTTATACAAACTTATAATTTTCTCTGAACTACAAACTGAAAGTGAATAATAAACTTATAATTTTCTATCAACTACAAATAAAAGTCCAAAGAAATTTAAGAACTTACATTCACTTTCTCAGATTCAATCTGCATTAGAAACTTTGGATTATAATAACAAACTTACAATTTTCTTTGGACTATACCAGCAAAAAGTGCAGAGAATGAAATTTCTCTGGTTTAAACAAATTTCTCTGGTTTGAAAAAATAGAGAACAAAACTTATCATTGATCAACATGTTGATGAAAAATAGAGCACGAAAAATGAACTCTAAACATTAAAATCAACTACACTGTCAACACTCTTTGAAATTTATCAAAAAACAGAGAATCAAAATTAATTTCAAAAAATAAAAATCAACTCTATCAAGATGGCCTCTCTCTAAAATTGATCAATAATAGAAAATGAAAAATCAACTCCAAAAATCATAAACAAGAGCTAGTCTCTCTTTAATTACGAATTGATTAAAACTGAAAACAAAATCAAATCGGAACTTAATTACGAATTGATCAAAACTGAAAACAAAAACCTAATGCAAAAAAACACTCGAACAACTAATATCAAATCGGAATCCTTACATAAAATTCAAAACAAAAATCAAAATTCATATGGAATCTGTATCGAAACCATACCTAATTCAACTCCACTGAAAAACCTACGCAATCAACACATTGTAACACCTACACGATCGTCGAAATCTCTACCGCCAAGTACACTGCAACACTTGCGAGATCCCTACGAAATCTCCGACAAAATCTTCACTGCGAGACCAGTTTCCAAAATCTCCACCATGAAATCAGCAACTGAATATTCTTGTCTCTTTCTTTTTTTTTTTGGAACTGAGCAATAGAATATTCCAAAATCCAAACAAGGGTAAATAAGGTATTTTATAACATAAAATAAAGTTGAGGGACTTTAGCCATCAAAACATATTATTGTGTACCTCTCCTCCTATCAAAAGTTGGAGAGGGACCGTAGACCAATTTTTCCTTTTATTATACTCTAATATAAATTTATTAATAAGAATAATATACATTAAATCCTAACATAAATTTTTTTTTTTCTCATTGTACACCCTAACTACTTGCATGTATTCTTCGTATTTAAGTGGCTTCATCTTCTTTTCCAAATTTTAATTATTTTCTCTTCATCTTCTTCTTCACTCTAAAACTCCAATCCACTACAACAAGGCCTCATTTGGGAAGTTGACTATTTTAGCAGGTTATTTTAATTATTTTAGTAAAGTAAAATATTTGTGTTTAGGAATGGAGTTGATTTTTTTTGTAATTGGATGCGATGTTTGTGAGAAAAAATAGTAAAATGATTATGGGTTTAATGTGACATTTTGTCTTATTGACTATTTTAGCCTATTTTATCTTTTTGTAGATTTTAGCCAAAAAAAGCCTAAAATTGGCTTCTGAAACAACCCCCAAAATTCACTATTATCATCAATATTATTATTTTTTATTGTGATGTTCTTTTAAATAAAAGAAAATTTGAACAAAATCAAATAATAAATAAAAATAAAATAAAATAAAATAAAGTTTTTTTTTTTTTTTTGGTAAGAGGTAGGAGCCAAATGTTGGTGGAAATTATAACAATTTCCTTTATAAACTCTGATACCACTGTAGGAAGTGAGAGAGCGGTATAAATCACTTGTTGTGATTCATAATGAGACACAATATTTAACATAATTTGGCCTCACTGCCTACGTTCACGATAAAGTAACCATTTTCACTATATAATGGAAATTACAAAGAGATTACAATGGACACCGAAGGAGCTCTCCTCTCTACCATAGAGAGTCAATCTCTCTTACGCTTTGGACAAAGCAACTTTCTGTAACTTTCAAACTCTTTTAGAATCTAATTTCCCTGACTAGAGATGGTTTTTGTATCTCCCCATTCTTGGAGATTACATTTTCTTTTACTCTGTCTCAACCAATCTTACAACCTATCTATTTATAGGCTAAACTAATAATCTAAACACACAATTTGAACACAAGAAAAACAAACAACAACTATCCTAATCAAATTGAACTCCTCAGTCTAGGATCTTCTTCAATCTTCTAGAGACTCCTCTTCATCTTGAACTTTGCAGCCTTCAAATGCACATTGATGAAACTTCATGAATTCTCTAGAAGCTTCTAGCTTTTTCTTCTCTTCTTCAAATCCAAATTGAATTCCTCTTCTTCAATTTGGAATTCTTTGGCACCTTCTTTTTCAAATTCAAATTGAGTTTGATTTCTAATATCCCCCCTCAAACTCAATTTGCTAGATTCCTTCACTCCAATCAATTTTCAAGCTTATAACTTCAATATCCCCCCTCTTAAGCTTGATTCTTGACACAATGCCTCATATCTGCTCATGGATCTCATTATGACCTCTTGTCTGGTCTTTGTAGTCAATCATTTATTGACTTCTATGTCTCTAAACAACCTCCTGTTATTCGGTGCTGTCAATCTCTCATTGATGTCTTCTCTCTTGGAGATCAACCATCCGTTGTCTGTTGTGTGGTACAACCACCTGTTGTCCACTATAGTCAACCACTTGTTGACTTATGTATTTCCAATGTCACATAGAACCACATGTTGTTTGTCTTGTCCATGATATCTAGGACGTCTTTTATCACCCATCTGTGATGTGTCCTTTCTTGTATTCTTCGATTCCTGCTTTGAATAATATTTTTTCACGTCATCTCTTCAAATAAAATCTATAAAATTTTTGTATGGAATTTACAAAATTTTGGCCATATAGATATGTCCAGAATACTCCAAATTAGGGGTGAGCAGCGGATATACCGATCCGCCAAAACCGACCGAACCAAACCGATCTGCCGCATTTTGGACGGATGCGTGGTGACGAGCGGACGGTTGCGGATTGATTTTCTCCAATCCGCCAATTTGGCGGACGGATGGCGGATTTGAGATTCTTTTGGCCGCAACCGAACCGCCAAACCGCGAGCACCCCTAGTAATTTATAAGACTGTGTTTTCAATTTGTTTAAATATTCTATTTGTGTTTTCAATTAAAAAAGAGTTTAAATATTCTGTTGAAAAAAAGTTTTCAACTTGAATATCTTTTTTGAATTGAAAAAAATAAACGTATTATTTATCTACATTTTTTGGTTTTTAAATCTATCTCTAAAAATAATAAATAGAAAATATGATTTATGCTGGTTGGTTTTTGTTTCCAAAAACAAATATAGATATAACAATACAGAGACATACAATCTTTACTACTGTTCTGTTTATAGTTTTGGTTGTTTGAATTATTTTTATATTTTAAGAACCACAGATTGTAATAGTTTATGGGGATGAGGCATGCTGTGATTGTAGTATGTGGATGAGGCATGCAGTGATTGTGATATTCTAAAGTTTCAAACTTTCTTACTTTGGATGAGGCATGCAGTGATGGTAATATTTTTTTAAGTCATTGTTTGTAATACTTTCTTCTCTTTTTTTTTTTTTTTTTTTTGAGGAAGTGCACAAGTTGAATTATGTTGAAAATTTATAAAATTTGAAACTGCCAAACCGATTCGCATCCATCCGCCAAACCGCCAATCCGCTCAATCTACATCCGCCGAATTGGCGGACGGATGCGGATTGATTTTCTCCAATCCGCCAATTTGGCGGACGGATGACGGATTGGAGATTTCGTGGCCGCAACCGACCCGCGCCCACCCCTACTCCAAATAGGAGGTTTCTATCATTTTTAAAAAGTTAATAACATATTTTATAGGAGAAATTACCCTCTAGTGGTAGCTTTAAAAATTATTACATATTAATGAAAAAATATATAATTTTAATTATTAATATTTATACCCAAAATATGAGTATGTGAAAAGCTGTTTAATTTTAACTTAAGGCCTCGTTTGGAGAGTTTGAATTTTAGCTTAAAAGTCAAAAAATTACTAAAAAGTCAAAAAATCAACAAATTATACATAAAAAAAAATTAAAGATTCTCATTTCTCTTTACTTTTTGTATTTTTTTCGTAAAAATTCAAAAATTCATCTCAAATATACTAATTTTTTATCTCATATTTTAGTCAAAAAGCCAAAAAAAAACTACCAAAATAGTCTGTTGCCAGTGTAAATTTATAAAAATAATTGTGGAGATGTAGTTTGGAAATACTCTTCTGATCCTGGGGAATGCTCGTGATCCTCTTCTAGTCACCTGAAAAGGAATAAACACTCCGGTCAGGGGTGCCGGAATTAGCACTCCGACGGACAAGTCAGTCTCAATGCTCAAGAATGCTTGTATTCTAAGTTTAGTACAACAATTCTCACATACCTTTCTTATTCTGTTGTTCCTTTATTTATACTCGTTTCCTGGGCCTCGTGGCCAGGCCCACTTGTCACTCATTATCCTCTTATTTACTCGGCTCCATAGTTCACTATCTCTTCAGCCTATCTATTTTATTCGGCATCCTTATTGTGCAGGGTAAAGCCGTGTAATATCTGTCTTCTAGAGTACGCTTCTGATTATTCCCATTATCAGGCTCCCACAATTGCCCCCAAACACCCCGCTAGCATCAGTTAGTCGGCGTGTTTGGCTAGAAGTCAAAAATTCGGCGGTTAAACCTCTTCCCGATGCGTATCAGAACGCGTACATGCTTTTTGGTCATTGTAATGCTTTCCCGCCCCATTCGTGCTTCTCTCGCATTTATTACGATTTGAAACTTAAGTCCCTTCGAAAACATGCTTTTTCGAATATTTGAACCTCCTGGACTACCAGTCGGTATCTCTTCTTCGACGCGTTTTCTGCAACTCCTATCTGTTCTCTCTTTGTCTCCTTTGCCTTTCGTAAGTTTTCTTCTCTTCTCCTTGCAATCCTACTTTCCGTATTTATTTTTTATTTAGAATATCCTTGAGTCCTCACTAGAATGGCTAAGCCTTTGAAAGACCTCATTTCCGAGGGTCGAATTTCTGGGTTCCGAAGACATTTTTTTATCCCTGAGGATGTCCATCTTTCTCTAGTAACGAACAATACCCTTGATGTGGAGAGGGACAACCAAAATACAATCATCTTCCTTCTCCTGTCTATTACGGAAGGCGGAGTTCGCTTTCCCCTACACCCATTTCTCAAGGCCGTCCTCTGCCATTGGAGTCTGATTCCTTCGCAACCCAATGTGAATTTTTTTCGAATCGTAATGGGAATCGTAGAGTTGAACCAGCACCTCAGGATCAACCTTGGCATTCTGGTGATTCGACACTGCTGTACCTTAGCCAAATCCTCCGGTCAGCACAGGTGCTACTTTCTCAAGGCCAAGGACACCGACCATCACTTGGTAACGATGCTTGCCAGCTCTGGCAAACGAGTCGACGATGTAATGATCAATGTCCGAGGCAACTGGGAATTCGACGAAGGCGAAGATCACCTAGACCCTATTCCCAGACGGAGGGGTGAACCAGGTTGCCATGTAACTCCCTGTTTGTTGATCTTTATTTTATGCGGCTTTTTCTCCATGCCTTACCCTTTGTTTTTGCAGGCAATAAGTTGAAGAGGATTTTGACCTCGGCTGACGACGCAGTCCTTATGGAAATTAAAACTGCACTAAAGTACTTTGGCCGTCCAAACGTACAGAAACAAGGGAGAGCTGCCCATATTCTCCTACGGTACGAGCCTACCTATACTACATTCTCGGCCGCGGACGACATCCTGATCCCAGCCGGTGTCCTGATCCCAGCCGACGAACAACACCTTACGGCTCTTGTCTTCCCTAGTTTCAAGATCCTTAGGCAAATTGGTCTCAAAGCTTCTGATTTGGAGCAAGGCTTAGAGCCGGTTGTCGAGGTAGATGCCGAATCAACGAGGGAGTTTGCTGCTGAGGCTAAAGAAGTCGACGAAGCTCTAAAATCAACGTTTGAGGCAGCCGGTCTTAACCAGCCTAACTCACCGTCCACTTCGAGTCGGGCAAAGCTTTCCTTTGGAGATATTTTTACAAACTTGGGAGACTTTCCCGGCACTTTTTCAGAAGGCATGGCTGGGGAGAATCTCATGCAGATAGCGAGAAAGAGAAATGCCGAGCGAATGGCCGCTCGAAAGAAAGCCGAGACCGCTCATTCTGAGCCTGTCTCAGTTGAATCTTTACAACTCGTTACTGGAGAAGAAACGACTCAAGTTTTTGTGGCCGAGACGGAGAAGGAGGCTGAACAGCAAATTACGAAAGAATGACTAGTTCTAAAAGAGCGGGGCGAAAAATGTACTGCCGAGGGAGAGACCGGCTCAGAGGATGGCCCTACTAACAAATGGCCTCGCTTAGAAGAGTCTGACATGGTTGTTCCTTTCGTTGTTCAACCAAAGATAAAAAATATGTCAATCTCCTCTGACGTATCCGCCATGAAGGATCCAGCCGTAGTGTTGAGCTTGGCCGCCTCAGTTTCGTTACCAGCTGACCAGGCCACCTTTCAAGAAGAGCCAGATTTGGTAGCTATAGCGTTTGCTACCCAATCGGCCCTTTTGGTGTATACGATATTTTCTTTTTCACTCATTTGGTTTGCATATGATATTGCTCGGTGTGATGATCCCAACTTGTTTTGCAGACGGTTGGAAGGATAGCCGAACTAGGCCGTTGGCAGCGTGACGGCATTGAAAGAATTGGCCGCTTAAATTCTGAAGCTGAAGGTCAAAGGAGCAGGGCCGAGTTCGAGGCGATGAGAGCCGCAATGGAAAGTGCTCGAGCCGAAACTTAAAAGGAGAGGGCTCGAACTGCTGACCGGCTCAGGACCGAAGCCGAGGATAGGGCAAACGCGAGTGAGGAATCGCTCAAGCTTGCTCAGGAGGCGCTTGCCAAGGCAGAGGCCGAGTTAGAAGAATTAAAGGCGGCCAAGAAAAATGCCGAATCTAAAGCTTCTACGGCGCTAGAGGCTGGAAAGAGCGCCGCCTTGAAGGAATACATAGATGAGGTCCCCAAGTTCGAGAATCGGGGATTCAAACATGGTTGGTTCAAAGCCCTTGTTGCCGTTAGAGTTACATTGGCCTTGCCAATTCCATACGAGCAAGTGGACGTTAAGCCACTTGAGTCTGATCCCGAGGATTGATCTGGGAGACATTCTAGTTTTATTAAGTATCTTCAATTTCAATGTACATTTTTGGTTAGTGGATTCGAGGTAATTTTCATGTATAAATTAGTTACTATCTGCGCTCAATTTATTAATGAAAATTTCCTTCCCGTTTCACTATTACTTGTACGCATTTTTTGGTATTAATGAAGGGTTTTGCCTTACAGTACTTTGGATAAAATGATTACTGTCTGTTGTGCCTTCTAACTATCGATTGGATAATAGTGTAATCTTGGCCATTATATTAGTTTAACTTCAATTTATCCGAACAAGTAAATTGACTCTTGGTGCCGAATAGGACTAGTACATCGATTCATGAAGCGGCTGCGGCACTCAAGCTGAATAGATTGATGAATCTGCCCTTGCCCCAGCCGGTTCATGAATTTAAAATGCCGAATAACACAATATTGACGAGTCTATTCGTGAAGCGGCTACGGCACTCAAGCCGAATAGATTGATGAATTTGCCCTTGCCTCAGTTGGTTCATGAATTTGAAACGCCGAATAACACAATATTGATGAGTCTATTCGTGAAGCGGCTGCGGCACTCAAGCCGAATAGATTGATAAATCTGCTCTTGCCCCAGCTAGTTCATCAATTTGAAACGCCGAATAACACAATATTGATGAGTCTATTCGTGAAGCGGCTGTGGCACTCAAGCCGAATAGATTGATGAATCTACTCTTGCCCCAGTTGGTTCATGAATTTGCCCTTGCGGAAGTTAACACTGCCTAATAACAGTATTTGATGGGGACACGACTCAGTCGATGCCCGGCTGTTGAGGTTTCAATATTAATGAGATTGCCTTGGAGGCGCTGCCCTCGTAGGGAATAAATGAATGAAGGTCATATTTATGTGCTCAGTGAGCAACTCAGTCCAGGTCTTTGATGAAGAATACACAAGCACGAATGTCGAATAGACTCTTCTTTAACCGCAAAGGGGAAACGAGGACGCTAGCTGAGCTGGGAGGAGACATGAATCGAAGTGGCGAACCTTCGCACACGGGAGGTAGGATTTTGAGGGATCAGGAGAGACGTCAATCTCCTCGTCGTCGAAGTAGGTCGCCTAGGAGGGACAATGAGCCACATGGCAAATCCCCGCAACCCCATTCTGAAAGGGAGCCCGGTGAGAACCCATGCCCATTGAGTTTTGCAGTCTTCGTGGGGAATAGGCCCATGACAGATGCGGACTCGATCGTTCGAGATTCAAGTGTGGCAGTCGAATTTGCTCGACAGATTTTTCATCCCGAGGTCTAGCAGTCAATGGTAGGTCGGCAGGACTTCGAAGTGTTTCGTGAAGGCATTGACGGTGCGGTGAAGAGGATCTACACCGCCTACGAAATTGGCATGGATCTCCGTGTTTCTCGCTAAGAAATAGAGAAGAGGGATGAACGGATCCGAAGCTTGGAGGCTCGCGCAGAAGTGGCTGAGCGTGAGCTAAGGAAGGTCAAGGTCGTTCAGGCACAACCCGTCGGACAAGCTAACCCAATCGTGGAAGAAAGGGTCACCCAGCGGCTTATCAGTACCGCACTCGCCGATCGCGATACGGCGAACATGTTCGCGATGGAATCCGCGAAGGGGAGGGCCTATGAAAAAGGCTTCCACGAAGGCCGTAAAGTAGGGATACAGAAGACCAAGGAAAAGCTCGCCGAGGAAGTTTGCCGATGCGAAAATTGTGGATTTAAGCATGGTTGGATCAAGGCGCTTCAAGCCAAGGAAGCTCTCCGAGCAGCGGGCGTCAATTCAACATTGCCATTGTACCAACGTAACCATTTTTCATTTTCTGCCTTTGAAGTCGAGTAGAGTGAGGATGAGGGCGATGCCGTATAAAAACACTCAATGTAACGTTCGAACGCAGATCGCGTTCATAACTATGTAATTATTGCCTGATTGAATAAAACGTTCTATTTTAAATGTTTCGTTGTAATTTTCATTCGGCACATACATGTTTGCATGTGTTTCATTGTATAAACATTGATCGGCTCGAGTCAACTAGGTATTTTAATTCTGAACGATTATATGCCGGCTTGTCATGAGCATTCTTCATTAAATATATATTTGGCATGTGTCACGCACGGTCAATTGCACCAATGAGTTTCCGAATTCGGAGGCTTGACCGGCCCAAAGGTGTCATATACCAAGGGCTCCGAATCCGAAGACAGTCAACCCATCTCTAATTGTTGTTTATATAATTAGGCCATTTTAACTCCAAAAAAGCCAAAAATTAGTACATGGAGTGGCTGTGGCCAATATCGCTCGGCGTCCGTCTTTTGGAGTTCGGTGTTAATGAAATCGCCTCCGGGCCACTGCAAGGATTTTAGAAATAAATTGCCTAGGACTTTTCGCTCCAGTGACTTCGCTTACTGTGTTCAGATTCGATTTAAAACGATTTTGTTGCGTGGGGTTAGATAAGTGTGAATGTCGAATGGAGTTTTCTTCAGCAGCAGAAGAGAAGCTCTGACTCTGGTTGAGCTTGACATTGCAATGAATCGCAGCAAAGAACCCACTCGCGCGGGAGGTAGGGCGTTCAAAAAATGGGAAAAACGTCAGCCTCTAAGTCGTCAAAATAGATCACCCCGAAAGGAGAAACAAAAATGGGGAAGTTCTCCGCAACCGCTACTGAGAAATGAGGCCGACGTAGCGCCGCGACCGTTGAGTATTACTATTTTTGTGGGGAATTCCTTTCTTGTCTTGGATCTTGGCCTTGACATTGTCTATGATGTCAAAGGTCCCCGCCTTGAGAGTGGTTATCTTGTCGGTGTGAACGTGGATTCAAGCGCAGTCAGATCAAAGCATTTCAAGTTGCAGGTGCTTTCTGATCAGCAGGCGTTGATTCAGCACTACCGCTGTACTAACGCGACGCCGTATGAGAATAGATATTGTAATGCTTCGAACGCGGATTGCGTTTTTTGTAATTACTGTTTAATTGAATAAAATGTTTTATTTTAAAAGTTTATCTCATTCTGAATTTTGGTATGCTTAATTAAGCATCTTATTTTGAATGTTGGAACGTTTTGCCTTGTTCATGCGGTTGTACTGGCTCAACCTACATATCCCTGCCTCGACGTGTAAATGTTTTCATTCTGGAGGACGCTCTGAATTCGGAATATTACTCGGCCCTTGAGCATCGCTCGGTGGCACTATTTGGTCAGCCGAATTTGGAGGCTTTATCGGCCTGAAGACGTCGTGTGCCGATGGGGCCCCGAATCCGAAGGCTTTTTCGGCCCAAAGGTGTCTTGCGCCGATGGGGCTCTGAATCCAGAGGCTTTTTCGGCCCAAAGGCGCCATGCGCCGATGGGACTCCGAATCCAGAGGTTTTTTTCTGCCTAAAGGCGCCATGCACCGAAGGGTGCGCCGAATCCGGAGGCTTTTTCGGCCCAAAGGCGTCATGCGCCGATGGGGCTCCGAATCCGGAGACTTTATCAGCCCAAAGACGTCATGCGCCGATGGGGCTCCGAATCCGGAGGCTTTATTTGGCCAATCATAATATCCACAAAGGGTGCGCCGAATCCGGAGGCTTTATCGGCTCAAAGACGTCATGCGCCGATGGGCTCCGAATCCAGAGACTTTATCGGCCCAAAGACGTCATGCGCCGATGGGGCTCCGAATCCGGAGACTTTATTTGGCCCATCGTCATATCCACGAAGGGCGCTCCGAATCTGGAGGCTTTATCGGCCCAAAGACATCATGCGCCGATGGGGCTCTGAATCCAGAGGCTTTAACCAATCGCGATATCCACGAAAGGCGCTCCGAATCCGGAGGCTTTATCGGCCCAAAGACGTCATGCGCCGATGGGGCTCTGAATCCGGAGACTATTTGGCCAATTGTGATATCCACGAAGGGCGCTCTGAATCCGGAGGCTTTATCGACCTAAAGACGTCATGCGCCGATGGGGCTCCGAATCCGGAGGCTTTATTTGGCCAATCGTGATATCCACGAAGGGCGCTCCAAATCCGGAGGCTTTATCGGCCCAAAGACGTCATGCGCCGATGGGGCTCCGAATTCGGAGACTTTATCGGCCCAAAGATGTCATGCATCGATAGGGCTCCGAATTCAGAAACTTTATTTGGCCAATCGTGATATCCACGAAGGGCGCTTCGAATCCGGAGGCTTTATCGGCCCAAAGACGTCATGCACCGATAGGGCTCCGAATCTGGAGGCTTTATTTGGCCAATCGTGATATCCACAAAGGGCGCTCTGAATCCGGAGGCTTTATCGGCCCAAAGACGTCATGCGCTGATGGGGCTTCCAATCCGAAGACTTTATTTGGCCAATTGTGATATCCACGAAGGGCGCTCCGAATCCAGAGGCTTTATCGGCCCAAAGATGTCATGCGCCGATGGGGCTCTGAGTTCGGAGACTTTATTTGGCCAATCGTGATATCCACGAAGGGCGTTCCGAATCCAGAGGCTTTATCGGCTCAAAGACGTCATGCGCCGATGGGGCTCCGAATCCGGAGGCTTTATTTGGCCAATCGTGATATCCACGAAGGGCATTCCGAATCTGGAGGCTTTATCGGCCCAAAGACGTCATGCGCCGATGGGGCTCCGAATCCGGAGGCTTTATTTGGCCAATCGTAATATCCATGAAGGGGCTCCAAATCCGGAGGCTTTTTCGGCCCAAAGATGTCATGCGCCGATGAGGCTCCGAATTCAGAGGCTTTATTTGGCCAATCGTGATATCCACGAAGGGCGCTCCGAATCCAGAGGCTTTATCGGCCCAAAGACGTCATGCGCCAATGGGGCTCCGAATCCGGAGGCTTTATCTGGAACACTTTTGAACTGGATTGCACAATGAGTAAACAGGAATCTTTGCATTACAAAAGTGGAAAGTGTACATGGTGAGCCATTCAGAATAAATATCATTCCCCACAGGTCGGGTTTAATGACAGAATTTGCGCAAGTGCGTTAAGAGCAATGCCGCATACCTAATTTTCCATCAACCGGCCTCCTATCATCTGGAAATACCTTTAGGGGCAACTTTTCCGGCGTGTAGCGGCGCAGATGAACGCGTTGAGCATACGTCTTGGGAAACTACTACTAGTATCGCCTAGAGCTTCCGTGGCTTTTTGCCAGAGAGCCGTCCGACATCGTCGAGACTGTCTCGATTCGACACTTCAGTGGAGTTGACCTGCGACTCCGTTGGTATCTTTCCAGAAAGGAGATAGCATGCTCGTGCGAATTGCCGGGAACCACGGATTTGCTCAACGCCGTGTTCAGTCGGGAAGCGTAGCAACTGATGATAGGTGCTTGACACAGCCTAAATAGTATGCAACCAAGTTCGCCCCATGATGAGGTTATACGGTGAAGGGAGGTTGACGACCAAGAATTCCACATCCACTGTTTGGGAGCCCACCCGAACGGGTAACGTGATTTTCCCCAACGGATATTCTGGATTTACATTGAAGCCGAATAATAAATGAGGAGCCGGAGACAGGTCTGATTCGTTGAAGCCGAGTTTGGTGAAGGTCTCGTAATACATAACCTCTGAAGTGCTCTCCTGGTCTATGAGGACGCGTTCAACGATAAATCGGTTCACGTGTAGTTCAATGACCAATGGATCAATACGGGGGAGTGTTATACCGATAAGATCGGAATCATCGAAGATAATACTCGAAGCTTCGTAGGGCTGTTTCGTTTGTGTGGGTTGCTTCTGGGGGGCTAAATGAATTACGTGTGTAGTACGTGGCGTTGGAAGGCCGTATATCATATGAATAACGCCGAGGGGAGGTGACTCCTACCGAAGGGCAACAATTTTGATTGTGCTCTTTCGGACATGTTACTAGAGCCGACCATCTTGCACCAATTCCTCAAGGTGGTCTTTCAAGGCATAGCAATTGTCCATATCATGACCGTGATCTTTGTGATATTCACAACACCTATCCCGCCTTCTTGTGTCAGGAGGTCCCATCATCTTGGACGGCCATTTGAAGAACAGAAGATGTTGGATTTTGGACATAATCGAGCTGATTGGCTCTGACAGCTCCGTATATTTCTTGTCGGTGCGCTTTGTGCACCTGCTATCGACCTACAGTTGCTCATTTGCTTGGTGTGAGCATTGATCGCTGGATCGGCGAGAATCCCATCTCTTGTCTCATTTAGCCCGCTGTCGTGGTTCAGGGCTCTGAGGTGGCGCGGAACTTATTGGCTGAGCGATTCCGGGAGGGGCCGTTTTGTTGGCCACGGGTCCGGCTTTTACCCGCAAGGCGTCATCTTCCACTTTGCAGTATTCCTCTACTTTCTTCATCAACCCCCAGACTATTTTGGGGGGTCTTCTAGCCAAGGAACTGCGGAGGGCACTATCTGGGTGTAATCCCATTTTGAAGGCAGTAATGGCCATGGAGTCGTTGCAAGCGTCATCAACAAGATTAAAGCATTCCCAATATTGCGCCGAATATGCTCTTAGTGTTTCTCCTAGCAGGATTTGCATTGCCCAGAGAGAGTCGGCTTGCTTCGGCTAGATCTTGTTGGTGATGAATCTGGCCCTGAAGGATTTTTGTAGTTGGTGGAAGGCTTTGATCGAAGTCGGCTCCAGTTTATAATACCACCTGACCGCCAATGGTCCCAAACTGTTGGGAAATATTCGGCACATGAGGGTCTCGTCGTCTGCATGCAATGTCATGGCCTGCTTGTAGTGGCGGATGTAGTCGGTGGGGTTTGATTTGCCGTCGTACAAGGTGAACGACGGTGCTTTGAATTTCTTGGGTAGCGCAGCCTTTGTAATCCGTCGTACGAAGGGATCATGTTGATCTTTGTCCAAACTGTTCCTTCTTCGCTTGTGCATTGTACGGGGACTTTCTTCGGAAGAACTGGTGGTTTTATGTCGTCCCTTTTTCCTGGGCTCCAGGGATAATGAGTCAGAGTCGCTATCAGTGTCTTGTCGTGCTCGAGGTTATCAACCACCTGCCTTCGGAGATCGTTCCGGATTTAGGCGCGCAGCTTGCTTAGACTTCGCCATTTCCAAGGTCAAGGCTTCACGAGGACATTCGTTCTCAGCGATCATGTTCTCCAACCTCTGTTCATTTTGCTTTGCTTGTTTCATGATCGCCTACATTGTCCCGTGCTCCGAAGTCGAGGCGAAATTCAAGGCACATCTCGCGGCGATAGTCTCTGTTCCAAGCATGTTTGTTGGAGTGGTTTCATCTTGCAGTATAGGGTCGATAGTGACTGTCGAAGGATCTTCTGTCACGCTCGCCATGGATGTGCTTGAGTATTCCCACAGACGGCGCCAATTGTGGAGATGTGGTTTGGAAATACTCTTCTGATCCTAGGAAATGCTCGTGATCCTCTTCTAGTCACCTGAAAAGGAATAAACACTCCGGTCGGAGGTGCCGGAATTAGCACTCCGACGGACAAGTCAGTCTCAACGCTCAAGAATGTTTGTATTCTAAGTTTAGCACAACAATTCTCACATACCTTTCTTGGTCTGTTTTTCCTTTATTTATACTCGTTTTCTGGGCCTCGTGGCCAGGCCCACTTGTCACTCATTATCCTCTTATTTACTCGGCTCCATAGTTCACCATCTATTCGGCCTATCTATTTTATTCGGCATCCTTATCATGCAGGGTAGAGCCGTGTAATATCTGTCTTCTAGAGTACGCTTCTGATTATTCCCATTATCTGGCTCCCACAATAATTATAGATTAATAAATTTTTTTTATCAATATTAATAATTAAACTTATAAGTTTTTCAATGTTTTTTGTAATTATTTTTTTCTGTATACATTGGGATGTAGTTATCCCTAAAAAAATGTCCAAGCAAATGTGACTGCACTGCATAAATAAATTTCAAACCTATTTCGTACTTCATCTTTTAATCATTTATTTTTCTTTAGTTAAACTTATTTTATCTCATCATTTTTTGGAGCTACAGAACTTTACTCTTTGTAGTTCAAATATAAGTAAAAAGTCCCCATGTGATTATGAACTAAAGTGTTACTATTAACGGAAAGTATATCACACACATAATTTTTTATAGTGAGTTTAGTTTTTAAAAAAATAAAGTGACATTAATACAACAAAAAGACAATTTTACTTCCAGTTTATCCAAAATTAAAATATAATTAAGAATTAATCTAAATATAAATATAATTAAGGACTGATTTAATATATAATTAAATGAAAATATAAAATAAACAATAATTAGGAATTTATCTAAAATATAATTAAATTAAAATTAGATTTAAGACTTAGAAATTATAATAAATAATTAAATATTTTGAATTAATTGTGATCTAAAACATAACTAAATTAAAATTAGAATAAAAAAAATTAAGATTTACAATAAATAATTAAGATTTTATAATTAATATTAAACATTATAAATTATGTGTATGAGAGAGAGAGAGAGAGAGAGAGAGAGAGAGAACAAAAAAGGTATAGAGATTTGAGGATATTACAATCATTTCACGTGTATAGTTAATAGTTACACTTTAATCTAAAATCACATGAGAATTTTCTAGCTATGTTTGAATCATAAAAGGTAAAGAATTCTAACCCCAAACCACAAGAGAGTAAAATAAATTTTGCTCTTTTCTTTCTTGTTATTGAATGGGCAGCTAATAGTTGTTTTTTAATTTTTTTGAAAATAAAATAAAATCAAGAATTCGTTTAATTTTGTTGAAATGACATATTAATTGAACAACCAATAGATAATTGTCACATTTTAATTTAAATTTTAGAAAATTTTAAAATCAACAAATTTAGTTGAGGGTTTTAAAGCTCTCACATTGCCTCTTGTTTTTTTTTTGTTTTTTGAACAAACATTGCCTCTTCTTCAAACCTTACTTTTACAATATACAGAGAGACATGTGTTTATCTAAACCGGCTTATTGTGCCAAGAAATCAAGATTAGTTCCCTGCAGCCAACCGCAATAAAATATAGGACTGGGCTTACATCTAGTCCATAATTTCGACTCAAGAATATTATTTAGATTTGTGAGATTTATATCAAGTTTTGTTTGATAATTTGAACAATTCATTTTGTAAAGTTTTTCGTGTGTATGATTCACACAAAAATTAAGTCAGTTTAATAATCATAATCTATTTAATTTATTGTATTTGTCTCTAAAAAAATAAAAGATGATTTATTTTTAAAAATACACTTACCGTTCATTATATATATATATATATATAAATTCAATAAATTAAATAGATTATAACTATTGAAATAACTTAATTTTTTTTTATAAATAATATATGCCAAAGATCAATAATTGAAACAAGACCCTAATAAATCTTACATATTCGAATAACACTCTGCAATATAAATTATAAATTATGAACTTGAAGGAATCTAACTCCTAAAATATAATATATTTATATTTTTGTCAAGCCTTATTTAAGTCAAAATTATGGTCATATGGTCGCAAATAAGTTAAGAACTTATGAAATGCCCATCTATCAAGAAGAAGGCCAGCTACTTCAAACAAAAGCCAACCATTTTTCACAGTTTTTTTTTTTCTTCTTCCCTATAAATGTAATTCTTCCATTATAAAAAAAAAAAGAAAAAGAATAGAAGTAGGATCTTATTAACAAGTGCCCTTAGTGCATATGTTAAGAAAGTAATAAATAATTTCTACTTCTACACGTATGAGGAATGTGAAACAAAAGTGAAAATAAATTTAACACTTTTGATAAATGAGAGGGTAATTTATATGTAAATTGGGCCGAGTTGAGTAATGGGCCGTTCTGGGCCATAGTAAGAATGGCGGAGTAAAAAGGCCTTGGAGTTAGACCGGTCCAAGAGAGCCTTGAAGTTAGCCCGGACCAAGAGAACCTTGAAGTTAGTCCGGTCCAAAAGAGCTTTGCAGTTAGCTCGGTCACCACACTTAGAGATAGCTCGGCCATACCATATCGAGCCGAAGTATGTAGAGCTTTCCCAAGAACCTTGCTATTTAGCTCGGTCCAAGCACGCTGTGGTTAGTACAGTTTGTACAGGAGAAACCGAGGTAAGAGCAGTGAAAGGAAGAACCGAACTAGCTGTAGTTCGGTCTAGTCTGCGATTTTAGCATGGCCATGTTACCTCAGTTATATTGGAATCCAACCATGGTAAAACCATCTCACTTGGTTTAAGCAGTGAGGGGGGTGTTGAAGGATAAGCATTATCTTTCAGGAATGTGATTCCTAGGAGGACTCTACATGGAGGAGTAAGAGTCCTACTAGGATTGTGCCACGCAGGAACCTATAAAAGCTCATAGCATCACCTATGGAGAGGTAACACAACTTTGATTCCTGAATACACAGAGCTTTTTGTCTATTTTGCTGACTTAGGCATCGGAGAGGTATCCGGCACACACTCGCCGGCTAGCTCACGTTTGTGTTTTCAGGGAGTAAAGCGACATCGTTTGGAGGAGCGCAATCTTGATCAATAGGATTATACGAAAAGATTATTTCTTTCCCGTACAATTGGCGCCGTCTATGGGAAGTGCAGAACGAACACAACCCCTTGATCAAGTTCTCCTCGCTAATTGAAAGCAATGGCGCACAACGAAGATTTGCCGCAATCCGCCATCGACGGACAAACTCCTGAGGGGGGTGGAAGGCACGAAGGATTACCTTCTATCCCTTCCATGGCGGACTTAGAACCCCAGCGATAGAATCCCCAGAGGGATGCGAGGAGGCGGGCTAACAGCCCCCGTCGCTTCCAAAGTCCTGACAGACAGAGGCGAAAAATCGATCCTCAAATTCTAGAGGATCGCGTGAAGGAACAGGACGAACTAATAAGGAAGATGGCGGCGGATATGGAGTCTATGAAGTGCCAAATCAAAGGAAAAAGAGTGGCGACAGGAGAGGGGCACAAAAGCAAGACGTCCCCCTCACCACTCGGAGGATCGCGGTAGGAATACCACACCATCACAAACAGAGAGTAGGAGCCTCAGAACAGGCGATACTCAATCAAGGACTTCCAGGACTCGTTGCTCTAGGTCTGAGAGAACGAGAACACTGAGGTCCTATACTGAAGGAAGCACCTATCGGCCCTCACGCCGCACCAAACGTCTTCCAGGCAAACGGAGTTACCTAGATCGTCCGACTTACGAACTGTGCTTGAAGAAAGAGCACAATGGAAGGAGAAAACCAGGGCACGCGACCAGCGCAGAGTTTCAGCTCTCCAGCGGTTAGCTCCTTGGTCGCATGGAAGCGTCGAGGTAGGAATGCCAGTAGCGCGCCCTGCTTACGAACCAACAGACAAAGCATTAGCAAGGCTGCAGACCTCGCCGTTCGTTCCAGCAATCGAGAACGCACCATTACCTACAGGCTTTCTCCAGCCCAAATTCACCACTTATGAGGGGAAAACGGACCCCTACATGCACCTAAGCCACTTTCGCCAGGTCATGGCAGTATACCGGCGAAACGAGGCCTTAATGTGCATCTTGTTCCCATCCAGCCTAGGCAACCTAGGATTAACTTGGTTCGAAAGGTTACCGGAGGGCAGCATCGCCTCCTGGGCACAATTAGCAGAGGCGTTCGTAACAAGGTTTAGAACGAACACCAAAACGCCAGTGGAGATCGATCAACTTCTCTCCATTGACATGGGCGAAAAAGAGACACTAAGATCCTACAACAGTCGTTACTGGGAGACTTTCAACCAAATAGGAGATTGCCCCCACAAATCTTGCCATTGCGCAGTATAAAAGAGGCCTGCCGATCGGCAACAAATTGAGGGAGTCAATCACTATGATGCCACCCCTCACGATGGAGGCCTTGATGGAAAGAGTGCACCAGCACATTCAAGTGGAAGAAGATAGCAACCGCGCTAAAGCAAAATCTAGTGCAACGGCAACGCCAGACAAAAAGACTTCGGCAAAAGTCAACATGGTAGAACGACCAAGTAGGAATGGGTGAGGCAGGCGGTCTAGTAAAGAAGATCCAAACAAAAGTTGGCTAAGAGTCCGCACTGCCATCACCACGGTGTTCAAAAAGCCAATCTACCGAATCCTCAGCGAGATACGCGACGAACCTTTCGTCCGATGACCAGCTAAGTTGGGAGAGGCACAAAAGGACTATGACGAGAGATCCCGATGCACCTTCCATAATGAAAAGGGGCACCTCACAGAGAACTGCACGCCGTTGACACAACACTTGGAGGAGTTAGTGGCAGCGGGGCACTTGGATTGGTACATTGAAGGAGGGACACAACCAGCCCCCCAGAACCACGATCACCCAGACGGGATGTCAATCGACGCCCCACCTCAAGGCGTGATAAACATAATACATGGGGTATTCAAACCTGAGCGAGTATGTGAGCTTAGAGGAATGATCAAAAAGGCTGAGCACTTAAGGGAGGTATTTAGTACACAACCACCCATAAAAAAATAGAGAACGAAGGCCACGAATGTCATATCTTTTTCAGACAGAGACTTGGCAAGGATATATTGCCCCCACAATGATGCCCTGGTCGTCACTCTCCGCATCAAGGATTATGACGTCAAGCGGATTTTGATTGACCAAGACAGCTCATGTGAGATAATGTACTACGAAACCTTCAAAAAACTGAAACTAGAGGACAAAGACTTGGCACCTGCCGTATCTCCCCTGATCGGATTCAACTCAATACCAGAGTGGCCAGTCGGCAAGATAATCCTCCCAGTCAGAGCAGGAAGCATGACGAAACATGTGGAATTCTGGATATTGAAAGTACCCTCCACGTACAACATAATCTTGGGAAAGACATGGCTGCATGCCATGAGAGTGGTAGCATCAACCTACCATCAAGTAATGCGGTTCCCCAATGAAGCCAGGGAAATTGAAGAGGTCTTCGGAGACCAAATCATGTCCAAGCAATGCTTCGTCACGGTAAATGGCAGCCGTGCTGCCAAGGGGTTTGTTCAGATAGTGGAAGAACCCGAGAGCAACGAATTGTTTGCGGATGTTGGCAAGGCAGCCGAACAGAAGGCTGTGGAAGACTTGGTACAGGTAAGAATAGATGATGAGAACCCGAAAAAATTCTTCTTGCTTGGCTCGTCGTTGTCCAGCACTGAGAGAATAGAGGTCATGGAATTCTTGACCTCTAACATCAAAGTGTTTGCATGGACGCCATACAACATGCCAGGCATTGATCCAAACTTCATCTGTCACCAACTGAATGTCCACCCCTCCGCCAGACCAATTATACAGCGCACTCGCAGATCAGCACTCCACCACGCCGAGATAGTGGTAGAAGAAGTGGGAAACCTGCTGGAAGCAGGAGCTATCAGGGAGGTACACTACCCCAGATGGATCTCCAATACAGTGGTGGTGCCTAAGAAGAATGGAAAATGGCGTGTCTGCGTAGACTATAAAACAGTCAACAAGGCATGCCCAAAAGACAGCTTTTCCCTCCCACGAATAAACCAACTAGTAGATCTGACAGCAGGACACAACAGGCTTAGCTTTCTTGATACGTATAGAGGTTACCATCAGATCGCGATGTATGAACCAGACCAGGAGGTCACCTCTTTTACGACGCCAAGAGGACTGTATTATTACAAGGTCATGCCCTTTGGCCTAAAGAACGCAGGGACAACATTCCAACGGATGGTCACCAAGATGTTCGAACCATTGTTAGGCAGAACAGTGAAAGCTTGCATAGACAATATGGTAGTCAAAAGCAAGGATACAAATGTCACGACCCAAACCCGTCCCTATGGG
The DNA here is from genome assembly GCA_025200525.1 of Camellia lanceoleosa. Lineage (NCBI taxonomy): Eukaryota > Viridiplantae > Streptophyta > Magnoliopsida > Ericales > Theaceae > Camellia > Camellia lanceoleosa. The sequence continues at coordinate 22,726,883 of CM045767.1, forward strand.
TTTAGTACCGTAACCGGCCAGTAATCCGAGATTACCGAAGGCCTATCAACAAGAATACAAGAAACAGTGTAGGGCATGGCGGAATCCAAGATAAATAAACAATGTCCAATGAGTCGATACAACAGATGCAAAAAGACTTTTCATACCTTTATACAGGCAGTGACAAAGCAGTATGTACATTATATACAATCATTCAGAGTAGGGACTAAAACCCTATTAAAATAGTACAATACAGTCTATACAGTTAACAAAACGGTTACAAAGACCGACGGGGGAAATAAAAACACCTCTAAGCCAAAGCTTGGCAGGCTCGGAGCCTCGCAGTGAAGCACAGTGGTTGGCTTGACAAAACTAGAGTTTACCCCGACGCTTCTAGCATTGTTCCGGTGCCTGTACACCTACATATATATATGAGCAGTGAGCTAAAGCCCAGTGAATAACATAATGCGTAAAGAGGTTTAAAATGAATGTCCTTACAGTAATGAAAACAGTTCATTAAATCAGTATTTCAGTCTTTCAATCAATCAGTCATATGTGGTACATCCATTAGCATAACAGTACAGTAAGCAGTAGGTCTTAAAGACCGAACAGTAATGATGGCCATCAATCAGTAAACAGTAGTGGTTCCACGAGGGAACCGATAGAGATCTCTGTAACAGTAACAGTAAACAGTAGGTGCTAAGGATGCCACAGTACAGTTCAGAATATAGGACATACATTCATTCAGTAAACAATGACAGTTCGGTAAACAGTTCAGTTCAGTATTCAGAAAATAATCATTTTGAACATATCTTTACACAATTGTTACTCACAGAGTTCTGGGCTACAGTAAGCTAGAGCGTCTCCTCGGAATGCCAACCTTATACAGTTAACAGATTGAACACACACTAAGTTTCACAGTTGGGAAAGATAATAACTTAATCCCTAATTTTCCTCGGTGTGTTCTACATCTATATCCTCATTAAGATGCCTTAAACTAGGCCTAAGAATGCCTAGGATGGAATGAGGATGCAAAGATGCACTTAGAAATACTTTACAAAATTTTCAAAAAACATGGGCCTCGCTCGAGCGTGGTTTCCTACGCTCGAGCGGACATGCAGACAAAGGGGCTCTGCTCGAGCGTGAATTCCGTCGCTCGAGCGGACTGTGTGCTACAGTAAAAATACTGGATGCTCAAAATTTACGCCCGATAGACGCTCGACCCTCGCTCGAGCATGAGACACAAGTCCTCGCTCGAGCGTGGATTCTCTCGCTCGAGCGGACTGTGAACTCATGCAAAGTACTGGATGCACGCATTTCACGCTCGAGCGTAACTTTTCTCGCTCGAGCGGAAGACACGATCACAGAGTGTACGCTCGAGCGTGGACTTCCTCGCTCGAGCGTGGGTCCAAAATCTAGAAATTCCAAATTTGAACCTCAAGCTCAAAATCAAGTTCAAATGCATAAAAACCGATCCTCTTGGGCCAAAAACCTGGAAAACGCTTGTAAACACATGATATTATATATTTCAAAGATCAATTTGGTAAAACAAAGCCCAAACCAATTTTCATGAACATGAAGAACATGCAAACATGCATGAATTTAAACCATTTTAAAGCTTCAATGCTTGCTCAAATGAGCTCATTCTTTCAAAACCAAGGTGAAAACATGGACTCTAACAACATTACGAACATGCATGTACTAAATTCCATGTAATCAACCTCAAAATACAACAATGTAGACATGCATGCATGATATGTGCTACAATTCAACATTATTGGACCAATTCTTGACTTAGATCACTAGAGGCTCATGAATCATGCAAGAACAAGCTTTGAATACACAATTAAAAGGATAGGTTCCTTACCTAGGTCCGCAAATGCAAGTCTAGAAGTTCAATTAGACAATTACCCTTCAATTTCTTTAATTCCCCAAGCAAATCAACAAGTTGAACTCAAGCTTTCTCTACCTCTCTCTCCCTCAATTCGGTTAGAACAAGAAGTGAGGCTGATGAAATGTTTTGTAATGCATAAGAATGAGTCCTCAAAGTGTTAAGTAAGTGGCCCACTAGGATGGCAATTTGGTAATTAAGCCTAACTCTTTAATTAGCTTTATTTAATCATACCATCTCACTTTTCAGATAATTACACCATAAAATCACATAAAATCTAATTAACACAGAATATCGATCAATTTCAGATTCGGCCGCCGATAAGGCCTTCAATTAGCAGCTTAAACAAAACAAACTGAACAGATAATTAAACAGTCAAACAGATAAAAATGCAATTCAAACGGATACAGGCAATCAATTCAATTTCAGATTTCGACCGGTAAGAATCCAAATACCAATTACCAATCATAATCATTCTCAGTTTAGCGGTAATCGGTAATTAATCGGTGATCAGTAACGAGGGTTGTTACAGCAAACGACCATCTCAGGGGCCTTGGTGAAATGTTCCAGATTCTAAAGAAGCACAAATTGCGCCGAAATGCATCCAAGTGTGCATTCGGCGTAGGATAAGGCAAATTCCTTGGCTTCCTGGTAACCAACCGAGGTATAGAGGCTGACCCCTCTTAGATCAAAGCAATCCAAGACCTGGAGAGGCCCAACTCAGTAAAAGAAGTGCAACATCTCACCGGCATGGCAGCCGCACTCAATCGGTTCATAAGTCGATCGTCAGGCAGATGTCGACCATTCTTCTAAGCATTGAAAGCCAAGTTTGAGTGGGATGAAGAATGCGACCGCGCTCTGGAAAGCCTAAAAGAATACATGTCTTCACCACCATTGCTGGTAACCCCAATACCAGGAGAAGAGCTCTTTTTGTACCGAGCAGTTTCACAGCACACAATCAGCGCAGTGTTAAGTGAAAGGAATCCAACACTTGCTCATTTTTTATGTTAGCAAAACTTTGCTGGATACAGAAACCAAGTACTTACCATTGGAAAAGCTTGCCTTGGCCTTAATGATGGCCTCAAGGAAGTTATCACACTACTTCCACGCCCACACCATAATCGTCCTAACGGCTTTTCCCTTAAAAGCCTTGTTTGAGATGGCGGATTTTTCTAAGCGAATCTTGAAGTGGGCAGTGGAGTTGGAATAGTTTGACATCAAGTTCCAACCCAGAACTACAATAAAAGCCCAAACTTTGGCAGATTTCGTGGCAGAATTTACACCATGAAGTCATCACATCTGTCCAGTCGACTTGACTGGAACAACCGAAGTGGGGATGGAAAGTGTCATAGGAAGCACGCAGCCCTTGGTACAGGATGCCAAAACAGACCAGAGTGAAGACAGGCAGGAAGAAGCAAACCATGCTACACCAGGCAAAGATTCATCAATAAGCAAAAGCCTGGTACAATCAAATAGTAAGGGGCACACAGTAAGCATGGAACTTAAAGAAAATACCAGGGACACTCATGACCCCAAGGCATCATCCGATCCCTCCAGTTGCTGGAAATTGTTTGTTGGGGAGATGTGGAAGCTCTTTGTGGATGGAGCATCCAACAGGCATGGTGCAGGACTCGGCATAGTCCTCATCTCTCCAGATGGCCTAGTAGTGGAGCAAGCAGTCAACCTTGGCTTTCCAGTATCAAACAACGAAGCGGAGTACGAAGCGCTTCTTGCAGGACTAAAATCAGCATTCTACATGAAGGCCACCGAGCTAATGGTTTACAACGACTCACAGCTGGTGGTAAACCAAATTTCAGGCGACTACGAGGCAAAGGATGAAAGGATGGCCAAGTACCAAGAGTTAGTCAGAAAGGAGATCATGAAATTTGAAGTAGTACGAATAGAGCAGATTGGTAGGGAAGAAAATAACAGAGCGGACGAACTAGCAGGCTTTGCTTCGATGGCAGATACATCCATCCCTCATCCATTGTTGATTGACTACCTACCAAGGCCAAGCATTGAAGAACCTGAAGTAGTTGAGATATGTTGCGCCGAATTAGGCCCCTCGTGAATGGATCCCATTATACTATTCTTAAAAGACAATGCCTTACTTGAAGAGAAGAAAGAGGCCAACAGAATAAGAGCAAAGTCATAACGATTCTGGCTCTCCCCATCTATGGCATTGTACAAAAAGTCATTTACAGGACTTTATCTAAAGTGTGTCCATCCCAGCAAAGTTGAAGCATTCTTGTTCGAGATACACGAAGGCGTATGCAGAAGCCACCAAGAAGGAAGATTATTAGCTTACAGAGCCATTTCGTAAGGATATTAGTGGCCATACATGCAAGCAAATTCCGAGAAGTATGTCAAGAAGTACAAAAAATGCCAGAAGTTCACACACCAAATACATCAACCAGCCAGAGAGCTTCTACCTTAAACTAGTTCATGGCCCTTCGCAATGTGGGGCTTAGATATAGTAGGACCACTTACAACAGCACCCGGTAACAAAAAGTTCTTTCTTGCAGCAACAGACTACTTCACAAAGTGGGTGAAGGCAAAGCACTAGCATCAATAAAAGAGAAAGATGTAAAGAAGTTCATCTGGCAAAATATCATCACTCGATTTGGCATACCGAAAGCTCTAATATCTGACAACGGCACTCAGTTTGACGGTAAAATTTTTAGAGGCTTTTGTGAAGAGTACAAGATAGAGTTCTACAATTCTACACCAGCATACCCCCAAGCGAATGGCCAGGCGGAAGCATCAAACAAAGTTGTCTTGGATGGACTAAAGAAAAGGTTAGAGAAAGCAAAAGGCAAGTGGACGGAGGAGCTCCCCCATGTTTTATGGGCTTACTACACCACACCACGGCGGTCAACTAGCGAAACACCATTTTCCTTGGCCTATGGCATGGAAGCAGTAATACCACTAGAAGTTGGCCTCCCCACCATTAGAAGCGAAAATTTTGATCCAGACTTAAATAGAGAAGCCATAGCATTGGAGCTCGACCTTACAGAAGAAAGAAGAGAAAGTGCACTGGTTCACATTGCTTCATACCAGCAAGAGTTGTCCAGAAAGTATAACAAGACAGTGCACCCAAGGCAATTCAAGATTGGAGATTAGGTACTGCGCAAAGTAATGGGAAACACCGTGGTACCTGGAGATGGCAAGCTGGGGCCCAATTGGGAAGAACCTTACAAAGTGGTCGGATTAGCAGGAAAAGGGACATACCACTTGGAAGATGAGGACAGCAAAGCCATTCCCAGGCCATAGAACACTGCCAATCTCAAACTATTTTATTTTTATCTTTTCTTCTGAGTATTTGTAATTTTCTTTTTTCTTTCTCAATAAAACATGTAGCTTCTTTTCAGCATAGTTGTTTCATTCTGTAAAAGATTGTTTTAGTGAGTTAGGGACATTGTAAGCATAGTTGGCCGGAATAACTAACTTTGCACCCCTCCTAAGCCCAGGATAAGGATCCAGGCTGCAGGACGTTTGGTCGGAATAACCAAACACCTTACTCTAAGTTGGCAGGAATAACCAACTTAGAGGTTGGCTGGAATAACCAACACCCCTCCTAAGCCCAGGATAAGGATCCAGGTTGCAGGACATTTGGTCGGAATAACCAAACACTTACTCTAAGTTGGCAGGAATAACCAACTTAGAGGTTGGCTGGAATAACCAACACCCCTCTTAAGCCCAGGATAAGGATCCAGGCTACAGGACATTTGGTCGGAATAACCAAACACTTACTCTAAGTTGGCAGGAATAACCAACTTAGAGATTCGTTGGAATAACCAACACCCCTCCTAAGCCCAGGATAAGGATCCAGGCTGCAGGACGTTTGGTCGGAATAACCAAACACTTACTCTAAGTTGGCAGGAATAACCAACTTAGAGTTTGGTCCGAATAACCAAACACTTACTCTAAACTGGCAGGAATAACCAACTTAGAGGTTGGCTGGAACACCCAACACTTATTATTCTTCAACTAAGGTGAGGATCAAAAACTGAAGAATGGTTGGCTGGAAAAACCAACACTCAGTACTCTATAACCGAGATAAGGAGCACGGCTGAATAGTGGTTGGCTGGAAAAACCAACTCTTAGCACTCCTCAGTCGGGATAAGGGGCAAGGCTGAAAAGTTGTTGGTCGGAATACAACTTGTTATAATCTTCAACCGAGGTAAAAACCTAGGTTGAAGAAGTTGGCTGGCATGGTAAAAGATATCAAGGTTAAGACCGAGATAAGTATCTCGGCTGGAAAATATTGTAGCATTCAGATATCAATTAAAAAGCAAGTACACAAAAGTAAAACCGAAGTAACAATTGCAAACAAAAGAAGATTTCATTAATAAAGTTCAAATCAAGAACAGAATGAGGGGCCTCAGCCCGGTTACAATTTTTTCAAAAGCAAAAAGAAAGTACAGAATCAAGCAAAAAGATCATCTAAATCGGCATCCAGAACAACCTGGTCTTCACCTAGAGGCAGCTCGGTTGTGGCAAGCACCTCTGGGTTAAGCTCGGTTGAAACCACAGCATCAGACACTGCTGGCAAAGGACGGATGGAGACCTCTGGAGTAGGCGAGGTAGGCTGGCGACCAGGCTGAGTGTTGTCCTCTGGAGCTTCATCTTCTTCCTCCTCTTCCAGAAATTTTTGTTGAATGGCAGCAGTGTACTCCGCCATAGAGCTCGGTATAAAATATGGAGGAGGATTAAAGACCTCAATCTCTAGTTGATAACCAAGTTGGGTCACAGCCGCCCTCCACCCGCATTTGAAAAACAGGTCCTTCACAGCTTCACACTGCTTGATATACAAAGCTTCGCCCTCCTTGAAACCGCGGTTCTCCACATCCTCCACCTTCTTCTCAAGCTTGGTTTGGCATTCTTTTTCCCTTCAAGCTTGGCCAACTCGCACAGATATTTGTCTTTTATCACAGCTGCAGCCTTTTGTTTGTCCGCCTCAGCCGAGCTAACAAGGCCGGTTAGACGACCATTCTCGGTTTATAGCTCGGCTATTTGCTTCCTGGCCTCTTCTAGCTTGGCAGTTTTTTCAGTTACCTCGGCCATGGCCTGCCTTGTTGTTTTCCAAAGTTCCAATACTCGCTTGTGAGCGATGTGGTTCTTCTATATGGCCTACAAAAGAATGGTAAAACAACTCTTCAATAAAACCGGGCAGAAAGTTGGAAAAACTAGAAAGATAAAAGGAAGCTACTTACCAACACCATTGATTTTGTGGCCGAGTGAATGGCCTTCAGCTCGGTTAAGTGGTCGTGGTGCTTCATGTCGGCTGGGAGATAGAGGCCTTTGGCAAGGTTGAACGCCATCAAGTGGTCTTTTTCTGCAACCACCGAGTCAGAATCCTTGATGGCTCGGTTTTGGAAAGAGATCTTTGGTGCCCAGTTGGAAGAGCTAGCTCGGTCAGCTCGTTCCGATTGAGGGCTCAGTGGTGGAGATGGGGGAAGGATGGTTTCATCTTCGTCAACAAGGCATGGCTCGGTGACGGATGTCCGAGCACGCTTGTTCGATCGAGATGTTGAAAGTTAATGGCTTGGCAGTGCTACCACGGTTTCTTGAGTCTGGTTGGGTGGTGGTACCTCAGCCTGGTTTGTTTCTATCAGGAGGGCCCTCACTGCTCTCTTCTTAGCCATTTCTTGCTCAGCTGTCAGAGGGATCAGATTGATTTGTGGCAGGGTTGGGTCCGGTTCAGGAGAGGCTTCCAACAAAAAGTCAGTTACCCTGGACTTTCATTTGCTGCTGTATCTGTACGTCGGTTCAAAATTTAATAGCTCGGCCCAACCTCTGTTAAGGTAGCGTAGAGCGGTGCGAAGTATGGCTAAGTTGGGGTAGCTGTATTGTGACTTGAGAAAGTTCAAGTCTGCATAAAAGAAGAAAGATAACGGTTAGTGCGGTTCAAAGTGAGAAAATCGAAGTAAAGAAAAGCATGGAATGGAACCGAGGTAATCCTACCGGCTATACCCTTGTTCCAATTTATTCTGTTGCTTGGAATCTGGGCTTGTTGATCCTCAAAATTCCCAGATACCCAGAAGAAATCATTATCATTTAGATCTTTGTCTGGGGTGTTCTTTATTATTTTCTCTCGGCGGCGTCTTATTCTTAAATAATAGACCCATCCGTCTTCGTTTGAACCTAAGGAGTATTGATGAAATATCTCGGCTAGACCGAGGTTAATCCCAAGCCGGTGGTTTAGCTCAGCAATGCCATTTATTATACGGTAAGAATTGGTGGAAAGCTGGGTGGGGCAAAGGTTGGTTTGCTTAAGGAACTCACAAATGAGGGGCTGTACAGGGAATCGCAGCCCAGTTTCTACAATGGATAAAAGGGTGAAGGGAACGAAGCCTTGGTTTCCCCATGGTGTGATATCTAGGTCGGCCAAGGTAAGGTGGACATCATCAGGAATGTTATAATCCCTTCGGAATTCGGCCATGGCACCTGGTGAGTTAACTAAAAACCTATACTTTCCCATTTTTTGGTTTAAGTTATGAATAAATTAAACTAGAGTATTGGCTCGATCGAGGAATGATGCTAAGTAGCTCGGTTGAGCACTCCAATGAGTGCTTGGGCAACCTAAGTCTGCAAGGTCAAAAGAAAAAATATGTTAAGCACAGATCGATGGGCCGTGCTAAAAGCAAAAAAGGGAAAAAAACAAGTCCTAGCTCGACTACTTGGATTGCTATCAGTCTTAGCTCGGTTTGAGCAAGGACTTTAGCCCAGTTGAGTCTATTGGGGGCAACATTCTTAGTTCGATTTTTACTAAGGGAGCTGGTTTAGCCTCTAGTTATAGCTCGGTTGGAAGTTGAGGTTTTCTAGCAGGGTATTACGCGAACCTAAGGCAATTCGCTAGCTCGGTTAAGTAAAGCACAAGGTATTTGACTTATTAAAAACTGCAAGCAAGTGTTAGTTCGGTTGTTTAGTCTCGTTATGTTCGCACCTACTACAAACAAACATCCTAGTTCGGTTGGGGCGTGATTTTGGATCAAATACAGCGTTTTTCACATTATTCATGAATATAGTGGTTCTATCACAAGGTTTTCCTAGAAAATTGGAAGTAAAAGTGGTGTGTGTTTTGAAAAAGGGAAAAAAAAACATACAAATACGTATGCTGTGTATTGCAAAAACAGATACGAAATCAACAAACAAGGAAATAGGATTGAGTCACTTACAAAAATGGAGGCAAGTTGATGAAGATCCGAGTTGCAAGAAAGAAAATGAGCTTTGCAAAAAATCAATGGTTGCAAAAATAGAGGCTCGAACAAGAGAGCAAGAGAGAGAGAAGGTGAATAGTGCAAGAAGAATGATTCGAAAGTAGGGTTTTTTGCTTTGTGTAAAGCTTTTGGCGGGACTGTTCAAAAATTGCGAAGTACGAAGAACGGCGTGACAGCTATGCTGGGCCACTAAGAGTCTGCCACGTGTCCATTGGAATGAGAAGCGATTCAGTTACAGCGATTGAAGAGACGGTTTTGACCAGATAGATTGGTACCCTGGTGTGAACTTAGCTCGGTTGGAAAGCTACAAGCTTCTACCTCGGTTGAAGGGCTAAAGATTTTTAGCTCGGCTGATAAATAGGTAATCCCTATCATGCTGCGCAGATGGAATTAAGGGGCAATTGAGAGGGTAATTTATATGTAAATTGGGCCGAGTTGGGTAATGGGCCGTTGTGGGCCATAGTAAGAATAGCGGAGTAAAAAGGCCTTGGAGTTAGCCCGGTCCAAGAGAGCCTTGAAGTTAGCCCGGACCAGGAGAACCTTGAAGTTAGTTCGGTTCAAGAGAGCTTTGCAGTTAGCTCGGTCACCACACTCAAAGATAGCTCGGTCATACCATATCGAGCCGAAGTATGTAGAGCTTTTCCCAGAACCTTGCTATTTAGCTCGGTCCAAGCACGCTGTGGTTAGTACGGTTTGAATAGGAGAAACCGAGGTAAGAGTAGTGAAAGGAAGAACCAAACTAGCTGTAGTTCGGTCTAGTCTGCGGTTTTAGCATGGCTATGTTACCTCGGTTATATTGGAATCCGACCATGGTAAAACCATCTCACTTGGTTTAAGTAGTAAGGGGGATGTTGAAGGATAAGCATTATCTTTCAGGAATGTGATTCCTAGGAGGACTCTACATGGAAGAGTAAGAATCCTACTAGGATTGTGCCACGCAGGAACCTATAAAAGCTCATAGCATCACCTATGGAGAGGTAACACAACTTTGATTCCCGAATACACAAAGCTTTTTGTCTATTTTGTTGACTTAGGCATTGGAGAGGTATCCGGCACACACCCGCCGGCTAGCTCACGTTTGTGTTTTCAGGGAGTAAAGCGACATCGTTTGAAGGAGCGCAATCTTGATCAACAGGATTATACGAGAAGATTATTTCTTTCCCGTACAATAAACTAATTTTTTTTCCTTAGAGCATCTCCAATGGCAAATGTTATAATAGTATTTACCATTGCCATCATTTAGCAATGAATTATAGAAAATAGTAGAATTATAATAATGGTGCTCTAATGGTCAGATGCTATTTTGGCAAAACCAAATACAGAAACTAGTGTGTTCTAGACAACTGCCCAATTGTCCTAGTGATCGTCCAGCTAGTCGTCCCGAACACACCAATTCCTATGTTTGGTTATGCAAAAATGGCGGTTTTGTAAAAATTTATCTGTTTTGCTAGGAGGGAGAGAGGGAAATGGTTGGTTTTGGCTGAGTTGGTAAATATGGCAGCTGTCATTGTTTGTGTCAAATTTGACATAAGCTATGGTATTTATCAAATTTGACAGCTATCATATTCACCATTGAAGTACTAATGCTGTTATATTATAACAATGATAGCTCCAATGACAAACAATTGGAAACGATCTTACATGGACAAAAGTAATCCCATTTATGTGTAATATTATGGTGTTAAAAATAAATAAATAAAATTAAATAACTTAGTGTTTTTTTTAAGGTACTAACACAGTGAGCCCCTCAAAATATTTACATTGCAAAATAAAACTTTCTAGTTGCAAAATATTTGTATTTGGTTGATTTTTAAAAATTAAAATTTATTTTGATAAAAAATAAATACAAAAAAAGGATATTTTAAAATTTTTCAAATTACTTGTTGCTCAAAAAGAGAATATTATATAAAAATAATTCGTGTTTATTATTTTTTTTATTTTTTTCCAAAAAAAAATTCTAAAATTCAACCAAATTAATAGTGTATTTTAACAAACCCAAATCAAAATTTCATCAAAAAATCAAAAAAACTAACACAACCATGAACAAAAAATAGTTGTCTACTTTCATATGGATGAGTGGGTGAAAAGAAAATTTTAAAAAAAAAAAAGAAAAAGTGCAAAAAATAAGAATTGTGACGTCAAGAGGTAAAATGATAAGAAAATAAAAAGGGCATTGTGGTCCCATTATAAAAATATTTATCGAGTTCGAAACAGTTTTTAAAACTTTTTATTCTTTCTATATAATATTGAAAGTATGAATATTCGTTTCATATTTACCAAAAAATCACACTATTATAATGTATAGAGAAGAAATCCAAACATGTAAGAATTCTGACAGTTTCTCCAAAAATATTGATTTAATTTTCATTTTTTGAGGTTTTGGATGAAGACTTTAGTGTTTTACACAACTATGGAATTTTTTAATTTAATATGGTACAGTATCAATTAAAATCTCAAGAATATGATTGTCAAGATATATTCACAAAACTTTCATCCTGGGATGAGTTCCATTTCATACTTCATCTCTCTATATCCCTTTATATCCCTCCATACATTTCTTGTGGGCCCTAACCCTGGCACTTACAAATGATATGAATTGTCTATGTGAGAACTCGTATTTTTGTAAATTAAATTATTTGGTAATTTTATTTAGTTATTTAAATTTTGTAATCAACATCTATAATCTAATTTCATAACAACATTTTGTAACGAAATAATTAACTCTTAATTATTTAATTAGTGCAATTTTTATCTTCATATTATTATTGTTGTTGTCGTCGTCGTCGTCACATTTATAACTACGCAAATTTAATTATATATATTATTTTGTATAAAATTTTACATTAATAATTTGTGCACAAGAAAATTAATCCATGAAGATTAATTGGTTCAATCTCAAGTCTTTTAGTTACATAAAATAATATTATAATACAAAAATGACTCAAAATCATAAAAAAATAATAATAAATAAAATAAAATAAAATAAAATTGAGAGAATGGCCAGTTGCCTCTTCCCAAGGTCTTTCCTTGGACTTTGTTGTGCATGTATACATAAGAGCATACTTCTCTAACAGCACACACAACCTCATCAAAGGTGAACAAGCATGCCCATAAGATGGCAATTCAAATAAGAAATTTTGCTAAAGATAAAATAAAGTAAAATAATAAAATAAACAAATACAATTTAAACACTCATTTCTCTTCCACAATGCCTACATAAGGACCCCATCTTTAGCCATCTTTAGATATACACGGTTGAGTAAGGGAAAAAGAAAGAGGAGAAAAGAGAAGAAAAAGAGAGAGTTGAGAGGGTGTTTGGTGGTCACCATTTTGAAGCTAATCTTGATGATAGTTTGTAAAAACTCTTGAGGTAGGAATACTTTACCTCTAACCTTCCTTAGATATTCTTAACTAGTTATATATAATATGTATATATATATATATATGCAATAGCATGCATTATTAATACATGCATAACAAATGTGATTAGAATAGCTCAATGCATTTTAATATTTTGATAGGATGAGAATTTCATGACTATATGATTTCTATTCCTTCTTTGCATGTATAGATTAAATGGTTTAGCTACTGATTTTGTCTTCTAATATATTTAAATATTCTCCACTGTTTTGAAATAATCTTGTATGAGGGTGAAATGAGGCAAGGTTGGTTCACTTTTACTTACATTTTCTGCAATGTTTCAGATTTTTATCAGTTGAAAAATGCTCTAATAAATTTAAAATAATTTTTTTTTTATAAATCTATTTGTACTGGGAGTAGGTATAGGTGTTCTATACATGTTTAAAATTTTTATAAAATCATTGGACACCATTTCCTTACCGAAATATGTTGGTGGGAGTGGAGTGCAAACCACTGTTGGTGATTCACAATGAGAGGCTTAAAACTGAACCAAACTGAAATTCAATTCACTCAAATATAATTCTGAAAAACTAAACAGCGAGCACTCTTCTTCTTCTTTTCTCCCACACTTGAACTCTCATAATACAATAGCTATATATAGATAAAACTAATAATGTGAACGCATTAAATTCAACTACGGCTGAGGCAACAAATTTCAAACGACAAACTTGATTTGCAGCTGCTATTTTTGACAATGTTGATTTGCAGCTGCTATTTTTGAAAGTCTTGATTTGCAGCCTCCATTTGACTCTTAGGCCGGTGGAAACAAGATTACTTCACAACATCCCCCCTTAATCTTGATTCTCCATGCTGCTTCATCCTGAGCATTATCTTCATTCTGTTGAACAGATCATTTTTCAATGGCTTCGTGAAAATATCTACAAGTTGATCTTGAGATTTGCAAGGAAATAATTCCACCTCTTTATTTTTCACATGCTCTCGGATGAAATGATAGCGGGTGTCAATATGCTTACTTCTTTCATGATAAACTGGGTTCTTTGCCAATGCAATTGCTAAGCGATTATCAACATAGATCTCAATGGGTTTTTTTTGTGGAAATCCCAAATGCTTCAGCATGTTCCGTAACCATATTGCATGGCACACAACTGAGTTGGCTACAACATACTCAGCTTCGCAAGTCGATAATGTCACAATGGCTTGCTTCTTGGACGACCATGTAAAGGCTATATCTCCCATAAGAAAGTAAACTCCGTAGTACTTTTCTGTTCATCCAAGTCACGTCCCCAGTCGCTATCTGAGTAGCTAACAAGACTGAAATTATCAGTTGGTTTATAGAATAAACTATCATCAACTGTACCTTTGATGTAGCGAAGAATCCTCTTTCCTGCATAAAGGTGTGACTGATCTAGTGTTTCCATATATCTGCTAATCAGTCCTACTCCATAGAGTATGTCTGACCTGGTGCAAGTAAGATAGCGAAGACTTCCAGCTAGGCTCTTGAAATAAGTTGGATCCATATCACCTGCCTTCGTACCTTTTCTGAGCTCCACTCCACTGTCTACAGGAGTGTTCACTGGATTGCAATTATCCATTCCGTATCTCTTGAGAATTTCCTTGGCATAACCACTTTGAGAAATAAAAATTCCATCTTTTCTTTGTGCCACTGCAATGCCAAGAAAATGAGCCATCAATCCAATATTTGTCATTTCAAATTCTTGGACCATGCTTCTTTTAAAGTTTTTGAACATGGCTAGATTGTTTCCGGTAAAGTTAGATCATCAACATAAAGACAAGCAAGCAACATGCTTCCATCAGCTTCCTTATTCAAATATAGTGCGTGCTCATATGGACATTTTTCAAAACCATTGTCATGAAAATACTGATCAATTCTAGTATTCCATGCACGCGGAGCTTGCTTCAATCCATAAAGTGTTTTCTTCAATTTGTACACTTTGTCTTCATGGCCATTCTGAACATACCCCGAAGGTTGTTCAATATAGATTTCTTTTTCAAGGAAACCATTAAGAAATGCAGATTTCACATCAAGTTGATAAATCTGCCACTTGTGCTGGGCAGCCAAAGAAATCATTAGCCTAATAGTCTCCAATCGGGCAACTGGAGCAAACACCTCTCCATAGTCAATTCCAGCTCTCTACTTGTAACCTTTTGCTACTAACCTTGCCTTGTAGCATTGCACTTCGCCTTGTGCATTCCTCTTTGTCTTATATACCCATTTCACTCCAATGGGTTTGTGCCCCTCTAGTAGACTGGTAAGCTTCCATGTGTCATTTTTCTCAATGGCATGAATTTCTTCATCCATTGCTTTCTTCCATTTATCTTCTTGGATGGCTTCTGAGAAGGTAAGTGGATCACTATCTGCGAGTAAGCAGAACAAATTCAGATCTGCTTCCTCTGTAGCTTCATATATCTCTTGCAAATTTCTCATTGGTCTTGGTTGTTTGGAAAAACTATCATCTGATGATGTTAATGCTGATGATGATGATGATGCAGCACTTCTGTGAGAGATTGGCGATCTAGGTGCTGGTATTCTATGTGGAGGAGTTTGTGGCTCATCTTGAACTTCTCTTATGATTTCAACCAAAGCTTTTGATGTTTCATCTTCAAGAATGAGTTCTGCATCTTTAACAACTTCATCTTGATTCCAGTTCCAAGCTTCTTCTTCTTCAAATATCACATCTCTACTCATGATCACCTTTCTGGTAATGGGATTATACAACTTGTATCCCATTGTTCTATCTCCATATCCGGCAAGGATACATTTTTCTTCCTTATCATCGAGCTTGGTTCTTCTTGCTTCTAGAATCTTGGTGTACACAACACACCCAAATATTCTGAGATGGTTGACACTTGGCTTATGTGAACTCCAAGCTTCTTCTGCAGTCATAGAATGAAGGCTCCTGGTTGGACATCTGTTAAACAAATACACAGCACATAATACGGCTTCAGCCCAAAATTGCTTGAGCAGTCCCTTTCCTTTCAACATATTCCTTGCCATATCTAAGATTGTGCAATTCTTCCTTTCAGCAACACCATTCAGCTATGGCGTATAGGATGGTGTTGTTTGATGCTTGATTTCATGCTCTTTGCAATAATTCTCAAAAGCATCTGATGTATATTCTCCACCTTGATCTGATCGCAATTTCTTGATGTAGTAGCCACTTTGCTTTTCTACAAAAGCTTTGAATTCTTTGAAGATACTGAATACCTCCGACTTTCTTTTAAGAAAATACACCCATGTCTTCCGGTTATAATCATCAATAAAGGTGAGAAAATATCTATTCTGTTTATTTAACATCGGCTTCAATGGACCACACAAATCAGTGTGCACTAGCACCAGCGGCTTTGTTTCTCTCCACTTTACTTCTTTGGCAAAGCTAGTTCTATGATGCTTGCCAAGAATGAAGCTTTCACAGACTTCATTAGTATAAGGAATATGAGGGAGCCCTTTCACTATATTTTTGCTTGACAATAGCTTCAAGCTTCCAAAGTTGAGATGTCCAAACCTCAAATGCCGTAGCCAGTCTTTGTCTTTGATGATGGCACTTAAACACTTTGCATTATCATGTTGGATGTTCAATCCAAACATCCAATTCTTGGACATTCTCACCCAAGCGATCAAATTTCCATGATTGTCTTTGATGGTAAGATGACAATCTTTCATGCTGATGGCGTATCCTTTCTCTAAGAGTTGTCCCATACTCAAAATGTTGTTCTTCATGGCAGGAACATAATAAACATTGGAGATGTAATCATGATCTCCATTCTTAAGCTTGATTAGAATATTACCTCTTTCTTTCACTGGAGTCTTTGAAGAATCACCAAATGAGACTTGTGCTTGTACAGTCTCGTCAAGCTCAACGAACAGCTCTCTTTTACCACACATGTGATTACTAGCTCCCGAATCTAGATACCAAACATTGTTTTAGTTTTCAGTGTCTCTATGGTGAACAAACAGAACTGTAGGTCCAACTTTGTTTGTTTCCTGCTCAGCAAAATTTGCTTGCTCTCCGGCTTCTGTTGTTGCTCTACTTCGGCATTCATTGCTGTAATGCCCGAACTTGTGGCACTGGTAGCACTGAACATTGCTTTTGTCAAATCCTAGTTAGTTATTGTAACCACCTCCTCTACCTCTTGTTCTTCCTCTTGGAGTAATGTGTGGTTGATTTCTTCCTTCTCTGGCTGGACCTCTTCCACCTCTTCCTCGAAAACCAGAATTTTGGTTATTGTAACCACGGCCTCTTCCTCAGCTTCTTTGTGATGTCCCCCCCTTGCTCGTTTCTGTCATCTCTGAAAGACAGCTTTGATTGAAAAGCTTGCTCTAGAGAACTTGAGGGAGTCTTCTTGTTGATCCTTTGTTCATGAATCTGCTAGACCTCTTCTGCCTCTTCCTCGAAAACCAGAATTTCGGTTATTGTAACCATGGTCTCTTCCTCGGCTTCTTTGTGATGTCCCCCCTTGCTCGTTTCTATCATCTTGAAAAGACAGCTTTGATTGAAAAGCTTGCTCTAGAGAACTTGAGGGAGTCTTCTTGTTGATCCTTTGTTCATGAATCTCAAGTGTGCCCATCAACTCATCAGTGGTCATGGCACTAAGATCCTTGGACTCTTCTATTGCTACAACCACGTGCTCGAACTTTGGACTAAGTGATCGGAGAATCTTCTCTATCACTTGAAGAGATTCCATCTTCTCTCCATATCTTCTCATCTGATTGACAATGGTCAATATTCTGTTGAAATACTCAGAAATTGACTCATTCTCATTCATGTGCAGCATCTCAAATTCGCCACGTAACACCTGGAGACAAACTCTGATCGTCTTCTCAATTCCACGGTGTGAATTGTGAAGAATACTTTATGCCTCTTTAGAGGTTGTTGCTGCTAAAATCTTCTCAAACTTGACTCATCAATGCCTTGATAGAGTAAATACAAGGCCTTTTTATCTTTCCTCCTTGAATCTTTTAATGCCGTCTTCTGAGCGTCATTTAAATTTCCTTCATCTTCGAAAGTAGCTTGCTCGTCATATCCTCGATCCACTAACTCCCACAAATCTTGTGAAGCTAGTAGAACTTGCATTTGAATACTCCAATTTTCATAGTTCTCCTTACTTAGTTTTGGAAACTGGGGCTGAAAGAAGTTGTTTGTGTTGGCCATTGGTTGTCTTTAAAACTCTGTAAATTTTCAGAATGGAATTTCCAAATTCTAACAGTACAAATGTGTCCGGAATACTCCAAATAGTTGGAAAGTACTATTGGATCACCAGAAATAGACTCCGAATGGGTCAGATCAAGCCAAAACAAGTTGAACGGTTCAGATCTGCGACTGCACCTTAGCCACACATATCAGCGTCTGTGGATGAATCCTCCGTGTCTTTGATAGCGTGACTCGATCCCAACATTTACTAGGCTCAAGCTCACCAATGCTCAAGTAAACGGCGGCGTGGCTCAGCTTGGTCAAAGCTGGTCAGCGGCTAGATGACGTCAGTGAATGACGTCGGCTCTGGTACGCGAGCGTGTGGCGCGTGTTGCGCATGGGATCACGCGTCATCTTCCTCTGGAAGGGCGTAGGGCGCGTGTTGCTCATGTGGCACGTGAGAACGGCGTCAGGAAGCGCGTGGAGAGCATGCGGGGCCGTCCGATCTTCGTTTTTGATGCGGTTTTCATGGTTGTGCTCGTCTCGTTGAGAGCTTCAATCTGATGTGATCAAAAATGGATTTCGAACACTTTGATTTCTGGGCAATTTTCGAAAACACACTCTGTTCTTGAAAGTTTTGCAGAATTTCTACAAATTCAAGCTACCTTCGGCTCTGATACCACTGTTGGTGGGAGTGGGGTGCAAACCACTATTGGTGATTCACAATGAGAGGCTTAAAACTGAACCAAACTGAAATTCAATTCACTCAAATATAATTCTGAAAAACTAAACAGAGAGCACTATTCTTCTTCTTTTCTCCCACACTTGAACTCTCATAATACAATAGCTATATATAGATAAAACTAACATTGTGAACGCATTAAATTCAACTACAGCTGAGGCAACAAATTTCAAACGACAAACTTGATTTGTAGCTGCTATTTTTGACAATGTTGATTTGCAGCTGCTATTTTTGAAAGTCTTGATTTGCAGCCTTCATTTGACTCTTAGACCGGTGGAAACAAGATTACTTCACAACAAAATAAATATTTGTCCTAACTGTTGCTTACAACACAGTAGAAACAGTGACTTCAAACAGGTCTAATTTTCTCCACAAAATCTATTTCTCTACAAGACCACCTGGGATAGTTAGATATATGAGTTATCTTTAATTTGGCACTGATTTTACTAAAAATGGAGAAGTTTAAGAGGAGAAATTGCAATTTTATTAAAATGCGACAAATTCTATCTAATTTTCTTAGCAAACTTATTTGACTATCTTCCATTGGTTTTCAGTCTTCAAGCTCTTCTGTAAATGTGTTCTCAACTCAAATATATAGCAAAAACCTTACCTTTTTTTGACATCATTTGCGGCCCCTTTTTATTTTTCAAACACAGATTACCTGTGCTAGAAGTTGTTATAGTTCACTGTCCCAAAAATCAGTTTTTCTTCCAAATTTTATTTCTCCATCTTAAAATCTTTTTTAGCCCTAGAATTCTCTCGAAATATTTTCCTAACTCAATGAACTAGCACTAGTTAAAATATTGTAATAATTGAATTTTGTTTAGTATGAGTTTCATTATTTTTAGTCCATAATTCAATGCTGAAAATAAGAAGTGTGGGAAATTCTAAGAAATTTTGTGATGACTCCTAAGACATTTTTGTAATATTCATTTTGGTTTCCATACATGATTGTGTCATGCTATATAAACCTTATGTCACTATGGCTTTCAAACTAAAACTCACGTATGTATCTATTGGCAGTATATCTTCAACAATATCAAAATGTGAATTTGACAAAGTAAAAAAATACAAACTTGAACCGATGTATTAAAAGTTAAAAGCGATGGGGTGAACTTGGTTTAGAGTCTTGCGCGAGTGAGTTACGAACCCTAACATGGCACGATAAGGTATTTTGGCTCTTATTGGTATAGGTGATATAAGATTGGTGATGCAAGCGTCACAACATAGCCCGTTCCCTTGGGGCAAACCGTGATGTTACGACTTGGGTACGTAACCCTGGTGCGTGGGCATCATTAGTAGTTACAACAAGTAACATTTGAATATTTGACCAATGGGGAGTCAGAATTGCTCGTGGCCATTGCTTAGCGGTTCAGTAGAAATGGTGCTTTGCGGAGAGTTATTTAGACTTACTTGATAAACTAAACCTATGAGAATTCAAAAGAAAAGTTGGTATTTCCTTATGATGAATTACTGTTTTCGCTTGCCATTGTTCTTATTATCTATTGTTATTATTTCAACTACTAGTATTCATGTTATGCTTATTTTATTAAACGTTGCTTGTTACTTTGTTACTACACAGTATTCATTATTTGTGAGTATTATTATCGGGTGCATATTTTCGGGTTGTAGTATCTTATTGAGCTCATCACTCATTGATATTCTCGTTGTCTTGGCATTTCATTCTAGGCATTGGAGAAACCGAAAGAAACACCGACATCTTGAAAGATGACGTCCAGCCTTGGTTAGCTTGAAGTATGCCCAAGTCCCATGAATTCCTTTCCTAAGTTATCTAGTTTTCTCTAGTTTTTGTGTGTGTGTGTGTGTGTGTGTGTGTGTGTGTTTTTCTATCCTGAATGTACTAAGACCAAACTTTAAGTTTACTTTGGAATTGTAATTTATGAACTTTTAATTTATGTTTCGTTAATTAATGGATGATGGCAAACTTGGTGACAACAATGATTAGAAGTTCTTCATTAAGAAAATTTGATTTGATGTCCTTAAATTTTGGGGTGTCACAGTCTAACTCATAGATCTCGCAATAAAAGTTTTACACATTTTATAAAACTAAATAAAATTTGTTGTTATGTTCAGGAGTGGAACTATGTAGGGTCAGGGCCCCAGCCCCCTCTAATGTTTGAAAATTTATTATTATTTCTATATTTATGAGTATTTATAAAATGTCAAATAGGGTGATTTTTAAATTTTATAAGAATTATTTTACTAACTCTTTTTATTTTTAAAATTTTAAAAATCAAACGGCATGTTTACTTTTTTATGAGTAGTGCTAGAGAATCTAAAACTTCACCCATAAATTTATTCATAATAACATGACAGAGGTTAGGTATTAATTGATTGATTTCTAAACAAATCAACTAACATGTAACATTCAATATCATTGAGTGTAAATTTAAGCATTTTTTAGAGATCTTAAGTATTTTTCACTTTTAATTGACTAGATTATATCAATCAATAAAATCGCTTAAAACACTGGTTTAACCAATTGTATATTGAGATCCAATAGTTCAAAACTAAAAAAACTATTTATTAGATTTATTTAATTTTCTCGTGGAAATACTTACTTTGCAACACTAATATAAGAAAAGTATATTCAATTAGTAATGTACCAAAACTAATTCAATATTTCTATGCATATACATTGGCCCCTCTTGAACAAAATTCCTGGTTCCGCCCCTACTTGTGTTTATATATAGTTGTTTGATAAAATTTATTTTTTGCAAAGATATTATTTACTGTGAAACCTATGAGGTAGACGATTCGAATCATCTATGAGTATCTGGATCGAGGAGCACAAGAGAGGCATGGAGGGATATTGGAAGATCAGATATGAAGGGGAGCTCATCCCATTTGACCATCATATTTCTTATGAGACTCCGTGAATAATGCAAATTAGAAGGGCTCACTCTGGGTTCTATTTTAATAATTCAAATTGTTTACTTTTTACGATTCGTCGAGTAGAATGTGCCTAAAAATCAAGTTGATCAAATATCGATAATTTTTTAATCAAATCATGTTTGTATATAAAAATAAAAATAAAATAAAAAAGAATGATAAATATAATTTTAAGTATAAAACTCAATACAAATGTTATTTGGTAAAAAAATTACTGATATCCGATCAATTTAATTTTTTACAGGTATATTCTACTCAATAAATCTTAAAAAATGAATAATTTAAATTATCAAAACAAAATCCATAATAAATTCTATTGAGCGAACAACGACTGTTGTGACACAACAGCCACCCCTCATCCATGGAAGTCAATCCCAATCTCAATTTTCAACTCTCCGAATTATAAGTTCCAGTAACAAATTTTGGTACGATTAATTTGTCTAGAGGCCAAGCCTTTTAAAACACATTTTCCGCCTCTACGGAAATTATAATTCACGGGGCAAGATGTTTGAATTATTTATTATTATTATTTTTAGTTTCTGTACATTAGAACAAAAGATACTCTTGGGATTAAAAAAAAAAAATTAAAATTTAAAATTTTATTAATTTAAATCCTAATTATTTTTTCAATCCTAATCATTCGCCTGTTTTTATTAAGTAAAAATAAAAAATATATATATTTTTTTTTCATTGAACTCAATGTAAATGTACATAAAATATCTAAAATATCATTTTTCATTGATTTTAATAACTAAAATACTATTTTTTCCATCAATTTTGTTTAATGAAAATAGTTAGATGGTTTAAATTAAAACAAATCAAAATATTAGAATTTAAATTGAAAAAATTAAAAATTAAAAATTTATTTTGTTAAATGAGTTAAATTCTGGAATTTTGCTCCTAAATTCTTACACAAGGGTTGTGAAAAAACCAATTTATGAGGAGAAAAATAAATAAATCTAACAAAATAATTTTTTTAATTCTTTCATAATAAATCTAACAAAGTTTTCAATTTCATTTTAGTGAATCAAACACTACTCAAAAGTCTTCCTCTATCCTCAATTAGAAGGAAAGTGTCATTTTAATTAATTAAAAAAAAAAATTTAATGGGAGTTTTTAAATAAAAATTCTATATTTGAAATTTATACCCCCAACAACTCTCATTGAAAGAGGGCTACTATGAGCACCTACTTTATTTTTTTGAACCCCCCACTCTTTCATTTTTATTAATTTCAATTTTGTCCAAATATAAAATTTCATTTCTACCCTTATCCCTAACCTTCTAACCCTAATGTCCCAAGCCCTAATTCTAATTCTTAACATTCTTTTTCACTCTCCGTAGACCATCCATCTTCGGTCGTCCTCCAACATCAGTCATCCACCGTCTTGTCACCTATAGCGACCATGGTTTGAATCCGACCCATTAATGTTTTGGATATGGGTTTCATTGCCTTTTATGGTTGTTCATGTCTTGCTTCTACTCATTGCTGATTGGGTTTGGTCATAGGAGTATCTTGGTTGCGTTGGGAATAGGTTGATAACCTGTTTTTCAAAATTGCGTCACCCAGAATTTTGCTTCTACGCTTGAGCGGTCATTGTGAACTTCTAGCACTTTTGCAGGTCTGCAGAGATACTGAGAGTTGTCATTCTTCGCTCGAGCGGCCATTCTTGCGCTCAAACGGTGTTTGCTCGAGCGGTACTTCTTGTACTTAAGCGGTGGTCTCGTGTCTATAAAACTTCTGAGAGTTTGTATTCTACACTCGAGTGACACTTCCTGCGCTCGAACGGTCACAGTTTTGTGTCTGGACGCTCAAGCGTCACTTCTTGCGCTCGAGCAGACTGCACGTCTATATAAGGCCATAGTGCGCCGAAAAAATCACTTTTTGTTTTTCTCTCTCTCCTCTCTTCCTCTTTTCACCATTTTAGGGTTTCTTGGACCTAAAAGCTTGGGTTTCATCTAGTTACACCCATTTTCTACCCCTAGTCCTATAGATCAAAACGTAGAGGGTTGCGAGGGCTTCCTTTTGATCTGAGGGGATCGTGTTTTCGTCGCCGATGGATTTTCGGCTTTTCTCCTCTTTACTCCAAGAGGCAGGGATTTTTGAGTTTCTTTTCAATACCGAGCTATAGATAGACTTGTGGTATTTTTACTATATTTAAAAGCATAATTTATGGTTGATTTTGTTAAAAAACATATGGTTTGATTTGGGTTTAATTGGTGGATTTATGGGTTATGTTTATTATTCATTGTGCATTGTAAAAGCATGTTTGGGATATGGGTTTGGAAGGGTTTGGTGTTCTATTCGTAAATTTTAGAACATTGGAGGAAAGCTTGATGTTAATTGAAAATTAGGGTTATGTTTTGGTTGTTTACCAAATTGGGATTTTTGGGTTAATGATAGTGGATTTTGGTTATTGTTGCGTGTGTTGTGAATTGGAGTAGAGGAGTTCTATCATTATAAAACAAACTCGGATTACCTACCTTTTTATAAAACATGAGAGTTTGCAATGAACAGGAATTTGGAATTACCTAAGGGTGTATTTATTATTTTGGTTTATGTGATTGGTGTCTAGAGTTTTATCCTTGACCATCAGTGGATGATGGTATTGCTTGTTGCTAGATATAGACTATGAGAACTATCGTTGGGTGGGCTATGTGATGTAACACAATGTGTTGTCAGTGGTAAATGAACATTGTGAATAAACCATTCCATTGTTGGGTTATGGAGTATGTTGTTAAAGAGATAACTACAACGCTTATAAATGTATTTATATTGTGAGACTGTTGTCGGACAGTATGATTTTGATGTTTAGTAATTCGGGTTGTGTTTGGAAACACTTTAAGAATGAAAGAAAACCCGTTGTTAAACTATAACAATCTCGGTTTTTACCCGACTATTGTTGCATTCCGGACTCGGGTTTCATGGTTTAATATTGTTATCCATGTGTTTTATTCCTTCCACTCTTTGAGTTTGAGTATTAGGATGTATTGGGCGTGTTTGGAACATGTTGGTTGCTAGTTGGTCTACGTTGATGTTGCCCAGATTTTGGCTTTTTCGCTCGAGCGAGCTTTGTGATCTTCCAGTATTTTCTCGGGCCTACAGATATTCTGGGAGGGTGTTGTTGTTCTCTCGAGCGAGAACTCTTGCACTCAAGCGACGGTCTTCTATCTATAAAACTTATGGGAATTTGTATTCTACGCTCGAGCGACGCTTTTTGCACTCGAGCAAGGACACTTATTGTGTCTGGTCGCTCGAGTGACAACTCTTTCGCTCGACAAGCCTCACGTATATCAATTCGCAGCAGCTCATTTTTATATCACTTTTTGTTAGCTTTTCACTCAAAAACCCTAGACCAGCTCTCTCTCTCTCTCTCTCTCTCTCTCTCTCTCTTTCTCTCTAAAATTTGACTTTTCTCTACAAATACACCTAGATCTAAGTATCTCTCTACCCCACTCTCTTTGATAAAAAGATAGAGCATTCTATGGGCTTCCATTTAATCCGAATAAAGTCAGGTTTGGGCATCTTTGAGGCTTCTCCACTTCTCCTTTGGGCATCTACACTTGAGGTAGGGATATTCTACACCTTAATATGATCTTTAACCTAGTTATTTATTATTATGTATAAGTTGTGAAATTTTGGGAGTAGTTGAATAAACCTAGGGTTTGGATTCAAATTAAAAATAGGAGCTTCTATGTTGTGTTACATAAATGATTATCGAGTTTTTGATTTGAGGTTATCTTGTGTTAGAATAGTGGATTTTAGCCTTTGGGTTAATATTTGAAAAATAGAGAAATTTGCCCTAATATGTCTTGAATAATTATTTTGTTTAAATAATGAAATTGGGATGGAAAATGTGAAATTTGGGGAGAGTATAGATGGATGGTGTTGTTGGATTTGTCTAAGTCATTCACCTATGGGAATTTGAATAAATTACCTGTCTTGAGATTGAATATCTGTTTAGAAATATCTATATTGGGCTATCAGTAAAAGATAGCTATGATTGTTGTAGAAATTGCATGAGGATTAGATGAATTGAAACTAATCATTTAAATTGGGTCATTGAATATAACAGTATGTTAAGGCATTGAACATGTGTAATTGATAGTCATTGAATATGACAGTGTTTTTAAATACATTGCATATGTATAATGTGTTGGAAGGAGAAAGAAGATGTACTCCATGTTTTGGGAGGAGATAGGGGATGGACTCCATTGAAAATTAAGTTGGCCAGAGTGTTCAGGGTAAAAGTCTCGAAATCATATGTATACACGGGTGCCGTCCCGCGGACGAAATTTTCGTAAAATAGCAAGATTGAAGTACTTGTATGATAGTTATGTTGATTGAGAACCACTGAGTTGTAGTCTCAGTTGGGTTATTCAGAGAATTACAAACTTGGCCTATGAATTGAAATAAAATGAATTAACTTGAAATGAATAAATGGGAACGGATTGAGATATGAATATCGGTACCGTATGGTCATGTGAAGAATATGCGTTTGTCATAAATATTTAATATATATTTGACACTCATATCTTAGTTAAACCTCATATATTGTGATAGACTGTTTCTACTGGGTTTTAGCTCACCCTACTTGGGAAACCATTTTCAGGTACTGGTGACATGCCTCTTGACATGCCTCTTCGAAGGACATAGCTTGAGAGGTCCTAAGAACCTGAGACTCTATTTTTGTGTTTTGTGTTTAAATGTTTATTCAAGCCTAGGGCTTTACATATGTACAGAGTTTATGACTCCCTTTTGTTGTAACCAAGCAATGTCTTGGAATGATATAAGCCCGTAGGGTATTTTTTTTTTTTTTTTTTTTTTTTTATTGATCATTTACTGGTACTACATGCTATAAATTCAGGATGTATATTTATGAATGTATACCGCATGTATTAAATTTTGTAATATGAACTCTAATGAATGAAAGTCTTTCTTTTCCGTTGTTATTCTGTCATGAGTTGGAATTATTATATTATTTTGGGGGTGTTATATAAACGACGATGCGAGGAGCACGTTTTGATAGAAATGGGTTAATGTATTTAACTGTTAATAGTCAGAATTGTGATGGTTGGACTAGGTGTATGTATTACACCCGTGTATTATTGATGTTGGTTAGTTTGTTATGCCTTTAATGTAATGTTGTTTGGGAGTCTGTTACCCGCCGTGTTGAGCTGGCAAAGCGTGGCTCCTTGATAGAGGTTTTCTCATCCCTTTCGGTTTGCACCCGGTAAAGTGTGAAAAGGGAGTCCATTTCCCGCCATATCTTAGCCAGCAAAGCGTGGCGCATTGTGATAGGTTTTGCCTGGTAAAGTATGACCTGAGGAGCACCTGCTTTCGAGTAAGGCCAGTAAAGTGTTATGTGTCATTGGTATTGTTGAATCTGCCATCCATGCTGTAGACCGGTAGAGATAGAATTGGTAGTATGTATTATTTCAGTTGTCTCGTTTGAATATATATATATATATATATATGTTAACGGCTTTATACCGGTCATTTTTTTGAAATCCTTGGGCCTATGGTCAGGGAAAGTTGTAGATATATATGTCGGGATGTAAATGCTTATAGTGTCTTGAGAGGCAAGATAGGGATTAGGATTTGCATGTGGGGTTATACTTTCAGAACGGTTGTTTAAGTGAGATTCTTTTATGTTAACGTCAGAAGATTTGGTCAAAGAAAGGATGAGGTTTTAAAACGTTTTCTTTTGGAAGTAATGATGGGAATGTGAAAGAGAAGAATTGATTTTTATACTAAATTGTGTCAAAAGGAATGTTTTAAGAAAAACCGTAGTTATATGTGTATATTTGGATATTAAATGTCACACTATTTATATGGTATGTCATGGTGCATTCATGATCATTTTTATCTATATGTTGTGATTGGTTAGGATCTTTAGGATCTCTAATGGGCTTAGTGCTCATCCCACGCCTTGATAAACGTTTTCAGGTACAAGGCTAAAGGAAATCGTGTATGACTTGAAGTCTTTTAATTGTTGGCCACAGGGCCCTTTACTTGTTAGTCGTGTGCCATGTATTGTATAATGGTAAACCCCTTCGATTTTATTTATTGTTATTCAGTGTAAGCCTAAGGGCATTGTACTATGTCTTATTTATATCATCATTGTTATCGTGAGAGAATGTTATTAGTTATCCCTATTCATGCTTTCAACTAAATGGTATTATTACAATGAATTTGGTAATGGATTCGAATAATAAAAGTCAGGGTGTGACAACCCCCATTGCTAGAGCTTAGCCGTAGTGAATGCCGTTATTGCAGTGGTTGTCGAAGTGCCATAGAAAAGTCATGTTGAAATGGTCCACCGTGATCTGCGCCAGCCCTTGCCGTCGCAACTTCTCCACCAATGTCCTAACCCTAACCCTAATTTCTTTTTCTTCTTCTTCTTCTTCTTCTAAACCCATATCTAGTTTTCAAAACCTAGATTCTTCTTCCAGCAACCTAGATTCTTTTTCCATTGTTGCCACCCAGATTCTTCGCCGAAAATGAGAAGGAAGAGAAAAAAGGAATGAGCGATTTGCAAGAAAAAGAAACGAAGATCAGTGGTTCTACGACTGAGAGTGTTTGATTACGATCTTCATTAGAGATCTCCATGAGATCTCACAAACCCTAGAGCTAGGGTCGCGGCGATGGCAAAAACAAGAGATGAAGATTACGGCAATGGCATGGGGAGAGGATAGGTTAGAGAAGATCGCCGAAGTTGGGATGAGTACTGACCGACGATGGTGGCCAAGTGGTGGTGACGAGAGAGAGAAAGAAAGAGAGGGGCTTGCGACAATGGCTCTGGATTGGGGTTGACTGAAGCTACTAGGGGTGGCCATCTGTAAGGGTCGTAGTGGTGAGTGGACGTGTTGTTGAGGATCACCGGAGAGTGGCACCCGCGACGGAGGTTGTGGCCGAAGTTGGCAGTTGTTGGGTTGAGAGAGTGGGTTAGAGAGAGGATATACTTAGAATTAAGGTAGGGTTCAAAGAGAAAATAGAGGGGGCCTCATTTAGTTGGATGGAGGTTCAAAGAAGTGGAGGGTTCAAAAAATAAAGTTAGATGCTAATATCAACCCCCTTTATTAACTCAAAAAATCCTACGTCATAAAGGACCCAAAAAAAAAACCCTAATTATAGTAATCAAATCTCATTAATTAAGGTTACCAAAATTTAATCCCAGTAATTATGCTTTGTTTAAAGTTACAAAATAAAATCTCACTAATTATGGTTATTTATGATTCAAAAAATAAAAATCATATATATTATAATAGTATGATTTTCATAATAATTGTGAAAATTATAATGTGAATATTCACACTTTCAAAATATAATAATGTGAATTTTTAAAAAGTGCAAATATTTATATTTTCAATAAATTAAAATAATATGAAACTAATTTTCATACTATTCAAAAATTCATAATATTTTATTAATTAAAAGTATGAATATTTGCTTTTACAATTTTCACATTTACTAGAAAAATAACACTATATATATATGTACTGGCAGGTTTTAGATAACTAATAATAAAAGCAAAAAATTAGAAATTTAATGTCATAATATATATATATATATATTGTTTAAGTGTTAAGTATGTTCTTAATGAAACTCAAGATTTTGGATTCAAAACTTGCTTACGTTGTGTATAATAATTTTTTTATTTTAGCATATATAAAGTTGTCACATGGCATGAGGAGAAAAATGTTTCACTAAACCAATTTAGACCTTCATTTAATAATAGTATAGATATATCCATACAAAACAATTTTCAAAATTGTGAAATTTTAGAAGTGAAAAAATTTTACAATTTCAAATTTTATGAAAAAAAAAAAAAAAATTGTGAAATTTTTATCTTTTTTCATTTTACATAATTTTATATTCATTTGAGATTTTATTTGATAGATCTTATCTAGTAGTTTTAAAAGAATTTAAACTTTCTTAAAACTGAATGTATATTTTAAAATTTGTGAAATTTTAAAGTTTTAAACATTTATAAAAAAATAATAAAGTCGTACAAACATGTTGACTGAAAGAAGGGTAAAACCGTTATTAAAAAAAAAATTAATTTAAAAGAAAAAAAAAATCTCTTAGAATACAATTTTAAACATTTAAGAGTTATTGAATTAGGATAGGTTTCTCTCCAATCATCTTATGAATTGAAGGGCGTTGTCTGGGTTTGTGAGGCTCACTATAAGTCTCGTTTTCGTAATCTGAACCGTTCATTTTTTTGAATCTTGTGTATAGTCGTTCATTAAAAAAAAGTTAAATTGATTAGATATTTGTAACTCATTCATTTTATTGCATTTGTATCAAAAAAATATGGATGGTTTATTTTTAAAAACACAATCACCATTAAATTTTTTAAAGACAAACTCAATAAAATGAAGAGGTTACGAATATCATATTGACTTAATTTTTCTATAAATGAAATACACATGAAGTCCAATAAAATGAAAGATTTAGATCATCAAAATTAGCCCCCACAGACTCTAACAGAACCCTCCAATCCAAATTTAGACTAGGGAAAGCCCAACAACCCTACTAAATCATAAGTATTTGAACAGAATTTATGTTCTTGAAAAAGAAGTTTCTACTAATTTCTCCTTAAAATGTCGTTTTCCATAATAAAAGTAATTATTTAAGTTGAAATTTTGAAGGGGACATTATACCAAACCTGACAACGAAAGGCATCTAAACTCCAACAAAAGATGATCAAATTGGAATCCACTAAATAGGTTATTACAATGGAGTGTACTTTACTCTACAGGAGCATTCAAACATCCTATATAAGGTGCATTGCTCAATGTCAAAAACTTGTTCCACCCCTGATATTCCAAACACATATTCCATGAAGAATATGCATAAAATATCTATTACCGTGCCTCCTCTTGAGGAGATGATTTTTGGAGTGGTATATGTAACAGGTTGTGGATTTACACAATTTGTGCCATATGAGGAAATAGAGGGTAATCCAGTTCCAACTGTCATCTTCAAGGACAAGCCTTCCTTCTATCATGCATTTCTCTTGACTCTCACTTTTGCTTTCACTGCTTCTGTAGTAACAATTTTGCTTCGACACAGATATCCCAAAATTGCAACACGCTGTCGCGTTCTTGCTTTTGCTTCCACGGCAATAGCACTAGGAATAGTGTTGTGGCTGGTCCTACCCACAAGTTTTGGGTTGATGGCATCAATTTTGTGCCATCAAATCACCTTCTTTCCAATGTGGATGTATGTTCAGTCACAAATTGCAGCTCAAAAATGTATCACGAGGGAGATGGTGCTAGCTAGCTTCTCTCTTTTGGAGGAAATGATGGTTGCGTTGCGTGCGCCATGATGTCGAGCATGAATTTGTTCACTCGCCTAGCAATTGAATGAATAATACACATACTTTTAATTGGTTCAAATAGTAGAGTGCACAACTCCAAATTGGATCTACCGCATTATTTTTACTAATCAAGGAGTTTGGCAATTGAATGAATAATATACTTACCTCTAATTGGTTAAAATAGTAGAGTCCGCAACTTTAAATTGGGTCTACCACGCTATTTTAACTAATCAAAAGGTGGGTATCGTTCACCTACTTGTCATGTACGTGAACAAATAATCTTTCCTGATTTCAGTAGCTGATATTGATGACTGAACAATCAAGAATTCGATGCACTTCGAATTGTATGAAGTGATGAGATATTCAAAACACAATAATGAGAATCTCAAGATACAATTGTGTGGCTAAAAGGGCATTAAGAGCATAGTGACAATTTGGGAATTGAGAATTTCGAGACACAATTGTATGCTTGTTATGCCCTCAACTTTTGATTGTTGTATCTTTTAACTTTTGTAATATTAAATCTCAGTCACAAAAAATACATTAAATCTCCTTCCTCCAGTGCCTCCCCAACTTCCCGCCACCAACCCCGACCCTCTCCACATCCACTGGCAAACACAGCCTGGAAAATTCACAACCACTGATTTGCACCCACTGGGTTGCAGCTTCACATATATACATACATATACACATATAATATATAAAGTTGGGAAAATTTGCCAAAACAGATTTGCAATTAGCATAGTATATATATATATGCTGGTGAGCACAAGGTCAAAACTAGCAGTTTGGTTGGATGGTTTTGGCAGTTTTGACTTGGCAGGTTGGAGGATTGCCTTTACACTTCATTGGTCCAACTAAAATCAAATTCCAGCTAAATAAAAATTGAAAAATAAAAGATGGAAGAGCCTATTTTCTCACATCATCACAAGCAAACCGCATTGCAAATACATGGTTGTAATTGGATTGTACATTACAACCTTGAAAATTGTGGGCAATAAGACATCCATTACATAAACATCCAATATGAGAAGGTTTCTTACAGTCGATTCACACAAATATTTCAATCTTGAACCCTACAAGATTGATCTATGAGATAATTATATTTACACAGGCAATAGCATTACACGGAAACAAGACTTAATGCCTGTGTTGTTGGAGTTGAACCTTGTACAGCTAAACCTTCTCTGCTCAATGAAGTCACTTGGCTTCGTTCTTAATGACAAAGATTCAGCAACTTACAGATGCAATTTTGTAAGAAAACATTGTGGATGAACTTGACAAAGGTCAGGTCGCCAATTAATGTGAATTGATTCGGTTCAATATCATGTCTGTCTCTTCTAGAATGAAACGAGAACATCTATAAAGAACCATGCTGGTTCTGGAATCAAACTCTTTTTGACTTCTTCAAAAACCGTCTAATTGCATTAATTAGAGGGAGGGGATTCTCCAGATGAACAGCATGACCACAACCTGGAACCTCAACTATTTCACAAATCTCCTCTCTGTCATCTATGCTCCTTGCACCATGGTCAACTTCACGGAACATTTCCTTAGCAATCCTTTTGAACTTATCATCTTTCTCCCCGACAACAAGCAGAAGAGGTACTTTGCAGTGCCTTAAGTCTTCCCACAATGGCCTATCATGCAAAGAGAAGAAAAGCTCAACTAAAATGGTTTTAGTGGATCGTAAGAACGTTGATAAAATGTTTCAAGAAACCATGTTTGTGTAATGGAATTAAGGAAATATTATGGAAATTTTAAGTTCCAAATATTTAGGGCTGAATGGCTTAAACAATAGATTTTTTAAAAGTTTTGCAGTTTGAGACCTTAAAGCGATAAAAATACTCTTTGTTAAAAAAAGCCTATTTACAATACTATATATTAAAAGGATTGGATGATCTCATATAGCAGATTCCAATTTTTGAGTTTTATAATGGTTAAAATAAGTCATGTTTGGAAATCTTTTAGTTTTTTTTTTTCTTTTTAATTATAACTTTCATTTAGGAAGACTTTTTTTGGGAAATCTTTATAACTCTACAACTACATTAAAAGAAACCAAGAATTAACACACACATGCACACTTGCAGACCCCAAAAAAAGGCTACGAGATGCAAGGGAAAGTGATTTATATAATGACCGGGAAAGGAGGTTTTCATCATGCTTTTAGCATATGGAGTTGATAGATAGTACCATAGTGGATGCTCATGAAATGACAAGATGAACCCTTAAGATGCCAAAAGCTATTTCCAGAAGGTGTATGTTCATGAACATAAAAGCATAATTAGTTCCTTTCTATAACAAAGCTAACAGAACTTGACAATTCATTGGACATAGAATGATGATTTTATTTTATTATAAACATCCTGTATCCAAGAGACTGGTTAAATTTGCACTTCAGAAACATTGTGCTCCCTCATGCACCAATTAATTCAAGCCAAGCACATAATCATCATAATTTGTAAATTTTTAAAACTTCAAAAACCGTGTAACTTTAGGTGTGATGTGCAAGACAAAAAAGGCAATTACGTAATAGATTGAATGGTCAGTAAACTGATAAATCAATATTCTAATAAAAAGGATAATTCATAAAAGATAGACAAGCTTACAGTTGCCTCCCAATACTTGAATCAGACAGAACTTTTGCAAGGGTGTGTATGTCAACCTGCTGCAAACGGCTAGCAACTATCTGCTTGAAATGGGGATGATCTCTTAAGCTGTACAATGAAAGAAACTATGATACGTTTGTTTTTAATCATGTAACTTAAGAAATAATTAAACCAACAGTGAAAGCAAATTTTGATAACGCATACCCAAAAATTACCTATTCCACAGCTCTCCAGCATACCAGGCATCTAGAAAGAGTTCTAAGCCATGAGTAATAAGGGAGCACGCCCTTGAGTCATCTTTAGCTCTACGGATCTTTCTCACCGACACATCTTTTAATCCAGGGTTTCCAGATACTATCACAGCTCCTTCAACCTTGGTGCACATAAGTAAAATTTTCAGAGTACACTCAAAAAAACAAAAAAAGAAAGAAAAAACACTACATCCTTAATGTACCTTAGAAGCGCATCTCAAGGCCATGTACAATGCAATTCTTGCTCCCATGGAGTATCCAACAAGGGTAACTTTTCCAGGAGTACTATTTTGAATCAACTTCTGTAATATATCTGCTACTACCTCAATTGATAAACTTCGTTCTTGTGATGCTTCCCTAATGCCATAATTTTGCATCTTTGATCCGCCATGGCCAGGAAGGTCAACTGCAATGCATCTTGCAGATCCTGAGATGGCCTTCATGATGGGAATCCAGTCTTCACCAGTTCCAAGGAACCCATGGAGAAAGACAAGTACATTATTCTGCATCATTCAAATTAAGAAAGAGTGATGAAGAATAACCACACCTAACTCAATTTCAGTCTGTCTAACCAGAGGTGCTGCAAATGGCAAGCCACTTTAACAAGTGAAAAAAAGGGGAAATAATTTTTCAGTTACAGCTGCTACATATACAAAATGTGGACATATAACCACACAACATAGACATACTCTTCATGTATCAGTACAAAAGATGACATCTCAAAATGTGTAACTCACTCCCCCCACATTAATGGAAGTCCTCTAATTTTTTGCACCAACTATGTACAAGAAACTGAAGAAAAAAAAAAAATGCACGATTTGCTTTCCATTTTTTGCAGTTAATCATGTGCCAAATTATCTGGAAGTACACAGATATAAAGTTCCCTAGAGCTGTTTGTGCAAATTAAATGGATCAAAGACATTGAAGGGCACAAAATATTAGCAGCATATGATAACATAAAAATTAAAATTCCAGTACTTACTTCATTGCTTGGTCCAATCTCTTGTACATTGATGAAAAAGGAGAAACCATATGAATTGACTGTTAACTGGTAACTATGAACTTCTTCCCCAGTAAAATTTCGAAGGATGGCCTTCTTGTTGACTTGAAATTTCCCTAAGAGACGGCCAGCATCATCAACAGATGCTTCTATGAAGCCACTGCATGGATTACGACAAATATTCAGAGGTTCAGCAGTTATATCTTCTTTAAGCCAGCGGTAAGTTCCAAGACCATGTGCTATAGAAGGGGAAGGTTCCTTATTCATTGCCATACATATATCTGCCTTTTGCAGCTCAAGATAATATGAGAACTGGACATAAGCTGACAAACCCAGGCTACTCTCAAATGTAGCACTAACAACACTCATCTTCCCCTGCTGCTGAGCCCATCTTGCAATCAATGCTGCATTTTCAAAACCCCCAACAACACTTGGTTTGATGACCTGACAAGAGTTATAACACGAAACCAAATTAGGTTCATATTTCTGACTTTTTCCCCAATGAATATAATTCATATCAAAAGATGAATAAATAATGATGGGGAAATTGTGACTGAAGAATCTTAACAGTTGCTGCAGTTTGTAAGTTCTGATTGTGGTAATGGTTTTCATGTTTCACAGATAGAAATGAAATGAAAGGCATACTATCGTAAGGATAACATGAGTTGAGATGAGTTTAATTACTGAAGTGTTTTATGCATCTTTTCCTGATTGAGGTATGTAAGAAAACCTCCAAAACAAAATTTTCATTCAATTATATGTGCTTAAAACATATGGTTGGATTTTTTCATGAGGCATAGAAAGTGAACTCTTTGGATTGACAATGACTAGTGTGCTGTCTGCTGAGGCATACACGATGATACGTATTACATACTGCTCGTCCCAATAACTAACATAAGAAAATAAACTTCCACTTACAACAGCAACTACTCCTGAGTGAGTAAACTTTGCCAGCATTTCAAGAGGATTTCCTTGGATATTTTCAATGGTTTCATCCAGTGCTACAGGTAACCCAGTTTCTTCACAGAATTTAATTATATCTTCTTCATCCTGAACAGGTTCCTGAAACGAGTTGCACAGAGACAGCTAAATAACTAGAAACCTCCAATAAGTTATTCAGAACTGTGTCAATGAAATACTAATAGGGATCAATGCACTAAAAGCAGTTAAATAAACACTCAAATGAAGATGAACCACGAGAATAAATGGTCAATCTGGCAATATGTGATTACCACAATTTAGTATTGTGAAGTACTAAAAATCTCTATGCAATGCCTATCAAAAGAAAATCAGCGTACTAGCAAATAAACCTAACACAACCCTTTCTGTTGACCAACAAGGATTAATAGCCAATTGTACTTGAAGTTACCTCAATATACTGTAGGCCACAATTCATCACAGAAGAACCAAATAGAACTGCTTCTTCATAGGTCCATTTCCGATTTGCATCAGCACGGAGGTTAATCTGGTGACCAACCTTCTTTCTAACTTCTTGTATAACCATGGCATCTTCAATGGGATCCGGCCGACGTGCTACCTGTAATTGGAAGAACCATTACTAAGCCAGCTAGTATTTGAGATAGTTTGTAATTTAAAAACCTTCAGTGAACTAATAGTTTTCCAGAAATAAGAGCCCAAATTACCAAGTTGCTTTAGTAGATTTCATCTAGAACAAAGTAATCTCGAAACAGTATAATTTGGGAAAGATTTCTAACTTTTAGCTTTATTGCAGTGAAACCTTCTCCAACAAGTGCAGCAGCAATATCAGCAACATCCTTAGGAGTCCCGTTGGAGTCAAGAAGAGCACAAATCTGAACAGTAGATGACCTTTCAGATAACTCTTCTTGTGTAGCTGTCTCACGATGGAGTATATTCAATAAACTGGAACCTTCTCTTGCTGCTATAGCATTAAGGATTGCCATTTCCAAACCACATCTGACACTTGGAAAGATTGAGCCTGGCTATATAACAAGGAAAGAGCTTAAACTTTTATCCATACAAGTTGAGAAGATGATTAGTGAAATTCTTTACCCAACGTCTTTTGTTGGTTATTATACTATCTAGAAATATTAATATTGTATTTGTAGAATGAAGGTGCATGGACATACCAAGATTCCTAAACTGTTCCATATCCAAGAAGAAAATGAGCCCTTCAAAAGAGGAAGTAAGTAACTAATCTTTGCTGCTTGTACAGCATGAATAAGAAACCGAAGTTGCTCTTCAACATCAATCAGGTTTTCTTCATGGATCTCCAGAGGTGCAACCTGTTCAAAATAATATTTTATGAGAAACAGTAAGGGGAGAAATTTTATTTTCAAAATAGAAAAGAAAAGAAATTTAAGAGGATGAAAGAGGAGAACACAAAGAAAGGTTGTGATTAACAAATAATATGTTTGACATGTATTGTATCATCACGGAAATTTTGACAATAAAGTACATAAGTTCCTGCCTTCCTTCCACAAAGGGTGGACTCCAAAAGTTTTGCCTTCAATTATCACAATTGTGCAGTGAAACAAGCATTTATTATATCCATAACTTTCTCATGTAACTGAGGGAATTAGAGTACTTAAAGGGCTACTGCCTACATGCATCTCAATCTAAGAAACACTGACACTTCTAAGAAGGTGATGTGTCCGTCTCGTGTCAATATCAGACAACGACACTCTTTGGACACTTCCCTAACACGTGTCCAACAAACTTCAAAACGTGTCATATTTTTTAATTTTTTTTAAAGACGCGGACACTCTTTGGACAATTGGAGGGCACACGTGTCTATTACTTAAACACACGTGTCTATCAATTAGACATATATGAAACTAATTATAAATTTGAAGAAAACAATTGAAGATACAATAATAAAACAAAAAACATATAAATTTATAAGAATTAGTGTCATATTGCATTTTTTATTATCTTTAAATGATATATTCATATATATAACATATGATAAATATATAAAATTTTATATATTTCATGCGTGTCCCCCACGTGTCATGTCCTGCATTTTTTTAAAATTGGCGTGTCGACATCTCACGTGTCCATGTTTCTTAGATCTCAACTCAAAAACTGAATCATTTTATGAATTATGATGTTGAAAATCCACATCAGTAAGTAAAATCAAGTCACACCAACTAATTATAGTTGTTTTGTTAGAAAAACAGAGCCATTGGTAGGTGTCAACCACCGTACTAAAGTCGCCTTGCAATACATCAGACATTGAACCATAGTAATAAATTACTACAACCACAAATCTTTTCTTCTCCAATTTCAGGAAAAGTACTAGTTTATGGCATTGTGCTCTTACCAATGCATTTTTAGGCTTTTTAACTATCCTTAGACATAAAAGTGTTACAAAAATCTTTTTTAGACATTGAAAGAACAGTTCCATTATTACAAATGCAATGAATCAAACACCCTAATCTCTTATTGAAGCCTTCAATGGAAAAGGATTAAAACCCTATCAACATTTTTGGCACTTCCATTCTGATATACAGTACAAACAAATATCATATCTAGTGAGCCCCTGAATGTCTAAGTTCATTGCATATCATTATCTTAACTTGCTTCGTTTAATTTATCCAATAGCAATCCTCTTTACTCAATAGTTATAATGATACTTGCTCATGTTTGACCCGATCATGGGGGAGAGCCTAGTTACACATGAGAGTGTGTAGAGGATATAAATAAATAAGCTTTCACCCTCTCTAACAGTTCAAACTTTTAGATAAGTTGGTGGTTAACAACTTAACATGGTAACTGCATAAAGGAGATCCTGTCTTCAAACCTCACCACACCTGTTAATTATAATACTTGCACGTACTCATCCTGCTCAGGGTGGAAAGCCACCACACATAATAGGCCCTGTTTGGTAGGGCTTATTTCCAGCTTATTTCAGCTTTTAGCTTCATTGAAGCTATTTTGATGTGTTTGGTTCAGCTTAACAATACAGCTTATAGCTTTTTGTAAATCAAAAATCAACTTATTCTTTAAGTGGGGGAGGAGAAACTTAATTTATAAGTCAAAAATCAGCTTATGTTCACAGTTATAAGCTATAAGCTGTTAAACTATAAGTTATAATCACTTTCCCACAGCTCTACCAAACGGGGCCATAGAGAGGGCATGTTGAGGTGCATTGCAATTTAAACCTCTCTTTAACAGTTTAAACATTTAGATAATATAGTGGTGAACAAACTTACTGGAAAAGTCTAGGACCCTTTTCGTAGCCCATAATGCTTGACTTAAATGATAGTCCTATAATTATTTGAAGGAATTAAATCCTTTTGGCTAATTATGAACTATATAATTTGATAAAGAATTTTGAAATCCCAATAGGTGATAGATGTAGTAATACTCATTTTATGACAAAAGCTAAGAACTCCATACCTTGGATTAGATCAACATACTAAATACTCTCCCTTGGATCATATGAATGTGGTTATTGCTAAGGATTATTTTAAACTTTTATTATGATAACTTTTATGATGGAACATATGAGACAAATAACTATAGTCTATAACCTATTACCACAATGGAAGGGCACTGGATATGTTCCCAAGCACACCGGAAAAAATAAATAAATAAATAGATAAACATACATACTAACCTCACCAAACCCCACACTTCCATCTTCAAGTGACAAAACTACAATAAAACCTTCTCTGTAGTAGCTCATAGGGTCATAGTATACAGAAGTTGAAGTAGGTGGGGCACATAGCTGAATTCTGTCACAACAAAAGTTCAAAAAACATATATTACACATTTCTGGAGTTTGAAAATATGATTTGGAGATATTTAAAAAATAGTCCAATAAATCTCACCTATAGAGAGAGTATTCCATTTTACAAATTTCAACAAGAAAGAAGCCATCTAACTTATAATCTGAAATCGAAAGCCTTGAAACAAGGCTTAAGGCATTGTCTGCTGCCTGACATGCAAATTGTCTCAACTTACTGAGAAGAAGGGGAGGAAATGTGTTAGCAGGGCATGGCGGTGATATGTGTGAGGCAATATAGGTAAATCACTCAAACAATGATACAATCTGACTACCTGTGGAAAGTAGCATTGGCATCGATAGAGCTCTCAATCTCTATGATCCAATCAACCTCCCCCTGTTGAGATGTCAACAAGGCATTTTGCAATTCCATTTTTGTCTGCACTTGTACATGCTTCACTCTGCACAAATTGTGGTTTTGTTAACCTAAGAAGAAAGAACTAATTCACTAGTACATCAAATGGCTAGGAAAATAAAAGGAAAGCGATAGTAATGAACTACATACATAAAGTCATCTTGCAAAAGCAAAATCAGACACATCAGCTAGCAACTTTACAGAAGAGCATAAACAGTTGAGAAACTAAAGATAATGGATACACTATCAAAAATTGACAACTCTGCAGGGTTTTGTTTTCTATGTAATAATGGGACTTCTGTTTATTTCAAAATGTCACTATGTAGACTGCTTATACTCATGAGATGATAAAGTATTCCTTTTTGTTTTCTTTTCTCATCTTCTTCAAAGGTGCACCCATCTGCCACTAGGAGTGTTTTGGTTGAGCATTCATTCACAGATCTATATATTGGAGTTATGAATGCTGATTCAACTAAAGTATTACATGAAGGAACTTCAAGGTATTATCACAAAAGAGCATGCATGTGCATGCAAATTAAATTCGATTAAGTTTGATGAACAGCACCCATTCTAGATATGCACATATTAATGTCCAACACTATCAAGGTATTATAAATTCAGTTTTATTGAGATATTACAGTGTCACACAACTGATTACAAAAAAAGTGTCGAACTCAGAATGGAAATACAGAAAATAAAGGATAATGAACATTTAGTTGGAGATTAACAGACATATAACACATATGTATCAACTTATATGTTAGACTCTTACCCATGTGCTGCACACAGGTTCTGAATTGAAACATTATGAGAAGTATAGAAATACAGATCCAATACTCTTCGTTCAGTTCTATCTGCAATAGGAAGGAGACTGAAGATTGCCCCACCATGATTGTTTATTACGAGAATTGTCATAGGTTTCCGGCGTAACCTTCAAATAGAAACAATTACTCAATACTCTGAGAAGATGTATGTAGCACCATCTCTTATAAATGAAAATATAAGTAGTTAGGTATACCATGTATGCTTAAGGGGGGGTGGGAAATCATTAGAGAATAAAGATCTGAGAAGACAACCATGCTAACCCTGCCGAACCTTTATAAACCCATCTCAAGATAGCTGTAAAAATGCACTCAGGAACTAAATGAAATTTTCATTAATTTAGTTGTACGTCGAACATTTGTGTTAAAGTTTCTAATGATTAGCAATTTCTTTTATTCACTCAATTCTTTGCCCCTTATACAAAAGGATATTGCTAAAATGTGCCCTTAGGGATGTTTAGAGGCTTAAAAAAGTTGCATATGCTTTATTGCACTTACTTTCATGCAGTATGTATGATCTTTTTAAGCCTCTTAATATGTGCCCTAAGGGCACACATTAACAAAATTCTATACAAAATACTATATGAAGTACCTTCACTACTTCACGAATTTAATGAAGTCAACTTTCTTTCGTTCGAGAGGAAATAAATTGAAACCAAAATGGAATTAAACTCCAGATATTTAATTTTTTTTGCTTGAAAATGAGCAATCATATTTCAGGAAGGGCAGGCTGAAGCACCCCTATATCTACAAAAGAAGGACTAACAAAAGTTTGTAGGAACTTAAACTACAGAATACAGATACAGTAAAAATGATCTTTTAAAGAAAATGTCAGCTATGATAAGAGTCCAACTTAAAAGTTCAGATTTGACAATAGCTTCACCAAAATATTTGTAGAAAGTTTTGTTTGGCATAGTAATGACTGTCCATGGATATCTCCATGTACGCAAGCATATGAGATGATCTAGCAATGTGAACAGAAGCATAATTATGCACCAAATTATGTACAGAACTAAATAAACGAACTTGTTACCTTTGCTTCAAAAGTGCCAATCCATTTGTATCATGCAGAAAAGAAACATCTCCAATCAAACAAATTACCTAAACATAACCACAGAAGTATGAACAAATGCAACGTTGGCAAAATCAAGAAAATACTAAGAAGCATTAACTACAAGGCAAGCAGTCTTATGACTTCAAGAAATTTGTTGTTAAATTTATCAGAAGCAAAATGATTACTCTGAATAGAAAAGGGGGGAAAATAGAAAGAAAGTAATAAGCAGGTTACAGAAGGTTGAAAGCAATGAATGTTCCAAAGATCCAACAATTTAAAAAATCACAGTAGAGAGAAATTTATCCAAATAGACTTTGATGCAGCTTATGACTTCTTGTTCTATGTCAACTGTATGTTTCTCTGCTATCACAAAATCAACAGGCGTTCATAATCCATGCATACATTTTGATCCAATTTTCATTCAAAAAATTGTCGTTTAGTCAGATCCAACTAAAACTCCACAGCCTGGATCCTTTGACTCGGATGTCAGGTTGTGGAATTCTAATGATTCAGCTAATTTTTCTTTTCTTTGCTTTTCTATTCAATTCTTTTTTCACTCAAGAAGGGACTCTTTATTTCTTTTCCCATAGTAAAATGACCCAGTAAATATAAGCCAAAGCTCGCATCCATATATGAAACTACTAGCGTAACCCAATACAACTAAATATTCCTTTTTGCTGGATCTATGTAACTTGATAGTCATTTTGAGACAAGCATTACTACTTTTCACATACAATCCGTATAAAAATTGAACAATAAATGTTGATTCTCTAATATTTCACTTAAGCATATCGTGTTATTTCAAAAGAAAAAATTTAAATTGTTGAACGTCAGTGATAAATGAAATTCAAAGAATGTCAAAAATCTTAAGCAATTTCCACAGAAAAATTTTAGTGTTTCAAGAATCTTCTGACATTGGAAAATATTTATGAAATCAAATTGAAATTGAATGTATTTTCGAAATGCTTGTGCACTTCAAAAATCCAATTTCTAGGTCTTTTTACCCAATTTCTTTTTCTTTTTTTTTTTTTTTTTTGATTCATTAAATATCTTCCCTAAAGGCTCTATGCTCAGTTCAAAGAATATTATTTTACTTGCTTCTTTCTTGAATTGTTTGGGTGTTTTTGTCCCCCTTAACATTTAGCTTTTACTGGGCAACCATTATTAATTTTTCCTATTTACTACAATTTTTTTGTTCTCAACATGATCAAAGTTTTCCTCCTCAAGATCAATTGTTAACATGATCAAAATTCCCAATTCTAACAATCTCCCATACTAGACAATAGCTCAAGCTCACAAATATGGAAGCTATAAAAGATTGCATGAATTTCCAAAAAACAAAAAATGAATTGTTGACGAAGTTTGGATATTTACTCTGTCAAGCAATTGTGTCAACAACTTTGGCAATTGGCACCTAAGGTGAAAAGGAATCAGATCATTTTCAGGGTTTTGAAGTATTATATGTAATTTCAATGCCATAAAGAATATAGTTTTAGGGAATAAATAATTCATGAATTGTGGCAGCATATCTGAAGGTGTAAAAAATGTCACTTGCATATTTCTCAAGTTTGCTAGGAACTTCAATATCTTGCAGTAATACCATATGTTCAGGTCATTACCATCCATTGGAATCAAATTTTCCATAAGATCTTTCCATATCAGATTATAAGGTGAAAATTGTAACCTTGGGTGAATATTGTGGACAAAAGTTCCCATCAACAATTTAGAAAACGATAAGTACATTTATCTGAAAACGATAAGTACATTTATCTACTACTGCAGAAAGAATAAATCAGAAACGGACTTTCATTTGCACACGGTTTTGTATTTGTAGCATCACCACACCCTATGCAGCACGGACATGAACACAGGACACAACACGGACACGCAATTTTTCAAAAAATTGGGAACACGACACGCTGGGGACACGTTTAATATATATAATTTTATTTATTTATTATACGTTTAAAATAAAAATAAAATAATTAATTATACAATCACAATAATAATAAAATTAATAAACATAATTTTAAAAAAAAATTAATAAAAAATGAGTTTTTTTAAATAAAAATAATTTATTTTATGAATTTTAAGTTTAACAAAAAAAAAGTATAAAAAAAAGAAAAAAGAAAAAAAGAGAGGGAGAGAGAAACGTTGAATCAAGAAAAAGAGAAGAAAAAAAATATAAAAGATAAACAATAGAGAAGAGAGAGAGAGTGAAGTCAAAAAGGCAAAGAGAGAGAGAGAGTCAGAAAAGGGAGAGACAAAAGGGAAGAGGAGAGGAAGAAAATGAAGAGAAGAAGAAGACCAAAGAAGATGGAGCTAGAGAAGATAGAGACAGAGAAGGAGAAGAAGAGAAGAAGCAAAATACCTTAGCTTCTTGGATTGATCTGAACAGGTTAGGCTTCTCCTTTCCCTTTTCCTTGATCTTTTTCTCTCTTTCTCTCTTTCTCTGTCTCCTCTCCTCCCTCGATCTCTTTCTCTTTCTCTGTCTCCGTCGATCTCTTTCTCTCTTTCCCTATCTCTGTCGATCTCTTTCTCTCTCTCTGTCTCCACTCCAACAGTTAGGACTTCTTCAATCCACCTCACGCGGGTTCGGAAAGTGTCCCACCGTGTCCATGGCATGTCTGACTAGAAGATTTCAAAAAAAAAAAGAAGACATGTTAGAGAGTGTCGGACACGTGTCTACCGCGTGTCCGTGTCCGTGTCCGTGTCCAACACTTGTACGCAGGGCCTGGGGACGTGTCGGTGCTTCATAGACCACACCAGTAGAAATAAAGCTACTAAGCTAAGCTATTGTTGGGAAGGTCCCGAAAGACCTCACTCTATCGATGACACATTTTGATCCCCTTTACCTCTCACACTCACTTTATTCCAGGATTATGAATCCTTATCATTTCACGTGCGTTGGATGCTCGTTGAGAGTTATTGCGCTAATTGGAGTTATGTTGAAAGATTAATGGATGATCTTTCACATAGACTCAACAACGACACTTTGCTGCTGACTGAATAGCTTGAGCTTCGTTGGTGGGTTCACTCTTTAGTTAAGCATT
This sequence comes from Camellia lanceoleosa, assembly GCA_025200525.1. Classification (NCBI taxonomy): domain Eukaryota; kingdom Viridiplantae; phylum Streptophyta; class Magnoliopsida; order Ericales; family Theaceae; genus Camellia; species Camellia lanceoleosa. The sequence continues at coordinate 22,771,403 of CM045767.1, forward strand.
GCAAATGGTACTACGAGGCAAGTGTTGATTATACTCGACCAACCAAAGTGTTCTTAGCCCTGTATACAGGAATATTCTATGGTAAAGATCCCAGGTGCTGGAGATACCACAGAAATAATAATAACATATAATCAATTCTATTTCTAGAGTTATGCTGTAAATAGTAGAAATCTCAAACAAAACAAATATTCATGGAAATGAATTTGCATGTTTTTAGAAATGTATGTTGGCATTTAACAAGCCCATTATGTCATTACATGCAGCAACATGATAGTCATCCAACTTAGATACACAACACAAACTGCGACTAGAAACTAAAATTCACATAAAATGAATTCTTTTATAGATAGATCTTCTACTACTCACTCGTTTGTTGGATCCCACAGCAAAACCAACAGCTGTGCTGAGCAACCCATCAATACCACTAGCTCCCCTGTTCCCAGCCACCTGTATCCAGTGACACGGTAGTCCTGCGCTCACCGTCACAGCAATATTATTACTACACCCTGCCCAGCTACATCCATACATGTCCACATCACGTATTGCCATGCTGTTCCCAAGAAATACAGCAGAATCACCATGAAGTGCTTCCGGAATGACATGTGCAACATAGGGTTCAGTCAAGGAATATTCCGAATGGATTAGAAATGATATCTCCCATGCAACCTAGAAAATATGAAAACAAAAACTTACAAAAAAAGAGCACAAAGAGATCAAAATAAAAGAAATTATAAACCTCCATCCCATCATGCAATGAGAATAACAAAAGATAATTTTAAGGGGAAGAAAAAAAACATTAAAACAATGACCCACAATCAGCACCATATTGCAATTAAAAGTAGTGTGATGAAGTGAAATAGATTCATTGAATTAAAACTAGAGATTATATAATGTTGGGAGAATAAGTTTTTTATTAAAACTATAAAACTAGAGGTTTAATTTTTTAATTTTTTTTTTCTTTTTTAATGTTGGGAGAATGATACAGGACACGGAAATAAGAAAATAGGCAAATTAGGAATTTCACATGGGGCACACCTTAGAGATTATATAATCATATCTAAGGTCAATTTGAGTCTTGATTTTATGATTTTATATATTAGTATGATGCTAGACAGATTTATTGCCCATTACGAGGTTTCAGTAGTCAATTGTACCTTGTTAGTTTCTGAAGTTTTTATGCATGAGCTGTAAAGATCGTCCATAGGACCATAGGTTGTCTTATGGATCAAGTCATTCTGTCCAATCAGTTCATGTCGTTGCGTAGGTGTAAGCATTTTTTAGTGGTCAAGTTTCTTAGTTTCCTAGTTTGTTGATGTTTTCTATGGCTGCTTTTTTTAGTGGTCAAGTTTCTTGATTTCCTGGTTTGTTGATGTTTTCTATGGCTGCATGTTAATTGTCAAAGACCTCAGTCAAACCAACCTAACTTGAGTTACAACCTTGTCCAACATGCCAGACCCCATATTCAGCAAGATTAAAATTCTAAAGGAGGTCCACGGAGTCACAATGTATCAAAATCTGAAAGAAAAATAAAAAATGTTCAAATAAAAGAGGTAGTAAAGAAAACGTCATAATTAGAGAACATATACCCTTTTATCCACAGCTTGTAAAAAACCACACCATTTGCTGCTGATCTGAGGTATGTGAGCTTTAAGCATACAATCAGCAAATTGAACAATGGTACTCTGAATCCTGTGTGTTACAATGTGTGAAGGATCATGTCGACTTGGATGGTTCTCCACTATTATATATGAGCATGGAAAGCAATCCTCTAGCATCTGAGAAATTCGCTTGCTTGTTATCCTACTTCCAATCTGTTGTAATGCAAAAATTCAAAGTTCACCAACAAGATTCAAAGGATATGGTTTCAGTTTAAAAGAGACATATTAAGCATACAAACATGCCCAAAAGAAATTTTATTGCAAAATGTGTATGCCTTGTTTGTTGTCACTAACATTGAATTATTGGAATGTGACGTTGCAAAAACCTAAAAACGTATTACTTTCAACCCCAAACAAAAGAAACAAGACCCGAAAGAAATTAAAACTTTCATGGCTCAATTATCATTTAGCTTGGCCCCTATGTCATCTTTTTTCCTTAACTGAAAGTCTAACCCAAATAGTTACAGGTCAGTAGTAAAATAAAATAAAAAATAAAAAAAGAAGAAGAACACCAACGTTAGTTGGTATAGAACCATTGAGGCATAACACCAACCTATGTTACATGGACTCATGTACAGGTACATACATGTTCAAGTGTTAGACCTTCATAACCTTAAATCTAGGATATTGCAATATGCATCCAAAAGTTGGATATGAGCATGGGACATGTCATGTGCACTTCTATTTTTTTGCATTGGACCTTCATAACCTTAAATCTAGGATATTGCGATATGTATCCAAAAGTTGGATATGAGCATGGGACATGTGATGTACACTTATGTGTTTTGCATATTGTATAATATTTTTAGAGAATATATTGTAAATTATGTAGAAATATACTTGAAATTAAATAGGATTTAGGAAAAATATAAAATTCTCTCTCATCCCATGTGAGAAGCTAGAAATGATTTATTACCTAAGTTACACGGACGCGGGTACGGGTGTCGGGTGCGGGTGCGTATCAAAGGGTCGGACACTTCAAAATTAAAAATGAAGGATACGTGGATATGTATCCAAATTTGAATACGGGTACGGGGATACGTTAAATAGTTTGTTTTAAAAAATATATATTTATTATATGAAGATGAGTTGTATTATATAAATAACAAATAAAAATTATTTTAGATATAAAATAAATTATATTATATATGATAAAATAAGTTATTTTTATTTTAGACATAAAAATTATATTATTTATGATATATTGTATTATATAATTTTTTTGGATGAATAATATTATATATTATTATATTAATGTAATTTATACTATATGTTAATATAAATGTAATATGAATAATGGATGAATAATATTATATTTGAATCAAAAAAAAAAAAGAATAATATTATATATTATATTATTATATTTATATTATCTACTAATATTATATACTAATAAATATATTATTATTATATACCAATATATTATTGTATTATTATCTACTTGATGCAGGACAGATTTGAAATAGGCCTAAGTATGAGCAAAAAAACACAAATAACAGGGCTGTTTTTGAGGCTGTGAACAGCAGATGTGAACAGTAGACGTGAACAGTGATTTATAGGAAGTGGAGGAAGGGTTAAAGAAGGATAGATCTAGATATCACACCTAGAAAACCCAAGGCATCACACCAATGGGCTCTTTAGCATCACACTAAAGAAAGATTGCATCGCACAATCATAGAAGCATAAGCTTAATTTTCATTCATTCCATTCATAATTTGCCACAAGACTTACAATATAATTTATACTCACTTCATCTTGACTCTAAAACTTTCCAAATTAAATGACATGACTAACTTAGACTCCCTAGGACTCTTTAATGCATTAATCATGTGAAAGACTCTAGAAGACTCTTTGACCACCAAATAAACCAAAGACCTTGACTAGAAATTTAAAGACATTTGACTTGAAAAACTCAAAAGACACTTTTAAATAAATCCCAAGTCTAGTTAATCTCCCAAGTAGGCCCCACATCATCTAGCATATGCCAAATTAAGGCTTGGGCCTTAGAACCGTTGGATCCACGCCTTTTATAGACTTTAATTGGCTGCTGCCATTTTCCATCAACTCTGCCCGGCTTGAAAGAACTCGACCCCGTCGAGTTAAAAGCATGGAACTCTTCATAAAGGTCAGGGTTGAGGCGCCGAAACTCCTCATCAGTAATCCAAGTGCAATCTGACAGTGAACGTTCCTTCCACTTAATGAGATACTTTTGATAACCTCCATGTTGAGTTGAAACAATTTGATGATCAACCACATCTTCAATTTCATCTTGAAAAAATTTGGGTGCTGGGAGAGATGCCACAGGGTCAGCCCAGTTACTGTTCTTAGTATGCCCAGAATATCGAGTGAGATCCTCAATATTGAACACATTACTTATGCGCATATCATCAGGTAATTCGAGCACATAAGCATTTGAACTGATCTTCTTGAGAACTTTAAATGGTCCAGCACTCTTCGAATGAAGTTTCTTATATACCCCTTTAGGATACCGTTCGGGTTTGATTCGAACCATGACCATGTCGCCCTCATCAAATTCAGCAAACCTCCGCCGCAAATCAGCATGTTGTTTGTACCCCTCATTGCTGATGGCAATCTTTCGTCGCACTTCATCATGGATATCACGGATATGTTGACTAAAAACTTCAACTTGACACGGCGAAGCTGAATAGGTAGGGAACCAAATCGATTGGTTTCCTTGGAAGCAAACTGTGACAATTTCGAAGGGTGCGACACTGTAGATCTGTTCACAGAGCTGTTGTATGCAAATTCTGCCATATGAAGTACCTGATCCCAGCTGCCAACATGATCACTAACAAGGTAGCGAAGTAGATTACCCAAACTGCGATTAACAACCTCCGTTTGACCATCAGTTTGCGGATGAAAAGCCGAAGAAAATTTCAGCTTTGTATTCAGCAACTTCCATAGCGTTCGCCAGAAGTAGCTCATAAATTTTGAATTACAGTCAGAGACAATGGTCATTGGCAGTCCATGAAGCCTAACAACTTCTTGAAAGAAAAGCTTAGCCATTTGGACTGCATCCAATGTCTTTGAACAAGAAATAAAGTATGCCATTTTGGAGAAGCGATCCACAACCACAAGGATAGAATCGTGCTTTGAAGGGTTTTGGTAATCCAAGGACAAAGTCCATACTTAAATCTGCCAAGGTTCGTGGGCCACAGTAGCAGAGTGTATAAACTCAGTATTCTTCTTTCTTCCTTCAAAAGTTGGCAAATGCGGCATCGTGAAACAACCTTGCCCACATCTCGCTTCCCTTTGGCCAATAAAAGCCATCCTCGCCATTGCAATTGTCTTATCTCTTCCAAAATGACCTCTTGCTCCTCCGAATGCAATTCCCAAATCATTTCTTCACGAATTGATGTGTTGTAAGCAGAGGCGAGTTCCTTGAAGAGGAAACCATCATGCAAAGAAAACTCACCATATCCTCCTGCTGTCCAGCCAGCAACTGAGCATGTATAGAGCTAAAATCCTTACAAGAAGGATAATCTCTCTTGAGCAAGTCAAAACCCACCACAGAGAGCCATGGAAGAGAGAACATACACCACTCGGCTAAGAGCATCAAGAACTTTATTTTGAGCCAGCTTTATGTTTGATAACAAAAGAATACTCCCAGAAATGAAACCCATTTACCATGTCGATGATTCAGCTTCTTTTGACAGTTGATGTACTTGAGTGCTTCATGGTCGGAAAACAACACAAACTCCTTATAAAGAAGATAGTGTCGCCAATGGCGAAGAGCTTGAATCACTGCATAAAATTCCTTGTCATAGATGGAATACTTTTGCTTGGTTTCATTGAGTTTTTCGTTGAAATAGGCAACTGGGTGCCCTTCTTGACTCAGCACACCCCCAATCCCAACATTGGAAGCATCACACGCCAACTCAAATACCTTTGAGAAGTCAGGAAGGTGTAGAACAGGAGCCTCAGACATCATCTTCTTTATGTCTTCAAAAGCTTTTGCTGCTGCCTTTGTCCAAACAAACTGTCCCCCTTTCATACAGTTAGTGATAGGTGCCATTACCGTGCTGAAATTCTTGATAAACCGACGATAAAAAGTCGCCAGCCCATGAAAGCTGCGAACTTCATGCAAGGAGGTTGGAATTGGCCACTCTAGGATAGCTTTCACTTTACTTGGATCGGCTTCCACTCCTTTAGACGACACAATGAAACCCAAAAATACAACCATTGGACTCATGAAAGAACACTTCTTTAAGTTAATGTAGAGCTTCTCTTGACGGAGGACCCTCAATACTTGTTGAAGATGAAAGATATGTTTCTCCTTGGTCTTGCTATAGATTAGAATATCGTCAAAATAAACAACCAGGAAATGACCAATGAAAGGCTGTAATACCTGTGTCATAAAGCGCATGAATGTACTTGGGGCATTTGTTAGACCAAATGGCATGACTAGCCACTCATAGAGGCCATCCTTGGTCTTGAAAGCTGTCTTCCATTCATCTCCTGGCCTTATACGTAACTGATGGTAGCCACTTTTCAGATCAATCTTTGAGAATAGACAAGATCCAGCCAACATGTCCAACATATCATCAAGCCTCGGGATAGGGAATCGATATTTGATTGTAATCTTGTTTATAGCACGACTATCTATGCACATGCGCCAACTACCATCCTTCTTGGGTGTAAGCAAAGCTGGAACAGCACAGGGACTTAAACTTTCACGAATGAACCCCTTAGATAGTAGCTCATCTACCTGCCTTTTAAGCTCTGCGTGCTCCTTTGGATTCATGCGATAGGCTGGAAGATTAGGCAATTGTGATCCAGGAATGAGATCTATTGCATGCTGCACATTGCGCATGGGAGGTAATTCATCTGGGAGTCCTTAGGGGGCAACATCAGAAAAATGGGACAGCAACTTGGCTACTTGCGGCAATTCAGAGACAAATTCAGCAGCTAAATCGACACTTCTTTCACCACCACAGCATATATAACTCCCGGTTCCATACTCTCGGCTTGAAAACACTTCTTGGTGAGAATATGGAGAGATTTTAACTTATTTTCATGACATCCCTTGGCTTCTTTTCCTTGAATTTTCCCATTTCAGCGGTAGTCATTGGCTTCAAAACAATCTCCTTGTTCTTGAATGAGAAAGCATATGTGTTCTCTTTTCCAGAATGCTGCACATCTCTATTATAAAGCCATGGTCTTCCAAGAAGGATATGTGTGACATTCATGGGAATTACATCACACCAGATAGAATCATTATAAGAACCATACGAAAAAGAGACTAGGCAGCGCTGAGTTACCGGAATGGACGTGTTATCGCTACCTTATATGGATGAGGATGTGGTTGAACAGGAAGCTTAAGACGCTCCACCCTGGTTGCAGATACAACATTCATGGAACTACCACCATCGATGATAAGCTTCCTAGCTTGGTTTCCACAGCGAACCAGCATTTGAAAAATAGAAGTACGCCTCCAGTCTTCCTTTTTCGTTTTTGGTATGCAAGGATATGCCTAACAACAGAAATCAGAGAATTGTCCACCTCTTCATCTTCTAAGTCATCTGTATTTAGTACCCCAACGTCAAAGGAATCATCATTATCATCGTTGTTTTGTTGATCGAATTCAGCTTCTTGCTCCACTGCCATGTGTAAACTCCTCTTTGGACATTGAAATGCCATGTGACCAGATTCACCACACTTAAAGCACTTGGTTTCCTTCATGTTTCCTTTGTTAGCTGCATAATTCTTCCCTTTTGGATTAGCCGTATTGACGGAAGTTTGCTTTGAAACATTGGACCGGAAACGATTTGCATCATTGTACCCCTTAGTTATGGTTTCCCCAACTTGAGACACAAACTTTTTAGAAATTGGGTAGTTCAAATACTCCTCCATATCCAAAGCAACTTGGAAGGCATGTTCGAGACTGTACAAGGGTTGGCGAAGCAACTCCCTTCTTATGTCGGGCCTCAAACCAGCCTTAAACCGAGCAAGAGCTTGACTTGAATCTTCCATAATTTGACTCCTCATCTTTAGCTCATCAAATTTCTGCATATATTCAGCCACTGTCATGCGGTTTTGCTTTAATTCAATCAGTTGTTCACACAACTTCTCATGGTAATTTGATGGCATGTACTTCTCCTTCAACTTGGCTTTCATCTCCTGCCAAGTACCAATTGGTGGCTGCCCCAACCTTCGAATATCACCTTCCACACCCATCCACCAGATTTTTGCTAATCCAACAAGCTTCATTTTAGCAAATCTCACTCGCCGATCGTCAGCCATATCGTACCAGTCAAAGTACTCTTCAATAGAAGCAAGCCAATCATGAAACAAAGTAGGATTGACCTTACCTTCAAAATCTGGAACCTCCATTTTAATCTTCTTAGTGATATCTCCTGCTGAATCATAGGTCTCATATTGGTTCCTTTGCAATAAATCATGGGCCCAATCAGACATGGAATTTTGCTGCCTTCCCTTATTTTGGCCAGCCCTAAATTGCTGCCTTTGTAGTGGATCTACACGCTGCTCTTCCGTGCACTCGCCTTGATTTTCACCATTTTCATTAGTATTGTTATTCCCAGAGTTTTCGCCTTGTTCACCACCGTTAGGTTGAGTTGTTTGGCCTTCCAAAGTATTGATGCGCAGACTAAAATTATCTATTTGCTCCACAAGTTTCAGCAAAATCTCGTCACGCTGGTAATCAGTTAATCTTCCCCTAAATGGCTTTCCGGATCGTGTAGACATGATGCTACTCTCGCTCTGATACCAAGTTGATGCAGGACAGATTTGAAATAGGCCTAAGTATGAGCAAAAAAACACAAATAACAGGGCTGTTTTTGAGGCTGTGAACAGCAGATGTGAACAGTAGACGTGAACAGTGATTTATAGGAAGTGGAGGAAGGGTTAAAGAAGGATAGATCTAGATATCACACCTAGAAAACCCAAGGCATCACACCAATGGGCTCTTTAGCATCACACTAAAGAAAGATTGCATCGTACAATCATAGAAGCATAAGCTTAATTTTCATTCATTCCATTCATAATTTGCCACAAGACTTACAATATAATTTATACTCACTTCATCTTGACTCTAAAACTTTCCAAATTAAATGACATGACTAACTTACTCCCTAGGACTCTTTAATGCATTAATCATGTGAAAGACTCTAGAAGACTCTTTGACCACCAAATAAACCAAAGACCTTGACTAGAAATTTAAAGACATTTGACTTGAGAAACTCAAAAGACACTTTTAAATAAATCCCAAGTCTAGTTAATCTCCCAAGTAGGCCCCACATCATCTAGCATATGCCAAATTAAGGCTTGGGCCTTAGAACCGTTGGATCCACGCCTTTTATAGACTTTAATTGGCTGCTGCCATTTTCCATCACTACTAATATATTATATTATTATATTATCTACTAATATTATATACTAATAGAGGGAGATCGAGAGGACAAAGAAGAAAAGAAAGAACAGAGAAGAGAAGAAAGAAGTCGGCGACCGAGAGAGAGAAGGGAGATCGAGATCGAGAGACGAGAGGAGAGGGAGAGAGATCGAGGCGAGAGCGAGAGAGAAGGCAGAGAAGGAGATCGAGAGGCGAGAGAGAGAAGGCGAGGAGATGGAGATCGAGCATCGAGCATGTCGAAGCAGCGACCGATGTCTTCGCCATTTCGACAGGTGACCAGGTTCTCTCTTTCTCTCCCTCTTTCATCTCTTTTGCTGTCTGTAAAGAGCCGTGTCTGAGAGAGAACACGCGAATCCGGCACAGATCCCACACCCGCACCCGTGTCTTGTCGTGTCAACACGGGTATTTCGCCCCAAAGTGCTGAGTCCTTGTAACACAATTTATTACTGGCAAATGTGAATTTCTTCTTCAAACATTGTAAAAAAATAGAGGATCTAAGTGTCTAAATTGAGTTCAGGCATTAGACACATATCTCACACCCTTACCCTTGCCATATCTGATGAACACAGGCACCTTGGGGGAAATAGCAGAGTCCACGTAACACAGACACCAAATTAGTTGGTATAGAAACATTAGTTGCCTTTTATTCACAATGTCTTTTTGATGCACTCGGAAGTGCCTAGAGAACTTAACGGTATAGAAATGAGGAAAACTGACTTCCAAAAACAAAGTCTCATCTTTCATTTGGTGTTCCCAAGGCTTCCCTAGAAAATCTTTTTAATTCTTTCCCAGTTTCAGCAAAAGTTCTATAGTGGTTTGCTATAGGTTTCTCATGCATTGCAAAATTTTCTCAAGAAGTAACTTTCTAGTTCAAATGGGAAAAATTGCTTTTGCACTATTATCCCTATATATTGGACTATGTTTTATGGTGTCATTTTCTCTTGCATTTCTTGCTTCAGGCACCCATTCTGGTAGCAATGAGTTCTAATCACCAGTTTAAATTTGCCTAAACATTTTTAAGGTCACCCCTTTCTACACATGCTGCCACTTGGGTCTGGCTTCAAAGAGGTGGAACGCAACACAAGCAGTCAGCTTTTTCACTTTTGCAACAGTTACAAAGAAAACAAAGAATTTCAACAAATCATTAAACAATTCTTGTTTTATCAAGTTATCGTTTTAATGTTAAAAGCACTCTTCCAATAGCATTAAGTATTGCTGGACACCAAGGTATGAATGCATGTGTAAATTGTTTGTACAAAAGACTCTCCTTTTGTTTATGGTGTTACATGGTTGCTTTAGAATGGGTGATCAAACTACCCCATAAAATAAAAAAAGAATTTGGAATAGTCTGATAATTTAGCTATGTGCTTCTGCCCTTGGATTTGAAATCCCATGCCTAGACACATGACCAAAAACAATAAACATACTCTAGTCCTTGTGTCCAAAACAATTTCGAATGCAATGTAGTCCTTAAATTCAACATCAAGTACCCTTATCACGAAGAAGTAATTATGTTTATCTTTCGTGTCAATAAGTGTTTCTTTGGAGTACTAGCACATGCACTTTAATGTAACTAGAGAGAAGAAACGAACCTGAACAATCACATCAGCATGTGCCCAACCCCTGACCGAATTTGAGAGTAGAGAATGATCCAGATGATCAATGAATAAAAAGTTTTTCTCAATGTCCAAGTAAGTCAAATACTTTCTCAATCGTAAACCTGATAAAATGTCAGCTACAACTGGCCATGAAAGATGCTTAGCCAGGAGAAGAGCTGCCCATATGTCATCCTCTCTATGAATTGCACCAATCAGTAGAAGCCCTTGCTTTGCCCCTTGAATCACTTCTAGAACATCTGCCACTTGACTGTGAGTACCATTGCATGCATAAGAATACTGCACTTGGAAATACTTCGTAAATGGTTGGGCACTTGACATCCAAAAATCTAACCCTTTTAAACAGCTCAACATCCACCGTTGTGGACTGTTATCCAATGGTTCCCTAAAAGGACAGTTGATGTGAACAGGACCATACGGTGAACTGGTTGCCCAATAAACAGCAGAATCAAGTGTGGTAAGAACCATCCGTGCAAGAATGCTATCAGTGGGTGCAGGAAGGCCATAGAAGAACCTCACAAACGGACCAAAATGGTTGACCTATAATAAAAAACAGAAAGATGTGATTTTTGGGAACACAAATAAAATATATGGAGTGAAAAGTATTAGATTATAAACTGAATGTTATCTGGAACAAATAAAAATATTAGATGTTAATTGTACTTTTTTATCCCTTTAATAAATTTATTTTTGTTGCTGATCAAAAAAAGGGTTTTTCTCACTCTATATGTGTGATTGCTTCTTACATTATGAATGAATTTTCTTACTCATCACAAGTTTAATTTTTAAATCGCTTTGAATATTCGTACCATCATCAAATATCAAATGTTCAGAGTTCCTATAATTATTTTGTTTTTTTAATTTTAATATTACTCACAAAAGACACTTAACCCATTTTACAATCTAATGTTATTTAGAAAGTTCCTCTTGATAGAGTAGAGTATAATATTGGGTAACAGGAAAGAAATATTAGTGTACCTGATTGATTGCTTGGTTTGCTCCAGCATCATGCAGCTCTGGAGGACGATCAGCAGTGAGTAACAGCAGTGGTACAAAGTCTTGACTTGCCTCCACAACCTATGCAATATCATTTAGTACATATTGCACTGAAGAATCAAAAGCTCAGCAAAATATTTTGCACACATTGCTATTTAAAAATAAATAATAAAAAATCCTTTGAAGAAGATTGAGATGCAAAGAGAGAGGGCAGAACAGGTCTCATTACACACCCACCCACAAATACAGAGAGAGAGAGAGGGGAGGGAGGGAGGGAGGGAGAGAACTAAGTTTAATGATGCAAAGAAAACAAGAGTAAGCATGAAACAAGTTTCCATAGAGGCTGGCAATAAACAAGGTTTAATGATAAGAAAAAAGATTTTTATTTTTATTTTTCTTTGTTTTCAACCCAACTAAATGACAAACAAATGTAAGAATGGAACACAAAAATTATCTGAAAGTAAAGATAGATTTGAAATGTCAACTTGAAGCTAGTTAATAAATCTGTATGTAAATGGCACTCAATAGAACTCACAGCAGGAAGAAGATTTGAAACTGCAGTGCCTGACGATGTTATGACTACTGCTGGTTTATGAGAACCTCTAGCATAACCAACTGCATGGAATGCTAGTGAGCGCTCATCAAAGCACGAAATACAAGTCATATGGGGATGAGTAGAAGCAGCAATAGCAAGTGGAGACGATCGTGATCCTGGAGCTATACAGAAATACTAGATGAAGAATAAATCAGAAACATGTATCCCAATAGAGATGGAATGGAATATCAAACTTAATCTTACCGTCAAACCAAGCCGAGAGCATTCTTCAATTATAAGAGACGCCCACAGAGTATTGATGTTGGGATAATTTCGAAAAGAGAGGCACATTTCGTTGACATGATCCAGCTGACACTAGAAAAGCAACAAAGCCTAAACAATCTTTGACTAAGTTTCTTCCATTATAACATGTTAAACTATAAACATAACATACTAAATAATAGAATGAACTAGAAACCATACGATAATCCATAAATCGCTCCAAATCAGAAACAACTAAACATGTTTATGAGTTAGGATCTTTTAAGCAACTAAGCCTGAACAATCTTTGACTAAGTTCTTGAAGGAAAAAGGAAGAAGGAACCAGGGAAATGAATTATTTTCCATTTCAACCATTAAAACAGATGACATGCAAAACAGAAGTATGGCAAGAAACCCGTTAGGATTTACCAACATGACTAGGGCAGAATTACTTTATATAGGCTGTCATGTTTGGCAATGCTGGATCATGTATCCTCTGACGAATCTTTTGAACTAATTGGATCAGGAAACACAATCCTGATAAGCAATTCCAGCCAACAAAAACTATAATCTTTGTTGAAAGCATGAGAATAAATATTTTACAAAGCATTCCATGTCATCCTTCACACTACCCACTTGGCCTTTCAACTAAGATTCACTAAATCTCATGCACATTGTTGTTGTTCGTCTAGAACAGATTCAAACCATCTGAAATGAAGTTTACAATTCAAAACTTAATGGGACACCAATATAATCTAAGTAATTCATCTGAACATCACCTTAACTTCACTTATCTTTGTGATCATTCTTGCCCATGATCCTAATATTTCAGACCATAAAAGAGTTCTCATGCATGATTACTTTTATTATTCTTTTAAAAATAATAATAATAATAATAAATCCCTTCAGTTAGGGGCAAAAGAAAGCCAAACAAAACAGGATACAAGGCTGGTGAGGTTTTTGTTTGGGCCAAGCAAGAGATTACCATGTTCAGCTAGCCTCATTCAAACATCACAAGTGTTTGATTTTACTGAGATCCAACTTGTCAAAAAGCCTACAAAAGCCAATTGCTATGCCAAATTGGATGGTACTGTACATATTTAAATGTTTAAATGAAACGAAGGCTCTTTTATTAGAGTTGGTGTTAAGACTTTAAATTTTGAAAATAAAATAAAATAACAGAGAAAACTTCCTTGTGCCAACTATATTAAGCTGGCTACACAAAATGTGTGCTGCCTTTCAACTCTGTCTAAATTCTAAGTCATCAATTCGTGGTGCGGGAGCGGGAGCGGGAGCGGGAGCGGGAGCGGTAGTGGTAGTGGTAGCGGTAGCGGGAGCAAAAGCGAGAGCAGAGCATTTTAGGAATATCCCATCAAAAACAATGCTCCAATGACATGAAGTATAGAAATAAAAGATAATCAAGGGATTCAAAACATGGTAAATTAAGGTATGCAGAGAGGTGATTAATGAAATTGCTTATTGGACCATCAGTTGGAGTGAAAACTATTCAAGTAGTGTTCCAATTTGAACTTAGGCACAACCTTCTCAAACTTAAAAGAGGGGAGGGGGAAGTGTCAACTGCAGAGCATTTGCAGAGGCTACTCTAATAATATTTTACTTCAATCTCAAGTGAAATTCTTCAGACAAGGATAACCAAGCATGCCTACAGTCTTAAAAGTTCTTTTTTGAATACATTGTAAGAAAGATTAAGAACTTCTCATAGACAGGTGCAGTTGTCTTCCACAAGATATGAATCAAATTCAGTACTTCTATGATTAAATTGTCATCTCACAAATTCGTTTGCAGATTCATTTCTCATGCATGTAATTCACATACAGAAGCAAAAGCTTGGGTGATGATGAAAACAGTTGCTGATTTAGAATAAAATAGAATGCAAAAGTTCCATATAACATTTAGAAATCCCCATGCCAACCATTATGAATTATGCCTTCTAACAGAAAGAGACATGGAGCAACAAGAAAAGAAATAAGTATACAGTGTCAAGATGTTTAGAACTATTGGAAGATACATACAACAATTCAGGCCAAACACAAAGAACAATAGATTAAAAAGGACACTCTAGTAGCAACGGACGGTAAAAGATTATGTCTATCTACTCAGTAAACCAGAAGCGTGTTATCTAAGTGAAGGAACAAAGTCTGCAGTGAACAAGGCCAGAAAGAAATAAGCCATCTTCTTACAAACTTGACAAAATCAAACAACCAAATAATATTTTGTAAAGACGCAACCACCAGTACAGGAAATAAACATGCACAAAGTAAGCCAATTTTTTTTTTTTTTTTTAATCGGCGAAAGTCAGTTGTTAATTGTTAAATTAGCACTTATGAGAGTTAGCCTCCCCACCCTTGCAAAGCACCAAGTGCTTGCCACCTAATTCAACTCCCCCTTAGGAGAGTTGAACCCATGACCTCTCCCTTGGGACTAAGCCCTTAGGAGAGTCACAGTGGTCAACTAGGATAGGCCTAGTTGGTTACAAAGTAAGCCACTTTGACAGATTAATTTCTAAGATTGAAAGAAACAAAATTTTAAAAAAATAAATAAATAAATAAATACCGTAGAAATAAATTAGAATTTATGGGGGAAATAAACACAAAAGAAGGACAAATCAGAGATGTGAAAGTATGTCCAAGTCTTTGGTAGTAAATTGTGTGATTTAGCAAACATTCCCAATCACAAATGGATGAATAATCTACTGCAGTTGACCAGCTTCTAGACCAGATAATCGAATTTGAACGCTTTCCTTGTTTAATTGTTCTTGCTACTAGTCATTCTAATTAGAGTGCACTTTGTTGTAAGGGGACTCCATTCCAAGTGAATATGAAAAATATCATAAGATTTACAACTCAGGTAATGTATGCATGGGCTAGTACTAGCTTCTAGTTATATTAGCAAAATATTATAGAAAGTACATACCAATTTACTAATATAATAGTGCCATACCATGTTATTGGCAATTGCCAGAGTATGTGAAAGCCTGACAGAGAACTGACACGAAGATGAAATCTCTTTCTGTGAGAAAAGGTCAAGAAAAGAGTTAGCTTCGATTGTTTTTCCATCAAGAGTTCTAACAGAATAAAAGCAACATCCAGCCTAAGAAAAAAATAATAAGCCTTTTCCCACCCCATCAACAATAAGAGCTAAATACTTGAAGGATAAAAAAGTACCAGGTTAAAGGAGATACCAGTTCCATAGTGTCATTCCCAAGATCCTTTCCACCCATAGAGAGAGCATTCATACATACCTACACAATCATCTCAGTTGACAGTAGAACATTGAAAGAGTTAACATACAAATAATCTAACAAATTTAAATTGTTAGGAGAAAATAACAGCAGAATCTTCGAACATAATTCTTCTAGTTTCAAAGATGCATCCAATTTAAAAGTCACTTCAATGGAGAACTAGAGAGCAATTATACACCGAACCAGAAATATAGATTGTGACATCAATGTAGTAGAAGTAGGGCAACTATCAACATGAAAACACAATGCAGTGTTCAATAACAAAGAAGAGAACACTCAAAGACTGCAAGTACTTTAAAAGAATTCCAGATATATAATTTACTCCCTAAATGAAGTACAAAAATGAAGAACCTATACCATGTGGGTGTTCTTATCCTCCATCACATTGAACTTTCTAAGAGCAGAACTGATGCAATTGTTATGACATTTCTCTATGGTGGGCCAAAAATGATGACTGGCCTGAAATGAGAAATTAAACCCCAAAAGAAAAAGTACATAAGATGACAAGAAAATATGAATCTCTCATTTGAAACTCTTGCCAATACGAATCTTAGCATAATTTAACTATCCAAGACATTGTCGGATCATCATTGACGGCAGGTCAAAAATAAAGCAGTTTTATTTATCAAAAATAAATAAAGCAGTTTTAAGCGAATCTCAAAGTATTTCTACTCTTCTAAGAATAACTCAGTTCCGGATAAATATTGTCTGCGGAACATTGATCCAATCTTAACTTTTGTACTAGTTGAATCTAAAATAAAGAAGGGAAAGGATAACTGAGAGATTAGAATCTTGGAATACCTGGTAGAGAGCTAACTCGTAAGATTGAACAGCCTCCTCAAATGTACAAAGGGAAGAGTCATCCCATACCAATGTTGCAGCTAAATTAGATATACCTTCAAGTTCATCTAACTCAATCTGTTGAAAAGTATTCTCATTTCAATATACATGTGCAGAGCAGCTCTCCACTGAGGAACAAAAAAACAAACACACAACCCAATAGAGTCTAAATCCAATTCTTTGTTAAAATGAAAAAGGCATATACCAAAACACAGATGTCAACTAGTTTCAATGGATAATAATAGACATGGAATGGAAGAGAAGAAATGCAAGCACAGGACAGTAACAAGAATAAATGTTGAAAAGAATGTAAGGTTACCTCAGGTATAAAAAGGTAGAATGAACCTCTTGTGTGCTTCATGGAAGATGACTCTATTTCAAAATCAAAATCTATAAAACCATAAGCCCTTACAAGTGTTGAATCTAGTGAGAGATATCTGTGAAAAAACCAAACAGGGGCTTATCAACTCATTAGCACAAAAGTTGAAATACCTACTGATGTGTCCATAATATCATCAACAGTGCACCTTTTCAGAACAGATCATCCAAAATTGGTGCTTACAGCATGCACGGGTGACAAATAATGCACTTGTTCAGAGGGACCATGGCTCCGAAATCTAAGTCTTACGAAAAAACTTTGTTGAGTGCATTATTTTTTACCATTATTGAACCATACCAAGCATGAAAAATGTAAGTCCATGTTGTTTAAATGCATATTATTCACTAGAAAGTACTAAATATGGGCACATCAAAAAATTGCTTTTGGGAAGTGCTTTTTTTGGCTTTTTTCTTTTGGCTTATTTTAGTCTTTAGTGATTTTTTTCTAAAATTTTTCACAAAAAAAAAAACTTTTTAGATTCATCTCAACAAGACGGACCGGAAAAGTAAAAAATTTTGACATATTTTTGAAAAAAATCACTAAAGACAAAAAAATTCAGAAAAAGAGGTGGCTTTTTTTTGGTTGCCGAAATGGTACAATGTATATGTACCCATGCATGCACATCTACATAAGATCAGCCCAAGAGCTCATCTCACCTTAGTGATCAAGAAATGAGGAGAACAAATGAAAGAAACTGTCCATTCGAAACTGCAATGAGCAGTCTTCATTTACATGTGGGATGCCTATCTCACGTCATTAAAATAAACTTCCCTTCTGATTTGCCCCTTCTATATAAACAGGAATCCCACCTACTGGTTTTCCTACTTTCTACTCATCTCACATTGTCAAAAACTAGAAAACAATTACTTCTTTTATCACTTTTATTTAATGACTTACCCTGGCATACAGTGATAATCCCTATTTATTTTGTTTAACAGCCCCCAAGAGTATTGGGTTACCTCTTGAGATCAAAAACAAAACCTTAAACAGCAATAAGGATAAAATAACCTTTTTATTGAACTCCACTCTGCTGAGGCACAAGAAGAAGAACCTTTGAAGAGGACAGCAGTGCCAATTCCAAAAACACCACGCACTCCACTCAAAGAAAGGGATCTAAATGTTGGGTCATCTTTCTCTTTGGAAAGAAAAAACTGAGGAAATACTCCTGATGACTCAGGTTGGCAGCAAAACCAATTCAAAGCTTTTGCACTAGGGGGCACAGCAACCTGCAAATTCACAATCACAACATGTAATTCCAGACCACACAGTGCCCGGCCATATGCATATAACTACCATATGTCCAGGGGCAGAACTACCTTATGTGGAGAGGATGCCAGGGCACCCCCCATTTTTCCAGTAACCCTCTTATGTATATTATATATAATGTATGTTTAAGGAAAATTTACGTTTTGGCATCCCTTATTTTTTTAGAAGAATTGTAAAGGTTCTAATTTAGTTTTTTTTTTTTTTTTTTTTTTTTTTTTTTTTTGGTGACAGTGGGCTGTAAGTCCTACCCATTTTTTTATAACCCAATAAAATCAATGTAAGTGAATTGGGCTTTTAATATTCACCAATCAAACGATCTAGCTACTGTTCGATTAAAGTCTAATGATATTATAAAAAGCTTATTATTACCCGAAAAAAAACAACATGAAGCTCAATGTTTTACTATCTAATGACTTGCCAAATCTTGTGTTATATTTTAGCATTACGTAAATACATGTCTAATTTGACACAAGATGAAAATAGTCTGTCAAGTTTTGAACACCCCCATTACAAAGTCCTGTTTCCGCCCCTGCATATGTCCATACCTACATATATGTCTATCTACATGCATTCAGTGCATTCAATCAAAAAAAAAAAACTCACAATTGGGTATTACTATTCAGTTGCATTGCAAGCTGTACCTGAAATCTATACATCCCACTATTGAAACGAGGAGGGTTCGATTTCAATTCATCGACAGCGTCTTTAATCATTTGCAGACCGTGCTCGAGCGTCAACGCCGGAGGCAGAGTACGCGTAATGCAGGTCTCCACAAGTAATTCAACATCCTCATCTTCCAATAACTCAGTCTCTTTCACTGAATTTGGAATTATCTACAACAAAATTCAAAGAACACACCAAATTAAGAATCAAAATGACAAAAATATAACGAAGGAGGTGTAATTTGAGATGGAAAACCTTGGATTTAGGTTTTTGACGGGGGCGAAGAAGCGGGAGGCGAGGGAACTTGAAATTTGAGATGGGGGTGAGAGAGAGGGAGATGTGGGTGGGGAATTGGAGGGGAAATGGAGAGGAGAGAGAGGGAGTGTGTGATGGATTGAGTTTAATCATAGTCTCTGGTGAAGGGTGGAGAGATTGTTGATGGGGTGTGAGAGTCTTGGGAATGAGGTTTAGGAAATTTGAGTGTGCATGGATAAGGAATGGGGTTGAGGTTTTCGTGGGAATGGCTGCCCATCATCCATACTGGCATCATGGCATGCATCTTTGATACCCCTTATTTTGGATTCTCAGTCTGTCCAATTTTTCCAAACCCATATCAATGGTTCGACCGGTTTAATACGTGGATTTGTTTTAAATAGATATTAATAATTAGATCATATTATATTAATAATTTATTTTAAAAATTATATCTATTATTTATACAAATTTAAATTAATAAAGTGATTATTTATATTTGATTAATATAATGTTTTTTAAAAATAGAAATGTATTAAGGGGTTGTTTGGAATATTCTAAATAAGTGTACTTTTTGACTTTTTATGAAATATGGGTTGGGTTTAAAGTGATGTGGTAGAGAGGTGATGTGATTTAAATAAGATGATGTGATTTAAATAATATAATGACTTTTTAACTTTTTAACTTTTTCAAAAGATACCAAACTTAACCTAAATTGTTCGGATCATTAATGTAAGTTTTGTGGTAGATCTAAGAAGACCCAATAATTCAATTTAGATAACAGAGTAGACTATCCTTTTAAAAAAATTATTTAAGTCTTATCATATCTACCAATCAATGCATACTTGTATACCATGTGGACATGCTAAAGCCTATCAAATAACTTTTCTTTATTTTATTTTAGGATCCATTGGGAGTTGGCATGTTTAGTGACAAAAAGATGTCCCTTGGTACTACATATATCAATTAGTATATTAATATTAATTATGATATTATTATTGATTCTACTCATTAATTATATTACAAATATAAAAAATTTCTTAAATTATATTATATCATCAATTGATACACTAATTAATATATTAATTAATACATATAACTTCGTCAAATATGTCATCAATAGATACTTGTACACCACGTGGACATGCTCAAGCCTATCAAATAGCTTTTCTTTATTTTAGGATTCATTGGGAATTGGCATGTTTAGTGACGATATGATGTCAGAAAAAATATTGAGGATAGTTTGATAATTTATGGTACTTTTTTAACCCTTTAATTAAAACATTTCGTTTTCAAACATTTCCTTTAAATTATTAAAAAATTAGGAAAAATTATAAAAAAAAAAATTAAGATTTAACTTTGTAATAATATAGTGTTCCTAGTTTAGACCTGACACCTTAATATTTTGAATTTAGGTTTTATTTGTCTTGTTTAAATATTCATACCGTGTTCCTTCTTATTTTTCATTGAGTTTGAATATTGGAGTGTCTTGGTTGTGTTTGGAACAGGTTGGTTGCTAGTTAGTTCAAACTGTTGTTGTCCAAAATTTGGCCTCTTCACTCGAGCAAGGCTTTTAGCGCTCGAGCGAGCTTTGTGAACTCTCAGTACTTTTGCAAACCTGTAGAAAATACTGGAAAGGTAGTGTTCTTTGCTCGAGCGAGACTTCTTGAGCTCAAGCGACGGTCTTCTGTCTGTAAAACTTCTGAGAGTGTGTATTCTGTGCTCGAGCAAAGTTTCTTGCGCTTGAGCGAAACAACTTATTGTGTCTGGTTGCTTGAGCGAAAACTCTTGCGCTCGAACAAACTGTGCATATATTAATTCGGTAAAAGGTCATTTTACATCACTTATTCATATTTTTCTCTCTCTAAAACATTTCAAAACCCTAAGTTGAGACACACTCTCTCTAAAATCCACTCTCTCTACAAATACACCAAGATCTACCCATTTCTCCAGCCTACTCCCTTTGTTAAAAATGCAGAGCTCACCTAGAGCTTCATTTTCATCCGAATAGAATTGGGTTTCAACTTCATTCGAGTTTCATCCGTACTTTTCTCATCTTCTAGCTTTGAAGTAGGGATTCTCTACACCCTTTTGTGATTTTTAACTTAGCTATTTGTTTTTATAAACCAATCTTGTGATTTTTGAGGATTTTGAACAAACCTATAGGATTTGGTTTAAAATCAAAAGAGGAGTTTTCAAATGGTTGTGTGGAAAATGGTTGTAGGTGTGGAAATGAGGTTGAGTAATGATAAAATTGTTGATTTTGATACTTGGATTGGATTTTGGAAGAAAAATGGTTTTGACCTAAATTTTTCAAATATTTATTTTGTATAAATAAATGAAATTAATGTTAGGAATGTGAAATTGGATGGATATTGATATAGATGGTGGAGTTTAACATATATTATCACTTGCCCTGAAATTTGGAAAGTTTATCTGTATTGGAGATTTTCTATATCTATTTAGAAATATCTATTTTGGGATATCGGTAGAGGATAGCTATGATTATTGTAGAAATTGCATAAGGATTAGGTAAATTGAAATTAATTTCTCATCTTTGTGCGTTGAACATTATTGCTCATTTAATACATTGCATATGTATATGAAATTGAGAAAATTGGTGAATGTTGGAGAGATGTGTGTATCACCAAACTAAGTTGGCATGTGTATTCAGGGTGAAAGTCCTAAAAAATATGCGTATACATAGGTGTCGATTCCCGCGGACGAAATATCCGTAAAATGGCAATAGTAGTGCTTGTATAGACTACGTTTATATGGATACGTTTGACGGTTTCCCACGGACGAAATATCTGTAAAAAGTTGTACCGGTTTGAGAATTCCCCCTTGTTTCTAATGGTATAGGATACGATTTAAGAATTATGATATAAATTGAGCATGGCATGGTTTTGAGAAAGAAATGTAAACCGTTTTGATATGAGTATTGCATATGCATTTTACCCTTATATCTTTGTTAAGATTCATATATTGTGTTAGATTATTTATACTAAATTTTGGCTCACCCTATATGGGAAAACCATTTTCAGGTGTTGGTGAGATGCCTCTACCAAGGCAGTAGCTTGGGAGGATTGCAGCAAAAGCTTCATTTTGTTTACCAGTTAATATTTTATACAAGCCTAGGGCTTTATATGTATTGGGCTTACGACTCATTTTTTATGTAACCAAGCATTGTCTTAAAAAGGTGTAACCTTCAGAGCATTTCCATTATCTGTATAACTTCTACTTCTTATTTTTGTTGTCATCACATGCTATAGATTCAGTATTAGGAATTATGAATGTATATTCGCATGTGTCACCTCTTTTGTACAACTGAGTTTTATGAAATGGAAAGATATCGTACTCTGATTTACTTTGTTATTTAATTATCATTACAGTTGATTTATTATAATTATTTTTGGGGCGTCACAAAAAAAAAATTTATGAATTTTTAATTTTGTCAATTTAAATTTTTAATTTTTAATTTGTTTTCAATTTAAAATACCTTTTTTATGTTTAATGAGTAAAATACTAATGTTTCATTGATTTTACTTAACAAAAACACACAAATGGTTTACATTGAAAATAAATCAAAAAAATTAAGGTTTAAATTGTCAAAATTGAAAATTCAATATTTATTTTTGCAGAAAACTCAAATTCTATTTTTCCCTTTTTAATTGTCTCAAAATTTTAATTTCATCAGACATTAGGTATATGAATAATTAAATTTTATTTTCTAAATAGATGGTAATTAAAAAGTTTAAACTTAAAACTATCTATTTTATCTAAAACATATATAAAAAGCAACAAAAGGTTAGGGGTCCCTCCAAATGCACCCCAATTATTTGGTTGGGCACCTATATTTTTTTATTTTTTTTAATACCATTTTACCCATTAGTTAATTGACCAAGATGCCCAAAAACTCAAACGGAAATTAGAAATCTAAGAGCTCCCTATCTTCTCCTCGCTGAGCAACCCGACATTTTTGTTCAAATATAATAAAGGTCGGCCAACATACTTTTTCTTTCTTCTAGATAGAACCAATCAACTCGGGCAAGGCTTCCAACTCTAGCCACCTCTTCCTAGCTTCAGCACTTCCTTCCCAACCCTTCCCGCCACACCTTAGCACTTCCTTTACCCTCCAGTGCCACCTCCAACCCTTCTCCACCCTTAGGCATTATCTACAACCCCTTCCAGCCATTCACCATCGTCACTGCATCACTAGTAGCCCCTACCTCTACAACTCATGAAATACCTCTTTATCTTCACTGTCCTCTGCTCACCCAATCGCAACCTCTTCCTAGCCGTTGCCATGACCTTCTTCCCCTGCTGCGACCTCCCTTTTAGTATTACCGATTTTTTCCCCTCATTATCTACTTCAAAACCCATGATTACAGATTTGAAACCTTCTCGACCACCTATCTTTCGTGACTCATTTCCCATCACGAGTCTCCCACCATGACATCTTCTTCCTTCTTCTCCTTCTTGAAACCCTAGATTTCGAATTTAGGGTTTCTAAAATCAAAGTTTTCGGTGGAGAAGAAAAAGAAGAAGAAAAAAATAGGAGGATAAGAAAGAGGTAGAGAAGAAGGAGGAGAAGAGAAGATGAGGGGATGATGAAGGTGTAGCTCTAACAGAGAGGGGAATGTCGGTGTCCGAAGGCGACAATAGAGGTATTCTAGCAGCAGGTGGTTGAGTGGGTAAAAGTGGGATTAATGTGATGTTTTAGGGTGTTCAACCAAAAAAAAAAAATTTTAATTAAATTAAAATTAGGGTTGGGGTGCTCTAAATAATGGTGTGTTCAACATAATTTTTGAGATGCATTTAGAAGCTCCCAAGGTTGGGTGAGTCTAATGCTCACTTTACCAAATACAACCTTCTACTTTTAGTTTATTACAAGTTCACTCACTTTTCTTTTACTTTTAGTTTATTACAAGTTCATCCATACTTCTAGATCACTCATGTATCCTTCCGTGTGTTTCTAAAAAAAAAATCATGTTTTTAGTCATGTTTTTAGTGATACTATTAGCACCTTATTTATTATTTTGGACCCCTCATTTCTTTGGACTCCCACTTATAAATTTTAAAACCCTTAGAAAATTTTTCTTCCCCAAAATAATACCAAAATTATCCTTATGAAAATTTCACCCCCACACCTCTAAAAACCATTATCTTATAAATCCCTAACAAAAAAAAAAAAGGCTCCAAAACTCATTCTCTCTCTCTCTCTCTCTCTCTCTCTCTCTCATGACAGTGGAAGAAAATTGTTTCTAAAGTGAATCGATCGGTGTAAGGAACGTATTCTTTGCAATCTTCACTTGTTTCTTCGCATTAGGTGCGTATGTCATCCTTTAATTCCATCAATTTCTTTAATCAACCCAAAATTTAAGGAAGCAAATCTATATTTTGCTCAGTCTCAATCTTGCTTTTCTCCAATTCCCCGAAGTCTTTCTCCTCTCTCTTTCACTAAAAATGTTTGGACCTGTGTTCCTGAACGAAATATACCATGTTCAGGCATGTGTTCTTGAACAAATAACTAATGTTTGGTTATGTGTTCCCGAGCTTGATAAAACGGAAACTCCTACAAATGCAAACAATTTTAACCCTTCAAAGTGTATCAAATTTCCATATTAGAATATGTGTTCCCAAACAAATAACCAATGTTTGGGCCCGTATTCCTGAACAAATAAGTAATGTTCAAGCCTGTGTTCCCAAATTTTGGTCATATATTGGGGATTTTAGTACTCAAAAAAAATACGAATATTTTTCCCCATTTTTGTTGTGTTTTTCAAGAAACTTATCCTTACAAGGTCAACCTCCTCCGAGCTGAAAACACCATCAAAGCTATAAACATTCTCTAAACTTACATTGTTGTACTTCTCTCATCTCATGAAGTTGTGGTTGCCAAAAAAACTTCTATTCATTACCATTGCCAAAAAAGTGTGCATAATTTAATGGTTGCTACCGTTGCCGCCGAAATCTCGTCGCTGGAGGTTTCTCAAGGTTTTGAGGGTGGGATTTGGAGAAGATAGATAGGTGGTGATGGAGGTGGGTACTCTCATAAACCCTATCTCATGATTTAGTGGGTGTGTGAAATTAACTGTGAGATGTCCTAAAATGATTGATGTCCTCTTTAGGAATTTTATTTAAGGTTATTATCGTAATAAAATGTGATACCGTAAATATTTAATTAATATCACAACAGTAGTAGTAGTAGTAATAAAATAAAATATTTAATTTTATGATGGTATGTGATAAAATGTAATTTAATTTACATTAGGAGTCATTGTGTAGGAAAAAAAAAAAGGTGATAACGTAATAACCTTAGTATATGGGCCAAGGTTAAATTAGGCAAGCACCTAGACCATAGGTAATACCCCAGGTTGTCCACATGAAGACAAAAGGGAGCTAATAAAAAAGATGGCAAATTGATTGCACCACGTGGAATTGATAGATGGCGCACCTGTGATTAGCTCGAGTATAAATAACATAGTAAGCATTAGCAATCAGATCAAAAACAAAAAGAGGAATCGAGTTGGTAAGCAAAGAAAAGGGAAACGAAAAATGGGAAAGGAAAAAAGGGGGGGTTCAATAGTAAGGTGAATTGAACCAGGTTACCATCAAGAATTGGTACCCTTTACCGCGAATCGATGACTTATTTGATCAACTTCAAGGTACTCAAGTATTCTCGAAGATTGACTTGAGGCTTGGCTACCATCAAGTGAAGGTCGAAGCCAGAAGCATTGAGAAAACTACCTTCAAAACACGTTATGGACACTACAATTTCCTTGTCATGCCATTTGGCGTCGTAAACGCTTCAGCGACCTTTGTGGACCTCATGAATCGGGTGTTCAAACCCTATCTCGATGAGTTCATTATTGTCTTCATTGATCACATTCTCGTATATTCTAAAACATAGGAGGACCATGAGCAACACTTACGATCAATTTTGGTAGGCATTACGTGATCACAAACTGTGATGCCCCACTCCTAGGTCGTTAAATACACTAAAATAGCCTCAAAAAAATACAAGTTTTGCTCCCAAAAATAATAACTACAAAATTGTCTCCAAATTACACAGTATCCTCCAAATATTCTAATTACCTCCAAAATAAATAATATTATAACTATCTCCAAATTTAATAATTATAGTGGTGGGTCCCAAATCTCTATATTAATAAATCTTTTTAATTTCAATTTTGAGCTCCGCTAAAATCTGCTCCGCACCTGAAAAATAAATTAATTCGGGAAGTATACAATATGACAGGAATACAAGGCTCGGATACAGAATAAATTAACAGGAATCCAACAATTTATGACATTAAATCAACGATACGATAATCAAGCAATTTACCAAATTGCACAACAAATCAACTATAATTTATCTAGGACCAAATACCTGGTCCTACTCAATACATGACCAGTGAATAAATTCATTTATTCACCCATCTCACCCAAGCTTCACGCTTATCCGGACATATTGGTGTAAACAATTAATACGATTCACTTGATCCATGTACGGAGTATTTCCATGTCATTCAGTCAGACAAATCACCATTTCAATACTGAAATATTTGTAGAGAATTTTACCAAATGATCAGAATATTAACGATTCGACAACAAATGATTTTACCACAATAATCAAGTAGATTACAAATTGAGGATAATTCAAAATAAGAGAACTCTTTGCAAAGAGATTTAAATAGAGCATATTGTATACAACTCGAATTTACCTCAAATAATTAATTCCATCACCATAAATCTGAAATTGCTCCATGAATCTCCAAAAATAATTCTGATCTCTTGTAAAATTACTAACTCTCAATTTAAATATTCTTATGTCTAAACTTAAAATTTACATCACAAATGAAAAGAGAGCCGAAAGTAGAAGAAAAGAAAAATGAGAAACAAAGAGATGAAATTCAAGGGAGGTATGAAAATGAGAGAAGGGCTCAATTTATAAAGGAAATGGTTGGCCTTGTGGTAGGTTGAAAACTGTGGAAACAGCCCACGGTTTTGTCTTTTTTCTTTTCTTTTTTTTTTTTTTTTCACGTGATGGGGAAAGGTAGGAAAAATTTATGCATTATTATATCAAAACAAATAATTATATGATAGATATAAAAGAGATAAGATAAATATAAATAAATAATTTAAAATTAAATTCTTATCTAAAAATCTCACCACTAAATTATTATAATAAACCACCAATACCACTCACTAAATATTAATATTTTAAAAATACGGGGTGTCACACAAACTTTATGCTAAGTTGAAAAAAATGCAAATTTAGGATCACTAGTGTACACTTCCTTGGCCACGTCATTGACAAGAACAACATCTTTGTCGATCCATAAAAGGTTGCAATTATCGTGGATTGGCCGCGGCCTACTAATGTATCTGAAGTTCAGAGTTTCTTGGGATTAGCAAGATATTACCGACGTTTCATTTAAGATTTCTTGAAATTGCATCACCATTGACTCAATTGACCCAAAAGAACACACCGTTCAAGTGGATTGACAAACGAGAACGTTGCTTCCAGGAGTTAAAAAGTAGACTTGTGACAACGCCCATATTAGCCCTTCTTACTGGAATAGATGTATTTGTAATCTATAGCGATGCCTCATATAATGAACTAGGTTGCGTACTTACGTAAGATGTGAAAGTTATTGCGTACTCCTCATGTTAACTAAAGACTCACGAGAAGAACTACCCAACTCATAATCTGGAATCGGCTATGGTGATTTCCGCTTTTAAAATTTGGCGTCATTACCTCTACAGAGTAACATGCGAAATTTACATCGATCACAAAAGTCTTAAATATCTATTTACATATAAGGAACTGAATATGAGGCAACGTCGATGGTTAGAGTTTATGAAAGATTATGATGTGAAGATTCAACGCCACCTAGGCAAGGCTAACGTGGTAGCAGACGCGTTGAGTCGGAAAGCTACCAAAAGTTTGGCATACTTCCTCACTGATAAGAAATCACTTCTTGGAGACTTGGAAAAACCAGACTTGGAATTGATTCCACACAGGGCTGATGGATTTCTCGCTAATATAGTCATGAAACCTATGATAATCAATGAAATTAGGGCGCGTCAATGTGAGGACAAGCTTTTAAAGAAAAGGTACAATAAACAAAGAAGTACCCCCAATTCTGATTTCACCATAGATAGTGGGATACTAAAGTTTCAAAACTAAATTTGTGTACTTGACATTCCAGAAATCAAAAAGAAGATATTGATGGAAGCCCATAACTCAAGATTTGCAACGCATCTTGGAAATACGAAAATGTACCACGATCTGAAAGAGCATTATTGGTGGACGGGGACGAAGAGAGACATAGCAATCCATGTTTCCAAATGCTTCCAATGTCAACAAGTTAAGGTAGAGCATCAGAGATCTACAGGACTGCTACAACCACTCCCTATTCCTAGATGGAAATAAGAACACATTACCATGGATTTCGTTATTAGATTATCACAATCAGCCTTAAAGAACAATAGACCTTCAGGGTAATTGGGACGAGCACCTTCCATTAGTAGAATTCACTTATAACAACAGTTACCAAGCAAGCATTGGGATGGCACCGTATGAAGTGCTGTATGGAAAGAAATGTCGATCGCTTATATGTTGGACAGACATAGGATACATGAAGTTATTAGGTCCAAAAATTGTGCAGATAACCAGTGACAAAATTCAACTCATCCAACAGCGAATTCGCATTGCCCAGAATAACCAGAAAAGCTATGCAGATACACGGAGATGAGATTTGGCGTTTCAAGTAGGGGAGCATGTTTTCTTAAAGGTCTCACCAACAAGGGGAGTCAGTCGATTTGGAAAACGAGAAAAATTGAACTCGCATTACATCAGGTCATTTGAAATATTGGAAAGATTGGCCTTGTAGTATACCGTTTTGCCCTTCCACCAGAATTGTCCAATGTTCATAATGTATTTCATGTGTCAATGCTCCGGTGATATCTTCGAGATTCAGAACATGTCATTGATCAGAAGACCTAGAAGTTAACAACCAGTACAGATCCTCGATCGTCATGATCAGATTCTCCAAAACATGACTATACCTCTAGTAAAAGTCTTATGCAGAATCATTGTATCGAAGAAGCTACGTGGGAAACTAAGAATCAAATGCGAGCCCGATATCCACACCTTTTTCGAAAACTAAGATACGATAAGTTTGAGGACAAACTTCTATTTAGGAGGGGAGAAATGTGACACCCTAAATATTTAATTAATGCCACAATCAATCATGATTATATTAGTAATAGTAATAGTAATAGTAGTAATAATAGTAATAAAATAGAATATTTAATTTTATGACGGTATGTGATAAAATGTAATTTAATTTACATTATGAGTCATTGTGTAGAAAAAAAGAAAAAAGAAAAAAAAAAAGGTAATAACGTAATAACCTTAGTATATGGGCCAAAGTTAAATTAGGCAATCACCTAGACCATAGGTAATACCCCAGGTTGTTCACATGGCTATAGGAGGGAGCTAATTAAAAAAATGGCAAATAATTGAGACACCGCGTGAAATTGATAGATGACGCACATGTGATTAGCTCGAGGCCTAGTTTGGAAAGACTAAATAAGTGCACTTTTTGACTTTTTATGAAATATGGGTTGGGTTTGGATTGAGTTTGAAGTGATGTGTTAGAGAAGTGATGTGACTTAAATAAGATGATGTGACTTAAATAGGATAGTGACTTTTTGACTTTTTATCTTTTTTGACTCATGCCAAATAGCATAGTAAGCATTAGCAATTGGAACAAAAACAAAAAGAGGAAGAAAGTTGGTAAGCGAAGAAAAGGAAAATGGAAAACGGGAAGGGTAAAAAAAATTTTTTGGGGGGAGGGGGGGGATTCAATATTAAGGTGAGTTTTATGAATTATTTTATGCAAATCATGCTTTTTAAATTATATTAGCATCACAATTATATTATTTATTTTTATGAACCCTATTCACTTAAAAATGAAAATCCGTGGATATAACTGCTTATTAAATATATTTTTGAATAATTATTTTGTAAGTGGGGGACTTAAATAACCTTTGACCCTCTAATTAGGCCTCGTTTGGGAACAGGCTAATTTAGTAACTTTTTGGCTAATTGGCTAAAAAGGTTGGTAAGAAAAACCTGTATGTTTGGGCCAACTTTTTGGCTAATTCACAACGATGCAAAAAAAGAAAGAGAAAAGGACTTTTTTGTATGGGTTGTTGGCTTTTTGGCTAAAAAAGTAACTTTTTGGCTAATTGACTATTTTAGCCTCTTGCCAAACGAGGCTTTAGTTATTTTGTGACCCTTCGTTTATCATGATCCATTGACCCTCTGTTCTATTCTGTATCGTGGTTATAGTTATTTCGCTTATATGATTTTTGTACTATACGTCTATTATTTAAAATAATTGATTTATTCAAATCAAACTGTTCATTGTTTAGCTTAAATAATTATCCATGGTGATTTGTTTACCCTTATACTCTTAGTATAATATTTCTCACTCTGTTATGTGTTCATAGTTGTTACACTCCTTTCAGGTAAAGAAACCCAAGAAGGAATTGTTTTACCCCTTTAATTGAGACCCAGACTTAAGATGAATATTACGTTTTTCTTCCTTTTTTTTCTTGTTGTTTATTTGTAATTATTAACTAAATCATGTCATATGAATAAAAGTTCCCATTTATATGCACTTTACTTTTTATTTCTATTTTTATTCCGCTGCATTATTTAATTTGTTTAATCTAAAATTAAACCTTGGTAACTTTAGAATTTAGCTAGTTGCGAGTCCAACCCAAGCATCGGGGTTAGGCCGCAACTTAAAAAGAGTCAAAAAATGAGGGTCCAAAATAATAAATGAGTACTAATAGTAGCACTATTTTTTTTTTTTTTTTGTCTTTAATGAGGGTTTTTTCTTCTCAAATTTATTTTTTTAAAAACTTTTTAGATCCTTCTGTACTAAATAGACTTGAAGAATAATTTTTTTTACACAAAGTTCAAAAAAATGTTATATTTTTAGGTTGATTCCAAACTCACACTAATGAGTCATCTTTTGTCTTTCAATTACCTGATAAAGATGAGTCATTATATCTCACTCGTAAATTTGTTTACTAAGTGAATAATTTGAATTGTCAAATAATGACTTAAGACTATTAAATAGCTATCCCTAAATTATAGGCACATACAACGTGTTAATTAATTTTAATATTTTTTAAAGACAATCTATTATATGAAGTGATATCATGAACATAATTTTTTGTTAAATTCATATTATGAGACGTGTACCATATGCAAATTATCATCACAAATGTACCATCTCCTCTTCAATAATATTACATTGCTACTCATAAGTTGGGTTGATGTGTCCTAACAAAGTGTAAGTCGTTTTGTGAGCACAAAAAGACTGATAAGCTCGGAGCCAATCTTGCAGCCAATACAAAGCATTTCATTCTTCTCTCAGAAGTTTCTTTGTTCAGCTGATATTCCATCCAAATGGAAAAGCAAACAATTAAGAATATACAAATTTATAAATAATACAAATTGTTGGGAAAAGAAAAGGAGGTCATCAGTCAATATGCACACAAACACCATTTTTAATGCCATTACCCCTTTGGCACTAGTTCAAGAGAGCATTCGCACAAACATGGAACTAGGTGGCCTATTTTGGGACTCTGCCATTGACTGAACTTCTCCCACATAGGCATACTTGTTTGGCTGCCTGAGCAATTAGAACCTTTTCACTTCCATTGATGAAGAAGTACCCACATTGATCATATAAGGACACTCTCCAAGCTCCATCAAATCCTTCTTTGAATTCTGATATAGCGTGCAATAACTTGATCAAAGCATTATAGGAACCTTAAAATATAAGGCAACAAAGAAGTAGAAGAGTCAATATATGGAACTCAAACAATCAATTCATTGATTTGGTGTTAAATTCATATGCCTTCCTAATGAAGACTTTAGTGAAATCCTGAATTTCAGTAACTTCTTCACCATCATGTCCTTTCTTTATAACTGTCATTGTCACATCTACATACAAGGGAAATGAATATGTTAGATTCCTTAATCTTGCAGCTTTCAGAAACAAAGTTGCAGTTTCTTCATCTGACTCGGTCATCATTGGCTTATTCAAGTAAATATGACCAAAGCTGATCTTATAGATGGTCTACAAGTAAATTTGTAATTATTACAATCCAAGAGCAACGTTCAATCATAACAAAGCCATAAAAATTGCCCCTAATTCTTCATTCTACCATATCAATCCATGATTATAGGCAACTAATCCACACTAAAATGACCTAAAATGCTACTCTTCATGTCTTAAACTCTCAATCATTCAATTACAAAACTTACTCCTTACTAGCCATATAAAATAAGTATCCAACTACGATAAATGCTTAAATATGAATTCATTCAAGCAATTACCAATTCTTTCCATGGGGTTTTCTGATAAGACTAATGCCATTTGGTGTTTCAATTTTCGGCAATCAAAATTAAGAAACCAACTACACAAAACAGAAATCAAACTAAATTTCAACTTGCCCACAAAATTAAACAAAATTTTGTCTTCACCAACCACCCAAATTATGACAAATACTTCAATCTTCAGTTGTTGCTTCAATCAAATTATCACAAAACTTTATTTTCACCACCCAACTGCAACTACTAACCAATGACTCTACTACCTCCAAAACCACAACAAAACTTTGATTTTGAGTTCAACTTCAACCAAACTATCACAAAACTACTGTAAACTCTGTCCCTCTCTCTCCCCCAAAAAAAAAAAAAAAAAAGGGGCAAAAAAACCCAGTATCCCATACTATAGATGATCAATCAACAATAGAATCACATTAGTTGATTTACTAAAAAATTTACTCTTCTTTATCCAATCATGCTCAGTAATGAACTACAATAAATGCTTTGTTTTCAATTTCGTCTAATTCAATTACCAATTTTTTCCAACTAGGTTTTCAACTATACAACACATAAACCTAGTGATTTAAGAGTAGAACCT
This sequence comes from Camellia lanceoleosa, assembly GCA_025200525.1. Classification (NCBI taxonomy): domain Eukaryota; kingdom Viridiplantae; phylum Streptophyta; class Magnoliopsida; order Ericales; family Theaceae; genus Camellia; species Camellia lanceoleosa. The sequence continues at coordinate 22,804,545 of CM045767.1, forward strand.
CAGCGAAATCGGCCTGGTTACCAGGGTTCTGCTGGGACTCGGGTCAAATCTCGATATCGGCTGACCCGTCAATGATTTCTTGCATAGTGTTCTTCTGAATGAACTCATCAAAAGAATCAAGCTGTTAACGAACCAAACCCTTCTCTTCAAAGTAAGCAATGATCACTACCCAAGCATCTTCTTGAGTGATCTCATCTTCGTCTTCGTCATTGTAGCTTAGATCGTACTCTTCTTCTAAGTCCATTCTTGAAAAAATTTCGAGTTCGAACAGAGGAGAGTGAAAATCAGAGAAGAGTCTTGGAGGGTTAGGGGAGAGAGAGAGAGAGAGAGAGAGACTGAAATAAGTTGAAGATTTGGGGGCTTTATAGGAAGGCGGTGATCTAATAGGTTTCATTGACATCCACTTTCGTGTTTTTTTACACCAATTTTTTTTACACTTATTTAATGAATTTAAAATTTATACTTTCATCTCTTTTACATCTTTATAATTTCAAAAATGCAAAACAAGTATATGTGGTGCAAAACAAATATATGTGGATCTTTCTTTAAACAGTGATAATTTGTCAAAATAGATTTTATTGGAATCATGCCCAAAGCAAGTACCTATGAATCTTTCTCTAGACACTGTTGATCTGTGAATCCTTCTTTAGCCACTGATGATTTGCTAAAATAGAATTCATTAGAATTACGCAAAAAAACAAGTACCTATGAATCCTTTTGTGGACGTTAATAATATGTTAATCTTATGATCTACCGTAATAGAATCCATTTGAATCAAGCCCAAAACAAGTACCATTCATTAGAATCAAGCTCAAAACAAGTACCCATGAATCCTTCTCTAAACACTGATCATGGAAGGATTCACAAGTGTTCGTTATGTGGTTGATTCAATTGGATTCCATTCTAGTAGATCATAATTTCAAACACGCTATCATATTTAGCTTACTCTTTTCTCTCTATACTAACTATTGTCCTGTTTTCTTTTGTTACCATACCTATCTCTTTTCTTTCTTTCATCGTATCTGGTAAATAACTCAGTGGCGAAGGAAATAACGATAATGATGAGAGGTAATAAATTAAGGTTTTTAAAAATTAGAGGGTGACGGAGATCAAAGGGTATTTGAGAAGTGAAAAAATAAGGATGGGGTGGCAAATCTAAATGGATTTTATTGGAATCATGCTTAAAACATGTACCTGTGAATCTTGCTCTGGACACTGATGATTTGCCACCATGGAATTCATTGGAATCACGCCCAAAACATGTACTTGTGAATCTTTTTGTGGACACTAATGATCTGTTAATCTTATGATCTCCCAGAATGGAATCCATGTGAATCAAGCCCAAAATAAGTACCATCCATTAGAATCAAGCTCAAAACAAGTACTCATGAATCCTTCTTTAAACACTAATCATGGAAGGATTCACAGGAATTCGTTGTGTGGTTGATTCAATTGGATTCCATTCTGGTAGATCATAATTTCAAACATGCTATCATATTTAGCTTACTCTTTTCTCTCTCTTTATATACTTACTATTTTCTTGCTTTCTTTTATTACCATACCTATCTCTTTTCTCTCTTTCATTGCATCTGCAAAGATGGCTAATAACTTAGTGGCAAAGGAAATAATGATAATGATGAGATGTAATAAATTAAGGCCATGTTTGTTTGGCCTCGTAGGTGGTGGGATTGGATTAATAATCACATGGGTCCCATTATATCCATGTTTGGTTGTGCTATATACTAAGGGACTATGAGTCCTATGGGACTACCAATCCTACTTGGGGGTAGGATTAGTATTCCCTTGAATGGGGTAGGATTGCTAATCCAATCCCCTTGGATTGAGGCAAAATGTCTATTTTGCCATCTATTTATCAAACACAATAAAATCTTTTTTTATGCAATTAGGGTTTTTATGTAATTTCATAGAATTAATCATAACCAACTAATACCACCACACTACTCCTCAAACAAACACATTTTTTTTAAACCGTCACTGATAGTTAAAAATTAGTAACTTTTTTTCTGACGATTTTTTTAAATTATAGCTAAAACTTATAATTAGTGACATTTTTTATGATAATTTTTAAATGTCGCTGAAAATTAACAATTAGTAACTTTTTTTAATAGTGTTTGATAAAACATGCCATTAATTATCATATGACCTATTGGATAATAAGTCCACCTATTAAGACTTACACATAAGTCTCCCTTAAATTAAATGGGTCCAAACTATTTATGTGTTCTTTGTTTTTTTTTGGTATGGGTAAATTTACTACGTTATTGAATACATATTATTAAATAGGTATGCTGGCCTTGTCTATATTTTTCTTGACTTGGTACTAGAAAATAAAAAATATTTGCTGCAAATGTCAATATATATTTACATCTAATATCATCCATAGCTATGTTCACATTTCTAAACCTAACTAAACGTATTAGAAATTATTACTATAAATTTTTTTATCGGCGAAAGTTAATTATTAGATTAGTACCTTTGGGAGTTAGCCTCTCTACCTTATGCAAAGCACCAAGTGCTTGCCCCCTTAATTCAACCCTCCTAAGGAGGGTTGAACTCATAACCTCCCCAGCTAAGAACTAAGCTCTTAGAAAGGTTATGGTAACCAACTAAGCTAGGCCTAGTTAGTTTAGTTCTATAAATATTATATTCATCCCATTATAATTAGACAATAATACACAAGCAGAAACTTGCATTAAGGGGGAGTTGGACACACAACCTCCCCTTAGGGACTAAGCTCCTAGAAAAGTCATGGTAGCCAATCAGGTTAGGCCTAGTTGGTTTAGTTCTATAAATATTATAGAGTAATGTTAGAAACTTCAAAAGTTCTACCAAAATTTTTAACAAAAGTCTCATATGGGTATGGGACCCACATGGTGTGGGTCTTACACCCATATGAAACATTTGGTAGAAATTTTGAGATTTCTAACATTTTTTAATATTATATTCATCCCATTATAATTAGAAAATAATACACAAGAAGAAATTTGCATTATACCTAAAAATATTTAGATTAAAATAGACCAGTCCTTTGCATTACACGTAAAAGTATTTGGATTGAAACTATAATGTGACTCCATGCACGTGGGGGCTAACTAGTAAGATAAAATGTTATTTATTTGTCTATACATTTAATGAATCATATCTATATATCTTAAGAAAAATGAGATTTTTAATGATGAGTCCCTGTGAAACTCAAAACCTTTATATTATTTTTCTAGAATTCTTATTTTTTAAATAATTAAAAAATCTTCTATTGGTTAGTTTTTATTGAATCATTTAAAAAAATAGTAATTAATCCATTAAAAAGGAAAGTTAATTATTATATTTAAAATTTTAAATGGCTTTTATGACTTGATTTACACATTTCAAAAATAAAGTTAATTAATCTATTTAAAAATTTAAATTTAGAGGTTTGAAAAAGGAAATTAATTAATCAGTTTTAAAATGTAAATTTTTGTATCACTAAAATATAGGAATCAATTCACAACTTCCATAAAAAAAAAAAAAAAAAATCTTGTTGTTTAATGGTTTTAGGAAAATGGGGTTTCTAATGAGAAGGCCCTTGTGAAACTCAAAACTCTTATACTAGTTTTCTAGGATTCTTATTTTTAAATAATTAAAAAATCTTCTATTGACTAGTTTTTATTGAATCATTTAAAAAAAAAAATAGTAATTAATCCATTTAAAAGGAAATTTAATTATTATATTTAAAATTTTGAAAAGCTTTTATGCCTTGATTTATACATTTCAAAAGGAAAATTAATTAATCCATCTAAAAATTTAAATTTAGAAATTTTGAAAAGAAAAGTTAATTAATCAATTTTAAAATATAAATTTTTGTACCACTAAAATATACGAATCCATTCACATCTTCTATGGAAAAAAAAATTCTTAATGTTTAATGGTTTATATACATCAACATTTCAATATCTATATTATAGCAAAGAGACAGCACATTTCATTAAAAAAGACCGCGAAACCTCCAAAGTTTCATCCGAAAATTTTAAATTTTAGTAATTAAATAAAAAAATTAAAAAAAAATATTGGTTGTTTGCCTATCCTAAAAAATCCCATAATCAATTAACGTGTCTCACCAAACGATTTTTACAAGATCGTTGACCCGTGATCCCCGTAATTTTGTTCCTTTTTTTTAATATATTTTAAACAGGTAATTTTGTTTCCTTAAATCCCCAAGCTATGCTTTCATAGCCTAAGGATTATTTCAAAAAAAGCTCTGTGTTTGGAGAAGCTCTCCAAACACATTTTCACCCATTGTTTTGAGTGTGTTATCTGTTTAGACTTTTCAAAAATTAATTCTACATCCACTTTTGAAAACTCTTTCCAAGGCGAAAAAATTTAGGCTAACTGGTCGTCTTCCCAGACGTTCGGCCGGTTGTCCAACCAGTTGATCGGAACAATGCTATTTTTTTTTTTTACAATTGCCACATGTTATTTTTTATATTTTAAATAAAAAAAATTCAGAATTTTGAAATTTTTTAATGAGCTTTTAAATAGAATTTTGAATTGTGTGTTTGGTTATAAGTCGTAAGTTTTTGTATCAAATATCATATGTTATATCAAAATTTCTCCACTCAATTCAAAACTATTTTCAAAACTCATTCACCAAACAAAGTTTCCATTTTCAAATCATAATTTCAAAACTCACAAACTCAAAATACAACTCTATTATCAAATTATATTTAGAAAACTCTACCAAATGCTACCTTAAATTTTTATTCTGTCTTTGAAAAGTGGGTGTCAATCAATATATTGAATCTATACTATTCATTAAGGAAAAGTGGGTTTCTAATGAGAAAAGGCTTGTGAAACTGAAAACACTCGTACTATGTTTTTAGTATTCTTATTTTTTAAATAATTAAAAAATATTTCTTTTGCCTGACTTTTATTGAATTATTAAAAAAAATATTATGCCTTGATTTACACATTTTAAAAGGAAAGTTAATTAATCCATTATAAATTTAAATTTATAAATTTGAAAAGGAAAGTTAACTAATGAATTTTCAAATTTAAAAGAAAAAAATCTTATTATGTCTTGATTTACACATTTCAAAAAGAAAGTTAATTAATCCATTTAGAAATTTAAAAAGGAAAGTTAACTAATTAGTTTTAAAATTAAAAAAAAATCTTATTATGCCTTGATTTACACATTTCAAAAGGAAAGTTAATTAATCCATTTATAAATTCAAATTTAGAAATTTGAAAAGGAAAGTTAACTAATCAATTTTAAAATTTAAAAATAAATAAATCTTATTATGCCTTAATTTACACATTTCAAAAGGAAAGTTAATTAATCCATTTATAAATTTAAATTTAGAAATTTGAACCGATAAAGAGACTTTTTAATGATTAGGTGAAACTCACATTAGCATAAATATTGAGTCAAGTAGTTTCTAGGTCTAATATTTAGTCCAACACCACAAGTCAATCATAATCCATTTTCACATAAGAGTTATGATATATGATAATTTGCAATTTTGAGAAGACAAATTTTTAGGTTTTACAAAATAAGAAACAATTAGTATATTAACAAGTGTAATTTACTACTATCATATAGTAAATTAAAATTACGAAATTTATAAAATAAAATGTATTTATATTTTATCGTAAATATATTTTTGTAATTTATTCTTTAATTTTTAACAATTAAATTATGAAATATAATTTTTTATTAAGAATTTAGAACACACAATTATTGGCATCAGAATAATTTTTTTTTTCTTATGTGTAACTTTGATAAAAATAAATAAAATTTAATTGATTATAAATCATTTTTACTACATAATTTATATAAATTTTATATTATTATTTTAATTTAGAACTAATTTTTGATTAATTATTTATACCTCTGCATAACACGGGTAATATGCTAGTTTTCTTTGTAAGGATAAAGGTAATTATCTATAGTATTTTATTACTTATCTTCTACAATAGATACGTGCTTGTTTTTATCTAGTATTATTGTCACGACCCAAATCTGTCCCTATAGGTTTAACATCACAACCGACTAGTAATCCTAAGATTACCGAAGGCCTCTGAACAGATTCATAGAATAAGGGGTTTGCGAAAGCAATTATACAAACATATAATGTCCATAGAGCTGTGTAGACATACATGAGACAAGAAATTCAAAACTTAATTTACACAAATATGACATCATCCCACGTACAGATATAACAAAAAGGGACTTAGCCCAATATACAGATAAACAGAAAGTCTTGATCAAACATAAACAAAAGAAAATCAAAAGACTTAAACTTGATCCACAATTCTCAACCACACATTAAGAACCATCTCGAGAGGCGGAGAGGTTAGCGAACAAAACAGATTCCAGGCAGTAGGTTAGGCCTGGTCATGTGCCTGCTTACCTACATATATAAATAATACGGTGAGCTAGAACTCAGTGAACAATAACAGTAAAGGTTTTATGATTGATGTCCAAAACATATTCAGAAATCATAATTAGATTTAGAAACAGATTCATATTCATATCAGATTCTCACAGATAATCACACGTAGTACATCCATTAGTGATAATGAACCCGATGGCTCATGAATACATCAGACGTTCCGATGACCCACAAAGGGACTAGATGACACATAAAAAGATCGGACGACCTATAAAGGGACGCATACAAAGCAGTTAAATAGTTATGCATAACGAACCCTGGTACTAGGTAACAAATATCACATGATGCTAAGGATGCAACAAATACATTTCAAAAACTTGGACATTCATTCATGATTCAGCAAATAGCATTTCAGAAAATAGATCATATCATATAAGTCAGAAAATACTTATTGTCAAACATAGCTTTACAGAGTTATTACTCACAAATAGCTCTAAACGCAGAACAGATGTATCAGACATATTAGATGGACTATGACGCGTGACCTACACAAATATAAAACAGATATGCAATGAAACACATGCTTTGTTGGTGCTTAACTTATTACTTATCTTCCTTGGTGTGTTTCTAATCCTTATTCTCGTTATTATAGCTTAATCATGGCTTAAGAATGCCTATGATGAAATGAGGATACCAAAATATAAGTTGAAATACTAAGTCAAATTTTTTAAAACAGGACAATTTGCTCGAGTGCAACTTTGGTCACTCGAGCAGACCCATTGGCCAGCAAAACTTCTAGGATCTCTTATTTTACGCTCAAACGAAGAGCTTGGTCATTTCAGCCAAGATAGAAAACAAAAAGTGGCCACTTCAGCGCAGGTTCTGCCACTTGAACCAAGGCCCATGTCTGTAAAAGTATTAGGAGCTCGAATTTTATGCTCGAGCCAACTTTGTGTCGCTCAAGCTAAGGTACAAAACAAATGGTGGTTGCTCGAGTGATGACGTAGAATTCTCGAATTTCTAGATTGCAGTTCCAAGTTCAAAATCCGTTTCCATTGCACTAAATCATGTTCTTTTGGGCCAAAACTAAAGAAAACACTTGTAAACGTATAAAATATCATGAATTAAAGATCATTTCGCAAAATCAATGCCTAAAAGCATGCCAATTGCTCAAAGTCAAACTTGAAATGTACATATATAGAACATGCATGTAAACTTTTGAATGTAAACCTCCCAAATCATGATCAAATAAAGTAAAAAAATAGAAAACATGATGAATTCCCAAAACAAAGTTAGAATTGTCACATGCATAAGAGAATTTCTAAGAAAACATGCTCTAAATGCAATGAAATGTACCTACATATATGAATTGATTCTCAAATCTTCTCTTTATCTTATTTCTTGTCTTTAATCTCTAATTTCCATGAATTCATGTATTAAACAACTCTATTTCACAATTAAAAGGGTGAATTCCTACCTTAAGTCTTGAATTCTCAAGTGTAGAAGCTTAATCTTCCAAGTCCTCGTCAATTTCCTCTAAATCTCAAGCTATTCTTTTATTGAGTTCAATTTTCTTCCTTTTTCCCCTCTCTCTACGTTGGAGCTCAAAATGATGAGGAGTGAAGTGTTCTAATGCATTATAAAAGCTCAAACTAGCCTTATATAAGCTTAGTTAGGTTAAATTAATTAATCCTTACTAAGACTAATCAATTACGATTATTTTATTCTAATTATTTGGTTCCGAATCGAATTTCAATCAAACCTACCATAAATTCAAAAAATTCCAAAGTACACGTTAACCTAGGCAATTAAGCGTTTGGACATCGATAAGGCTTTCAATTCGCATAATGAAATAGAAATACGGACAGATATTTCTACGACTGACAGATACGAACGCATATGACATATATAACACATAATTAACACATGTTTTCATCATAATTACTTGTTAAACATTCTTAAGTAAGGTTTATTAGCTAATTACAGGTCGGGGTTATTACGTTATTTCCCCCTTAAAGAGTTTGGTTTTTCAAACTCGAATTACCATTATTTCGGAAGAACATAAGGTTTAATGGAAACAAATTCGGATATCTCGTCATCATATCTTCTTCTATTTTCCATGTTGCATAAGTTCCTCCATGATTTTTCCAATCAACCTTAACTAATGGAATCTCCTTGTTCCTCAATCTCTTATTTTTTGGTTGACAATTTGGATTGGTCGTTGCCCATAAGTATAATAATCTTTTAGAAGCACATGAGTTGGCTCAATCACATATAACGGATCTCTCAAATAATCCTGAAGCATTGAAACATGAAAGACATTGTATATGTTCTCCATAACTGGAGGCAGAGCCACTTGGTATGTCACAGGGTTGATTTTCTCAATAATTTCATATGGGCCAATCTATCGTGGTGCCAACTTTCCTTTAACCCCAAACCGTGTTTGGCCTTTCATAGAAGTTACTTTGATAAACACATGGTCGCCTATTTCATATTCTCTTTCTCTCTTCTGAACATCTAAATAACTCTTTTAGTAACTTTAGGCCATTTTCAATTGTTGTTGAATCAACTTAACTTTTGTAGTCTTCTCTTGCACAAGTTTTGGTCCCAACAATGGTCCATCGCCTACTTTGGCCCAAAAAATTGGAGATCGGCTATAGCGATCCGGTTTTGACCCGACTCTTGTGGTATTCCAGACTCGGGTGTAATGCTTTCATATTGTTGTTTATCTCTTTCTTCCCTTGTATCTCTTTGGAATTGGCTTTTGGGTTATTGTGGTTGTGTTTGGGTAGGTTAGTCGCTTGTTTTTCAAACTTTGTGTTGCCCATAATTTTGGTCCTCTGCTCAAGCGGCATTTCCTGCACTTAAGCGGGCTTTACAAACACTCAGTACTTTTGCAGGTTTGTAAAAGTACTGGAAGAGTGATTTCTATGCTCAAGCGGTGTTTCCTACGCTTGAGCGGGTGGGCGCTCGAATGGCTTTCCTTGCGCTTGAGCGTTAGTTTGTTGTTTGCAAAACTACTGGATATGTGTTTTCTACGCTTGAGCGTCATTTCTTGAGCTTAAGCGGTGAACATCTTGTTCATTGTGTCTTGGTGCTCGAGCAGACTTTTTTTCGCTTGAGCAAAACAACTTATTGTGTCTGACGCTCAAGCGTCACTTTTTCTGCTCGAACGGGCTGTGCGTATATCGGATCATGAAAATGACTTTTTACATCACTTTTTCAAATCTTTTCCCCCAAAAACCTAAAGTTGAGACTGTCTCTCTCTCTAAAACACTCTCTCATTTTCTATATTTTCACCCAGTTTTAGTGATTTCTTCACCATAGTCCCTTTGTTAAAAGGGTAGACCATCACAAGATCTTCATTTTGATCCGAATAGAGTTGGATTTGGGCATCTATGAAGTTGCACTCTTGCTTGGTTCGTCTTCCTTCTTTGAGGTAGGGATTTTTTCTACACTTTCATATGGTCTTTAGTTTGGTGGTGGGATTTGGGAGTATTTGAAACAAACCTAAGGTTTGGGTGTAAAATAAAAAGAAGGGTTTCTATATAAGTGTGAAATAAATGATTATGGGGTTCAAATATGAGGTCATACGGTGGCAAAATAGTTAATTTTGGCATTTGGTTGATATATAGAAAAATGAGAGCTTTGCCCTAAATGGGTCAAATTGTTATTTTGTGCAAATAACCAAAATTGATGGTGGTATTGTGCAATTGGATGATTGTTGATGCAAATGGTGGAGTTGGACATATGCTGTCTCTCATCTATGAAAATTTGAATAGTTTATCTATTGAAAAGATTGTATATTTGTTTAGAAATATTTTTATTGGGCTATCAGTGAAAGATAGCTATGATTGTTGTAGAAATTACATGAGAATTAGGTGAATTAAAACTAATATAATGTTGGTTGTCATTGAATATGACTATTATTTTTTTTTAAAAATACATTGTATATGTATATTGTTTGGGAGGAGAAAGGGGATGTACTCCATTGTTTGGGAGAAGATAGGAGATGGACTCTATTGAAATTAAGTTGGCTGGAGTGTCCAGGATAAAATCCCAATATCTTGTGTATACATGGGTGCCGATCCCGCAGACGAAATTTCCATAAAATGGCAGATTTGAAGTGTTTGTGTGATAATGTATTGAATTGGAAAACCATTGAGTTGTAGTCTTTGTTGGGTTGTTGGAAGATAATGAAATTGACCTATGAATTGGAAAGAATAAATGATCTTGAAATGAATTGGAGGAAAATAAATTGAAATGTGAACTTTGGGACTTTACGATCATATGTAATGTGAATGTCTTGTCACAAGCCTTGTATATGCACAATTGTACTTATATCTTTGTTAAACCTCACATATTGTATTAGATTATTCCTACTAGGCTTTGGCTCACCTTATTTGGGAAAAACATTTTCAGGTGGTGGTGATATGCCTCCGCCAAGGTAATAACTTGGAAGGACTTTTAGGAGCAAGAGCTTCTTAATTTTGTTATATTCTTTTGTATAGCCAAGGGCTTAAATTGTATTGAGCTAGGCTCACTTTTATGTAACTAATCAATGACTTGGAAAGATGTAAGCCTATAAGGCAGATGACTATATGTTTAATTGTGAATTCTCTTAGTATTGTAACATATGTTGTATATTCAGGATGAACATTTGTGAATGTATATCGCATGTGTTAACTTTTGTAAAAGAACTCTGATGAACGAAAGCATATTATTTCTATTATTCTTCTACTTCAAAAATTGGGTTTACCATAATAATTTGGGGTTGTTACAACTTAGTATCAGAGCGTACCGGGTTTGAATACTTTGGGTACGTGGGAAGTGATTAATACCACAATGGGTTTGTCTCACTTAGTGGAGACGTTAGTACGTATTGTATGCTTATGTGATAACATGCTTATATGATTATATGGTTATAGGATTTAGTTCCTAAGATGTTGATTGGGTCTATGGGTTTCTGGAAGTCTTATTAGAAGAGCACTTAATCACTGCTGTTTCTAAATGGAACTCTAGTAACGCCGCGGGACGGTCAATATCTAGAAAGGAAATTTGTATGTGTTTATGTGATTACGTGCTTATATGGAGTGATTTACTGCTGTCCATCACATTAGGACGTGAGTGAGTTAGCTTCGGCACATTTGTAAATGTGCTAATACCTTTTGTTACTTTTATTAGGATGTCAAGACGTGGACGTGGTGGTGGTAGGCGTGGTAGGCCTAGAAGGCATGAGATGCCTCTACCGGATGATATTCTGGCACAGGAATAAGGGATTGGTCAGGCCAATGTGGCTGAAACGGTTGGTTAACAGGCCATGGGCACCTTAGCTCGCGAAATGACCAGAGCTTTGCAGGAATCTATGTACATTCTCAAGGCTGAGAATCAAGTCCAGGCCCAAGTGGCTGAGAATCAAGTCCAGGCCCAAGTCACTGAGGCAGGGCCATCTTTTCTGAAGATGGAGTTTTTCCAGTCGAATCCAGATGAGTTTTTGGGTGATCCCAAGGAGCCATTGAAAGTGGATGGATGGCTAGAGCAAATGGTGAAGACATTTGAGATGCTCGATATTGAAGATGAGGGGCTTTAGGAGGAGTTATGATAGTTACAGGGACAGTAAGAGGCAGAGGGGTTCTAACCTCTAGTCGTCCTAGGGAGATCAGTCGAGGTCTACCTTTCTAGTGCCGAGTTTGGGTTCTGGCAGAGGTAGTCAGGGAGATTTTACTTGCTTCAAATGTGGTCAGTTGGGCCACAAGTTTCTAGCTTGCCCGCAGAGAGGAGGTGGGTAGCGAGCAGTATTCTCTTCGGCTCATTCTTAGGGCCAGAGTCAGGGGAGAGGCTAGCCGCTCACTTGTTATTAGTGTGGGCAAACGGGGCACATGAAGAGATTTTGCCCACAGTTGGGTGGCACATCTGGTGCGTCTAGTTCGGGACAGACAAAGAGTCACCAGTCAGCCCAGGCCTCGAGGGCCAATCAGGGAGCCTCTTGACTTAGTCGATTACATCGCATATGCTCGAGGAGTGGCGAGTTAGCAAACTTATTGGGTGTGTGTATCTTTTACTGACTCGGATCTGTGCAGCTCCATCTATAGTGAGAGGTACCTTTTTGTTTTGTAATTCAATTGCTAATATGTTGATTGATACTGGTGCATCCCATTCTTTTATCTCGTCTGCATTTGCATCGGTTTTGGGGTTGGAGTTAGCGCAGTTAGCATATTCTATTTGTGTAGAGTCACCTATTGGTGGTGAAGTTATTTTGAAACAGGGGTATCGGGGTTGTGACATTGACATTGCCAGTTACTGATTACCCTTCGCATTTGTATTGCTTGATATGTCCAATTTTGATGTCATTTTGGGTATGGACTGGTTATCGTCATACCGGGCTGTTGTAGATTGCTATCGTCAAAGGGTTACTGTATGTACCTTGAATGATAATTGTTTTTATTTCTTGGAGGATCGGGTGGATAGAGTCTTATCACCGGTGTATGATCCGCGTGGTCGGAGTGAACTTAGTTGCCTTTTTGCTAGCTTTTTGAGTAGCGAGTGTGATGAAGTCCGAGTTTAGTTGCCAAGGGTAGTTTGTGAATACCCGGATGTCTTTCCTGAGGATCTTACTATTTTACCACCTCACTGAGAGATCGAGTTCTCTATTGACTTGGTGCCTGACACGGCACCGATTTCTATGGCACCGTATCGATTTGAACCTGCTAAGTTGAATGAGTTAAAGACTCAACTCCAAGAATTGTTGGATAATGGTTTTATTTGCCCTAGTACTTCACCTTGGGGAGCACCAGCTCTCTTTGCTAAAAAGAAAGATAGAGCGTTGCGACTTTGTATTGATTATCGGAAGTTGAACCGGGTAACTGTTAAGAACCAGTACCCAATGCCTCGTATGGATGACTTGTTTGACCAGTTGAAGGGGTCTTGTCGTTTCTCTAAGATAGATCTGAGATCCGGTTATCACCAGTTCAGGGTAAGGGAGGAGGATATCTCGAAGATGGCATTCCGTACGCGGTATTGCCATTATGAGTTTCTAGTAATGCCTTTTGGGCTTACCAATGCACCAACTGTATTTATGGATTTGATGAACCGTATCTTTTGTGAGTTCCTAGATCGTTTTGTGGTTGTCTTTGTGGACGACATCTTGACTTACTCACACTCTGAGGAGGAGCACATGAAACACTTGCGAGTAGTGCTTAAGTTGCTTAGAGCCCACAAGCTGTATGCCAAATTTGGAAAATGTGAATTCTGGCTAAAGGAAGTTACGTTCTTAGGTCTTATGGTGTCTAGGGAATGGGTGACTGTAGATTCATCCAAGGTAGAGGCAGTGCAAGATTGGGCGCAACCTAAGAATGCTTTCGAGATCCATAGTTTCCTGGGGTTGGCTGGGTCTTATCGGAGGTTTGTGAAGGATTTCTCTAGATTAGCCTCACCGTAACTAGACTGATGATGAAGAGAGTTAAGTTTGTGTGGAGCAAGATTTGTGAGAAGTCATTTCAAGAGCTTAATGTTAAACTTACCACTGCTCCAATCTTGATTATTCCAGAAAGGGGTTTGGGTTATTCAGTTTATTGTGATGCTTCACGGGAAGGTTTAGGTTGTGTTTTGATGCAAGAGGAGAAGATAGTAGCTTATGGCTCACGACAGTTGAAAATACATGAGAGGAACTACCTTACTTACAACCTAGAGTTAGCAGCAGTGATCTTTGCCTTGAAGATTTGGAGACACTATTTGTATGGTGAGAAGTTTGAGGTGTTTTTCGATCGTAAGAGTCTGAAATATCTGTTTACATAGAAGGATTTGAATCTGAGGCAGAAGAGGTGGATAAAGTTCATAGAGGATTATGATTTTGCGTTACATTATCACCTGGGAAATGCGAACATTGTGGACGACACCTTGAGTACGAAATCTTTTAGCAATGTGGCTAGTATTGCCATCCGAGAGTGAGAGATGTTGGGTGCTTTTGGGGAATTTGACTTGTATCTTGGCTGGTCCGTTGAATCTGCGGCTTTATTTACGGTAGTTTCCCAACCTACACTTGTGAACCAAATGATGAAAGCACATAGGGGTGACCTTGAGGTGGACTCCCTTTGGGGAAGATCTCCAGTGGGAAGGTGGAGAGGGGCTTGAATGTGTATCCCGACCAGAGTGTGAGGTACCATGATCGTTTGTTTGTGCCGGAGTCTTGCAGAGAGGAAGTACTCCGAGAGTTTCACCATCCGTGCCTTGCGGTGCATCTGGGAGGCACAAAGATGTATCATGACCTGAGTCGCCAGTTTTGGTGGAGAGGTATGAAAAAGGATGTAGTTGTGTTTGTGTCGAGATGCCTTACTTGCCAGCAAGTGAAGGTCGAACATCAGAGGCCAGCGGGTTTGTTGCAACCCTTACCTATAACTGAGTGGAAGTGGGAGCATGTCACGATGGATTTTGTTGTGAGTCTTTCGAGGACTCAATGGGGTAGTGATACCATTTGGGTGATAGTTGACCGGCTAACTAAGTCGGTGCATTTTATTCTTATGCGTGTAAGTGACTTGGTAGATTACCTTTCCGACTTGTACATAAGGGACATAGTGAGGTTGCATGGGGTCCCTGTGATGATTGTTTTGGATAGAGATCCGCGTTTCATAGCTCGGTTATGGCAGAGCTTATAGAGTGCCTTGGGCACTAGACTGACTTTTAGCACAGTGTATCACCTTCAAACTAACAGGCAGTCCGAGCAAACTATTCAGATCCTTGAGGATATGCTTTGAGGGTGTGTCCTTGACTTCAAGGGTTCGTGGGAGAGGTATTTGCCCTTAGTGGAGTTTGCCTATAACAATAGTTTCCAATCGAGTATTAGTATGGCACCATTTGAGGCCTTGTATAGCCAACCGTGTAGGTTTCCTGTTTGTTGGGCCGAGGTGGGTGATGCACCTTTGTTGGGTCCAGAGTTGGTTCAGGAAACAATGGAGAAAATGACACTTATCCGTAAGAGGTTGGTTACAACTTAGAGTAGTCAGAAAAAGTTATGTCGACCGTAGGAGGAGATCCTTGTCTTTTGAGGTGGGAGACCATGTGTTTTTAAAGATATCACCTAGATGGGGTTTGATGAGATTTGGGAAGAGTGAAAAGTTGTCTTATCGATTTATTGGGCCTTTTGAGATCCTTGAGAGGATTAGAGAGGTTGCTTATCGTTTGGCGTTGCCGCCACAACTTTCCGGGGTTCATGATGTGTATCATATTAGTATGCTTTGGAAGTACGAGCCGGATCCATCGCATGTGTTGGATTGGATCGACTTAGAGATAGATGAAAATGCCTCGTATGAGAAGAGACCAGTGGGAATCTTGGATACCCAGGACCAAGTCTTTGCCCAAGATGATTCCCTTGGTGAAGGTTTTGTGGAAACATCACGGGGTTGAAGAAGCAACTTGGGAGCATGAATTAGAAGTCCGAGAAAAATATCCAAACTTATTTGTTGGTGTTTGAGCATACATTGAGAATTTGATTTTGTCAATGAAATGTAAAAACATTGTATATGTTGAATATGTTTTGGAGATGCAAGCTCAATATGAACATTATATATGTTGTTTAAGTTTTGGAAATGCGAACATTGTATATGCATATTGAGACTTGTTCATCATGTGATAGGATTGAGTGACCGGTGGATGGGTCATGGTGTGAAATATTGATTTGTAATTAATTATGGGAATTTGTTTAAAACATGTAATTTCGGGGACGAAATTCTTTAAGTGGGGAGGTTATAGCGATCCCGGTTTTGACCTGACTCTTGTGGTATTCTGGACTCGGGTTTAATGCTTTCATATTATTGTTTACCTCTTTCTTCCCTTGTATCTCTTTGGAATTGGCTTTTGGGTTGTTGTAGTTATGTTTAGGCAGGTTGGTCGCTTGTTTTTCAAACCTTGTGTTGCCCAGAATTTTGGTCCTCCGCTCGAGCCGGCTTTGCAAACACTCAGTACTTTTGTAGGTCTACAAAAGTATTGGGAGAGTGATTTCTACGCTCGAGCGGTGTTTCCTATGCTTGAGCAGGTGGGCGCTCGAGCTGCCTTCCTTGTACTCGAGCGTTGGTTTGTTGTCTACAAAACTATTAGATGTGTGTTTTCTACGCTTGGGTATCATTTCTTGCGCTCGAGCGGTGAGCGTCTTGTTCATTGTGTCTTGGTGCTTGAGTGGCCTTTCTTGTGCTCGAGCCTAACAACTTATTGTGTCTGTCGCTCGAGTATCACTTTTCCCGCTCGAACGGACTGTGCATATATCAGATCACGAAAATGACTTTTACATCACTTTTTCAGATCTTTTTCCCTAAAAACCTAAAGTTGAGACTCTCTCTCTCTCTCTCTCTCTCTTTTTCCTTCTCTCTCTCTCTATATATATATATTTTCACCTAGTTTTAATGATTTCTTCACCCTAGTCCCTTTGTTAAAAGGGTAGACCATCACAAGATCTTCATTTTGATCCGAATAGAGTTGGATTTGGGCACCTTTGAAGTTGCACTCTTGCTTGGCTCGTCTTCCTTCTTTGAGGTAGGGATTTTTTCTACATTTTCATATGGTCTTTAGCTTGGTTATTTATCATTGTGTAACAATGGTGGGATTTGGGAGTATTTAAAACAAACCTAGGGTTGGGTGTGAAACAAAAAGAGAGGTTTCTATATGAGTGTGAAATAAATGATTATGGGGTTCAAATATGAGGTTATATGGTGGCAAAATAGTTAATTTTGGCATTTGGTTGATATATGGAAAAATGGAAGTTTTGCCCTAAATGGGTCAAATTGTTATTTTGTGCAAATAACCAAAATTGATGATGGTATTGTGCAATTGGATAATTGTTGATGTAAATGATGGGGTTGGACATGTGTTGTCTCTCATTTATGGAAATTTGAATAGTTTATCTATTGAAAAGATTGTATATCTGTTTAGAAATATCTGTATTGGAATCTCTGTCTGACACTATAGATACTGGAACTCCATGTATTCTCACAATTTGATTCATATAAATATTAGCCAACTTATCCGCATTATAAAAAGTTTTGATCAGTAAAAAGTGTATAGATTTAGTCAAGCGATCAACAATAACCCAGATAGAACCCATTCCTCGAGAGGAGCGAGACAATCCGACAATGAAGTCCATCGTGATATGCTCTCATTTCCATTCCAGTATTAGGAACGACTGAAGTAATTCAGCGGGTCGTTGATGTTCAACTTTTACTTGTTAGCATTGTAAACATTTGGCTACATAATCTGCAATACTCTTCTTCATTCTAGACCACCAGAAATTTTATTTCAGATTGTGATACATTTTTGTGTTTCTCGGATGCATAGCAAATTTAGAATTGTGAGCCTTAGTCATAAAGCGTTTTCTCAATTCAGGATAGTCTGGTACACAAAGTCTATTTTGAAATTTTAACACATTATTTTCATACACAAATCCCGGCCTTGGTTTTGAATCAACCTCATCAACAATCTTTTCAAGAATTCATCTTCTAGTTGTCTTTCTTTAGCTTCTTCAATTATGGCTGGCTGAGCGGAAATGGTAGCTAGAATTCCACCATGTTCACGCAGCACAATTTCAATTTCATTTCTTATTAAGTCACATAACAACTCTTTCTGTCTGGTAAGCATACACGCCAAATTCCCAATAGATTTTTTTTCTCAAAGTATCTGCAACGGTATTAGCTTTCTCCGAATGATACAGAATTTGTAAGTCATAATCTTTAACCAATTCGAGCCATTTTGTTTGTCTCATGTTCAGTTCTTTTTGAGTGAAGAAATATTTCAGACTCTTGTGGTCTGTGTATGCTTCATAGGTCACTCCATACAGATAATGGCGCCAGATTTTCAACGCAAAAACCACAGTTGCAAGTTCAGGGTCATGGGTTGGATAGTTCTTCTCATGTGGACGGAGTTATCGTGAAGCATATGCAATTACTTTTCCATTCTACATTAATACACACCCCAAGCTTTTGTATGAAGCATCATTGTATCATTGGGCAAAGTCAGAATTGGTGCAGTCACCAGTCTAGTCTTTAATTCTTGAAAAACTAATTCCCTTTGATCATTCCAGTCAGATGGTGCATTTTTCTGTGTTAATTGGGTTAATGGTAGAGCAAGTTTTGAAAAGTCTTTCGTAAATCTACGGTAGTAGTCACAGTGGTTGGTCTAGGCCAGTCTAACCAAAAAAGTTACACTGTCCAACCAAAATTCATATTTGGCAAGTTTTGTATACAATTTATTTTCCCTTAGAGTTCGTAGCACAAGTCTCAAATGATTTTTATGCTCTTTCCTGTTTTGAGAATATATCAAAATATCATTAATAAATACAACAACAAATTTATCCAGATACGGTTTGAAAATCCTATTAATTAAGTCCATGCATGTTGTAGGTGCATTAGTTACCCCAATTGGCATTACCAGAAATTCATAGTGCTCATATCTAGTCTGGAAAGCAGTTTTCTCTATGTCTTCTGCCTTAACTTTCAGTTGCTGGTAGCCGGATCTAAGGTCTATTTTTGAAAACACTTAGGCTTCTTAAAGTTGGTCATATAAATCATCTATTCGGGGCAGTGGATACTTATTCTTCACAATTACTTTAATCTCAAAGACTCATCTTTCTTTTTAATGAACAGGATCGGAGCACCCCAAGGTAAAGTACTCGGACAAATAAACTTCTTATCTAACAGTTCCTGAAGTTGGACTTTCAATTCTTTCTGTTCAGAGGTTGACATTCTGTAAGGAGTTTTGGAAATGGTTGTGTTCCAGGCACTACATCAATGGTAAATTCAATTTTTTTTATCAATTAGATCCCCGGGTAGGTCATTTGGGAAAACGTCTGGGAATTCATTCACTACAAGGATATTTTCGACATTAGCATTATTAGTAGTCACAGTTAGAACACAACACAAGTAACTCTAACAACCTTTTCTTAACAGCTTACTAGCTTTCATAAAAGAACTTAAATACAGTGGAGGAACTACCCCACTCCCAGTAAATACAAACTCATGTGAACCAGGTGGCCGAAACACAACAATTTTATTCACATAATCAATCGTAGCATAATACTTAGTCAACTAATCCATACCCAATATACAGTCAAAGTGATCAATATACAACAACATATCACCAATCAAAATATCACATGCTGGATAAGCATAAGCACATATCATAGAACCCCCAGATGGTATAGATACAGACAGCAAAAAATTCATAGATTCTAATGGTCTAGACAACTTTAGTGAAAAAACATGCGATACAAAGGAATGCATAGAACCATAATCTATCAACATACACCCGTTGCACAGTAACATACACCCTTATGCTTCCTTCCACACTCTGAACATGTAGGTGCAGATCCACCACTCTAACTTGAATTACTTGAAGACCCTGTATTTTGTTTCTTATTCATAGAAAATGAACGACCCTTTCTGACATTGAATTCAGATCTTTTACCTCGCCATTCAGTTGTTGGAGCCTTAGCTTGTTTTATTGCTACTAAATTGTCTTCTGTCATCAGAGCTCTATCCAGCACATCCACACACTTAGGCAATTTCAGAACACCCACTCGATTAAACACATCTAGATTTAGCCCTCCTTCGAATTTTTGAGCTTTTTTATAATCTGTGTGTACCTTATGGGGTGCAAATCGAGCTAACTCCATAAACTTAGCTTCATATTCAGCTACAGGCATGTTGCCTTGTTTGAGTTGTTCAAATTCTGATACTTTTCTATCTCGGATGCACTAAGGGAAGTATTTCTCATAGAAGATTTTTTCGAATTGATTTCATATCACGGTCTTATTGTCATTCCGAATAAGCATCCACTAACGGTGAGCTTCTTCTTTTAGAGTGTAAGTAGCCAACAATACTTTTTGAGTCTCGGAGCACGAAAACACTTCAAATAACTTCTTTGTTTCTAATATCCATGTCTCAGCTTTTAGCGGTTCAATACCGCCCAGAAAAGTTGGTGGCTTCATCTTGTTAAATTTTTTAGTCAAACCGATAATGTCGTTATTTACCGGCTCTACTTGGACCGAAGGGGGCGGAGGTGCCAGAGGTTGTTGTCTTTGCTGTTGTCTCATTGATTCTGTTAAGGCTTCAAGCATTCATTCCATTCGGTTCATTCAAGCCTCAGAGGATTCACTTGTATTGTCACTTCTTGTATTTTCCATTTTCTATAGGTAAATAGAGCACTAATAAACACAGGCCCGTAGTTTTTACAGTTTCACAATGGTCATATTCAGTTCAGATATGTTCATGTCATTCTACTTTAGTTCAGATATGTTCAAATAATTCACACACACTCACACATATAAATATAATGTCCCTAATTCTTTTCTAGGACATCCTATAGCTCTTATGGACTCGTGTGTACGGTATAACATGTGCTCTAATACCACTCTATCACGACCTAAACCCATCATTATAGGTTTAACATCGTAACCGACCAGTAATCCTAGAATTACCGAAGGCCTCTGAACAGATTTATAAAATAAGGGGCTTGCGAAAGCAATTATACAAACATATAATGCCTATAGAGCTATGTAGACATATCCCATGCAGACATATATGGGATAGGAAATTTAAAACTTAATTTACACAAATATGACGTCATCCCATATACATAAATAACAAAAAGGGACTTAGCCTAATATACAGATAAACAGAAAGTCTTGATCAAACTTAAACAAAAGAAAATCAAAAGACTTAAACTTGATCCACAATTCTCGACAAGAAGACATATCAGGAACATCCTCGGGAGGCGCAAAGGTTGGCGGACAAAACAAATTCTAGGCGGCAGCTTAGGCTTGGTCACGCATTTGCTCACCTACATACATAAATAATACAGTGAGTTAGAACCCAGTGAATAATAATAGAGTAAAGGTTTTATGATTGATGTCCAAAACAGATTCAGAAAGTCAAAGTTCAGATTCAGAAATAGATTCATATTCATATCAGATTCTCACATATAATCATACGTGGTACATCCATTAGCGATAATGAATCTGATGGCTAATGAATACATGAAACGTTCTAATGACCCATAAAGGGACCAGATGTTCCATAAAGGAATGCATACAAAACAGTTAAATAGTTATGCATAACTAACCTTGGTACCAGATAACAAATATCACATAATGCCAAGGATGCCACAAATACATTTCAGAAACTTGGACATTCATTCATGATTCACCAAATAGCATTTCAAAAAATAGATCATATCATATAAGTCAAAAAATACTTATAATCAAACATAGCTTTACAGAGTTATTACTCACAAATAGCTTCAAACGTAGAATAGACGGATCAAATAGCTCAGATGGACTATAGGGCATAATTTACACAAACACGAAACAAATACGCAATGAAACACACGCTTTGTTGGTGCTTAACTCATTACTTTTCTTCGTTGGCGTGTTTTTAATCTTTATCCTCATTATTATAGCTTAATTATGGCTTAAGAGTACCTAAGATGAAATGAAGATGCCAAAATATAAGTTAAAATACTAAGTCAAAATTTTAAAAACAAGGTAGTTCGCTAGAGTGCAACTTTGGTCGCTCGAGCGGAATCCTTGGTTTGCAAAACTTCTGGGAGTTCTCATTTTACATCTTGGTCGCTCAAGCCAAGATGGAAAACAAATAATGGCCTCGAGCCTTTCGCGGAGTTACATTGTTCGAACCAAGGCCTATGTTTGCAAATATACTGGGAGCTCAAATTTTACGCTCGAGCCAACTTTGTGTTGCTCAAGCCAAGGTACAAAACAAATGGTGGTTGCTCAAGCGATGATACAGAATTTTGGAATTTCTAGATTGCAGTTCCAAGTTCAAAATCCATTTCCATTGCACCAAATCATGTTCTTTTGGGCCAAAACTTGAGAAAACACTTGTAAACGTATAAAACATCATGAATTAAAGATCATTTTGCAAAATCAAGGCCTAAAAGCATGCCAATTGCTCAAAGTCAAACTTGAAATGTACATATATAGAATATACATGTAAACCTTTGATGTAAACCTCCCAAATCATGATCAAATAAAGTAAAAAGATGGAAAAAATGATGAATTCCCAAAACGAAGTTGGAATTGTCACATGCATGAGAGAATTTGTTAGAAAACATGCTCTAAATGCAATGAAATGCACATGCATGTATGAATTGATTCACAAATCTACTCTTTAGCTTATTTCTTGTCTTTAATCTCTAATTTCCATGAATTCATGCATTAAACAACTCTATTTCACAATTAAAATGGGGAATTCCTACCTTAAGTCTAGAATTCTCAAGTGTAGAAGCTTAATTTTCCAAGTCCTCTTCAATTTCCTCTAAATCTCAAGCAATTCTCTTATTGAGTTCAATTTTCTTCCTTTTTTTCCTCTCTCTACATTGGAGCTCGAAATGATGAGGAGTGAAGTGTTCTAATGCATTATAAAAGCTCACACTAGCCTTATATAGGCTTAGTTAGGCTAAATTAATTAATCCTTACTAAGACTAATCCATTACAATTATTTTATTCTAATTATTTAGTTCCAAATCGAATTCAATTAAACCTACCATAAATTTTAAAAATTCCAAAGTACACGTTAACCTAGGCAATTATGCGTTCGAACATCAGCAAGGCTTTCAATTCGCATAATGAAACAAAAACACAGACAGATATTCCTACGACAGACAGATACGAACGCATATGACACATATAACACACAATTAACACATGTTTTCATCACAATTACTTGTTAAACATTCTTAAGTAAGGTTTATTAGCTAATTACAAGTTGAGGTTGTTACAATTATACGTCGTTACAATTTTTAATTGATTGTTTTTAAGTTTAAATTCTTTTTATTACTTAATTAAATGTATTATTTTATTCTATTACTATTTGTAGGAAAGTGTTATTATTTAAATTATCTAATTTTACTACTTCAATATATCTAATATTCGTATAATTTATTGGCAAAACTGAAAGATCAGACTCTAATATTAATTTAAACACACAAAAAAATAAAATACCTTTTAAAGACAAAATAAAAATTTAAAAGATTTTTCTGTAATAAAATCTTAATTGGGGAGGATGTTTTTACTAATTTATAATACGTATAAGCATATAGTTTGTCTTTGTAATCCTTTTAGGGGCTAAAGAAATTTTGATTCATATATTTTAGGGATCTAGTAGATACAATCGATAGTTTAAGGACTAAATAGACTTTGATTTATATACTTTAGGATTAAATAAATTTAATCAATAGTTCAGGAACTAAATAGACAATTTGACAATAATTTAGGGATAAAAAGTGTAATAAACCCAAAATTCAATGCATACCTCACAGTTACATTACTCCTACAAAAAAACCATAGCAATCATATACTTCTAACAAATATTTTTCTACACCTATCACAATTGAGCTTGGTTTTAACTATTTCAATATATTTCTCAAGGACAATGAGTTACATAAATTTCTATCACTTTATGTTGTCAATTTGTTTGTCAATATAGATGTATATAATGATGTATAGCTAGTGTTTTTTTTTTTTTTTTTGGGTGCGTGTGTTTATGCATTGCGATGCTTTCTTATTTTATTTTTTTTGGTGTACTATTACTATGATGCTTTTGAAAAATACATATTGGAGAAATTTTATTGTCATATTTTCGGAGAGAATTTTTAGTTGTAACTTTTTTATATAACAGTTTTTTAAAGATATACAATATCTTCATTTAAAAAACTATACATATATATGTATTCTATAATTTTCTTTATTCTCAAAGTTTCATTAAGATGTGAATATATATCTCTATCTATACTATTATATAAACAAAATATTGTTACGCCTTTGATATCTAAGGTTCAAACCCTATTTTTATAAAATTTTAATTTTTTTTTAAAATTATATAATTACACACGGCAAATTATCATTAGTTGTTTAACTTCAAAGTTTTAATTGATTCCTTGATTGATATGGAAACTTTTTTTTTTAATTTATGAACTATTTATGACATATATTATCAATACTATCTATATCTATATTCTATTCCTATAATTTCAAATTTATTTATTTTTTTTGTATAGAAAGTAAAAAATAAAAAAATAAAAAAAGTTGTAGCCATATCCATACCTAACTAAAAAAGTTTTTCAAAAAAGTCAAAATGCAATTGTACTCAAAAAGTAATTCCACTTATTATTTTAGTCTAAAATTTGAACATATTTACTTTATAATAATAATAAAAAGTTCTTTAAATTAAAATATACATGTGACATAAAATATATCTAACCATATCTTTTTTTATTTTATTTTAAATATAGATAGAATTTCAAAAAAAAAATAAAATAAAATTTGAACCATTTCTTATGTGATGTCCCAAGTCTTTTCAAAACAAATTGAGTATGTTAATCTAAAATTTCTATTCCTTTAGAACACCCTTGCTAATGTTGAGCCTTACGGGTTTCATGTTGTTGACTATTTTTCCGTAGTTGTTCATTTAGTCCTAGGGTGTTTCAGAGTGTCTTTTTATATCCTTGGGTGTTGGAGTGAGTTTGGGAATGGGGGAGCGCATTAAGGTTGTTGATGTCTCAGTTCTAAGTTGGGACCACTTGAGCAGTACATTCGTCACTCGAGCAATAACGTCACCCTTCTAATAGCTCGTTTTGCAGTCTGAACTACTAGGAGTGTGTATTCCTTGTTTGAGTGAATGTTTCATTGCTCAAGCGGTCTTTTGCAAGGAGGAAAGAGATTCTGAGAGTTAGAATTGTTCGCTCGAGAGTAGGTTTGTTCACTCGAGCAGTCTGTCCACAGTATGCTTCGAAAAATGTGTCCAATCACTTAAAAGTTGAGCCTTTATACACTTTCCTTTCACTTTTCACTTTTCACTTCACTCTCACTCTCACTCTCACTCTCACTCTCACTCACCTCATCTTTTTTCTCTCATCTATAGCAACTCTGGTTTAAACCCAACCCGTTTGTTATTATGGATCCGGGCTTTCTTGTCTTGTTGGTTGTTCATGTCTTCTTTCACTTTATTCCTTGTTGAGTTTGGCTATTGAAGTGTCTTGGTTGTGTTTGAAACATATTGGGAGTTAGTCTTTTCAAAACTGTCCTGCTTAGGTTTTGGCTTGTTCACTTGAGCAAACTTTCTTGCAATCGAGTGAACTTTGAGGACTTCCAGTAGTTTTGCAGGTCTGCAAAACTACTGAGAGCATATGTAGACGTCCCTGAACGTCCCGGGGGGGAATCCCCCATTTTGTTCATTGGGCTCACTACAGTTCAGGACTCAATGTCACGGTCCTGTATCTAATCTCGCAGAGTGCAATACAAGACCGATGAATCATCAAAGAGTCCAAATTCGGCAAATTGTTTTGAAAAATAGATTTTTAGAAAGAAGTGTCAAATATGGACTGCTTTACCAGATACAGAGTCGCTACTTAAATATTTTATTTCGGGAATTTAGGAAATCCTGACTCGTTGCCTAAGGCCACGTGTCCGTCATCACCAAAGTTGCCTCGGCTCGGGAACTTGGGTACAATTGGGGAAGGTCACTTCGTGAGCACCCCCGCTCGCCCGATCAAGGATCGGCTACTACTAAACATGATATTGAGTTTCGAAAACATTATGTACTCTTATTCTGGTTATTAGCCTAGAATTACTATGTGATGCACACAGCATACAAGTATAGATTGGATCGTTTGAGTTTGAACAAAACATTTCATGTTTGTTTATTTGAAAGATGGTTTGATGGTGCTACTCGCAAGTAGGCTAAGACGTGGATTTGCCACTCTCAAGTGGGCTTAAGAAAACATGATTTTGCCACTCTCAAGTGGGCTTAAAACTCTCATTCAATGCATTGTTCCAATTCAAATAACCCAACCTCCACCCACAGGCATTCAGGCAGTTATATCACATAAGCAAATAGCCTCATAGTAAGCATGCTATCATGGCAGTCACTCACACACATGCACGGATGCTAAAGCATAAGTACTTACCGAGTACTCCAAGCCAAAACAGAAGCTGATTAGAAATCATGCATGAATCCTAACTATACTGAAATGCCTAATGCAACACATGCAAAATGCAACTACAGATAGGCTCGGCTATTCTAAAATGGCATGTGAAATGCAACAGATAACATGTATTCAACTTTGGAATTGAAATACAATGCAGTTAGTATGATGCGCCGAGCCCGGTGCATGTAAGACAGATGAATGAATGCAAATATGCGAGCATAAGTATGCCAATTGAAACATGCCCTAATCTAACCATCATAAGCTGGTAAATAAAAGGGAGAAAGACGTGGGGTTGGAAGACATACATTACACACACGCACACTTATTACAATTGTGCCCTCGCTCGGAGGGTCCGAATAAATAATACAATCCGAATAAATAATTAACTGCTCTAGCTAATTAAATATTAGAAAACCCTAATTAATCAACAAATTAACTAGGAAAGCAAATAAATTAGCATGCAAGCTAAATGGACCACCTCAGTTCTGTTCCGAATGATGAAAGATGCATGCATGCTCGAGCCGCCTCGTCGGGAAACTTCTCGCGATGCCCCGATTCGCCTCTGTTTGCAATTGATCTCGGAATGCTGTACAAAACTCCAGAAGGTTGTTGACCAGTTTTTGTTATCGGTTTCCGGTTTGCTGCAACAGAGAGCAAGAAAGGGGCATGGCAAAGTATTTTCACACATGTATGCACGACCACTCTCCTTGTCATTGCACAAGCTCTAGGGAGTGTAGACCTCAATCCTTCTGCCACCAATCACGCATCTCGATGCATGATGGCCGAGGAGTCGGATTGCACGACTCGATGTAAAATGAATGCACACATAAATACAATAAGACCTAAACTCCATCATGGGTAATCCGGAGTGTCGAAGACTGGGAATCGAAGTACGTTTCATCATTGTGAGTTCAAAACGTCCCTCGTTTCCCATGTTTGGACTAAACCCTACTCCAAACATAATGCAATACACATGGTATGCATGAATGCAACTCTAACATGCAACCTAAACATAATGCCACTAAATGATGCAAACATGCAAATGATGACATGCAAGCATGTTGCTAGCATACACAATGCTACAAAATAATCAATGGCATACTCAATGCACATGAAAGCTATATGGCATACACAATGCACACACGGGGGGGCTAACAATGAAATGATCAAGGCATGCACAATGCAATGGTCAATCATGCAACAACATGGACTAAATGGCATATACAATGCAAGATGGACTTAAAATAAAATGAATGGGCCTCAGCCACACTCAAATCAGTGGCCATATGATGAAAATAAGACAACCGAAATACATACAAACATGCACGGATACAAAGGACCGATCCTAAGGTACAACATGCAACTCTAACGAAGTATGGCAAATGATGAAATATGGCATAGAATGGCCATGATCCAGCACTGAAATGGCATAAAAGATGGTTTCGAAACATGCAAACACCTCACACAATGCATGCTAGATGGCCCGGATACCGAAACTAGTGAAGTATGTTAAACTAGAGGTACACAAAGCAATGCACAAATGGCAAAACCAACCCCAAAAAGATCCTAGGTAGGTCCAAGATAGTGGGAAATTGGTCTAAAACGATGGCTCGGAATGCATTCAAATGAAGCCCATGCAATGGTCGGTAAATGAGGCATACAAGCCCGACTCTCTAATGCACTTAAAGAATGGAAATCATGGGAATATGGCATGCATGTAAGCTCTAAAATATGATGTGCAATGGCCCCAAAACAAGAAAACAGCTCAGTATATGCATGCGATGGACCTCAAAACTAAAAGTTAAGCATGGATATTGAACTACAGGCATGCAAAACAAACATCATTCGACCATGAGACCCAAAAATAGAGCTAAGGCAGTCCAAAACATGCACAAAATCAGTTTAAGGCATGGCCAGAATATGCTAGGAAAGGCGGCCAAAACATCATGCAAAACAAGCTAGTGAACCATGATTTGCACTACAACTATATGAAGCACATGAGAGGTCACCAAACCAACCAAAAAAAGAAGTATTCCATGCCAAAATATGACCAAAAACCCACTGAAACTCAGTCAATGCATGCAAGAATGATATGTCCCTTTGAAAGGCCAATAAGAGGGTTATTCTACACATGTATAATGGACATACAAAATGGAAAAACCACCTCTAAAAAGAGGTTATGAGGGCCCTAAAACTCACTGAAAAGGGCCTAAAATGAGGCTAGGAAGCATGTAAATGAAGGCTCCTTTGAAAGGCCATGAAGAGGATTACTCTACACATGCAAGATAGACACCTAACATGGCAAAAAAAACTATGGACAGAGTTCATGTAGGTTATAAAACTCACAAATAATGGCCTGAAACATGCTCAAGAAGTGTGAAAATATAGGCTCCTTTGTTAGGCCAACAATGCTAGTAAACAAGACAAGGGGTGAGAGGGTCACCCCTCTCTGATTTTGGGGCTCAAAATAGTATTCTAGCTACTGAAAATCTACTGTATTTCAGTGGCTAGAAGGCCAAACAAAGCTCACTTCAAAGGCCTAGATGCATGGCTCAAAACAAGATGAAAACTAGCATGCAAGGGGGTAGATGACCCCCAATAGAAAAAAGGTCTTAAACAAACTTCAAGAGGAGCTCAAAATAAGACTTTTTTCAGTTTATGACAAAGCCCAAAAGTGCTTGAAAAGAGAGCTAAGATATGGAGCAAAATAATGCTACAAAGAGGGAAATAGAGAGTTACCCTTATAGCCAAAACGGCCAGCAGCTTCTGGACCAAAATAGCAAGCCTTCAACCTCTTAAAATAAGCTCCAAGGTGCTTAGATGGATGATGGAGAGGTTAGGCTAAGAGGTGTAGTGCAATGGTGCAAGAACAATGGAGTTTTGAAGGCCAAATATAGAGATACAAAGGAGGAGTGTATGTATGAGCCTCAACAATTTTTTGAACCCTTGCAAGTGAAGAGGGGCCTTTTCTTTATAGAGAAGAGGTCTAAAGCTTCTCTTGGAAGCTTGGAAACAAGATTAAACATCCTCCATACACGTGTATGGAGGATGCAGCAAATGCCTCCCAGCTGGCACAGCCAAGCAACTCAGGTAGACAAAACAGGAGGGAGTAGGCCGACCAGTTCAAGTGGTCGGCCGACCAGGCCAGGTGGTCAACTAGCCAAGTCAAAAGGTCCAACTTAAAACTAGGTGGTCGACAGCCCATATTGGTGGTCTCCCAGGTGAATACAACTCAGTAGTGATATGGGAGACCAGTAATTGTGGCCCAAAAGTGAGGGAGACCAGTTTTTCGACAAGAAAACTGGCTGGAGGAGAGAGAAAAGTGGTCTCCAAGGAGAAAGTTGGTCTCCAAGGGTAATTAGTGGTCTCCACACTGAAACAAAGCCAGTGGTATGGTGGGAGACCAGTAAATGTGGCTTAAAGATCAGGGAAACCAGTTTCCCGACAAGAAAACTGGCTGGAGGAGAGAGAAAAGTGGTCTCCAAGGAGAAAGCTGGTCTTCAAGGGTAATTGGTGGTCTCCACACTGAAACAAAGCCAGTGGTATGGTGGGAGACCAGTAAATGTGGCTTAAAAGTGAGGGAGACCAGCTCTCTAACGAGAAAATCGGGCAGCGAAGAGAAAGGTGGTCTCCAAGAAGAAAAGGTGGTCTCCCACCCTTGTACCACCTTCCTAACAATGAAAATAGGATCCATGCCAAAAATGAACCCACACTGATGCAAAACGAGGGTTCAGGGGTCAAAACGCGCAGTCGGGTACCCCAAAAACTGACTATCAAGCACCGGAAGTGGCGTGCAACCACGAAGGTGGTCTCCCGAGCCACAGTGCCCCTCTGGGGAGAGGAAACAAGGTGTGTTCCAAAAATCGGAGCAAACGGAGAAAGTTAAGTGGTCCCGAACCGAGGCGCATGGCCGACGGCTCGGAAAATTGAAAACTGGTCTCCAAACGGGAACAATGGCTTACGACCACGAAACGTAACCTATGGCCATTGAGAGATGGTCTACGAGTCCTCTCCTTCCCTTCGGGAAGAGAAAACAGAACTTGGTTCGCAAACCGAGGCGAAGCACAAAAGCGTCCCGAAGTCCGGAGACAAGGCTCTCAGTCGAGACTCTGTAACCTCAGAATGAGCACAATATGCACCATCACCGAGCGCTCAGTCGATGACGTCCGAGTCTTAAGGTCGGTAAAAAATGGGATGTCTACAGCATGGTATTCTTTGCTTAAGTAGTGTTTTTTGCGCTTTAGCGGTCTTGGCTCAAACGGTCCTTCTTGCACTCGAGCGGTCTTTTGGAACTCTCAAGCGGTACTTTGTTCGCTCAAGCGGTCTCACTTATTGTGTCTAGTCGCTTGAGTAATCATTCCTGCACTCGAACTGTCTGCATGTATATCAGGTTGTAAAGTCACCTTTTTGAGTCACTTTTTCACATCTCTCTCTCTCTCTCTCTAAATCTCCGATCTTCTCTATTTCTCTCTCTAGTTCTTGAACATTTGGCCCAAATACACCTTGATCCATCAATTTCTACACCATAGTCTCTTTGTTAAAAAGAGAGAGCACGTTGAAGGCTTCGTTTTTACCGGAGAAGTTTGCTTTTTTGGCTCCGTCGAGTTCTACCCATCTTTTCTTTGAGTCTTCTTCTTTGAGGTAAGGAATACTTTGACTCTTTTTATGATTTTTAACTTAGTTATTTGCTTTTCTAAACAAGATAGCAATTTGAAATTTTTGGATAAAACTTAGGATTTTGGCTTTGAAATCAAAAGAGAGATTTCCAAAATGAGTTCTTATATATGATTTTGGCTTTGTAAAAATAGTTGGGTTGGGATAGATCGTGGATTTTATCCATGGAGATTGATTTTTAAAGAAAGGTGGTTTTGCCTTAAATTGTGAGAATTTGATTTTGTAAAGAGAAAATGGAATTGATATTGGTTTTATGGAATTGGAAGGATGATGATGATAATGGTGGTGGTGGAGTTGGATATGTATTATCACTCCTATCTTGTGATTTTAAAATGTATATTTTTGTTGGAAATTAATTATTTGTTTAGAGATAACTGTTTTGGGTTATCGGTAGAGGATAACTATGATTGTTGTAGAAATTGCATGAGAATTAGATGAATTGAAACAATTTTCTTATCTATTTACATTGAGCATGTGTAACACATTGAACACATTGAAAATGTTGTTGTTTTAAGAAAGATGGGTGAATACCTTGGTGAATCTGGGTAGGAGTGTAGTTGTGGTATTATGTTGGCCTGTGTGTCCTTGGTGAAAGTCTAGAAACCCGCGTGATTAGGTGTCGAGCCTTCCGATTAATACCGGTAAAAATGACAACTTGGTAATGCTTGTAGCCTATTTGCAGACACATCCTAGAGATTCTCAGTGTTGTATCCACTGCCCTATTTTCTATTGAAAATGAATTGATTGCATGAATTGAGATGTAAACTTGGCATTGCATGGTTTTAGCACGAGCATTGCATATGCATTCATCTTACAACTCTAAGATTCATACACTGTGTTAAAGTATCTCTACTGGGTTTTGGTTCACCCTATGTGGAAAATCATTTTTAGGTGTTAATGATATGCCTCCACCAAGGCAATAGCTTGGGAGGACTTGGAGCCAAGAGCTTCTATTTTTGTTATTATTGTAATTATTTTGTACAAGCCTAGAGCTTTGTTTGTATTGAGCTTAAACTCACTTTGTTGTAACAAAGCACAGTCTTGGAAAGTTACAGCCAATAAGGCATTACTGTATCTATTTAACTCTTATTTCAATATCTTTTGCTATGACACATGCTATAGATTCAGGTTAGGATTTATGAATGTATTACTGCATGTGTTACACTTCTGTAAAGAAATGAAACCTTATGAATAGGAGAACATTATATTCAGACGTCTGTTACTATTTAATATCTGTCGTGGGTTGATCTTATTATAATTATTTCAGGGCGTTACATCATCTATCTCTAGAAACCCTCCATCCACCTCATTTATTTCCTTGATCTACCCAAATCCATTGGGTTTTTGACCCCAGTGCCTTCATTAATATTGGAGAACTCATCAAGCGCTATGTTGTGTACGATGGAGATCGAATTTCGACGCCGTTGTTTTTGAAGCTTTTCTCTTCTTTTCATCCCAAATGTTGAGTAAGGAGATTCTTTAAGTTATATATATGATTTTAGCATGTTTTCCCTATTTTGTTATGATTATTTAATAGGGTTTGAAATTTATTGTGTTGGGCCTTGAAAATGTTGGAAAGTGATATTTCTTATGACTTATCTCAAATTTGGTAGTTTTATGAATTTGTGAATCTCTTGGAAATACATGAAGGAAAATGTTTTGAAAATAAAGAAAAACCCTCTTTTGATCAAACCGCAGATATTGGAAATTTGGGGAAAAATGAAATATATGGAAGATTCATGAAATTACTAGAAATTTCCTTATGGAAATGATAAAATTATCGCATGTGATTATGTTGATTTAGATGTCCATGGGATGGACAAATGTTGTTGAATAAATCTATCGAATAACATGAATGTATATGCTTAGACTATGACAATGAAAATGGACATTGATTGTGAATATGAAATAATACCATGTCACATGTGTATGGATTTCGATTTTATGATTTGAGAAATGCATTGAAAATTCTTTTCGCATTGAACAAATGTTAAGGACTATAGAGGAATCATATATATATTGAAACTATAAAATTTCATTTCAACTCATTCATTTTGCATAGTTGGGAATATGGTTTATTATGGCTATGCCTTGGAAATGGTTTTGTTGTTAAGAGGAAAAAAATGTTGCTCTTGAAATGTTTTGGGATAATTGCGGTGGGAAATCCGATTAGAGGGTGTAGTTGAGAATTAAGTTGGATTGAGTATCCTTGGTGTAACCAAAAACACGCACGTTTGGATGCCTAAGCTCTCCAATTAGAAGCCAATAAGGTAGGATTTGGTAGTACTTGATACGTCTACTTGCAAACACTAGTCCTGGAGATTTGCCTGAGTTGTATTTACCATTCCGTCTTAAATCTTAAAATTTATATTAATGATAAAGACATTCATTAAAGGATCATTGTATATGATTTTCAAAGGAACAAAATTTGTGATTTTGGAACACGGTAAAATATTGCATCTATATGTATAAGACTGCTTAAACATATATACCTTATGAAGATATCTCTATTGGGTTTTGTGTTCACCCCTAGTGAAATTTTGCAAGAAAGGATATGGTGATTCCACCTAGCTGAAGGTGTGGAAAGTCTTTTAAGAGTACAAGGCTCTTTTCTTTTTGTGATTATTTTGACAAGCCAAGGGCTTAAGTTGTATGGGTTGTTAACCACTTTTGTATAATTAGGCTTGAGTCTCAGAAACTTATAACCCTTGAGGCATTTCTTTTGTTGTTTATTTCTTGTCAGTAACACAAGCTATGGATTCAATTTAGGAAAGATTGAATGTGTAATGCATGTGGATTCCTTTTGTAAATCTCATACATGAATGAAATATCAATTTAGAGATTTAATTAATTGAATTGAAATTATTTAATGGATGAGTTCATCGAATTCTACATGTATGCCATTTATTTGGGAGCATTACATTTTAGCTACATCCATTTTAAAAAACAAAGTCGAAGTGAAACTTTAAACATATATAATTTGAAATTTTTAAAAAGCTTGAAAAAAAAAAATCAAAACAGACGCAAATAAGCAAAAAATAATATTTTTTTTTTCATCTTGTTTTGAATTTTTCAATTTTTTTTTATAAATTTTATAAATTTTTAATTTTTACATATATTCGTCTACACAAGACTAATCGAAAAAATAAAAAAAAAATTTGACATAATTTTTAAAAATCCCTAAAGACTAAGGTAGCGTTTGGTAACGTTTACGTTTTTGGTTTATGTTTACAAAAATTTTATAAACTGGTTTTTGTTTATTTTTAGAAAAACATAAATAATAAACCCGTTTGGTTTGGACAAAATGTTTGAAAATTTTTGAAAACATAAACTAAAAAACATGTTTGTTAAGGCCTAATTTTTGTTTAAAATTTAAAAAAAAAAAAAAATTAATTTTTTTTAAAATTTTTTTTAAAGTTTTTTTAAATTTTTTTTAGTTTTTTTAAATTTTTTTTTGACAATGAAATCATATACATTATCCATAATAATCATATTGATACAATACCAACCATAGATAAATTTAATAACCATAATAAACCATAATGTTCATAACAACTTACAAACCATAATAATAACATCTCAATTCTTCCACAAACCATAAAAAAAAACATCTTCCACAATCTATTATACGCATAAATAATATTTCAATTGTTTCCGACAGATTCCCAAATTTGACCAGCAATTTGATTCCTTACATCAGACATGTGACGTAATTGAGGTTGACTAATGTCTAAGTCAATTGGTTGCTGAGAACTACTTCCTGCATGTGTCGAGCTGCTACTACCACCTCCATTAGGCCCATCATCTTCAACGATACGATCTGGATTGGCCCATTCAGCGAACAATGTGTCACTTTGAGAATGTATCCTTATCCAGTTGTGTATTGTACAGCATGCAATGGGGATGTATCTCTGCGTCTTAGTTGAATACGGAGGCATGTCTCTCAAAATTGGAAAACGAGCCTTCAAGACACCGAAGCATCTCTCAATCACATTGCGCAGTGAGGAGTGTCGGTAATTGAACATTTGCTTCTTGTTTCTTGGTTGTCGACGTTGATTACGAAACTCATTTAGATGGTACCTCTCACCACGGTATGGCGATAAAAATCCAGGCATATTTGTATAACCCGAGTCGACAACATAGTATTTATCTGTTCAACATGTATGTATCTATTATTATGGGTTGACAAAAGAATATTCATTATAAATTAACAAAATGCCATATAATATGTACCTGTTGGTGGCATTGGAAATAAATTTGTTGGATCATGCACGGTTTCAATGAACACTCTTGAATCATTTGCGATTGCCCTCAAAGCCAATACATACGTAAATCGTGCATATCAAATGAGCAAACACACATTACATTTTGCGCTATGCGTATGCTTACCCTGATATGGTATTTGCTCTGATGCTGGCACCCTTGCAGATATGTGGGTACCATCAATTGCTCCAACACAATCCTGTTTTACAAATAACTTTAATAATGCAGGATATTTTACTAAAATTTATATTTCAAATATTCTGTTAGTGATTACCTTAAAAAAAGGATAGAAGCGTGGATTATGTCGAATTTCTGCAGGCACCTCATCAAAATTTGGAGGCCTTATAACTTGTTTACCAAGCCTACACACTGCCTTCAAGACTCGGTTAAAGTATTTGGAGATGGTCTGGCCAGAATGTTGGAATCGCTCTTGGACAACACGATTTCGTTCGTTGTGACCAATTGTTAGCAAAAATATACAAACTTGCTCTTGGACAGTCAGATAACGTGAGTGTTCCAGTTTACCATATGCCTTAAGTGCCTCGCACAAATTAATAAATACATCTGGTTCCATTCTAAAATTTTCCTTGGACCTTGTTTCATGGCCATTCAATATTTCTAATACGTAATCATGTCCTTGTAATATTGACGTTCGACATGGTCTAGGTTGAAGGTACGTATTACAATACTCATGTAGTGCTACACACACCAGAAATTGTATACTTTCATCGTCACTGTCTGAGTCAAAACTCAAATCAAGAGCATGCATCGGCTGCATATATATCACTGTGATATTGTGTTGACCCCTTAAAAACAAAAGTATTAGTGATAATGAAAATACATGAATAAAATAATTAAAATAAATTTTGATTTGAGTTTAAAATAATTAAACAAAAGTATTAGAGCATGCATCGGCTCCATATATACTTTAATTTCATATTGAAAGATCTTTAAGTACTAGAGGATCTGTACAACCACAAATTTTGCAAATGAAAGTCTTTAACTTTAATAATGTTTTTGTGCATGATTTCAGAGTAAACAACTACTGGGTAGCATGCAATTCCTTTTCTTTGTCATGAATTGATGAAGTGGTTGAGAGAGAGAGAGAAAGAGTCCTCCTCCTTTAATAACAGATATGTGGCTTTTATATCAAATAACACATAGATGTAATATAATATCATTTGACTTTTAATCCATTGGTTGTGGCTCTTACCAGTGCCTTGTAATTGTTGCTACAAATTGAAGGCTAGTAGCTAACAAGTAATAATAATACAAGAAAACACCAAAATCCTTCATTTTGATTTGTTTTTTATTTTTTGGTTTTTTGTAATTTAGAAGTGGGTAAAATAGAGCTAAGAAAAATAGTGTTCTTTTTCATGATCTATTTTCGTATTGGGAAAAACAACAGTAGTGCCATTTTCTTTTCTTCCACGTGGTTATATTTCTCCCATTTGGCTATATAAAGAAAATGGAAAACAGATTGTATCAATATGCCCTTAATTCGATTATTAGATTCATATGACAACATGAAAGCAATAAAAATAAAGCTTTTCCAGGTCACATAGATAATGTAACATAGCATATCATGAATAAATCTAATTATATTGTGACGGCAGTGTTCTGAAACATGTCAAGGAACCAAAGCAACATAGTAGATGTAAGTACTTATTAACAAAACAATTGCTAATTGCTAAAGAGACAAATATTCAAGGTAAAGTTCTGTTAACAAATGGGGTAAAATGATAAGAAAATAAAATCATGATAATAATTACTATTATAAAACCCAATCTTCGAAAAAATCTATGAAAAAGCATCATGAATTTAAAAAATCCATAAAATAAGATTCAGAAGCAAAGGTTAGCATCACATGACAGATAATGCCTCAGATCAAGTGTTGGATTTATTTCAATGTTGCTTCATTTTAAACAGACTCTGTTTGAATGAAAATATTTCAAGTTAAGAAACTATTATAGGTGGATTGAGAAGATAAAATATAGAAAAAATATATAAGTATTTTATTTTTAAAAAATTATCAAACTAGAACCCTAAAGCACAAAACATTTTAAATAACTAACTTTTACAAATTTATTTCAAGCCCATAAACAAAGTTCTCAAGATCAAAATTTTAGCTATCCAAGTCCTTCCATTTTACAGCCAAATTTCCTTACAAGATCTGAACAAACCCAAAAAACAGAACACACATACAGATTACAATCAACACAATAACAAATAAAATTCAGTAAAAATACATCTTTTTTGGGAACATAAAAGCCTAAGAAGACAAAGAAGAAGCAAAATTTAAACTTGGGAAAAGAGACTACTCAGTGGTGGCATAAGTAAGTTATAGGTTCGATTCTGCCAGCATTTTTCCTCAACTTTACAGTTCAGAAGAGGGAGCTTATTTATCCTGATCGCAACCTCAATTTCCCAAATCAAACCAAAAAACACAAAATTGATAATCTAATCAGAAATCAAATTCACATATACATAGACACATAGTAGATGTAAACATAGTAGATGTAAATATACAAAAGAATATAAGATGTAAATATACAGACACATTGACTAGAACAAAACAGAACATACCTTGCAATGTTGAGAATGCAGTGATACAATGTTGACAATGCTTTTTACTGCAATGTTGAGAATGGAGTAAAAAGAACATACTAGTAACAAACATTATATAGGAAAAGATAATTTAATATTTCAACTAACCATCATCTACCATAATAAAATTAACCTGCATACCAGTACAATATCTACCCATCATCTACCATAATAACCATCATCTACCATAATAAAAAGCCTGCATACCACCTTCAATTTCATATCTACCTTCAATTTCAGTACTGGAAAGCCTGCAGACTGAATAAAATAGTATTGGAAAACCTGCAGACTGAATAAAATAGTATTGGAAAACCTGCATACCACCTTCAATTTCTTTGCAATACAATATTCAAATCATGTTGGCTACACCAACTATTAAGGACCCAATATTATAGCACCAAATTTGTCTGTTACAACACCAAATATTACAGCACCAAATATTATGGACCAAATATTACATCACCAAATATTAAGGACCAAATATTACAGCACCAAATAAAAACTACAATACAACAGTTAAAATAAAAAGTACAATAAGTCTGTTACAACACCAAATATGAAGGACCCAATACAACAGTTACAGTACCATAAGTCTGTTACAACAACACAAACACATACCACACTAAATCTGTATCACTCTTTCAAAGATTAAGGACCCAATCCCTCATCCTACTAGCAGGCATATCAACAAATACCTCCCTTATTATGGGATCCGATGCAAGCTTGTTCACAGCTTTAGTGTAAGCAGCAGCAGGAATTTCCTCCATCCCATGCAATAGTGCCATGCACTCTTTCAGTAATGAACGTGATGGAGTAGAGCCACCTTCAACGGAACCACTGTCATCGCCAACATTAGTAACTGAAGCACTTGTGTAACGCTTTTCCATTAGGTCCACCTTCCTCTTGCTATTTTCACTCAAGTCTTTGAGTGCTTCAGAAATATTAGCTTGAAAAGAGCTCCTCTTCTTACTCTTTTTACCTCCCATTTTGCTCTTGCTCTTGCCCTTGTCCTTGCCTTTACCCTTGCCTTGACCATCTCCATTGTCATTGTCACTATCAATTTGCAATGCATCTAACTCCTCATTCTTTACCTTAAATTCAGGATCAGAACTGGCACTACTTTCAGAAGGTGATTTGGTGGAAGGAAAAGCTAGTTTACCAGTTGCGGATGTGTCTCCTAAGATACGAGACAACGCATGGTAGTGCACCATCCCTTTCTTCCTAAACCTCTTTGCATGGGTATTAACCTACAAACCAATGTATTTCAAGTTAACATGATGAATTCTCCAATTAAATGTAGTAAATAAAATGCAAAAAGTTAATTAAACCTTGTAAAGGGCTTCCCAAACGTCATCCGGTGCAGTGATAGTAAGTCGCTGGCTATCCCAACCAACACCAGTATGCTTCAGTAATGATGTAAATTTGTTGAACATAATACGCAGCTGATTGTATTTGTTCCGAAGCTGGTGTGCATTATACTGGTATTGGGTTTTTGCGTTCATTTGATCTCTTAACCTGTTCCAAGCTTGTTTAGTGAATGTTCCAGTTATTTTACTATTCTTGGTTTTCACCTCCTCATCCATGAGGGTAATGAAAAGAGACTCATTTCGGTGAGACCATGGACCACTGTTTTCACCACTG
Organism: Camellia lanceoleosa; assembly: GCA_025200525.1. Taxonomy (NCBI): domain Eukaryota; kingdom Viridiplantae; phylum Streptophyta; class Magnoliopsida; order Ericales; family Theaceae; genus Camellia; species Camellia lanceoleosa. The sequence continues at coordinate 22,844,099 of CM045767.1, forward strand.
TTTCCTCCACCAACTTCAACAACATCATCATCAATAATGGGGAGATCAATGTGTATTGTTGATGCCATTACCTAAATTTTTATAGTTTACTAGATTAGTAGAAACTAATTATACAATTTGCAGTCAAGTACAAACTAATTATACAATTTGGAAGCTTGTTGCATACAACCTAATAAAAGTTTCTGTTTCATAATTCCTTTCGATTAAACACCTCAAGGAGACAAGCTAAATCATTATTATTACCTACTGTGCGAAGAGAAACATGTAACATATATAATAGTTGTGTGACACGGACTCATCACCAACCTATTTACCCCCCCAGCAGGCAAGCTTAGCTTGCCCTACCCTCTTTGTGTTTTTCTCTGCTCTGATCTTGCTGTGTTTTCATCACAGCTTGACACATCATAAATCCCTTTTGTCATGGTTTCTTTGTTGGGGAAGTGTTAATCTTAATAAACATTAGACACTAATTACTTGATTGTGGATTCAATTTGAAGTAAGGATATTTTTTTTTTTTTAGCATTTTCACACTTTAATCTCATCTTTAATTTCTATGTATATGTGGTTAAGATGAGCGATTATCTTTGGTATAATATGTTTGATCTTAGTAGAACTGTAACGATAGTTAAGATAGTAATAATTTTAGGATAAATTATATTTGTTCTTTATTGTCTTTAAATTTTATATCTCACTAGTCCTCTTGATTAGGTGCTACAAATTGTTTACAAGCTTAGTAGTGTTTAAAATTGTGAAGACTAAAATATAGAATTGTTAACAACTAATTCATTTAAAAGTTCAGTGTGAGTATTATATAATTAATAAATGGGTTACATGCAATTTGATTCATATAACTTAGGGTACTATTCACACTTAGGATTAAATGGCATGATAAGTGCCATAAACTCAGAAGAACATAAACTAAATTTTATAATCAAGGCCTAGACAGAAGTTTGAGACAAGGTAATTTTTAAATCAGCAAATTCTGCGCACTTCACACTCTGCCAAACTGAGGTTCAGCCATGCTACAAGTGATAGGCAATCATGAACATACTTTCTTGAGAGTGGGAAAAGCTCAAGCCAAGTTTAAACATCCACAATCCACTGTCCAGCAAATAGTGTTAAAAGAACTGAAAATTTCACTCGGCTAGACAACTTTGTGTGGTTGTCTTTGTTCAATAACAGTTTCATATGGAACTTTCCTCTATAAAAAGCTGATCAACTATAATTCTCCAATCCCATTTTCTCCTCTCTTCTGTATTTCATGAGGCCTGGTGGTTCTAAAGAAAAGTGGAGGGGAACACAGATCATCAAGAAAATAGCATGATCCAGGTCAAATTTTACATTTGTTATTCAGCATATCATTGAAAATTTTACATGTATTACATGTGTTAAATATGCCACGTTTTATAAACAGGGGGTGCTTGTTATTAGCAAATAATATGAACAGATAACAGCAGCATCTCTACAAACCTTGTCTATTCTATGCATTGAATAAAGAGTAATGGGGCTGAAGCTCCATAAAATTATTATAAAATAAACATCTTCTTCCATGTGTAACAGATTTTCCCATCCTTTAAAGATATAAAAGCTTCTTGTAACAAAATGTCCATAAAGAACAAAACTATTAAGCATGCCAATAAATCAATCGCAAAGGAAGACCTAAAATAAACCAAAGAAAAAAATGGACTGGCAGAGATCATCCAAGATCACTAAAAAAAAATTGTCACTCTTTAGAAAATGAGAGTTTCTCCCTTATTAAAGCCCATAAAAAAAGTGAAAATTGATATCCTATGGATTATTTAATAGCTACTGTACCTAGAGTTTGATCATGTAACATACTACCCATATACTGACTTAATTGAGTCTATGAGGAAGAATTAGAATTCTAAATGACAAGAACAATTAGCACATTAACTTTATTTTATTTTGCATACATATCAAGTAATATTTTTGTATGTTAAAAACAATTGCACAATATGACAGAGAAAGATATTTTATGCACATTATTACATGACAAATAACCCCCCACCCAACACAATCTTTTATACCATTTTGTGTAATTTTTTTCACCTAATTATGTGCTTGGACACTATTGTGATCTGACCATAAACCTTTACTGCCATTTCCACAAGCCCTGAAGATGTATACCACGAACTCGAAAAAGCTTTGAAGACAATTTTCTGTTCAAAGTGTAGTAGCATAACAGATTTCTGGTTTGGAAAAAAAATTGCAGATCGATGTGGATAAAAAAAAATCAATTTACAAACTTCATATCCCTGGAACAACACCATATCCCTGGAACCAAACTTCATAAACTCACTAAGCCTTATCCATATGGTAACATAGCCAATAGCCAATAGCCAATAGCCAAATAAAGTGATAGAAAGAACAAAAAAGTACTCAAAATGTTGTTTTAGTCTAGTTCATTGCGCAAGTGTTGTCAAAATTGTATGATTTGTTCATAAATTCATATTGCATCGTATGGAAAAAGATAGCATACTCCTATTATTTGGTAACCTCGTATGGAAAAATATACACCTAGGTTTGTTAACAATTTTAATGCCTAGATTCTCCTGTAAAAACCAATCTGTCTACCCTAACCATGTTAGGACTAACAAACTATTCGGATCTGTCTGCCATCAAATTGATCTCAGCTGCCATGAAATCCCAAAGCTGTCATCAATTTGATGGCAGCTGAAATCCCTGTTTGTTAATCGATTTCATCCATTTGTCTCATCATTAATCGATTTCATGACAGATCTATTAACCTACAAACCATAGCAAGAGAGAGAGAGAGAGAAGAAACAGACCTCAGATCAGTGCACTTTTGACAGATCTACAACGATCTGCAACGATCTGTGAAGTTGAAACAATGTTTTAGAAACGATTTGTTGACAGATCTACAACGATCTGCATGTTCGCAACATAATGTTTTAGAAAAGAAAACAAAAATCGAAGCTCGGACAGAGAGCAAGGTCGGTGAACACAAAGAAGAGAGAGAGAGAGAGAGAGAGAGAGAGAGAGAGAGAAGAGAGACTAACCTGATCTGTGAAGTTGAAGTCAATGAATGAGGTGGGGGAAGATGAGATATTACCGTTGGACACAATCAATTCGCTGCGGAGATTCGAACCACAGTGAAAGTTGCCAACAATTAAGTTACTGTAGCTCATAAGAATCTCGCTCTGATATCTGTTTAATAAATCAGCCAAAACAGGTTTTCCGTATTTCCGTTTTTTGAGTAGAATTTATAAACTGTATAGTCGATTTATAAACCCATTTTTTTATCAAACAGGTTTTTAACACAGTTTTTTAATTTTTTGTAAATATAAACTGTAAACTGAAAATATAATGGTTACCAAACATACCAAAAATTCAGAAATAAGATAGTTTATTATAAAAAATAATTAATTAATTAAAATAATTTTATCGATCATTGTTCAACCATGTACATGGTACAAATGATATGCTAATTTTATATATATATGATTTTCACTAATTTTTTTTGGAAATAAACGATTTTGGATGGTAATTGTGGGAGTTGGCTCCTCTCCAGTCTGTTATTGGATTGGAGAGTATTATTGGGCTATTTTGGGCTCTAATTTGGACACATTTTGATAATTCAAACTGTTTAATATGTAGAACTCGTTGAGTACATTATCCTTGCAAAAATTTACAATGATCGGATATCGATATTCATTTGATCAGATGACATTTCTATCACAATTTATTTTGAAAATTATGCATGCCATTGATGGAAATATGATCTAATGAAATGTCTATCGATATTCAATCAATATATTTTTTTATAAAACAATGTACTTAACAAATTTTACAAATTAAATAATTTAAATCATCTAAATGAGTCTAAATCAAAGTCCACAACAACCAAGCAGGGCCCTCCCGTCCAATAGCGGACTGGAGAGTAGCTAATTGTGGATCGAAAATAAGACTTGCAAGGACGACACTTGCAAACAGTGGCGGAGCCAAAAAAATAAATCAGATGGAGCACTTCTTAATTACAATATTGAAAATATTTACAAAAATATTTTATATAAATTTTTACGATTGACTTTAAGAAAGATAAGAAAAAACAAAATCAGTGTGTTTAGTTTGAGTTTTTTGAATTAAGTTTTTTGAAAATTAAGTTTTTTATTTTTTATTTTATTTTTTTGTTTTTGGTGAATATTTATAAAATTTTAAGCATTTTTTTTTTTGACTTTTTTAGATGCATGATGTATCTAAAAAAATATATATATATATTTGTGAAAAAATATTTTAAAAAATTAATAAATACATAAAAATATGAAAAATGTACTTATTTTTTGTATTTTTTTATATTTTTGGTATTTAGTGAATTTTGTAAAGATTTTTTCGCAAAAATTATCCTTGTTAAGTATATTTATGTTAGGTGTGTCTAAAAATTAAAAAAAATTACTTAAAATATTAAAAAAATTCAATAAAAAAAAATACGAAAACAAAAATGTAGAATTTTTTGAAAAGTGTTTTTAGAAAATTCAAACCAAACAAAGTGAATGTGTTATTTGTAATTAGTGTATCATGGACAACATTAAAAAAGGTCATGGATATAAGTTTAAAAATAAATTATATAATGATAAAGTAATTTTTTACACAAAATATGCGTAAAAATTCAATATAATAGTCATTTCACGCAATCATTGACATGTGATATTACCAACCAATAATAAAAAAACACATAGAGGATGAACTCTGCATATTAAATGTAACTAACAATTCAATAAATTCTATATTTTCATTGAGATTAATTATGTTTGCATATCAATAATGATAAAGATCACCATTATATTAAAATTTTCATAGATAATAATATTGTAATCTTTTTATTTTCAATCAAAATAATCATTATTGTTCTTATAATTTTAAAAATATCATTGACATTTCATTCTAAATAATATTTTTATAAATATTTTTATATAAAATATTTTCTTTATATTTATAAAAATAAAAAAAATTTCAAAACTCAGTAGGGACACGTGACCTCCCTCCTTCCCTCCGCCCCTGCTTGCAAGGACGACATTTGTATGGAGAGGGACTATTCCTCATTGGGGATTGAAGATGTGGAGATTGGTGAAATTAATCTTGGCCGTCAAATGATAGATGAGCCAAACTAATAGAAAAATACCAGCGACCTAGAAAACTATCAAATATTCAATAGAGAAATGTTTTGTGCCCCTAAAAACTGTGCCCCTAATGGCCCTAATATCTAGTTTGGACAATTTTTGCCTTTTTTTTTTTTACTTGATATGGAAATTAGGGGGATTAGAGGGAGTTTTTTAAGAGGGATGAAACAATGCCCTATTCAATAAATCTTAAACTCTCTAACATTTTTGCTTATTTCAATAATTGTTGTCTTCGAAAAATATACCATAAATATATTTTAATTTTTTTAAACAAATGAGATAAAATAAAAATTATACGATTATTAGATTAGTCTAACTTTTTTATTAAAAATCTTAAAAAATAAATTATTGAAATCATCAAAATTCATGTGTCCCCCAATTTAATTAACAATAAAAATATTTACATTTTTTTTCATTAATAAACAATATTATCACTTTGGCCAAAGGATTTGACTTGTGTTAAAAGTTAAACTGGATCAGACAGTTGAGATCTCTAACTGATAAAAATCATTAAATAAAAAACTCTTGTCAAACTTTATGAAAACATGGTCTATTTAATATATATTTTTTAAAAACTCATACCGATAAAAATATTCTGAATCTCACCAATCAAAATATTCCGTCTAATAATTTTTACTAATCAACTGGTCCAATTAAAATTTTAATGGTCACAAGCCATTCCTTGGGGAAAATATTTTTATTTTGACGGGTGATGCTATGGTACATTTAGATTTACCATACATTTAGTTATGAACTTATGTGATTTTATGTCATAATTGATACCACATTAGTCATAATTACTATCATATTCAGTCATAACTTAGTTATAATCAGTTATTCATTTATACCATATTACCTCATAACCAGATCATAACTAAATTATTTAAATAATTCAACTCTCAAATAGGCAACCGGTGTAGCCGGTTACAAGGGGGGAGCAAAATTGAATCAGTCGTGTTTGGCCCTCTTGTTGGCTCTTCTCCTCCCTCTTCTCTTCCGCCATAGCCGAAGCTTCCGAGGACAACAAGCCTCGTCAGAGATCCGGGCTTCAGCCATGTCGACATCTTCTTCACAAGCTCTGGACGTCTCCACCATGGGTTTGTGAGCAAAGACCTAGTCATCGTCTTTTCCCTTCCCTTCCCTTCCAGTCGAATCGAATTTTTCCAAGAACTCTTTTCCGTAGTTCAGGTTTGTTGCTAACTCTAAGCTTCATCTAAATGTGCCATTGATGCTTTGATTTCAAAACCCTAACCATTGAATATCATCTAAATGTGCCATTGATGCTTTGATTTCAAAACCCTAACCATTGAACATCTGTTATTAATTTTTTTTATCAGTCAAAATTAAAATCCATAGCTACCCAAGATAGTTGTGCCATTGGGGCTTTGGTTTCAAAACCATAACCGTAAAGAATGAATATCTGCTATTTGTTCTCATTCAAAATTAACATCGGTTCTCAGTCATATTCACATTCCTCATTCTTCTTCAATCTAGTGCTCTGTAATGCAAAGATTTTTTTTTTTGTCATTTTGTTTTATTTTTCTTCATAGTAATTTTACTGATATCTAGTAAAAGTTGCTAAAAACACTTTTTAATATATATATTAGAGTATACTTCATTATCATAGCCCACCCTACTTGAGTGGGATTTAAGGGTTAGTTTGGTTTGAGCATGCTTTGTTATGAAAATTTCTTTGTCTATGAACTGCAATATTTTTTTTTTGGGGTTGATAAATCTATGAACTGCAATATTATTTATCTCTCCCAACCCACCTGTAAGAAGGAGCAGTGCACTGGGAAAGATAGATTGGTTCTACTACAAAAACTACTCTATTTTTGAAAACTTGAACTTCCAATGAATTGCCTGGTTGTATTGTAAATGCTTGTAAAAACAAATTTTCTTTGAATATCAAGGAAAAGACTTGTCCACTCCCTATTTCCATACCTTGTTTAACGTCTTCAAACTTGACTTTGAGAAAGAAGATGCTTGATGTGAACAGAACTGTTTGGTTGTTAATGACAACTTTGTTGGTTTAATGGCCAAAATCATATGATGATGCTGTCCTTCTGTATAAATTATCAACATCAACAATTTGAAGGACAAACAAATAAGTTTATGGGAGTAGAATAATATCTTTTCAATTCATAAACTCTATAATGTAACCCATTGTAGGTTTGGTATTCACAAACTGCTCTAAAAGCTTAACTTGTTACAAAGGGTGTAGCTAAAAGAATATATATTGTCAACATGCCCCCTCATGTGTGCCAAACTCCAGATAAGAACCAAATTCTTAAGGTTTTAAGCAATCGGAAAGGGTTTGAAGTTTTTTTTTATATTGTCAACAGGCTACCTCTGGTATGGCCAAATTTCTTTTATTGAGTTGGCAAACTCATGCATACCTTAAATTTTATTAGGTGAGCCTGAGACTTGAATACAAGACCTTCCTATTATGATGCCATGTTAACCAACAATGGCTCTTAAAAGATTTTAGAGGAGTTGAGCAAATGGTTTTTAACATGGAATTAAAGCAAACAAGTCTTGAGCTTGTATTACACAGTTACCTTATAGATGTCATACATAATTGTCATTGGCTCGATCATGGACGGGATTTTGGCCACACGAGAAAGTGCATTGATGATGTAAATACAATTACACTTTCTAATAGCTTCAATTTTTAGATGTTGGTTGTTAAGTTTATAGGATATAATATTTCATGTATTGTCAAATAGCTTGCATGAGTATATTGTACTCAATGTTTTAAATTCTTCTTAAAATTTTGAACTGTTAACTATATTTATGAATATTCTTTTGCAGGAAATTTCAAAATTAAGATACGAATTATGCCCGTGCGTGATGAAAGAAAGGACCTATTAATCAATGTCATATAATTCAAAATCAAGAAACTAATTTTTTGGGAAGGACCTATTACAAATATACTTGTTTTTATTTGGGTTAAATGGGTTTTTGGGAAGTTGGTTAAAAACTGATTTTTTTACTTTTTAAAAAAAAAATTAAGAAATATATAAAAAAAAATAGAGAGATGATATGATCAAAAATAGACTAAAAGTTGACTTTTGACATTTAGCCATTTTCCCAACAAGGCCTAAGTTAACCCATTGGACACCCAACCAAAAAAGGTAATAACCCGTAAATTCCATTGCTTGCATCTTGAGTTGAACCAAAGACTGACCGTATCCAACCCACCCGTATCCAACCCGCTATCTAAATGGATGATTTTGGGCTAACACTCTTTTGATCCGTTACCCATTTCAACCTGCCCAAACACGCCCATTTGCCGCCTCTAGACTATTTTGATTATGGCAATATTTTCAAATCTTGGTATGGAGAATTTTTACTTAAAACAGTTAAATCAAGATATAACTTGAAATCTTTATTCAACAGCAAACAGAAACATGAACAGTCATTATTTACGAACTAGATTTGGATATATTGTTTCAACAAGAAACATGTTTGTTTCTTGTTTGATGAAATGCCTCAATGAGTTCTCTACATAAAGGTAACATAGTAGGCTTGTACTTGGTGGCCATATCACATGTTTTGAATATTTCTGTGCAAAAATTTATAATGTTAACTGTGTGGGATTGCAGGTTTTGACCATATCAATAATTTTTTTATAATAAAAAAATGCTTTGATTTTTAAATGTCTAGAAAAGGTTTTTAAAGTTGTGAGTTGCAAAATGCTATGACCATTATTTACCATAGTAGCGATGATGCTGTCCTAAAAATGTTTTACCCTTCTAAAGAAATTTTATAGTAGAATAGATATAGATATAGATTTATTCTTTCATTGAAAATGAGAGAGGGGCAGGAACTTGTTGGGTGTGATAGATTTAGCACCTTGTAATAGATCTTATGCTTGATAGAAATATTAGATTGCATAGAGTCATCGAATGAGGTATTGTGCTTTACTGTTGCTCTTGATACTGCTTTGGTGTCTTACGTTTTGCCTTTCTTGTTGCTTGTAGAGGTATTCTTTAATCGGATTTTAAATAGCTGCTTTGACTTTTACAGATATCCGGACTCGTGAGGATTGTTACGAAACATGACAACTGCAGCTCAACCTACATGGGCACCTGCAAAAGGTGGTAATGAACAAGGTGGTACTCGAATTTTCAGCCCCTCCCAAAAATACTCTTCAAGGGACATTGCCTCTCACACAACCCTAAAGCCCAGGTTGGAACTTCTGCAATTTCCACATTTTAAGGTTTATAATTCTCTTTAGGGTTTGATTGCATAATATGAATATTCTGGAAAACCATTAAGGTGGATACTATCTAGTAAAAGCAATTATATGGTCTGAGGTAATGATCTCCAATTGTGATCGTTAAGATTCAATTTGAGATTTGAGTCCCCTATTGTCACGCAAGTTAAGCCTTTATGATTTTAAGGATTTTGACAACCCCTACCAAGAACTTCATATTTCAAATATTTGGAAACGAGAATTACAATTTATACTTGATAAAATGGCTAAGTTTTAGTATATAATGTATAAAATGAAATCTAAGTCTTTCAATTTGAAACGTCATAAACAGTAGGTGCACTGAAGCAATTTCACTCATTGTGAGGAAATGCACTCAAAAGACTCAGATCAATGACACCTCTGCTTAGAAGTTGAAATTTTCACTTGTAGTGAAGGAATGCCCTCAAAAGGTTCAGATCAATGACATCTTTGTTTAGGAGAAGTTGAAATTTGAGGATAGCTTCTACAATAAGAAAGCTTAATAACCATGTGCTGATAATGACGGTGATGGTCTGGCCTTGTCAACCCAATCATGATACTTAGGGATGGGACTTAACTAAGAAATTTGGCTTTAATTTCTTTCTGGTTCTTTACAATTTCCGCCCCTTGTCCCTTTCTCTGCCAACAGGGGATTGTGAAAATAATTATTTGGCAAACATTTTTTTAGTGAAGTGATAAACATATTTGAATATAAGGGCCACATGTTTTGGTTTCCCAGCACAAAAAACGAACACACAACTGGAGCTGGAGGTGTTCTAAAATTGAATTTGCAAGAGTTTGAAAAATATTGTGGTGGACAACTGATGTGGGGTATGGGGAGCCCCTCTATTTCAAATACCAGGCGTCATGATTTTTTTGTTTGGGTTCTGGTAGTACTTCAAACCAGGCCTATCCGTTCTTGTTTATTTTTTCTTTTTTTAATTCTTTATTTATGCGGCCATGGTAGTACTTCTATGTCATCTGCATATGCATGCAGCTGTTTTTCTTTCTAACGCCTATCTAGAGAAACTGTTCACTGATTGGAATATTTGCTGCAGAAAGGATGGGCAAGACACTAAAGAGGAATTGCAGAAGAGGAATCTCTGTGATGAGTTGGAGGAGCAGGAACGGAGGCATTTCTCGTCGAAGGATAAGTCCTATAGTGGTAGAGAAGTTTTTGACAACCCTTTTTGCTATATGTTTCTTCCTTTACTATTGTTGTTGTTTTGTTGTTGGACAGTATTTTGTAATTGTTTTGTATCAAATTATTTATGGGTGCAGATGATAGAGATCGTAGAAAAGGAGGCCACCTTCTATTGGAAGGTGAGTACTACCTTCCATGCTTTGTGTACCAAAAACACTAGCTATGCATACGTAATTATTCAACTGATTTCCTACTTATTTTACAGGGGCAAGGAGAGATGCTGAAGATCGCCTCATTCCACGCAGTGTAGATGCCGATGATGCTGATGTGGAACTTAAGAGCAGCGATGGAGGGTTGTCACTCATTGCAAACTTACCTGAATTAATTCATATGTTATCAAAAAGCTTATACCAATGGCTTGATTTGTCAACTTGTGGTGTGATTGTCGATTTATGCTTGATAGACCTGCTCCATTTTTTTCAAATCAGTTACTATAAGGGATGAAATGTTTTTAAAGTATAATCTTGAAGACAATATGCAAATGTGCATGTGAATATAGTTGAATTTTTTTTCTAACACTTGATTTTGTTATTACTGACGTGTAAATGTACTATTTGAATTTTGTTATTACGGAAGTGTCATTATTTTGTGTTTAGTGACGATGACGATGATGAAGAAGATGAGGATGACACAGAAGCTCTTTTGCTTGAACTTGAACAGATAAAGAAGGAACTTGCCATCTTTTAAGTTTCATGTTCAGTTGAATTGAATCAGATCTAGTAGCGCTCACTATTAAGAAAGAGTTTGATCGTGCAAGTATGAATTAGGTGAAGAAAACGATTTAAGAAATTGAGATTCCATTGTAATATGTTAACATTCCATCAAATTGTCGAGAATTGATTGATTGATGTCTGTGTTCTACCTTGGTGCAAAGCAACCATTTTTGTTGGTGAATAGTTGTTGTGTGATGAGATTCCATAGCTAAATGTTGTTTCGTTGTGTGAAATTGGAAAATAATTGCTTTATTCTCTCTATTGAGTTTCACCTTTTGGAACATCGTTGGTTAAAAAGTTGGTTTTACCTCTTGCTTTCTTTTTCATTTCTTTTTTAATAGATGTTTTTGTAGGATCATGTTGGTTGGGATTAAAAAATAGTAGTTGCTTTTTCAGTTAGACTTATCCTCATCTTTAGTTATTTAACATTTTTAAAAGATTCACAAGTCAATTGTTGTCAAAAAAAAGTTCAAAATATAGACTTATTTTTGCTTTTAGTATTTTTTTTAAAATTGTATAGTCAAGATAGATTTAAAAAGTAAATATTTTTTTATATAATTTTAAAAAAAGTAAACATTTCGATATAATTTTAAAAAAGTAAACCCAAAAAACATACCAACCGTTTTTTATCCAAATTACCAAAAAAAGAAAAAGGGATCAAATAAGCTTTCTACATCAACAAATATGTTAAAGGAAAATGAGTGGGAGCACTAATTAGTGCTCCCACTAATTAGGTGGCAGTGAGTCCTACCAGTAATGATGTAATATTTTGGTCTTGGAGTTGTATTTTTTTTTTTTTTTTACTTTTTTAATGCATTAGTGCTATTAGTGGTGGTGTTTTTAGTGGGATGAATCATTGTTGTTAAATATATCAAAATTGTACAAAATTCTTTTAAGAGCACACAACCAACAACCAAGGGAGTACATGATTGATCGATTACTTTTTACACCATGCTCACACCATAAATAGAAGAAAAAAAACAAAAACAAAAACAAAAAGACTGTCCTAAAGTGAAAATGCAGCCAACAAAACTTGATAAATGCACTGCCAACAAATTGGTAAAAACACATCCACTCTAAAGCAAACAATTCTGATATTCCTTTTTTGGGTTCTAATTAGCTCAACCAATAATGTACACGCGTTTTTGAGGCAGCAATGAACATTTCTCAGGAAGCAAGCACTAAAAGCATGCCCAGCAGCGCTCTACGTCTCGCTCTCCTTCTGTTCATCCAAAACAAATTCAGCATACAAATCCTTGAGAGCAATGACAACAATAGTTATCAGCGGTCCCATTATTGCTCCCTGAGCCATAAATTTCAACCAGTGTTAATCACTACATTTAAATCAAATATTTACATGCCAACCAACAAAAATAATTCTTTCATTAGAGATTGTACAAAACCATTTCAAATATTAGATTAATAAACCAGTAAATGAAGAGCATTTTTTAGCAAATAGAAGGAAACCAAGGTTATCATTGACGAACAATCAATGAAATCCTTTTAACAGAGATAGCAATCAACAATAGTTGGTAACTTTTATTTCGTCACAATGAAGATTTAACCGACTGTCTTCTTTTTGTTTCGCCTACCAAGGATTCAACACCTTTTTATCACGAAGTGTAGAGATTATTAACTACTAACCAAATAATTCAAGTGCAATAGAAAGTAATGGTAATGTACAGGTCTCTTCAAATCAAAATTTGATCTACAATATGATAATTCCAGTTCAATCAGTTACCATTTGAACCATCAAATCAAAATATGAATACATAGAAGTAAATGTAATGCTACCACCAGTAAGTGTTATTGAACTAAAAAAATCATAAACTAGAGTGCAATAATTTACAAAATATGAATTCAAGGAAGCACGTGAAATACTACCACATGTAAGTGTTATCTCCACCTCGCTCCGGAGATGATTATCTTGAGCCCTGAGAATTAAAAATTGAGTGTTATCTATAGATTCAAAGAAAGGCGGAAGTGCAATACGTAGCCAGAAAATTACCCGTCATAAGAGAAGTCATCATCCAAATTCAAGGCATCAAGTTTGAATGTTTTGGCAAAGTGACAGAGTCAAAAGGTGCATGAGTTGCATCTTCTGGCAGATTAACTTCTACAGAAGCAAATGCTTTTCTTATGGTTATCAGAAAAAAAATTGTAGTCTTGGTACAGATAGTTGACTTTCTTTGAATATATCCGAACAACGCCCAGTCGAAGATGACCTGACATTGTTAGTGCAATGTGAACTTTGGGATACATGATGTTCTCTAGAAGAAACATTCAGGGGGGAAAAGACTATTAAAAAAAAGTTATCAAACAAGGCCATTACATGCCATTTGATGTATGATTTTAAGCAAGGTAAACACATATGTTTAGAGGAAGAATGAGAACAGAACTAGAGTCCATTAAGAAAATAAGCAACAGATTGCTTGTCAAATGATGAAGCAATAAAATAATTCTATGTAACATTTTCAACATTGAAGAGGATAAGGATCTTCACCAGCATACCCCGAAAATAAATAAATAAAAATTCCCTTGATTTCAAGTGCTATGCAAGTAGGAAGTTTAACTTGTTGCATCCCATCACTAGACTCCCATACTCAAACTACTCAAAAGTAAATACTCATTTATTCACATAAATATAGCAACTATTTTGCAAATAGTGAATCCTAAATATAGGAACATAAACCATGAGTGTTGGGTGAGTAATTGAAATCAAACAAAGGATTCTAGTTGCCGTTAGAAGAACTTCGAAAAGCAAGGATGACTCTTCTACCTTATTAAAGTGATCCTAATTCAACCATATAAATTTACCATAAGATGAAGGTCCCTTTAACATCCCCTATCACAACTTAATGGTATGACAACCAAAATGCTTCGTAAAACATCAAAAATAGTGATGGCATCCCCATCATCTTCTAAACACACTAAACATACCCCAATTCAAGCATGGAGATTTGCTAACTAACCAAGTTCTCTTATTAACATCTCCCTCTCTTGACTTCATGCTGCTGCAAACGTGCAGGCATGAAGGTGAAAGCCCACCTACATACGCACCAACTGAAATTATAATAAATAAATATGGATTGATTAACCTCACAAAAAAAAAAATCCTAAATCACAAATGTAAGCCATCAACTATTGGCAAGATTGATCTACTATGCATCTAAGAATCAAAAAGTGTAGCAACTAGCAACCATTGATTGAAATTCACTTAGTTTTAACATACGTTGAAACTCATCTATGTTGGACCAATTGTTTGGTGCAAGTTAGAGCATATCCAATCATTCACCATTTCTTTCATTTGATGAAAAATTGCTAAAAATTAACATCCAATCCTTTCATCAAATCAATGGAGACTCATTTTTTCATCAAATTGAGAATTCATAAAATCCTTCATCAAAGTTGAATTTGATAAAAAAATTAAAAAGATGAAACATTGGAAGTGATTTTTTTCCATCAAATTTGATGAAAAGTGAAATTTGGAATAAGAAGGGAACTTCTATATACGTTTTGATGAAAATTTAATGAAATTTGGAATAAGAAGGGAACTTCATCCACACGATATAACAGTTAAATGCCAATTGAATTTTTCAGTGGTTCTTCAACCAATCCACAATATATTATCCACCAACAGCTCCACTTAACTCTCAGTCGCTCAGTTCATGGAATTGCAAAGTCCAGGCTTTGCTAATGTAGTGATGAATAGTTTCATTAAAAAATAAAAATAAAAATAATCAAAAAGAGAGCTAATAAAGCTACCTCAGAATCTGATGCCCACTGTAGAACAGAGGACAAATTACTTGGCTCCGTTAGTCTCCGAAATCATTTTTCCTTCATGTTAGCACCTCTTGAATTTAATGATTCCCTAGATGCACTGGGTGTGGAACAATAAATTGGCTTAACAAGATGGTGCAACTGTTTTGGGATACGTGATGCCGGAAATATATCCACATAACCTGGGTCAGTGATAATATTTTCATTGAACCTGACCAAAAACAGATACAAAATAATCACACAATTAGATAGCTACGAAATCTTTGTTATGTTAAATAATTAAAAGATATTCACTTCACCATAGAATGGAAGAAGAATATCACTTTAACAAAATGAAGGGCAATAAAACGATAAGAACTATAGCAAAAAGAAAAAAAGAAGGAAGTCACTTTAAAATCCATATTATATAAAATAAAAATAATGATGCAAATGATCAAAATGTTTAGTAATGAAGTAGTTTGACAAAAATTCTTGTGTCAATGCAAATGATATTGATTTTGGCAAGTATGTCAACTCAAATTATATTTCCAAATCACCATTGAATATACTGATGTGCAAGATAAACAAAAAAGACAAATATCTAAATAATAATATAAAATAAAATAAACAAATAAAATCTCCCAAGTTTAGAATGGTCAAACGATCACTTAAATCACAAACCCCATATAAAGTTTAATTTCTAGAGCATATATTACATTGTGGATGCATTCTCTCAACAAAATAGAAGTCAACTGATCAAAATAATACTAAAACAAATAAAGATACAATTTACTTACTCCCTATACAATTGACCAATGTCTATGTTTAGAAGATTAACTTGATCCAATTTGTCTGTAAGGTAGAGTCAAAACATAATGATGTTCCAATTTGTTTCACAGAGAGAGAGAGAGAGACCTTCTGAAAGAAGGATGTTTGCGACGCTTTTCACCGGACCCATTGCCCTCCGAACAACCCTTGGAGTCCTCTTGCTGCCGCTTCTACGACATTACCGATGCTCGCAGAAAACAACCACCACCACTAATAAGCTGCTATGGCTATGGCGGTGGGGGCAACATCGAGATATAGAGGAACCATTTCAACCCAATCGATAGAGGAACCGATTGGAATGAGAGAGTCGAAAGCAGAGTCAAAAGAAGCGTACCGTCTCGCCGCCGAACTAGTCTCGCTGCTGCTGAACCAGTCTCGCCGCCGATTGAAACCCTTCTCCTTCAACCCCAGTCTCTCTTCAAACCCTCTATCTTCTCTCTCTGGGATTAAGGTTTGCTCACTGTTTTGAAACAGTGTCGTGAAATTAAGGGCTCTACAAACCTGAAAGGAAATGAAAAAAAGAGAGGCGGGGAAGGGGGGAAATTAAGAGGGAAATTTGGACGGGCCGTCCAGTGAGTCAGTGAAAAAAGAGGGAATTTTGTTTCGTTTTTATTTTAATGAATTTTTTTTTATTTGGTAAAACTAGAGGTAATATTTTAATGAAAAATATTTTTTGTTAAAATAAAATTAATTTTTTATGGTCAATGAAAAAAAAAAATTTGTGACCCATTTTTTTTTGTTATTAAAATCAAGAGCTAATTTTTTGTGGTAGAGAAGAGGGAGCGGCAATAATTATGAATGTGGTGGATAAGAGGTGATGGTGGTGGTGGTGGTGATGGCAAAGGAGATTAGAGGTAATAGAGACAAAGAGAGAAAGAGATATAGAGAGAGACAGAGATAGAGACAGAGAGAGAAAGAAATAGCGAGAGATAGACAGACAAAAAAAGAGAGAGAAATAAGAGATGAACGAGAGATAGACAAAGAGAGAGAGATAAAGGGAGCGAAAAGAGATGATCGAGAGAAAGACATAGAAAAAGAGAGAGACAGAGAGAGAAGAAAGATGAGCGAGAGAGACAGAGATAGAGATAGAGAGAAGAGAGATGGACAAGAGAGATAGAGAAAGAATAGAGATGAGAGAGATGGAGAGAAGAGAAATGAGCGACAGACAGAGAGAAAGAGAGAGAAGGACAAAGACAAAGACAGACAGACAGATAGAGAAGAGTGATGAGTGAGAAAGAGACAGAGAGAGAGATAGAGAGTGGGACACAGAAAAAGAGACAGAGAAATAAGAGAGATGAGCGAGAGAGACAGAGAAAAGAGAGATGAGGGAGAGAGACAAAGAGAGAAGAGAGATGAGCGGGAGAGATAGAGAGAAGAGAGATGAGTGAAAGAGATAGAGAGAGAAAAGATATGAGAGAAGAGATAGATGAGTGAGAAACACACAGAGAGAGAAGGGAGAGAGACAGATAGACAGACAGACAGACAGAGAAGAGCGATGAGTAATAGAGAGAAAGAGAAGAGAGAGAGGAAGATGAAAAAATGGGTGAAAACAGATAGACAAAGAAAAATAGAGAAAAAGAGCGAAAAGATATAAACGATAGAAAGATAGAGAGAGATAAAGTGAAGAAAGATGGACGAGAGACACAGAGAAAAAGAAAGAGATAAAAATAGACAGAGAGACAGAAAATAGTGATGAGTGAGAGAGAGAGAAAGAGAAGAGAGACAGACAAACAAAGAAGTGTGATGAGTGAGAGAGAGAAAGAGAAGAGAGACAGAGACAAAGAGACAGGATTGGGGGTTTTTGGTAACCCGAGCGAGAATGGAAAAAAAGAGGCCGGCCGAGGGGGGGAGATTGGGGGTTACTAAAAGTCATGAACTAATTTTTTGTGGTAGAGGATAGGGAGCAGCATTAGTGGTGAAGGTGGTGGATAAGAGATGATAATGGTGGTGGTGGTGATAGTGAATGAGATTAGTGGTGAAGTTGTGGTAGTGGTAGAGGAGATAGAGTAGCGGTGGTGGATGAGAGGTAATGGTAGTAGTAATGGTGGTAGTGAAGTGGTGGTGATGGTGATAGTAATGATAGTCGTAGAGGCGGAGTGGCAACAGTGGTAGTAATTGTGGTAGTGGAATGTCATTTGCAGTAGTAGTGAAGGTGGTAGAGGAGATGGGTGGTGAGAGAGAAATGAGTGAGAGACAGATAGAGAAGAGAGATAGAGACAGAGACATAGTGATGAGCGATAGAAAGACAAAGTGGTCACTAAAAGTACATTTTCTTGTAGTGTCTCGATAAATCGAAAGATAGCTTGGTAAATATAGAAGAAGGGAGAGGGGAGTAAGCAAGGCAAACACAATGAGGGGAGACAAATAGACAGGCAGATAGAGAGAAAAAGAGAGAAAGAAGAGTGATGAGTGAAAGAGAGTGAGAGACAAAGAGAGAAAGAAAGAGAAAGAGATAGATAGAAAAAGATAGAGAAACAAGAGATGAGCGAGAGATAGACAAAAAGAGAAAGAAAGAGAACAAAAAGAGAGGAACAAGAGAAAGACAAAGAGAAACAAGAAAAATGAGCGAGAGAGAAATAAAGAAATAAGGGAGAGAGACATAGAGAGAAAAGAGATGAGAGAGATAGAGAGAAGAGAGATGAGGGAGAGAGAGATAAAGAAAAGAGATATGAGTGTGAGAAGCAGAGAGAGAAGTCAGATGAGAAAGATAGAGAGAAGATAGATGAGCGAGAGACAAAGAGAGAAAGAGAGAGAGATAGACAGAGAAGAGTGATGAGTTAGAGAGAGAAAGAGAAGAGAGAGAGAGAGACAGAGAGAAAAAGATAGAGAGTGAGAGATAGAAAAAAGACAAAGAGAGAAGAGAGATAAACGAGAGAGAAGAGAGATGAACGAAAGAAACAAAGAGAGAAAAGAGATAAGAGAAGAGATAGATGAGTGAGAGACACACAGAGAGAAAGAGAGACAAATAGACAGACAGAGAAGAGTGATGAGTAAAAGAGAGAAAGAGAAGAGAGAGAGGAAGATGAAAAATGAGTGAAAAGAGATAGAGAGGGGGGTAAGAAGAGATTAGGGATTTTTGGTTTTGGGCGGAGTAGTTTGAGATTGAGGATTTTTTGTTTGGGTTGGGGGGGTTACAGAACGGGAATGGAAAAAAAAAAGGGAGAGAGTGGTTATGAGATATGTGGGTAATGGTTATGAGTGGTTATGAGATATGTGGGTAATGGTTATGAACAAAGTGGTGTCAAAGGGTGTTTGGTTATACTATATGAGTTAGTGGTTATGAGATATGTGGGTAATGGTTATGAGTAGTTATGAGATATGTGGGTAATGGTTATGAGCAAAGTGGTGTCAAAGGGTATTTGGTTATGCTATATGTGTTAGTGGTTATGAGATATGTGGGTAATGGTTATGAGTGGTTACGAGATACGTGAGTAATGGTTATGAGCAAAGTGGTGTCAAAAGGTATTTGGTTATGCTATATGTATTAGTGGTTATGAGATATGTGGGTAATGGTTATGAGCAAAGTGGTGTCAAAGGGTGTGGTTATGCTATATGTATTAATGGTTATGAGTTATGAGATATTGGTTATGTGACTAGTGGTTGTGAGATATGTGATGTTGGTTATTAGATATGTGACTAGTAGTTATGAGATATGTGACGTTGGTTATGATCAAAGTGATGTGGTTATGAGCAAAAAGGTGTTAATTATAAGATATGTGATTAGTGGTTATGAGATATGTGATATTGGTTATGACAAAAAGGTGTTGGTTACGAGATATGTGACTAGTGGTTATGAGATATGTGATGTTGGTTATGACTCAAAGGGATTGGCTATGAGATGTGGTTATGATGTATGTGGGTAGTAGTTATGAGATATGTGATATTGGTTATGACAAAAAGGTATTGGTTACGAGATATGTGACTAGTGGTTATGAGATATGTGATGTTGGTTATGACTCAAAGGGATTGGTTATGATGTATGTGGGTAGTAATTATGAGATATGTGATTAGTAGTTATGAGATATGTGATATTGGTTATGACAAAAAGGTGTTGGTTACGAGATATGTGACTAGTGGTTATGAGATATGTGATGTTGGTTATGACTCAAAGGTATTGGTTATGAGATGTGGTTATGATGTATGTGGGTAGTAGTTATAAGATATGTGATTAGTGGTTATGAGATATGTGATGTTAGTTATGACAAAAAGGTGTTGGTTACGAGATATGTGACTAGTGGTTATGAGATATGTGATGTTGGTTATGACTTAAAGGGATTAGTTATGAGATGTGGTTATGATGTATGTGGATAGTAGTTATGAGATATGTGATCAATAGTTATGAGATATGTGATATTTGTTATGATCAAAGTGGTGTTGGTTATGAGATATGTGATTATGATTATGAAATATGTGATATTAGTTATGAACAAAATAGTGTTGGTTATGAGATGTGGTTATGAAATATGTGACATTAGTTATGAACAAAATGGTGTTGGTTATGAGATGTAGTTATAGCTAAGTTATGATCAATTTGATTATAGTTATGAAGAAATATGATTTTAGCTCATAACTATAAAAAGTGACCTGTTTAGCAGGTCACTTTTAATGATGTGGCTCAATCCTAACCATTGATTTTGTATATACCGTACATTTTTTGTACAAAATGTACTATAGACTTTCCCTTCTTTAGATATTTTCTCTCTCTCTCTCTCTCTCTCTCTCTCTCTCTCAAAGTCTTATCCTTCTGTTCACAATATGATGGTACCCTCTTAAGCCAATCCCAAAACTTTGAGCAGATACTTTAATTGTTGGTTTAACCAATTTCACTCCCTGAAACAACCAACCATGGCATCTTCACTCACCCCCAGATCTGCAATTTCTTATATGGTTTTGATTTGTGGCACTAAAAAGTTGGGCACTAATGCCCCTAATTTCCATATAAAGCAAAAAAAAAAAAAAAAACAAAACAAAACAGTTATCCAAAATGGAAATTAGGGACATTAGTGCCCAACTTTTTAGTGCCACAAATCATTTTTCTTTCTTATAACAACCAAACTTTTCCCAGTTTTAATAGGAAACTGAAAACAAGAGCCATGGCTAAAGAGCTTTACTTCAATCATGGTGGTTCTGCTACAAAGAAATTCCTGGTAACATTTCAAGCCCAAATATCTCTTCTTTCACTTTCCCAATTGTTGTTCACAAATTTTGTAAGAAAAATGCTAAAAACAACCCTTAGGAGGTTGTTAGTTTTGAAGAAGTGTTCTAGTGTTGAAAAGTGTGTAAAAAGTGTATTGGGTTATAAATATTTTGGCATTTTGTCTTGTTAACATTACCCGGACCCAATTTGTAATGCTTATGCAATGTGTTTGATGTTATGATTCAACCACATTTGTGTCGTAACCCTAATGAACCGTTGAGTTGTAACTGGAAATTGCGATCAATGTGGTTAGTCTGTGGTAATGATTAGTTTGTTTTGGTTTTGTTTGGTGCAGGCAGGGGTGGACTTGGTGGCAGAGTTGGTGGGAGTGACATTGGGTCCAAAGGGTAGGAATGTGGTGTTGCAAAACGAGTATGGACCTCCAAAGATTGTCAATGATGGTGAAACTATTCTCAAAGAGGTAACTCATAATTTTGCAGACATGGACTGCCCTTCATTTCCCTTTGTCCCTGCTGTAAAAATTGATTACAGTTTTTAATTATTTTTGGACTTTTAGTGATTCAAATCTTGAAGATTGGTTCTAACTTCTACATATGACAAAGAATTAGTTGCCATTCCAATTATGAGTGGTTTTGGCTTTTGAATAATGAAGATTGATGGTGTGTTTTATGGCCTTCTTGATTATCAATTTATACTAAACTTCCCATTCATTTGTAGGAAAACCCTTATATGTTACCTTTAATATTTGTAAGTTCTCAAGATTTAAAAATTTCGATTAATTTCAGCTCAAACTTTGGTATTTCAAAGTTATCTTTAAGTTTGTAAAGGAAACTTTTGGGTTCTTGGTATTTTGCTTCTGTTAGGGGCTTGGATCGACCCTAGAATATGTTCGAAGAAATGCTAAAGAAAACTTGTTCTAATATAAGAGACCAAGATATTATATATCGAGCGTGCTATTTGAGTTATTTGAGTTTTTTTACATATAGCTTATATATAATGTTAATTCAAAATTGTGCCAAAAAGCTTACTTTTTGTCATGTTTTCCGATGTGAGTTCAAATCTATGAAAATTGTTTTTATTTTACATAATAGGAAAAAACTTTGTATTTCATCTTAATGTTTTCATTAAAATATATGAATAGATTCTCCATCTTATTTGAACTGTGTGGTTTACACTTAAGAAGAGAGGTAACACATGCTTTGATAATGTTAGAAATATTTAAAAGTCGTGGGTTCAGAAAGAATAATATTAGGAATCATGAAAAAAATATCATGAAATGTTTCATAAATAGTTTTTATCCTTTGATTAGTATGTGATATTTTTTTGTATGTATAATCTAACGATGGAGAATCTTTCATGATTATTTTCATGATATTTTTTTCATGATATCTAACATTACTCGTTTAGAAATCCTCAACTACATGAGAAGAGAGTAACTCCGCATCAACCCTTCTCCTTTTAAATGGCTTTAATTTGCCTTAATTAATCAGATAGAGCTGGAAGACCCTTTGGAAAATGTTGGAGTGAAATTGGTGAGACAGGCTGGAGCTAAGACAAATGATATTGCTGGTGATGGTTCGACAACGTCAATAGTGCTCGCTCAAGGCCTAATCTCTGAAGGTGTGAAGGTATGACTAGAATGCCATTATATTATCAGCTGTATATCTCTTCCATTAGAACAATAAAATTACTTGTTTTCATACAAATTATTGTTGAAACGCAGGCTATATGTCAGATTTATTAGTGTCAGTTACATTTCCAAGTTACTCTTTCTATCTTTTATTTTATTTGTTTCATTTTTATTTTTATTTTCAATTATAGGGTTAGTATGGCTGTTTCTGGAAGTTTTAAAAGACATGAATGTTGCTATTGCTCTCCATACAAGCTTTGTGTTATCTGCTATTTCTCAAAGATTTCCATTCTCTAGGTTATTGCTGCAGGCATGAATCCCATTCAGATATCCCGAGGAATCGAGAAAACTGCAAAGGCCCTTGTTTCTGAGCTCAAACAGATGTCCAGAGAAGTATACAGTATTTCCATTCTTCTTTTAGTTCCTCGAAGGACTGAAGAATTGGGTAGAAAAGAAGTATGGCAAACCAAAATATAAGCCACATTTATGCTCCGTTCGTTTAGGTGGGACTTGGGCATGTTTTTTCATTGACAATGGAAAACTTTGGCCGTGGACTTTGGTTTTTCATTGTATCAAATGCCAAAAGATGCAGAAAATGTTTTCCAATTTTAGAAAGTGAAAAACGTTTTCTGGACTAAAGAGTTACCGATGTCACAACACTAACACCTCCACCACCACTGCCAACCCACCACCTATGCCTTGAAAAGTTTCCGTAGAAATTTTTTTCGTTGAAAAATGTTTTCTGCCGAAATGAATGGAGTGTTACTCAGTAGTTCATGCACTCATGCTTGCAGGTTGAGGATCACGAGCTTGCAAATGTTGCTGCTGTAAGCGCAAGGAACGATTATGCAGTAGGAAACATGATTTCTGATGCTCTTCGACAAGTGGGTGGGAAGGGAGTAGTAACAATTGAGAAAGGGAATCATGCGGAGAACGCTTTACAGATTGTAGAAGGAATGTAATTTGATCGTGGATACTTGTCCCCTTATTTTGTTACTGATTGACAGAAGATGATAGTGGAGTTCCACGATTGCAAGGTAGGGCTGTTAACTCTTTGTCAAGCATAGCATTTGCAGCATTGTCCTGTGGGGAGTATTCACAGGGTGCTTTGGTTGCAGTTTCTTCTGGTCGACTGAAAAATCACAAGAGCCACTACTTAGATGACATCGCTATCTTGACTGGAGGTAGTTGATTAACCACTAAAATACACCACAATTTGTGTATTTGAAGTAAATAATGTCTATAATAAATCAAAACAAAACATTATTATAGAGGAAATACATTAATATACACCAGTTGGTGTTTTATATTATTTGAAGGCACAAATTAGGACTGAGTATTATGATGATTGAGGTGTTGATGATGATGATATCATGGCAAAAGTGGCTAGAACATTTGAATTTAGTTAATTTTAAATCCTAAAAGTGACTTTGCATCCATAACAAGGTAAATTTGGTCAAACTGTAGGTATATTTGTTAAAATTCCTCACATATTCACGTTTTGAGCCCACGTCTTGCAGAACTGTATTTAGAGATGACCCTAGAGAAGGCTGGAATGAGGTACTGGGTACTGCTACCAAGGTGGTGATAACTAAGGATTCTACGTTGATAGTAACTGATGGGAGCACTCAAGCGGCTGTTAAGAGGAGGGTCTCTCGGATCCAAAAGCTTGTTGAGGTGCATAGAATATTTTCTGAAATGTTATCCATGCAGTTTGATTGTCTTTTTTCTTTTTAATTTAAAAAAAAAAAAATTCCCCATAGTTTTAGTTAGAGCATCAATTGTGACATGAAAGAACATAAATGCATAGTACATAAAAATAATTTGGTCACAATTTAAATATGCCTCTTTATACCTTCACGTCCTCGCGGGGTTCCATAATCAATCAGAACATGATGATAAGCGTGTGGTCAGCCCAAAACAGTGATCCACACAGTCATGCGCACTAGTTGGCTCTAATAGCTTTGTCACTCCCCACCACTGTAGACGCGCCCGTGGGCTTCACTCTACAGTTCAAGGACTCGATTTGTGTCGGTTCTTAATCTGAACCAAAGAGTCCAAATCCGGCAAATCGTTTTGAAGAAAAACAGATTTTTGAAAAGTAGTGCCAAACATGGACTGCTTTGCCAGATTACAGAGTCCTCACCTAAATATTTTAAAATGGGAAATTTAGGAAACCCTGACTCGGTGCCGAAGGCCACGTGTCCATCATCACCAAAGTGGTCTTGGCTCGGGAACTTAGGTACGATTGGGGAAGGTCAGCTATGAGCACCCCCTTTCGCCCGGTCCGAGGACCGGCCTCTACTAACCGTGATATCCGTTTTTGAAAACATTACATGCTCTTATTCCAATTATTAGTCTAGAATTACTATGTTATGCGCACAGCAAACAAGTATAGACTAGATTGCCTAATTTGGAAATAAACATTGCATATCCGTTCGTTTTGAAAATAATTTGAAATTTGCTACTCGCAAGTAGGCTAAAATACGGATTTCAACGAATTTTTCCAACTCAAGCAATCCAACCTCCACCCACAGGCATTCAAGCAGTTTATCTCACATAAGCACTTAGCCGCATGGTAAGCATACTGTCATGGCAACATTCACACGCATGTGGTATGCTAAAGCGTAAAATACTTACATCGTACTCCGTGCCAAAACAAAAACTAGTTAGCAAACATGCGTGTCCTAGTTCATGTTAAGTGGCTAATGCATCGCATATAGGGATGTAATTTAGACAGGCTCGGCTACCCTAAACATGGCACATGAAATGCAACAACTACCACGTATTCAATTTGGAATTGAAAGTACGATGCAGTTTGCATGATGTGCCGAGCCCGATGCATGTAAACAAATGCATGAATGCACGCATGCGTAGCATAAGGTATACTAAAATAAACGTGCCCTAATCTACCATTGTAAGCAGGTAAATAAAAGGGAAGAAAGAAGTGGGGGTTGGAAGACATACACCCACTCACGCATACTTATTACAATTATGCCCTCACACAGAGGGACCGAATAAATATTACAGTCCGAATAATAAATAAATTAATTATTACAGAAATTTCTATTTATCAAATTAAATCATATGTAAAAAGAAAGGGGCTTCAGCCCTGCCTCGGGATGCATGAATGATGCATGCTCGAATCCGACTCGCTTGGGAAAACCCACACACCGCACCACATCGCCGCCTCTGCTTCCACCGCCTCTCAAAAAATTCCCAAAGTCCCAGAATGCCTTCCTTTCATACTGCTGCATACCACTGGCTGGAGTAAATGTTCACCGACTGCTTAAATTGGCCACCGGCTTCTTGTAGAGTTTATCGGCACAAAAAGTGTGCTGGTCGGCACATTATACTGCCGGTCGTAAAGTTCTCGCAGAGACGGTTTGACAACAAAGAACCAAAGAAGGCATGGCATGGATTTTGAGCATATGTAAGCATGGTCAATGCCTCCTATCATGTTTGGAGACTCAAGAAGGCATGACTCTTGGTTCTTGGGGCCATCAATTATGCATCTTGATGCATGATGGCCTAAGGAACCAAGGTTGCATTTTAATGGTAATGCATGCAAACAAACAAATGAAATCCAAGGCCTTATCATGTATTAGTCAAAGGTCTTGACGACTAAGAATTGAGTCGAGTTGTACCACTTGAAATGTGAACTCTTCTCAATCCTATGCTTGGCTTGACAATCCCCAAGCCAAGCCATAGAATGCATGTATGCCACATAGCTCAAATGATGCAATAGTGGGACTAAGATGCAAGGCATACCAAGTGTCATGCAACTATCACAATAGGCATGCAAAATGCTAGAGCATGCAAAGTATAAGTGGCATGCAAACATTGGCCAATCAAGCAATGGAACCAACCTACTACAACATTCGATGAACCAAGCATGCATCAAGCATATAATGAACATACAATGGTGGCCCTAACTTCAATGGGGCAGCCCTCAAACCACCCCAAAATAGTGGCAAAACAAGCCCCAAATGATGACCAAAATACTACACAAACATGCAAGTTTATGGGCCCAAACCTAAGGCACCAAAAAGAGCATTTTACTACCATTTACACAACCACTCATGGCATGAATCTAACAACCAAAAACAGATTTTTAGTATGCAAAATGACACCCAAATCCCCTCACATGGCACCCCCAAAATGCACTAATCATGGGAGCATACCCAAGGCCTATTCTTAGGCATAAAAGGACACACCCTTTAAAGCATGAAAGAGATGACAAGTACAAACATATGAGCATGGATTAGGGTCTGAAATAGCATGTCAAATGATCCCAAATCATCTAAATAGGCTATCCAATGCATGTACATGGATCACCTACCTAAGGCTTACAAGCCATCATGCAAAACAACCATGTCAAGCATGCTAAATATGACAAAAATAGTGGCCCACAGCCCTTATACATGGCAAAATGATGTTAGTATCTCCATGAAACTAAGCTAAAACATGCAACGAAACATGGCCTCAAAGCATGGCATATTTCTAGGCATAAGAGAGCATTTCAAAGCAAACATAAGAAGCATGTTAAGGACCATAAAACCAACTTAAAATAGAGGCATAACATGTCATATGAACCACAAATATGCTCTGAAATGAAGTCAAAACCAACCATGCATACATGCTATTATTAGAGCCCCAAAACAAAGGCAAACAAGGGACCAAGGGGAGAGGGGTGTCCCTCCCCTATATGAGACTTGAAAATACCTTCCTCACCACTGAAAACCTACTGGTTTTCAGTGGTGAGAGGATCAAAAACACCAAGTAAACAAGTCCTCAAGAAAAGGCTCCAAAATGGCCAAAACAAGGCCTAAGAAGGTGAGACTCTACCCAAACCACAAAACAACCTTGATGAATGTTCTTAAGCAAGGAAAAACAAGTCTTTTTTATGTTAAACACAAATCCAAAAACATAAAGCAAGAGGGGTAAAAAGCTAGTGCAAGAATGGGGAAACTAAAGTAACAAGTTCACCCTTGAAGATCCTTTGAAGAACAGGTGGAGCAGCCACTCTCTAGTGATCAAAATCAGCCCAAAACTTCAACAAACAACCCTCTAAGTCTCTCAATCTCGAGCTAAGGTGTAATGGTGTGTGTAATGGTGCAAAAGTATGGTAAAACACACCTTTTAGGCTTAGAACACACACACACAAGGATGAGAGAGATGGTAAATATAGGGAGGGAGGTATGTGAGCTCTGGTTTTTAGTCTCTCAAAGTGGCTAACCCCCAAGCCAAGAAGACAAGGCCTCCTCTTATAGAGGAGGCCATCTTGTAAGCTTAGCCACCAAGCAAACAAGGGGTTCATCCCTCCATACACGTGTATGGAGAGGAAGAAAGTGGTACCAAGCTGTCTAAAAATATCTCCAAAAACAGCTGTAAAGTGATCGGCAGGGCAAAATGGTCATTTTGCCAAAAAGAGTGCCGACCGGCACAATATAGTGCCGATGGAAACAATCACCAGCCGGTGGCGTCTAGCCACTGCCGGTGGTGTGTGGGGATGCCTCACAAAGCATTCTCTGCCCCTCCAAGGCAAAGCACAAGTGTCTGGTGCAAAACCAAACACAAAACAGTCGAGTTCGGAGATCCTGAGGCAAGGCGCGTAGCCGAGAACTCCGGGAATTCCAAACGAACACAAACATGGATAATCACCGAGTGTTCAAGCGGTGACGTCCAAGTCTTGAGGACGGTCAAAAATGGGGTGTCTACAACCACCTGCTGACCCAATCATCTTGTGGATCTACCAACATGACCAAAAATGCTTAAGCCCAGTTACTTTTGTTGCAACTAGTGGTGGTGCTTTATATACCCAAGATCACCAATGAAAACTTTGTTAGGAATTAACTCTTCCTAACCAAGATCGGTGAGGTATAAAATAGCAAACAAGAAAGATAAATGAATCAAAGAAATCAAACACAAACACAAAGAATACAAGGATTTACGTCGTTCATCCCAGAATAGGGCTACATCCACTATGATCATAAAGCAATGCAACTCTCTTAACTTACAAGAGGTGCCCCTTTCATCTATTTATAAGTATAGAATTAGGGCCACGCAGAAGCAACAGGGAAATTACCAAAGTACACAAAGCCCCCATTTGACCTAGGACTGAGTGAACAGTACTTATCAGGGTCTACAGACCCAACAATCTCCCACTTGGAACCTAATAACACAAGCTCTCCATCATCTTCATCATGTAGAAGAACACTGCAACAACTTAATCTTCCTTCATCAACTTTGAAAACCAACTGAAGTTGTAGTTGCACACAACTTTAGTTTATTAATGGTGACTGTCTTAGTCAACTTATCTGCTGGATTCTCACTGCCTTGAACCTTCTCAAGAGACAAGACTCCATTATCTACGAGTGAATGAATAAAATGGTATCGCAACTGAATGTCTTTCGTCTTGGAATGAAAAGCTAGATTCTTTGCAAGATCAATAGCACTCTAATTGTCACTATGCCAAACACTCATCTTTTGCTTCTTACCAAACTAACTAGGAAATTTTGTAACCAAGTCATCTCCTTCCCAGCTTCAGTAATAGCAACATACTCAACTTCTGTTATAGAAAGGGGGGCCACAATTTTCTACAATTGTGAAATCCAACTCACTGTTGTACCACCCAATGTGTAAACATAACCAGCTAAGTCTACATCAACATAACCATGTAACCCAATACCGGTTCGTCTGAAACAAAATGCCATGTTTGCAATATCACTCAAGTATCTAAGGATCCACTTCACTGCCTCCTAATGCTGCTTGCCTAGATTACTCATGTACCTACTAACAACTCCCACTAATCGTGCTATGTTTGGCCTTGTACAAACCATTGCATACATTAGGCTACCGATAATTGAAGCGTATGGAAAATGTTCCATGTAAACTTGTTCTTCTTCAGTCTTTGGTAATTGCACTTTGGTAAGTTTTAAGTGGCTAGCTAATTGAGTGCTCACTGGTTTTGCACCATTGATGCTAAACCTCTTGCGAACCTTCTTGACATACTCATCCTATGACAAGTTCAAATTGTTCTTGTGAATCCTCATAGCAAGGATATTGTTTGCAGCTCCATGATCCTTCATCTCAAATTGGTTGGACAAAAGTTTTTTCAATCTTTTTATCTCTTCAATGCTAGATCCTGCGATAAGCATATCATCAACATATAATAGCAAAATAATATAACCTTTGTCAAATCTCTTGAAATAACAGCAATGATCTGCTTGACATCTTGTAAAATCGTTACTACACATAAACCAATCAAACTTCTTGTACCATTACCTTGGGCCCTGCTTCAAACCATACAAGCTTTTTTGAAGCTTGCATACAAACTACTCTTTGTTGCATACCAAGAAACCTTGTGGTTGCTTCATGTAAATTCCTCCTTCAAATCACCATGGAGAAAAGTCGTCTTCACATCCATCTACTCAAGATGCAAATCTTCAGTAGCCACAATTCCCAACACCAATCTTCCTGTTTGACCTTTTAAACCCACTTATTGTACAAAGCTTTCTTACCCACTGGTAATTCAGTCAACTCCCATGTCTGGTTTGCCATGAGTCTGTCCATCTTATCTTGCATAGCTGACTCCCACTGAGTTGAATCATCAACCTACAAAGCGTCATCATAGCTTTCGGGTTTACCCCCATCAAACAACAACAAATAATGTAAAGATGGAGCATAACACTATGTAGATTTAGACTCTTTTTTGACCGTCTCAACTTAGGAGTAGTAGTACGTAGCTCAGTATGTGGAATAGGATTTTTAGGATTATTTTGAATCCTACTATTCAAATCAGTCTCAGTAATCTTCTCTAACTCAGCATGCTCATGACAAGTAATAGATTCAGATTCAGATGCAAACTTATCCTTATCTTTATATATTACTTTCTCATTAAATATAACATCTCTACTCCTGATTATTTTCCGATTTTTATCATCCTGAAACCGATAACCAAATTGATCAATGGCATACCCAATAAAAGTACATTTAACAGATTTCGGATAAAGTTTACTTCTATCAGCAAAATCTATATGTACAGATGAAACACAACCAAATACCTTCAAAAAAGAAAGGTTTATCTCCCAAGCTTCTTCTTGTAACTCTCTATCTAATGGAACAGATGGACTACAGTTAATTAGATATGTTGCAGTGTTAACTACATCTGCTGAAAACATTTTTGGCAATCCAACATGTATCCTTATGTTTCTAGCATATTCATTTAGAGTTCTATTCATGAGTTTTGCAATGCCATTCTGCTGAGGTGTCTTTCCAATATTCTTTTCCATTCTTATTCTTTCTTTTGCACAATAGTTCTTGAACTCGTTGTCCTCATACTCCCTTCCATTATCTGATCTCAAACACTTAATTTTGAGACCTGTTTCAGTCTCCACCAGGGCTATCCACTTCTTAAAAATAACGTAAACTCCAAATTTATGTTTCAGAAAGTAAATCCATACCTTTCTTGTCGAGTCATCGATAAAGATAACATAGTAAGATGATCCTCCAAGAGATAAAACTGGTACAGGTCTCCACACATCTATATGAACCAACTCCATCTTTTCTGACTTCAATTTTCTATCATACTTTGAAAAACTAACCATCTTTTGCTTGTCGAAGATGCAATCCTCACAAGAGTCAATGTCCACTGATTTTAAATATGACAGTTTCCCCTTAGATGCAAGTACCTTCATCTCTTTCTGGCTCATATGCCCAAGCCTCTGGTGCCATAGATTTAAGTCCTCCTTCTCATCAGCCACTGCTACTGAATCTCGGTTGTTCGTAGTCATGTAAAAAGTGCCTGTCTTTTGTCCACGAGCAACAACCATGGCTCATTTGATGATTTTCCACAAACTACCCATGAAGGTCACAACATGACCTTCATCATCAAGTTGTCCAACAGAAATCAAGTTTCTTTTCAAACCAAGCACATGTCTAACACTCTGTATCTTCTATATAGATCCATTTGGCAACCTGATCATCACATCCCTTTTACCCACAATCTTCAAAGGTTCATCATCAGCCAGATAAACCTTCCCAAAATCACCACCAATGTAATTGTCTGTGATTTCCCTCTATGAAGTAAAATGGAATGATGCCCAAAATCTAAAATCCAAGATTCAAGAGGGCTGTCAACACTCAAGATCAAAACATCACAAATCTCCTGTGTTACAACATTAGCAGACTTCTGATTTTGATCACCTTTGTTCTTATTCAAGACTGGGTAATCTATTCTTAGATGTCCATTCTTTCCATAACTCTAGCAACTCTGTCCCTTTCTAGTTCTTGACTTGCTTCTGTGTTTGGATTTTAATCTGTTGTGGTTTGGGTTTCTTTGTGCTGATCTTCCTTTGGATTTTGTATTTAGGAAAGAACCAGATGTTTCTCCTAATTCTCTCGTGCGAATTTCTTTACTTAGAATTAAATCTGAAATATCATTGTAATTCATCTTTTTCTTTTTTCGAAGAATTACTCACTGCCATTACAGTGCCATTCTAGCCATCTGGCAAACTGGATAGAAGAATCAAAGCCCTAACCTTATCATCAAATTCAATATCTACAAAACTTAATTGGGTTACTACTATATTGAATTCCTTCAAATGCTCAGCCACCAAAGCACCTTCTGTCATCCTCAGATTAAACAATCTGTACATTAAATAAACTTTATTTGAGGCTGAGGATTTTTCGTACATGTTTAAGAGTGCTACCATGAGACCCATTGTAGTCTTCCTCTTCGTTATGTTAAATGCAACATTATAAGACAACGTTAATCAAATAACACCCAGCACTTGTCCATCAAGAAGAGTCCACTCATCATCCTTCATCTTTTATGGTTTCGTCCCTTAAAGGGACTGATGTAGATTTTTCTGATACAGATAGTCTTCAATCTGCATATTCAAAAATCCAAAATCTATGTCATTAAATTTATCGATTCTAACATTTCCTTCGTCTGCGGCCATCTTTTCCACTCAAACCAAAGCTCTGATACTAGTTGTTAGGAATTAACTCTTCCTAACCAATATCAGTGAGACACCAAATAGCAAACAAGAAAGATAAACGAATCAAAAAAATCAAACACACACACAAAGAACACAAGGATTTACGTGGTTCATCCCAAAATGGAGCTATGTTCACGGCTGCTACGAACACACATAAAGAGCATAAGGATTTACGTGATTTATCTCAGAATAGGGTTACGTCCATGGCTGCTGTAATTTTCACTATGATCAGAAAATAATACAATTCTCTTAACCTACAAGAAGTGCCCCATTTGACTTAGGGTTGAGTGAATAGTATTTATCAGGGTCCACATATCAAAATATACTAGTTTTTAGGGAATTGGAGAGCCCACAAGCTACGTTAGGGAATTGGAGAGCCCATAAACTACGTGGTTCACCCCAGAATAGGGCTACATCCACAACTACATGGTACACCTCAAAATAGGGTTGCGTCCACGGTTGTTGTGGCTTTTACTATGATCAGAAAACAATGCAACTCTCTTAACTGGGGTCTACATACCAAAATATACCAGTTGTTAGGTAATTAGGAAGCCCACAAGCTAC